>CM037853.1:6511501-7744501 GCA_021234595.1 Delia radicum | reverse complement strand
TTTACTAACATAACGGGGTTTTCGATAAGGACTTGACAACTTTTTTTTAAATAAAACGCAAACCATTTGAGATATTTCCAAAACTTTATTATCGACTTGAAATACAAACAAAACATTTATGAATGGAACTCGACTTCGTTCATATTGCCACGCGGGCACGTCGGCAGCGGTTGATTCGTTGGACCCAATTTTCGATGACTCGGTCATACATTTCTGCCGTAACGGCCGTTATTTCGCGTTCAATGTTGGCTCTGAGTTCTTCTAAAATCGTCGGTTTGTTGGCATAGACCAATGATTTGACGTAGCCACAAAGGAAAAGTCTAGAGGCGTTAAATCGCACGAACGAGGCGGCCAATTTATGGTCCATTTCATGAGATAACACGCTCACCAAATAAATCGATTGGTAACGTGTGCTGTGTGGCACCGTCCTGTTGAAACACATGTAGTCCAAGTCGATGGTTTCCAATTTCGGGGCCAAAAATAATCGGTAATCATGGCGCGATAACGATCGCCATTCAGAGTAACGTGACGTGAAATATTGCCCAATGACGCCTCCGGCATGCAAACCGTACCAAAGAGTTATTTTTTTGTGGATGAAGTGGTGATTCATGATGCACATTGTGGATTTTCAGCAAACCAATAACGCATATTTTGCTTATTGACGAACCCATTGAACCAAAAATGAGCTTCATCACTGAAGATGATTTTGCGTGAAATTCGCTCTTACAGTTGCTGTCACCGACCTTCCGAATTTCGGTAGTATATTTTTATAATTTGCATACGCTGTTCGTTCGTGTCTTTACCTTGATGAAAATGTTGAGTTTACTGAAAAAAAAGGAAATTAACAGTTAGATAATCAGTGAAATAGTGCGTTCACATATTAAATTCAAAGTTGTCAAGTACCTATTGGAAAACCCCTATGTGGTTAATTTTGAGTATAATTGTTAGTAATTTTTTGAACACTAAAAACAAATGACAAATGTTAGTTGAATTTAATGAAATGTAAGTCGTCTTTTCTTCAAGTGAAATTTCATTTGTTTTGACTACATTTTCTATAACATCCATAGTGTATAATTATCTTTACTTTTATTTAAAAACTCGATTACCTTTGTTTGCCTGGGACAAATAGACTAATGAAGCTTGATTTTCATTATGACAACAAGTTAGTAAAGCTCTAATTGAAAAAAAGATCTCAACTTATTATTTTTATTTATTTTTACACTTTTGGCCTACAAACGACCCACTAGGAAATTTACACAATAACACTTTTCATGATTTTCGGGAGAAACATCACTCCAATTTATAAGAATATACATAATTACATTTAGTTTTATTCAAAAAATTTTTAAAGCTTAGTTGTCGGGATACAAAAAAGACCCATAAAACAAGATACATCATATATTTACTTTTATCAAGTTGAGATTTTTTTTTATAAATTTAAAAGCTTTACAACATTATTGGCATAATTAAAATTAAGTGTCACGGGTCTTTGTTGTACCCAGGCAACTAAGGGTTAAAGGTTTTTTAAATAACAGCAAAAATAAGTATAGTCTTAATAATGAATACTTTGATGATGTTTGCGTAGGAATGTGGAGCTAATAGGAACATGGAAAACAAACTGAATGACAATCTGAGCACGTATAAAATTTAATGATTGTATTACTCAGAAAAAAGCAAAATATGTAAATAAAAAGAAATCAATAAAAAAAAAAAAATTTATAATTTATTGGGAAAATGTTTGGAATGCGATCTTACCAGTACGACAGTATAATGGACAAATAAAAAACTTTATTTTAGTTCGGACGGAAATAGTATCCACGACATAGTTTAGACAATTAAAATTCGAATTTGTTGTCAGAAAGAGATCTAAAGTTTCGATAACTTTGCACCCTTTTACACTATAAGACTAGACAAACAAAAACGGGTGTTAGACTTCATGAAATTAGCGACAAGTTCAATGACAAAGGGATTTTGGCATTAACAGATTCATATTTTGTCAAGTTTTCCACAAAATAAGCTATTATCATAAAATGTGCTTTAAAGAAGTCGCTTCAAATACAAACTCGAATTATCAGTTTTCCAATTTTTTTTTTTTCTTTAATAACTGCTATTATATTATCAAAATAGCAATCGGGATTTTCAAATTAGTCATTTTAAAAAAATCTTTAAAATAATTTTTTAAAAAAAAGAAGTTTTTGCATTTTCATTAAATTTGTAATGTCATTTTGGATTTCTGGCTAAAGTAGGTTAATAATATCGGATGAAGTCAGAATTCCATATCTGAATAATTTTGTGTATATTAAATGAACAAATTAAATAAAAAGTAAATTTTTTCGAAATTTCTAATTTTGGGAAATTTTAATAATAATACACCTTTTTCCAAAATGCACGGGCACGGGTTAACGTTTTCCAAAAAAAAAAAAATTATTTCTTAAATTTTGAACTATTTGTAATAAAACTAGGAGGTGTAATGACAAATCTGTTTTTAAGGGACAACCTAATAATCATTAACAATATTTGTACATGTTTGTACATACATGTATGATCACACATGAATATGCATGAACCCGAATGATCATGTACATAGATATTACCTCAAATTTCGTTAATACACATGTATGGAGGTATGTGGAAGCATATATGGAGATTAAAGTGCACATGTAGGGACATAGATGCATGCAGAAACATACATTGAACCTTTATGCATCCATATATGAAAATGTTTACCCGGGCAGTAGATTTTAAATTTCTAACCACATTTTCAAAAAGCATTTTTTCAAACAAATATTGAAATGTTGGATTTATTTTCCTTTATTTATTCCACATGGGAACATATGGCTTTTACAAGATTATTCCAACTTATTTTTTTTTTACTACATATCGTTTTTACTTCGTCAAAAGTTGTGTTTATTGCATTGAGTTCCTGGTTGATTGTTCTTCGACAAGAGATGTTCGGGCGACCCGAACGTCTGCTACCTTGAGGGTTCCATCCTAAAGCAGTTAATGTAATGCTTCCGGTTGACTTTCTTAATGTGTGGCCTATCCATTTCCACTAACGTCTGGCTATTTGACAATGTATATGTGTCTTGTTCGTTTGTTGGAGTATCATACACTCACAAGAACTTTTCCATCAAAAATCAACAGTCGTTTAAAAGTTTAATCAGTGAAGTTGTTTCAATGGAATATACAGTTAAATTAACAAAGAAATATAATTTTCAACTTCCTGTCTGTTATTCAATAAACAAAATAAACAAAAAAAAACGGACTTTTCCGTAGTAGTTAAAATATTCAGTTAAAGTTTTCCATTTAAAACAAAAAGTTGTTATATTATATTGAGTATTGAAATAAACGAAAATCTATTGTTTTTATGGATTTTGTCAATTAATTTTTCAACAGTTGAAAATAAACTAAAAAATACAATTGTTTTAAACGAAAAGTAAGTAGTCCTGTTTTTAACTGATTTTCAGTTAATTTAATGTTTGTATTCAGTAGTCTTTACGGAAAAAATATTGTGAGTGTATAAATATTATTGAAATAATGCATCTTTATTTGTGGCTTTTTGAATCTGTTTACTTTTTCATATTTAATTTTACAGTTTTTTTTTTCTGTCCATATTATTTCCTTGTGCTATAAAGATTTAAGCAAATTATTCATAATGTCAAGCTATCATGACAAACTAACAGAGAGCCGAGCTCACTTATTTCAATATAAAAAGTTCTTATTATTATAGAAAACTTACACTAGAAATAGTTTATTTATTCAATAATAACGCAGATGAAAGTTTCTTGTCTTTTTTGTGTAACTATAATAGTTAATGCTTGATTTCTCATTTTATATATATACACTTTATTTAAATTTGATTTCATAAACTCATATTGGTTGCGGTGACTTTTTCCATATAAATGGACTGACACTTTTTTTCAGTCTTTATTGAGGGTGCTGTTATCCACAACTACTGTTTCATTTAACTAATGTCAAATTGCGCCTAAGGCATAGACAAGTTTAATGATTTTGTATGTATTAAAAAAGAATGTTTATGTATAAAAAGGAACATTTATAAAGCTATGAACATATACAAAAGTATACAAATAATAACAATTTGACAAAAACAAAAACATAGACTACTACTATCATCTCAACTCACACCACTTCACATAACCTATGGCAACCAAGTAAATGGATAATATGCAAATATAAATTACTTCTAAGTAAGCATATTTCATTTTTTTTTTAATACATGCTAATTAAATCTTATATTATATTGGAAATATTCAAAAGTGAAAGAATTCAAAATAAAAGTGTTTGACAACACAGTTTAAGAAAAAATGTCTATGACATGCTTGGACTGTATCATAAAAACTAAGTGTTACATCATTCATTAAGGAACTAGTACCACGTAACACAATATATTTCATCTTCAAATGGTTTGAAAATGCAGTGGCATGAACCGCTATGAAAAGAAACGGTGTCCACAAAAACAAAATTTAAGGCAACTGAGCTTATTAATTGAAAAAATCGGCGGTAAGTCAAACTGGGGCAAACTGGGTTTCCAAGAAAACAATTCGAAAAAGCATACTCCAAATGAATTGGAAACACACACTACCAGAGGAAAACAGTACCTAAATTTAGTATAAAACAATTGCAGACAACTGAGAAAAATCTTTGTGAAAAAAAAAGTATCCATTAATTTTGGATGAACAACGGAAGTATTAATTCGGGATTTTATTCTGACAACTTGAAAAAAAAAACTACCGACAAGGTACGGTACTAGTGTATATTACAACTTTACATACAGGACTCGAAAACGGACGTTTACATAAATAAATGTTCAGTAAAACTGCAAAAATTTATCAGAGATAGACACTCTAACGACAACATATTATTTTGGCGAAATTTAGCAAGCTCTCATTTTGCCAAAAAGACGTTAGAATCCCAGTAAAAAATGTTCGTGTTTTTACAAGCAGGATACCACAAATGCGCTGATGTAAGTGCTTACTTTTACATAATACTGAGAAGCAGCAAAAGAAACTAATAATTTTGGTATAAATATAAACAAACAAAATGGTTGAGCTTACTCTTTTTCCTTACCAGGATGCAGGTTGCAATCAGCTTACCCTAATCCCTTATAAGGATGGATGCAAGTTGTAATGCAAAAAAGTTTCATATCGTGGATTATAAACGATCTGTACCAATTTTCCCGAGTGCTTTCCGATTGTGTTTAGTATTTTCGAGTATGTTATAAAAAATTATTAGTCATTTAACTGTTTCTGAAGAGCTAGCATGTGAAGCGGTAAAAAAAAAAAATAAAATGATTGTATTATTTATGTGTCGAAAATTTTAACAATAAATAATTAATATCCGTAGAATTTTATGTAAAATAAATTATTTATAATTATATAATTACTTTTAATCGTAATAATGTAGACATGAAATATGATGAAATCACAGCTTTTTGTAAGCGTTTATTATGCTCAAAAGTAATGCTTCCAAGTGGGAATTCTCCATATAAAAATCATGGCATATGTAACCAGGTTTGTAAGGTATTCTTTTGGGCTTACTCCCTTACAAACCTGCTTTCATGCAGGCAGCGTTTTTACTGGGAATGGTTTAGTGCAAAAAACCATATCTTTTGTACCGAAATACGCAAATGCTCCAAACGTCCCAAAAGCAATACAATTGAGAACATTTGGGGTCTTTTATGACGAAAAGTGTATAAAAATGGTTAGGAAGCAAAATGCACTAAATAATCTAAAAAAAAATATGTAAAGCATGATTGGAGGTATGAAGCATAAAATATGCCAAATAGAAGATTGCGGCCCGTTGGTTTTCTACAAAAAGTTAATGTTATAAATAAAAATAAATAAAAATACTTTCTCAAAAAAACTAATTCTTTTTTTTTTTTTAACTACAAGCGTTTTAAAATTGTCCAACTAATACATGGTCATAGGTTAGTAAGAGCATTCTGATCCCTATACACCTCCAACGAAACAATATGTTTTTGGTTACTGAAAACAAGTAAGACAAATAACAATAGCAACAACTACATAAACTAGGCCTAGTATAAAATGTAAATTTAAAGAAACCCCAGCTAAAAGGGGTTAAATATAAGCATAATTATGTGGTTAAAAATGAACAATTTGAAAATTTCAAAGAGTATATACAAATAGAGAAACTACACTTCCCACATCTCTCAGCAACAAAACAAAAACATCGAACTCGGGCGAGCATATGAAAACATGTTTTTACACTAAAATATTATTGCAACATGTTGATAAAAAATTGTTGCTTAAAACACACACTTTTATTTTGCATATATTTCGTTATTTTGTATTGAAATTTGAATTTATCGTTAAAATTTTAAATAAATAAACATTTCATTAAATTATTATTCAAAAACATGATAAAAATTAATTTAAACTTTTAAATTTCTGCAAGAACAAATCAAAAAAGAGGGCAGATTGAGAGAGACTGAGCTGGATAGAAACCCACTGATATTTAGTTATAAGGCTTATGATTGTGTTTTTTATATGCACAAATGTAGTCACACTCACAAACACACACAAATTGTAGTAGGAGTAAAGACAAAAGCAAAACAAAAGATAAATACAAAAAGCAACACAGGCAAGCTGTTAAATAATAGAGCTTACCCATTTTAGCACACATCACTACCACCACCAACAAAGATTTGAACTAATTTTTGCTTTTATTTTTTAATGAGCTTTTCAGATTATCCACATGTTATTATATTTTTTTATGTGATTCAACTGTTTTTGTGATGTTGTTTCATGTGTATTTTTTAATACTTTTTTTTTGTTGTTGTTTGGTTCTGTTTTTTTTTTTTAGACATTCTAAAACATGTATTTAGTAATTGAAGTTGTTAAATTTGTTTGAAAACATTTTTTGATCACATTAATGGTAAAGAATATTAGAGTAGTTCAAAAAAAGATGAAAGATCGATTTTGCGATCTGTGCAAGGTTACCCCTATTCCTTTATACCTAAAAAGTCCATGTGCCAAGATTCTGCTAAATTCCTTAACATTTAGAGCTCGCATAAAAAATAAACTTTTAAGAATTAGTAAATTGTCTCTAGAAGAAATTCTCACAAATTTTGGGTTGAATTTAAATTGAATTGTTTCTTAATCTACTCCATGTATCTTAACAAGATTTTCCAAACTAGTCCAAATTCACATGCAAAAATGGAAAATGAAATCAAAATGCAAAAAAATTTTAAAGCTTTAATGTTATTCGCGTTTAAAAAAAAAAGAATTATACATAAAAATACAAATTTTTGTTAAATTTTTAAAACTTTCTTAAAAGATTTAAGTAAAAATCCAACTTGCTTACATCTTATATGAACAGATTTCTCAAATCGTGAATCTGCAATCGAAGTTAAAAAAAAAAAATCTGGATTTTAATTTATTCGGGTTTTTTAAAGATTCAAAAAAATCGATTTTTTGTGCTATGTTTCTAATTTCCTGAAAACGATGTCATTGAAAATTCAACTTGTTATAATTTTGCAATCTACTTACCAAGGACTTCCATCATGTATGGCTTTGTTTTTAATTTAAGAGAGTATAACAGATATCCTTGCAGTTGTGGTTTTTTTTTTTTTGGTTTTTCGATAATATTTAGCTTATTAAAATTTATTTGTTTTCACACACAGAGAAAAATTTAGCTATTTGCCAACTGAAATTCGTTTACTGCGACTTAAATTCGGTTATTTCGAATTTCAGTCGATTGGTACAACTGAACATTAGTTTTCACAACAAAGTTCGGTTAATTCAACTGAATTTTCGTTGCAACGCCTAAAATATTCAGAAATCTAATGTAAATATATTTGTACTAACTGAATTTATAAGTTGTTACCATTAATACACACTTTTCAATTCGGTTGGAACTTTATTTCTCTGTGTGCAAAGATCTTATCGCATATAGAGGACATTATACAGAAACATAAAAATGAAAAAAAAAATAATTTTCACATCGGTATTTATGCGAAAACTACTAGATCAAAACTGAACACTTTTTTGTATGAAATTTACTAATTTCACGAATTCTGCAACACCGATTTAAATTTGAATTTCATATTCGTAATGTAGACTCAAAAATATATTAGGTTTTACGTGCCGCGATCATAATAATAATTTTCAATTTTTTCTCATTATTAATTTAATTTATTTTATTTGAATCAAAAAAATAATAGAACATGTACTACGTTGAAACATTAATTTCGATGTGCGAAAAACTTTTTTGAGATTTTTTTTTGGCAGACAATATTTATTTTCATTTAGAAATGTTGAGGTTAAGAAGAAGAATAAACGTTTTTCTCTAAAAATTATAAACACTATTAACAGACTAGTTCTGCTTTTTTGGACATGCTCATCAGTGATTTTCCATTTAAATTGTATTATTATTTGTGTCTTATAATTGTCAGATTGTCTCTATATGATAAATTTTTTCAACAACCTGCGACAGTAAGAATCAAACCTGTGCTCATCTTACATTACAAACGCTAAATTCCAGTTTTCTTTCCTATTACCTTTTTCTGTTATTGTATATTATACTCAGAAGTGACAACACTAACAACACAAATGTTCTATTTTTAGTTTTTTGTTGATTTTTCTAATCTCCTCCGTCTCTTTTTCACAATGTTACCAGATTGACGTATGGCTTTTACGTTCAGGGTTGACAACTTTTGCGTTTTAAGTTGAGACATCGCCACAGCGCAAATTTTATAATGCATTTTAGTACAGTTTTATATTAATGTCATATAGACAGTCGCAATTAATTTTTAATTAATATGCATTTGACAAATTTAATTTAGAAATGTTGAAAATAGGAATAATAGAATAAACTTTTTTCTCTAAAAATTATAAACGCTATTAGTTTTTAAATCAGATGGCATATTTTAAGGGTTTTGGAACTCGCGAATTCCAGCTTTTTTTTGCCCACCTTAATGAATATATAAAAATGTTTTAAAATTGCAATGAGTTAAACAGAACAAGGTCTTATTTATTATGGTTTATATATTTAAATGTATGTACTTTAATAAAAAAGATGATCCACCGTTTAAATTGCCATAAATATTGATAAAATTATAATTTTTATACTGCCCCTAAAACAAACATCAAATTCAGGTTTAATTGTATTTGTTGGGCACGGTAAGTATGAGTAATTTTTTTTAATCTATATATATATTAGGGGCGGACACGTAAGTCGCTTGAAGGTCCTAATTTGGGATTTCACAATCTTGCGGAGGGTCGCTCTATACACTGCGTAGCAAAACTATAGTAACACAATAATTTTACTAAATTTCGTAAGTTAAAGGAAGTGGAAGAGTTTAACCGGCATAAGTGTTAATCAATGGAAAATGAACAGAAAAAAAAACTATTTAGATTTTGTTTTATTAACCAATTTTATTTTCTTTATTATTTGTTTGTAAGGCATTTCCTTTGGGCTAAGTTGATCAATTGTCCGATAATTAAATTAAAATAAACAACAATTTATTTCATTTTTCACTCGATGTTTCTTTGGCTTATTTCCAATTTCTTCAGGAGTTATTTATTATTAAATTAATATGACTGGTATAATTTAATACTGAAGTGGGTTAAGCAGTGTCAATTGTCCTAAAATTACCAATCATACTACTTAACCAGAATGCATACTTAACCAGAATGCTTATTAACAAGATAAAGCCAGTTGGCCAGAATTTTACCCATTGGAAGCTGTTTAGTTTTCGTTTATTTTTATGCCCATCTTTATGCCCGTTTTTGGTTAGTCCTGTATCATGCCACTATGTGGTTATAGCAGGACAAATGACCCCCTCATATGGCAAGCCCATGTTAAAGTTGTCAGTTGTTTACATAGGGTAGGGTTTAGCAGAGGACCGGTCCCTGGCACGAAGGGGCCGATCCTGTGGCACACGCAGGACCCATTCCCCATAGGGGCTGTCTACCAGATATATTCCAAGTTCTTTCGTTATAGATCTCCACGCATCAATAACTGCTTATTTCAGATGGAAAACGCTTTCATATTGACTCGGCGGGTTAGTACTCCCCAAATATTCAAAATGGGGTTTTGATCCGGAGAACATGCGGGCCATTACAATACTTTTATTTTTATTGCTGAGAGCCATTCCATCGTATGATGACTTAGCTGTAAAAAAGAATAATTCTTCTTCGTTACCATTTTCAATAAATGACAGCAGTTTCTCTTCTAATACTGCAATGTACTCATTAAAGATCCGCTTCCGAAATTTCTTTTTGAGAAATATCGTGGTTTCTTACATAAGTCTATCCAATAGCTTATAAAACCATCTGGACTATCAATATTGAAGTTTTTCTCATCTGAAAAAATCCCCTTTAAAAGAAATTTGTGTTTAAACAGCCCTTCCAACAACAGCAATTATTGACTTTCCTTGCTCCAGTTGGTTTGTAAATTACTTTTAGCGAATTCAAGTCGAGCAGTTTTGTGGCGGGAAAATACATTGACACAGAAATCAGCTTTTGGCGAGCAATTCAATGGGAATCCTTGAAGAGCCTGCTTAGGCTTGATTAGGTTACATTTACCTTACATTCCTCGATTATCTGATTGAGACTCTTCGTTGAGTTGCTGTCACAGTTGATTATTTTGTGATGTTTTATTTTTACCATAAGTACTCGGATTTGTTGGAAAATTTGTGACAACCACATGCAAACAGTTTATGTTTCTAGCAATTTCCGAAAACTTAAGCCACTTTTTTAATATGCTGAAATTTTCCCTTTTTCTAAATCACTTACCGGCATTTTATTCAAATTGGTTAAAGTTGCATAAAAACAAAAAAAAATCCTAAAATTTTCTTTATTCTCTATTCTTCTTTGTTTACCGTTATATGTAATTTTAGTTATGAAACACTAACAAAATTTTATAACACACTTTTTCTCTTAAATCAATTAAATAATCTCTTAAATTTTACTTAAATTACCTTAAACTTAAATTTTATCACATTCTTAAAAACAGTTAAAAAAATGATTGTAATACTATAAAAAAATATCAAAAAGCCTTTGTAGTTATAGTTATGCAACGCAGTGTATTAAGCTAAGTAACAAAAATTCGAACTGAAAAGCGAGAACATGTTTTTTAAGAATGTTGCTCTCCTAAACCAATATTTAAAGTCAAAATAGTTTTAAAGTATTTATTTTTTCAATTGGGGGTCATTCTTTTTTTAACCCCTCGTCCAAGGGAAAGTACTTTATGGGTCAGTTTTTTGGAGAAGTACATTAAGATATTTTATATTTTTATGGATATAAACTCCACATAAGTTTAACATATCGGAGAACGTTCAAGCGTCTTTAAAATACTCCGTTAGGATCTTCAAATTATGATTTTTTCGATTTGTCATTTTAATTCATAAATTTCCTCAAAAATTTTGATAGATCCTGCTAGACACATGAATAAATAAATCTCGAGACAAAAACTTCCAAACAACAAGTAAAAATTTGAAAGCAAATTTGTTTGACTGAAAATTTTTGATTTCTACCAATAAAGTGTGATTAGAAGTCTTTGAAAAGTAAGAGATATTTAACATAGCACAACTAAAATTTTTTACCTATTTTTCAACTATTAGTGAAAAGGGGTTTACTAGATTTACATTTTTTTGTTGTTATTTTTTTTTTTTCATATTTCAATAGTTTAAAATTTTTTCTATATGCTATGCAAAATTTGGAGCAAAAATCTATGAAATAAAAAATTTACAGCTTATTACACAAACCTCTTGCCCGATATATTACATGAGAAATATTTGCTTCCAATGCTTTTTTCTCAATACAAGATATTGAAAATCGGGTGCCACTTTGCAGCCTTAACGGGTAAACTGATTTTCAATCGATTGGTTTTTGTTTTGTAGAGGACCAAATTGGAATTGACGTTCTCCTAACTTTATCACGCACATCCGATTCATGTATATTTATGTTCGTCTCATCGGAGAATACTACGATGTTCCACTAGACTGCTGGATGGGTTATTAAGTTTGGAGAAAGTCAAATTTCGAACTAGAACCAAATAACATGACTGGTACTGTAAAACATGGTGGTGGTTTGGTCTTAGTTTGGAGATGTGTGGCGGAATCAAGGGTCGGGAAATTTGTTTTTATTGGTTAAATACTTGTACTTAAATATTTTAAAAATTAACTTGAAAGAAATCGCCACAGGATTAGAACTGGCAAATTGATTCATATTTCAGCTGGACAATGATCGAAGTATACGGTTCTCATTGTCAAGGAATGGCTGTAAACCGCCAGATGTTAATCCTATCGAGCACCTATGTTTCTTCTTGGCCTTCAAATACAAAAACGACAGATAAGAGGAAGAAATGAACTCAAAAATATTATAATTGAGGAATGGTCGAAAATTCCCAGTTCTGGGACACAACGTTAAGTATATTTAATGCAGCTACGCCTTCCACAAAGTTATGATAAATAAGGGGTACCCCACTAAATACTAATACCATAAAATGTTATGAAAAACACAGGCATTTTTATTACAAGTCAAAATATCATAAATGTGTATACTTACTTTTGTGATGTTACCCAGTTAGAAACCGCCAGTGGTAAGAAAACGCAAGCAATGGTAACCGATGATTTGTAAATAAACTACTTTAGGAATACTTGTTTAAGACGCTTTACCAGCGTTTCCATAAAGAGTTTTGCCCGCATTGGTTTTACAATAATTTTAGTGGTCTACAAAAAAAAATAGAAATATTGGCAAAGAATTTTATGAGACCACTATGCCAACGTTGGCAAAAACTGTTTTCCCAGTGCTATCCAGTCGGCTTAAAGTCTAACCACGGGTTGAGCATTTATTTTATTAAAATTATGATGCTTTGTATGAAAATTCTTTTTATGATTTATCTTGCACTTTTCATATTTTTTTTTTTATATAAAATTTATTATTTTGTTTCTGCAAAGGATCTTTTAAGACCAACTTTTTTGTTTGTTTTCCTAACGTTGGCAAGTTGTGCCAGTGCTAACAAATTTGAGCAATCAACTAATACCCAGCGGTTATCATTCACTTACATTTTAAGCTATCAAGTATTATATGTCTCGCTAGCTATGTGGTTAGAGCTGTCGGCTGGCAATCTGGCAGCCAGTGTTCGAATTCCGGCGGAACCAAGAAATTTACAAAAAAACTTGTTTTATTATTTTATTGTGAAAATTCTATTTTTAGGTGGTCTAAAGCTAGATTTTCATGGTTCTACCAACAGTTTTCCAACGTTGAAAATTTTGTTTCCCCAGTGCTTGATAGACACTTTTTGAACAGACTGACCTTTTGTTTGATAATGTTATCATTTTGGGATTGGGAAAGCACGTGTTGCCAACACTCGTACCACTTGCTACAGTGACTTGCCAGAGGTCGTCCGTTTGTCTTTTTTGACTGGGTAATTTTTTACCTTTTCAACTTTTCCCCATATAATTACATAACTACCAGAATTATAGTTATTTTTGTTATTGTTAATATTTAATAATACAGTTATTATTAATCAACTGAAATATATTGATTGATTTTAAATAATTTTTGTTAAAATATATGGTTTATACAGTTGTATACTTATTTTTGTGATACACTGTGAGCAGAAATAAATACACTAAGGTGCCAAATCAGGAAAAAGTTGTGAAGATGCAATTATCATACAGGAAACTAACAGTAGAGAATTGCACAATGTAATAAAAAAAAACAGAAGAAAAAACTACAGTAACAATCACAATCATACAAACACGAAAAAAAGTTTTGTAGAAAAAAGTATTTCTTTTATCTTTGTGGGTCATTTTTGAAATATTACATTCTGTTTTATTAACATATGACCCAAACGAAAAAAAAACAAAGTCCACTACCAAATCCTTGTTTAAAATACAGGCCGTATAATGTGTCCTTCGTGGAGGAAACATGATAAAAAAACACCGAGAGAGAAAAAATAAGCGAATGACAACTAAAAATTACTTAAATTTAAAATAAAACCTAAATAAAAACCCCCCCAAAAAAAAGAGTACCCAAATAAAATGTTCGAAAACATTTTGCTAGCAAAACAAAAAGTAATTAATAACAAAATGTTTACACAACTGACCCACATGTAATACAGTGTATATGAAATTTGTTAAAACGACATGCTAAAACATGCTTAAAAACATTTCACTCGAAATATAAACATACAATCATATGTAAATTATGTATGAGAATACATATGTGTGTGTGTTGAATTTATAAGGATTTATTTAAAATTTGTTTGCAAAATCCTTTGAGATAAAGAACACAAAAAACAAACAGCGTTTTCACAGCAACAACACGAAACAGTTACAACAGAACAAAAATGTTGATATTACAACAACAAAAAAGTAATTCGGTTTAAACATGCAAAATTCTAAACAAAACGACATCAACAAATATATTTACATGCATAAATATTTATGTACATTTAAATGATATACAATATGAAATTACAAATACATATACAAAACGAAAGATGTTAAGTCAAGGTATAACAAGAGAGTAAAAAGTAGAGACGAAAAAAGAAGTGTAAGTATTAAACTAACAGAAAAACACTCAATACACTTGAAAGAAGCCAAAAGTCCTAGTTTTATTCAAAAATAATAAAAATCTGACAACACAAAAAACAAAACAAAAGAAAAGCTGTAAAAAACATAAAACAAAATCAGCCATCACATTCTTACAGACATAACTATATAAAGTTTATTTTTATTCTTCTGTTTTTTTTTTTGGCATGTTCCCCGATAAAACAGATTAAATATTCAAAAATATATACATAAATATAACTAGGTCACTTTAAAAGTCTTGTAGTCCATTAAGATACAAAAATTATTATCAATGTAGATTTAAAAAATATAAAATAAATCACTCGATTTCTTTAGCCCTTTCTGATTTCAAGCAAACTTGGTACAAACTATTTTCTGTTTATATGGAAAAACGTTGAAAGTAATTTTTGAAAAAACCATTAAAAATATTTAGTATTATGGTCCCAAAAAAGTAAAGGGTCCGCCAAATACCTTTTTTTTTTGAAAATGCTATAAAAAAAAACTACTGAATATTTTCTCAAATTTCTTTTTATTTGAAAGTACAATCCTTCCGGTTAATAATGGAAAATAATTTCATTCAATTGGCCATGCAGTAGCCTACACGATCGGTCCAATTTTTAAGCACATTATCGATTGTGTGCAGCTGTATTTCACCAATGGCTTCACGAATATTGTCCTTTAAAGCTTCAATTGTCTGTGGCTTGTAGGCGTAACACTTATCTTTGACAGCACCCCACAAAAAATAGTCCAACGGTGTCAAATCGCAGCTCCGAGGTGGCCAAAAGACATCAGCTCTGCGGCTGATAATGCGATCTCCAAAAACAGGGCCCAAACATCGAGTGTAGCTTCGGCTGTGTGGCACGTAGCGCCGTCCTGTTGAAACCAAATGTTGACAATATCCTCCTCTTCAATTTTTGTGAACAATAATTCGTTCAACATGGCCCGATAATGATCGCCATTGACTGTAACGGCCACTAATTGCTCACACATTCTGCAACATTACCATGATTTTCAAAATAATTTCGCAATATTTCCCAGCGTTGTTCAAGCGTATACACAACCATATTCGTTCAGCGGAAGGATAAAACTAATTATCTGTCAAATCAGACATGAGCTAAGTGTTACCATTCACGAAATAAGCACTAGTTGAAAAAAAACATTAGATGGTGGACCCTTTAGAAGTTATTATTTATTAAAAAATCCAAATTTTTCAAAAATGACAACGTGTTTGTTTTTTAATTACAAATTGCAAAGTAGACAACTGCAATTTTCATATGCTTTTTAATCTTCGAAATATGGCTACTTTGGGAAACATGTCCCTTTAAACTCCATTACTTTTAGCATTTTTTTGATTTTTAAAAAATTAAAAACGGGAATAAAAACGCGATCT
The DNA here is from genome assembly GCA_021234595.1 of Delia radicum. Taxonomy (NCBI): domain Eukaryota; kingdom Metazoa; phylum Arthropoda; class Insecta; order Diptera; family Anthomyiidae; genus Delia; species Delia radicum. The sequence goes on along the minus strand of CM037853.1, from coordinate 7,728,548 downwards.
TACACAATTTTAAGAAACTGAAAGCATTCGTGAGTACGTTTGCCAAATTTTAGGAAAATCAAAGGACTAAAAGTTCATAAAGTTCGATTTTGAACACTTTCTCATTGATTCCAGGAAACAGCATTAAAACATTGGTGTTTTTGACCTCATGTCATGCGATTTTTGTTTATATTGTGAACAAAATGACTTTGGTGCAACATAGACAATACCGCTTTTAGATCTTTGAAACTTAAAAACTCGTGATTTTATTCACGTTTTTAATTTTTCAAAAACTTTAAAAATTGCTGAAAGTTGTGGACATAGTTTGTTATTTCAAAATATTAATGAATTTTTACTGATATTGCAAATTTTAAATGCATTTAGCACTTTTTCCCCCAGTGCGATTTAAAAGCGTTTACAAAATGAAAATATATAAATTTTTTTAAAAAAATGCTTTTAAAAAAGGTTTCCATATAAAAACCCAACAAATTAAGTTTTTTTCAGGAATTTTTTTTTTTTTATAAAATATGAGAAAAAAAATGCAGAACACCTATCCCAGCAAAAAAAAAAAACTCGATTTGGTGAGCAAATAAATCAATTTAATTTAATTAGTAAAAACGTCATTAACTGTATGAAAATTAAATTTTTTGTCAATTTTTTCATAAAAATTAATGATTTTTTTTTTAATGCTTTCAAAGAACATTCAAAGTTTTAATATGCAAAGAAATTCATTTAACTCATTAAAGGCACGTCATAGACACGCTAAACATTTTTTAACCAAATTATGAAAAATCCAATGCAAAATACAATTTTTCAATTTTTTTTTTAGAAAAATATTGTTGATTTTGTCCATCTTTTACAATTGGCATATTGCAAACCTGACATTAAAATTTTAATAAAAACCAGCTTTAGTTATGTTTTTTAGTTCTTATTTTAAAATATTAAAGATTTTTTTAAAAAATTTTTAAAAAATTTTAAAAAAATCTTAACAAAACTATATTATAATGAATAGACATTTTGTTTTATATTAAAAAGTAATTAAAATATTTAAATCATTTTATTTTTATAAAATATAAATTACTGAATTGTTAGTTAAGTACATTTTTGTTAGAAATTTTATTTTATATTCGGTACAAAAGTGGTTTAGATAAACTTGATTAATAGTTTGAGTCTTACAATAAAGGTGTCTCCGTGTTCATAAACCGATTTCGCTTAAATTTGGATGTGCGGTCTTAAAATATTTCCAGCAAGAAAAGGAGTTAAAATTTAAATTTATTTGTATAGGAACACGTCTGCAATTTCCGAAATTCAAATTAATAAATTTGAAAAAATGGTTTAGGTTTTAAAAAGGGGAATTAATAAATATCATTCTTTTTTGAAGGCATGTCTGAAATTTAAAAAATTTGAAGTACTGAAGAAAACAAGTATTTCTGTCCTCATGCTGTCTATGTTATCGAGCCATTATTTACACTTATGGAGCCATGATTTGCCTTAAAAGAAGTAATTGTTAAAGCGCTTAAAAGAAGCTCTTCCAGAAGCTCTTCCAGAAGCTTCTTTATAAGCTCTTTCAGAAGCCCTTCCACAGGCTCTTCCCGAAGCTCTTCCAGAAGCTCTTCCAGAAGCTCTTCCAGAAGCTCTTCCAGAAGCTCTTCCCGAAGCTCTTCCAGAAGCTCTTCCAGAAGGTCTTCCCGAAGCTCTTCCAGAAGCTGTTCCAGAAGCTCTTCCCTAAGCTCTTCCAGAAGCTCTTCCCAAAGCTCTTAAGAAGGCATGAATATATTGCTTCTAAGAGCACATGAAAGAAGCGCTTTTCAACTGCTTAAAAGAGACATACCAAGTGGGACATCGCGAACAAAAATCATGCCTTCTGGAATGCCTTCCGGAAGCGCTTCGTAATTGAATAAGGCCTTCAGGAAGCGCTTTTTTGCTGGGATATTTCATACATTTTTTGGAGCATTACAGTAATTTAAAAAGCGCTTTAATAGTAATTTTGGCTTTTACAATATTAACTATTATACAATTACTTTTTGATAATAATGCAAACAGTATTTGAGAAGAAGGTAACCTACCACCGTACCAACTGAGATGGATATGTTGCGGGACAAGATAGAAGTAGATAGTGTTAAAGTAGGACCATTTTAGGATTTATGTGATATGCAGCAGAACCAATGCAACCAACCAATGAAGGTGAACGTATCGTAGAACTTTAGAAAATTTTTCGAAGGAAAACTAGTCACATATTAAGCGCAATGTGTTCTGTTATAGGGGTACTTTGAATGGAATAGTTTTGCGCCATACCACTGCACTGATCTACGGGGTAAATGTCCCCGGGCACGAGAAAAGTAATTAGCACTTATCTAAAACAGAGTGTCATAGCACCTGTGCAAAAAACCTTAAGAAGGCACAACAAAAATTAATTTTAATTTGTCTATACCCAACAAAAAACTATAAACTATTAAATTCATTATAACAATTTAAACTTGGAAAAGTATATAAACAATTCGAAAAGTCCGGCTGTTCAAAATATAGATTTTTTGGGAAGTTTGCTAGTAGCAAACGATTTCTACAATTTTCTTTGTTCCAACACTTCTAAAAAGCACTTCATTAACATTTTAATTTTGTATGTTGCATTAAAATTCTAGTTCACAAAAATATATTTATAAATGGAAAGAGCTGCAACAAAGCAGCAAAAATTTAATGTATAACTTATAAAGCAGAGTAACAAAATATATTGGGTTTATATGCTTAAACTATCCACAATACACTTGTTTATCTATAAAAAAATCAGTGTATTTTGTTGTTGTTAACTGTTGCTAAAACACAGATATGTCTTTCTTTATGTTTCAATTGGTATAGAGTTGTAAATATTTTTTTCGATTTCTGAAAAATTAAAAATTTTGAGTTGAGTCACTTTTGAACTAGTTGTGCGATATACTCAATTTAAATTTTATACCCAAGGAAATTCTCACAAATTCCTAATTACTTACACATAACAAATCGTTACCAAAAAACTTGTTAGATATTTTAACAAGATATTTAATATGCATAAATTTAATTTTATTTTTATATTCTTGTAAAATTTTTCAAGTGGTTTTTTGGTAGCGATATTTTAAGTGTAAAATCGCTAGTCACTCAAAAAATCATCAGTCGCCATTTTAAAAATTAACTTGCCAAAGAAGTTTTAAAATCCCCACGTTTGGCGAGAAATCGCCATATCTGATAATACTGGTCACTGTCAAAACAGTTCTATATTTTGAGCCAGTGGAGTGTTACCTCTTCATTTCTACAGTCACAAAGTCGATACAGATAAAATGCCGTCAGTGCTATGTCCAGAATTTTGTTTCAGTTACTTTTTATATGTATTATTTTTAAGATTTATTATGTTTCAATAAAGCTTTATTTATTTAATGCATATTTCATTTCACAGAAATCAAACTATTTTGCATGGTACTTTTTTCTTTTCTCGAAAACACGTATGTACATGAAATGTTCTATTATCTGTTATGTTCGTCCAAATTTATTTTGTTACATTTTACCAAGTAATGCTTGATTAAAATATGTACACCAAATGTTAGAGGTATGCAACGTATGTTTGATATTTTTTAAAGATTTAACATTATTGGAACAGTTGTACAGTTGTAACAGATACATATGTTAAGTATAATTTTAGAACTTGTTACGTTTGAAGTAGTTTAAGAAAATTGTGCAAATGCAAATACAAAATAAACACAATAGGATGCACAATGTATACAAAACTTGACAAAATCCAGAGAATATTAATAAAAAAAAAATGTTACTAAGTATGCTTTCATCGAGTTCCCTCTGGAAATTTTTTGTGTGTACTACTGAAACACATTTTGTGCTATTTGATGGACTTTTTTATCAAAACTAAGAATTTAAAAACTGATAGAAACGGCGCAGTGCGATAAAGCCATGGGCAGTAAGGCCATATGGTCTTATTTCACCGTTTTTAGAGAAATAAGACAATAAGGTGTTTTTTTCCCATTTCATTTGGAAATAAAGCCATTATGGCTTTATTACTCAATTAAAAATTTTTGGTTTAACAAAAACGTAGTATATTTCATTACAAAAAGATAATATTTACAACAAATTTAACAAAAAAAAATTACAAATTTTCCTGCTTATGGGTTTTTTCCTCCAGTATGCCCCACTCTCGGCTTCGCTGAGGAAAGTTTTTCTGTGTAAAAGTAATCTGTAAATAATAAGTGGCTTTGCCGAGCAAAGTTTTTCTGCGTAGCCGGTCTTCGGCCGGGCTTAGGGGTTTTCTCCTCCAGTATGTCCCACTCTCGGCTTCGCTGAGGAAATCTTTTCTGTGTAAAAGTAATCTATAAATAATAAGTGGCTTTTCCGTGGCCGGCTACGCAATAAAAACTTTGCTCGGCAAAGCCACTTATTATTTATAGATTACTTTTCACAGAAAAACTTTTCTCAGCGAAGCCGAGTGTGGGACGTGCTGGAGGAAAAAACTCCTAAGGAAAACTTTGCTCAGCAAAGCCACTTACTTATTTATAGATTACTTTACCCCCACCTCACTCGCTCCCGCGATTGTACCATAACTTTTCAACACTTCGCAATGAAAACTCATTATTTTGTAAATATGTAACTAAAAAAAAAATACACAACATGGCTTTATTTCCCATTTGGTTGCAAAACGACCATGGCCTTATTTCCCAATGAGTTGGAAAAGACGCCATATGGCCTTGTTTTCCATTTTTTTGAGAAATATGACCATATGGCCTTAGTGCCCATGGCTTTATCGCACTGCGCCAGTAGAAATCACTTCTAAACTTAATGAGCTAAATGCTAAATTGAATTAAGACAAAAATAATAAAAAAAAATCTATATATTTTAGTTTCAAAAATAGTGGGACTGCCTATTGATCCACTTCAATTTAAATGAAAGTTATATATGAGCTACAAAATAAAAATATGATTCAAAGAATTAGATTAAGAATTCCAAGTTATTTACAATCGGTCTTTAAAATGAGTTTATAAATCGGATTGTTATTAAAATTAATGAAACAATATTAGGGTATATATATATTGGGTATATGGCGTCACATATATGCTCATATATGAGTCCTTTTTGCACATATTGCTCATATATGGTCCTCTTTTGCGAATATGGAATAACATGTACTTCCTTATATGTCTCCATATATTAACAACTTTACCAAATATGAATATATGTCATTTTTAAATATATGTAATCGCATATACCCACATATGTGACCATATTTGTCCATATTTGTCTATATACGCAATCATTTACATATTTCCATATATGAACATAATTGTACATACATATATGTACTTGTTTTAACCGGGTTTTTATAAAAAAAGTAAATAAATTGAAATACAAAGTCTAACGTATGAGTGATTTTAATTGCCAAGAATTTTGCAAATTAAAATCTGGCAACCCTAGAGTAAATGTTGGCGAACGTATAACGAAGACACAATATCCAACTGTACAGATGTTATTTATTTGCATAAAGCAAAACTCAAAAACGCACAGAATTTAAATGAGGATGTATAAAAAATAAAAAACAACTAAATAATACAAAAACAACAACATTACTAAAAAGAAGAAGACACAATTTAAGCAAACGAACAACATTATAGAGCCAACAAAATTTCGATAAACAAACCGCCCACATTTGCATCAATAAATAAGTTAAGTTAGTAAACATGTTGTTGAAGGAAAATGGGACACAGCATATCTACTGAAGTTGTAAATTATACCATATTATCACAACATTTTATGAATTTTGGCATCAATTCGAATACTACAACAAAACCAATTCTCAAATACAATAATTTTAGACTATAGTAACGCCAAAATATTTCTCAATTATACGCGGATTGTTATCTCGTGATGACAAAAATAAAGTTTTGAAAATTGTTAAAAAGTTAAATATATATAGCGGCGATAGTTTAAGTATATAAAACTGTTAAGATCTTATTTTACTTAAAGTAGAAATCACATAAATTCATAGTTTAAGTGCTAACGTACTATCGTTGTAAAATAGCTATATTTTTTATAATTTTGTGCACTTAGAATATTATGTAGTTAAAAACCACTACAAATGTAGTTAAAAGCAAATGAAATTTCACTTGAAAAAATGACGACTTGCATTTCATTAAATTCAACTAACATTGTCAAATGGATTAAAAACAAATGGATTAAAAAATGTAGTAAAAAATTTATTCAAGTTTAATTGTTTTATTATTTTAAATGAAAACAAAAAACTGATAAAATGAATGTAAATTCATTATACAGTAATTTCATGTGGTTTGTTTTTTTTTTAAATCAACTACAAATGTAGTCAAAACTGCAATTTGTTCTGCAATTTACTGTTTTTCACTTAAAAATAAAGACACTGTATTACAACTCAAACAACTACAAATATTCGCATAAGAAGTTCGCTGAGTGTATACGTTAAACTTTAAAATTCATGCTATTTTTAAACGATAGCATTTTAACATCTCCAAAGCGAAATTTAAGTATCAATTACATTTGTAACTTATAAGAAGAGGTTTATTAAACTAACGTTTGCTAAAATTCAAAAGGGCGCAATTATATATTTAATTTTTTTTAAGGGAGAAGCAAAAACATTGTTTCACAGTTCAACAAATTGGTTAATGATTATAAAATGTTGTGGTAAAATGACATATTATTGTATTTAGTTATATAAAATTATATATGAAATCATGTTAATATATACCATATGTAGGAATTAGAGATACGTTGGTGAGTAAATTTTGACCCACACTCACTAACGATAAATCTCAATCGCGCACAATCACGAAAAATTGATTTCTACTCACGCTCACGTGTGATTCACGTAAATTTACGAAATAAAATCTTACCGGACACAAATAAAATGTTAAAATTAAGATAAATTGTGCATTTTTTAATCAAAATTGCACTGAATATAAACTTTTGCCATTTATTTTGTATTTTAAAAGTACAAATATATAAAATCGGTGAATAAAATTAAGGAAATCTGTATTAAAAGCAATCAACTCATTTTTGGCAAAAATCAACTCACGCACACTTACGCAAAAGTTTGACTCACTTACAAAGAATTTTTCCTATCACATTGACGCACGTTCACGTGAGTGAGTTTTCACTCAAGCGTGACTTACGTGAATAAAAATTTTGCTCACTTGCCCATCTTTATATGACATATCTATGATAATATTAAGTATAATTAGAAGTACATGGAAAATAAGAGATTTTTATGGAAATAAGAGATATTTTAAATTTGTTTAGCTTTTATTTAAATAAATTCCTTAAATTTAACTTTTGGATTACATACTCATACACGATTTCGGCACTGACTCATAATAATGATTTTTAAAGTACTATTGCCTCCGAAATATGAATCTGAAAAAAAAAAACCTCTATCGAATCAGTGTTATGAAATATAGAGCTTCAGTTGTATAAAATAAAATCTAAAAATGTTGACATATTTCAGAAATACGACTGAATCTTCTTAATTGTCATATTTATGTAGTATACATAAATAACATTAAACCAAAATTTTTTTTTTAGAAATACGAATATCTGAAATATTAACAGGGATAGAGAAAAATGTATTTTTAGATTTGCTGGAGTTTATTTGTAGACGCTTTCATAATAGAGTTTTCATTTTAGTGTAGTATGAAAAAAGTTTAAATTTGTCCAAATGTTCTACCAAATTTAACCCTTTGATCACATTATATGTACTACAGTATACATTTTTTTAAAAATATAAAAAATTTTATAATGCAAATAGTACTAAAAATTTTGTTTAAATATGTTCATTGGGATATTGTGGCCAAAATAAAATCAAACAAAGCACTTTTGCATTATCGAATGTAGTGGTATCGAGTGTCAATGGAGAAACGCCAGCTACTTGAAAATCATTTTTACGTTTTTGACTTCATATTCATTGTGTTACTATTTGGAGCAGTGCCAATTTCTGTTGAGGGACCATTTTTAATTATATATTCAAATTCTGATCGTTAGTATGGTTAAATTTTATTACTCCTTAATTATTATTATTTTGTTTTTTATTTAATATTTTTTTAATTAAAAATTAATATAATATTTTTTATTTACTTAACGACTTTTTTGTTTTAATTTTCTTTTTGGGGATTTTTGGGTTAAGGGCCGCATTGTTATATAATAATGAAGTGCTAATGAATTAAAATCAATGCATTTCTATATGAGGCATATAATTACACTGTTCAACAAAATCAAATTTTTTTTTAAATTACAAGGTCCCACCAATAAATTTTGATAGATTGCCAGCTGTTCTTTGGCTGATTAGATCCGTTACATTACATTACAGCAAAAACAAAACCAAAAAAAAAATAAAAACAAAAATCAAGTGCTATATTTTTTATTGTACTGAAAACGTGTCAATTTGCGGTGCATATGTTGTGTAGATAATTTGTTTTGTGATTTGAGTGTATTCAGATTTTGGTGTGTTCAGGTACTTGTAGTAAAATTTCACGCAAATATTTTTGCGGAACATTTTAACCACTTAAATACCTGTTTTAATGGTGTTTTTTGCTCTTTTTTAAAAGAAGAACAAAAAAGACCCTTACGTTGAGGAGTTAGAGGGTTAATATATTCCACAAATATGTTCTTCGTAACATTTTACATAAATTTGCTAACCACCCATATACTTCAAACGTGAGCTTTACTCGATTTTCTATTCCGATTGACAATACAAAATTTGCATTTGGGGGAAATTTTACCTCCCCCTAAAATGAAACCCAGACGTAAACTTTCAAAACGCCAATACACATGTCTTTTTTTTTTGTCTCTTCTATCAAAATTTGTAGGTCGGACCTTGTAATTTTTTTTTTGTGCTGTACAGTGTGATCTATATAAAATTGTATATAAAACTGTAAAATTATGTCTTTCTATATTAAATTAGATATGATTATCTAGGGACAAAATCCATATAAGATGTTATATAATTTAGTATATATATATATATATATATATATATATAGATATAATTTATAATATATAATTTAGTATATATATATATGTATATATACTAAATAATATAACATCTTATAACATATATATATACATATATATTATTTTTTTCGCCGGTAAGATTATTTTTTAATAGATCCCCAACCTTTTGCAGCTGAGAAATTCTGCATATATTTTGATATGTTTAAAACCATCTCTAACATACACCCGCATGTTTATATATGTATATACATAAAGTATTTTCAAAGTTACAATTCTATTAAATACGCCATACAGCAGCATCATCTTCCTTAAATGAAAATTAACCAAATATAAGTTAAACCTTCAAATGTTTACGATCTTACAAAAACGAAAAATAAGGAAAACCCAAAAATTATTTTCAAACCAGAAAATTTAAACTTTAACCACCATAACTACTGCTACTAACAACGCGCCACCGTTATTCAACAGCCAGCAAAATATCTAAAACCAAACGAAAAGAAATATCAAGATATTTAACATTTAAACATTTTTAAATTTTTCAATACACATTTCCCTTAATGCAAAAAAGAAACAAAAACAAACACGAACATGCACAGATACATAGAGCATAAGATACAATTTCCCGTTTAACAAAAAACACACTGTTTAAATTTTAAACAAGCTGTGAAACATTTACTGTTACTTTACTGCCTTTTACACTAACGCTACCAAACAAACAGACAAACAATATATATGTACATATATGCTATGTAGGGTTGCCAGAATGTCTTGATTTCGCTTGATTTACAAGAATATTTAATACTCGTCATGAGTCAAAAAATATATGTGTTGGCAAGATTTTTTAAAGCCCAAACAAAAAACACCTTAAAAAATGTTTAATCAAAAAAGCTAATCTCAATTGTTTTCAAATACCAATAAGCAATTGTTTTTGTGAAAAAGTCTTTAGTATTTTAAATAATTTGTATTTAAACGATAGGAATAGAATATAATTCGATCTAATAAAAGCCGTGCTATTAAAAAGAACAAATTAGAATAATAAGAATTACTAACAATAATAAGAAGAGCGCAGGTTTGATTCTTACAGCCGCAGATTGTTGAACAATTTATCATATAGAGACAATTTGACAATTACAAGACACAAATAATAATACAATTTAAATGGAAAATCACTGATGACGACTGTACATAAAAAGGCTGGAACTAGTCTAGTCTGATTTAAAAATGAATAGTATTTATAATTTTTGGAGAAAAACGTCTATTCTTCTTCGTAACCTCAACATTTTTAAAATAGAATTCAATTTGTTTGCAAAATTTAGAGAACCGATTTTGGTCATTGTCTATACCGAACTTACCGCGAAACTTTTACCTAGATTGATCTTCATAAAAAATACGTTTTCGCGCCGTGGTCGCCATATCAACATACAAACGGACAGATATCGCTAAAACGGCTTAAAATTTAATAAGGATCACGAATATATGGGAAATCTATTTTAAATGATTTCAAGAACAATATATTATATTTTTGATGGTATTAGAAATTTTGAGGCAACAAACTTAACTAGATGAACATAATAAATTTTACACACAGAGAAAAGTTTTGTAATTTGCCAATTGTAGCGAATTTCAGTCTTAACATTAGTTTTAACAACAAAATTCGGGTAATTCAACTGAATTTTAGTTGCAACACCAAAAATATTCGGAAATCTAATTTAAATATCGTTGAACTAACTGAATTTATATGTTGTTACAATTAAAGTACAATTTACAATTCGGTTGGCACTTTATTTCTCTGTGTGTAATATTTATACTGTTAATGTGCTCTACTCAATTAAAAACTACAATAACTTTGCTTGTAACTTTTATAAATGTTTCAACTCTTTTGGGTATAACTTTTTCAGCATATAACCTTTGGTGTACATGATAATTCTGATGTTTCAAAATCTCCTACATGTTGAAAAAAAAAATATGTGCTTCAGGTAGATTTAAAGGGCAGCTCTCCAAAATGTAGCACTATGTTTTTTTTTTTTCACTAAGTAGAAATTTCAGAAGGTTTTCTCTTTTGCACCAATTTAATTGCAAATTTTTTTATATTGACATATAAATGACAAATAAATGAATAAAATATGATCAAATCGATGGATGTGCCTTCAGAAATATAGAAAATATGACAATATAAATCTCTCCCGGTATATGAGTGAAGATCTTAAAATTTTAAATTTTTTGAAAAACACATCCACAATTTGATACATAATTAGTTGCAGTCCTACGTAATCGGTAAATATCAGTACTAAGATTATAGTGTGTAAGTGCTACATGGATCGTATTATTGTTTTGGTATCCAGCACCATTTGTAGCTTTCCATAGATTTTTGGAGCTTAAAATTATGTAGAAACGAAAGGAATAATCCGATAATCGCTGCAGTTACACATAACACTAGTAATGGTAGTACAATCATATAAGAAAGATTTCATCGTTTTATTCTTTAAACTGCGGATGTGAAAACCAATTTAAAGTTCGATTTATAGCGTACTGTGGAGCTAATATTACTGTAAAGCCAGAAACAAAAAACCGATCTATTAAGCACTCTCACATACTGATTGTTATGACAATATCTACAATTCTAGATCCAATCCATTTAGCGCTTTTACATAATACTACTAATGATGATTTCTACCGTTCGAGATATAGTTTACTCCATTATTCTTTAAACCAGGGATGTGCCACTCAATTTTGTGTTGATTTTTTTTTTTTTTTTTTTTTACTTTTTAGCTATTTTGGTGACCAAGCAAACAAAAAATATTATCCGATCGATTTAGTATTTACATATAATAATAGTAAAATACTTACTAATATATATCATTAAAATAAGATTTGACCCCGTAGTTATTTAAACCGGGAATGTGCGATTCAATTTTAAGTTAAATTTTTCTTAAAATTTACCTTGATTTGCGCTAAAATTTTGAAACTTAATTTGGACTTAGCACGGAAATTTCCCAGAAAACCCAAAAAATATAAAAACTTTATTGCGGTTTCTTGTTTCAGCACTCAAAAAAACTGATTCACGCGAACACAATAAGATTATCTAGAAAAAAAAATAGTGTGCTACTAATTTAAAATTTTCAATTTTTTAAATCTGAAACCGCACGCTTTCGTAGATTTTCCCATATATATATTTCATAGGTCTATATTTCGATGCATTACAAACAGAATGACAAACTGATAACTATATACCCACTTCACAGAATGTGAACGGTATAAATAAATCAAACTGCAACTACTTACGTTTGAGCGTTTTCAATTGTCAAGATTTTTTTTTCAAAATCAAAATGTTTTCGTTAGTGTCACGCATTTTGCAAATTGGAATCTGGCAACCCTAATGCTATGCCAGAAAGCAGAAAAGAACTCAAAAAATTAAATCCAACTTCAACGTGCAAGAATATAAAAGTATGTGTGTAATACAAATACATTAGGGTGACAATATATAGTGATCCCATATTTTAAGACTCTATGAAATAACCCCACAGGAAATAACCCCCCAAAACAAAAATGAAAAAACTTCCCAAAAATAGGGATTTATTTCCTTATGAAAAAATATCCCAAATTTAAAAATGAAATAAAACCCCAACGAAATGATATAAATCCCCAATCGGGAATGAAATAACCCCCCATTTTTTGGGGATTTATTTTATATTAAAAAAAATCCCCAATTTGAAACGAAATAAGTCCCCATTTTTAAACTCAAAATTGTACAAATAGATTTAAGTTCATATATTTTTAACTCTCATAATTTTTGTACTTCCAAAACATATAATTTTAAACATAAACATGAATATAGTCTTCAACTGTATTGCAACAATTAGGGATTACAGGCATTTCGCCTTACAGCCTGGCAGAAATAAAATCTAAAAATATAGGGATTCGAAATTTTTTTATTACACAACCAAAACATTAATTTTACATATTAATTTTCTACTCCAACAATCTATATAGAGAAAATTTTTTTCCACATCAATGATCGTTTTTAGTGCCTACAGATTTTTTCTATGAAAATAACTCAATGTATTTTAAGTCCAACAATCCTATAGGCACCCAAAAATATTTTTGGTGTAGCAAAAAATTTTTCTCAGTGTAGATCGGTTGACAATGAAAAATTCGCGCGAATTGTTGGACTAAAATAAATACTTGAGAAATAAAAAATTATGAAGATATTTCTATTAGTTTACACTCACCAGCATCCCACAGTTTTTGCTCGGGGGAAAACCAAATTAATTGTTTTTCTCATTCCTTGTTCGTAGTCGGTTACAAACACAGCTGCGTCCAAATCGAAAATATCGTTCTTAAAATAATGCAGCAGTGCACTATATATTTCATTTGTTTTGTATCCATCGAAATGAAAAAACTTCGAAAGATCTAAACAAATAAATAATCGAACATATTAATATTATTTACAAAATAATTATTTTACTTTAAATCTTTTAAGTATTCAATATAAATTACTAATAGCTGGTTAAAATATAGTTGCGGAAAAATTTTATATGTTGCATCCATTAAATATTGTTTTGCGGTTGAAGAATATTTTCTTTCACCAAGTCAATTGTTTTAATTTTATAGAAAACGAAATAACTCCCCAAAAATAATTACTGGGGAATTATTTCATTTTGAAATTTAGGGGACTTATTTCATTACGAAATAAATCCCCAAATAAAAAAAGGAAATAAATCCTCAAAAGTGGAAATAACTCCCCAAAATGCCGTTGTTGTTTTCTATATACATTTTTGGGGATTTATTTAATTTTTGTTTTGGGGAGTTAGTTCCTGGGGGGTTATTTCATGGAGCCTATTTTAAACGAATTTTTGAAAATGTATATGTAAGATTAAAAATTAAAATTGAATGCCTCGCCCGAATAAGAATATATAATCAATTTTCAGAACTTTACAGAAGCAGAGAAAAACAACTCAGAAGTTTCAGATTTTGCAGACAAATTAAAAGGCAAATATCGTATATAAATTGCCTGACACTTTTCAAGAAATCTTTTTCGATGGGTTCCCTTTGAACTTAATTAAATTCGGATAGGTGACAAAGGAACAAAATTTGTGATAAACATATTTTTCAGCAGCCAAATTCCATATTTTGGCATTTAAAAGTGGCGGTGAAATCTTTGTATTAAAATATGTTTAAAGTTTAGGAAATTTAAACTTATTTGAAACAACGTTAAATACTCCAGAAAATACATATTTTGAAAAAACATTTTGACTCTATATCATGGACCCAGGCTCCCACTTATTTGAATTATTTTAAATATTGGTGAACAAATTGTTCACTTTTTTTCTGCTTTTTCATATATTCTACTTCTTTTAAGATCCGAGCGAGCTCATCGGGGCTATACTCCATTTTGTATTAACAAAATAGTTAATTTTCCAAGGAAGCGTTTAAGCTCACTAGTGTCATTGTAGTCTGAAATAAATAATGATAAAGAAAAAATATACAATTAGAAAATTTAAAAATATACCTGACAACTCCCAGTTCTTATTTAAACTAAATTATGTACTTCCAATTCACTTTGATTGCGTCGTCTTGTTGAAACCACAGCTCCTGCACATCATGGATGTTCAATTGATGAACGAAAAAGTCAGTAATCATGGCGCTATAGCGGTCACCATTGACGGATTTCGGTTAATTTATTTAATAGTTTTGGCAACTCTAATAAAATATTGAGATCAGCAACCGAACTTCTGCTGTACATACAAATCTATTTTCAGATTTCATTCAAGGTTGAAATTGGAAAAAACAATTTCAAATTGGGTTAAGGCTGGAGGTAAAGTTATTGCCTGACCAGCAGGAGGTCACCGGTTCGAGCCTAGTTCGCGGATAAGAATTTTTTATTAACAAAATAATATTAAAATAACATAAAATTGTTTATAGTCTTAATAACTCTAATAAAATATTGAGATTAGCAACCGAATTTCTGTTGTATATACAAATCTATTTTTAGACAAATATTTGAATTTAAAACTAGAAAATATTCCAGGTTGCAATTTAGAAAAACATATTTAAATTGTATTTTGCCTGACAAACGGAAGATCGCCGGTTCGAGACCAGTTCGAGGCATATAATTTTTTTTATTAATAAAATAAATTTTGTTGAACGAGTTACGGCACCTCAACCATAACCATCAATATCTCAACTCTTAATATTATTTTGAATATTTTTATTATTATTATTATTATCATTATTATTATAATTATTACTATTTATTATTAAGATTTCATTCGGACGGTTCTGCTTTGTTACAATTAATAATTTCACATATTTAAAGTACTGTCTTTTAAAATTCCAGATAATTATGTTTTGTTTACGATTTAAGTAAATTGACACATTTGAAATTCTTATTAAATTGTAACAAAGAACAATGCCCTTTTTCTAAAGCAAAGTAGTTTTTTAACAACTACTAAATTTGCCTAAAGTTGATGTTTAATCAAAAAACCCAGACATTGTTGCAACATACAAGTTCTGCTTGTAAGAAGCACAATGATTTTTCTTTGTTCAAATGGTATCGATCAGCAATATTGATTTTTAATCAATACTGACTATTTAATATATAAGATCGATTTTGAGATTTTGAATTCACTTACAAAGGGACCGGGTAGTGAACAAGTCAATCGTTTAAATCATTTTTGTATTTTAAAAAATGTCGTTTAAATCATTTTTGTATTTTTAAAATAAAATTATTACAAAATTAATAAAACAATATATAATTAAACTTGTAAAACTAAGAGTTTCAATCAACATACTTAACTAACGCATGTGAATCTATTTATAGAATATTATAGTCCAAAATCATAAAATATTTAATTGTTACAATAAAAGTTCGAAATTTGTAAATAAATGTCGGTTGTTACAATAGTATTAATACGTATTTAATAATGGTGTGTGGTTCTGTGTATACACTTTTTTAAAAAAATATTTAAAAAAATAATAAAAACTTTGGCTAAAAAAAAAACTTAATACTACTAATTGAAAAAAAATGTCGCCCTTATTTAATGTTTTATGTATAAGAGTCTCTAAAGAAAAATTTAGCAAGTTTCAAACACAAAATTTACAACTTTAAAAGAGGTCACATTTTCAGTGACTTGATTTTAGATTTGTTGTTGCTTGTTTGAGTATCAACAAAAATAAAACACAAATTTAAGGAGGCGTATGCCAAGGAGTTTTATCGACAACCCCATTGTTTTCGGTTGGATTTTTTTTTATTACATTTTTTTTTTTTGTACATTTTGTTTGTGTAGAGAGTATTTGTATTTTTAATTTTCATATAAATTTCTGTTTATGAAGCCAACAACAATGTCTTTATGTATTGTACGATATAAATTTTTGGTATGAATGAATCGAATATAATGGAATGGTATTTTTTTACAATGACAATACGAGGAACAAAATATAAACATATAAACAGTTGTGTAAGCAGTGATAACCAAGTTTGGCGAAATGGGATGGATATAGACTTTTTAAAAAACTCTTTAAAATTTATTTTCAAAATTTGAAGATTGAAAGAGGTATACAAGATTTGATTTTATTAGTTTGTTGAAAGTGCCATATAAAAACTAATTTTAGCACAAAGGTTTCTCAAAAATTTTAAGCAGAATTGAGTTTTTTATGCAACTAACTAAAGATTTAAGTTATGATATTTTATGTAGCGGAAAGTCGATAAACTAAAGTTTTGTTTCTAGTTTTGCTTTACACGAACGCAAATACAATAACAAAATAAATGTTTTATTTCGCAACGGACGTCTTAAAAAAACACCATCTAAATTTTTAAGGATGTTATCGATCGTTCTTCTAAATATATTTTCATTTTATGTTTTTTTACAACAAAGTTAAATACGAATTGATTAAGTGCTATTTTCACACACACCTCTGTTATTTTATATGCCTTTGTATAATTTACGTACATAAATACTACATACATATAAATATTTGGTGAATACAGTTGCCAATTTTGTAAATTAAT
The DNA here is from genome assembly GCA_021234595.1 of Delia radicum. Lineage (NCBI taxonomy): Eukaryota > Metazoa > Arthropoda > Insecta > Diptera > Anthomyiidae > Delia > Delia radicum. The sequence continues at coordinate 7,711,561 of CM037853.1, read as the reverse complement.
TTTTATGCTGATTTGTATTTTGATAAGAATATAAAGAAGAAGCAGTCACAGCAAAACATTTTAATATTAAGTAATTAGTTCGGGAAATGTAAAACGGAAATTTTCATATTTTACAGATATAATTTTCATTCGTATATACAGTTGAGTTCGGGATTAATGAATGATATATTTACAGAGTTGTTCCACACGCAGAGAAAAAATATGGTTGCAATAATATTGCGGCCACAAAATGGTTGTTTCATTTAAATTATTATTGTATCAATCATATTTCATCAATAATATGATTGCTTTAATCATATTATAGGAAAAATCTCTGTTTTTTTCGGTTATTATATTATTGTCTTGTCTACAAACTACAGCCATATTATAGTTGCGCCAACTATAAGATGTTTAGTCAGTTCTTTATGAGCGTATTCGCTCCTTTTGTATCACTATTGTTTAAGATTTTGTGAAAAGTAGTTGTAAAAAGCAGTTAGTTCAAACAAATTAAATAGTATTAAACGAAAAGGCATAAAAATAGAAAACCAACGCAGTGGTGTTAATTGTAATGGTGAAATTTTTAGTGGAAGAAGAAATAGTTTGGTAGTCTCAACCCGGTCTACCATGGGAGCCTAGGCAAAAGTTATATTTACACGCGTCCTTAAATGAAATTATTGTTTAATATTTATAATAGTGTTATAAGTTAAATAAAAAGTGATAAAAAAGTGATTTATTTTTTAATTGTTTGAAATCACACAAAAAAACAGTATTGCTAAAGACAAAAAAAATATTAAGAAATATATAAGAAAAAGTTCAACAAAATACAAGTGCTTTTAAGTCTGTAGTACAATATAATCATAATATATTTGCAATGATCATAATATGGTAATAAATAATGACGAAATTATTTTCCTTGGTCATAATATGATAAACAAGCCGGCTAAAGCCGGGCTTGCCCGGAGTGCACCTACACGCAGAGAAAAAGTATGATTGAAGCTGATTGTCATTTAGGATAATAATATGATTGCTACGAATATGATGCTCTTAAACTATTATAAAACGATGCTGTTTTTTCTGCGTGTAGTTCTGAATAAATGAATATATAATGACCAACATGTGGAATATTATACAGAATTCATGTGCTGTTGATCACAGATCCAGATCCTTGCCTGTAAACTCTAGCTGAAGGAGTTTGAAGCTTCATAAAAATGTAGTTTGTGTTTGGATTTTATTTACATATAATTAATAATTTTAATTCGTTTTTGTTTGTATAAAAACATTTATGTTTATGATTAGTAACCTTTGATAATTAATGAAATTGTAATAAATCCACATTCTATCGATTCTTTTTTTTTTATTACATATTAAAAAATTTCTAAAGTTTTTTTTACGAACAGTTACCCACTATAACCGACCGAGAGGGCTCATCCTCAAGACGTAGGATGAGCCCTCTCGGTCCGAACCATAGCGGATTAAGATGTATTTGTATTACTAATAGCGAGTATCCCCGCTGCATTGTTAGCGTGGGGACGACATTGTTTTTCCTTAAATTGATTTTGGATAAAATTTAATCTTTTAAGGAAAATAAAACAAACATTTAGGTAGGTATGGAATGACATTATCCCCATTTCAAATTTTGGGACTACGAATGAAAATATTTCTGTCTTAACCCTTAAATAAAAATGGGAGCTATGTCTTGCGTAGTTATAAGATCGTTTTTCAAAATAATATTGTGTTATTATTACAGTATTTCTGCGTAGACGGACTGCGGCAATATTTATTATTTTTCTATTCTGTGGTATGTCCAAAGCCGGCTTCGCTGAGTAAAACATTTATGGACGGCTGTAAAATAAAAAAATAATACTTTATTCCGTTGTCCAATAAAAATTACATTTTAAACTTTAAGGCCAAGCAAGGTGTTATCTATGATAACAACCTAGTGGGCTTGCCCGTTACCATAACTCATGTGTTCATTAGTATATGGTCTTACTGAAAAGATAATTTCTAAAATATACAATAAAAACATAGTAAAAATGGTATTCAAAAGGGAATTAGTACCGCCTATTTACGCTGCCTAAACCGCTGGAGCTTGGAATTTGGAATTTGTCATTGAGGTTCCTTCTCCATCATATACAACTAATCACGATTTTAGGAAATTGTTAGTGTATGGCACAAAAATATAAAAAGTCTTCCCCTCATCGTCCTGCTTAAACCCCTTCGGCTAAAAATCTGAAATGTCAAGTGTATTAGCCAATATTTTATGGGCTAAAGCACTTAAAATATACCTTTAGGAATTTAAAATAAAACTTGATAAAAATGTGGCACAAAAACAAATGTTCGCTTAATCACTAAGCCCAAACCGCTTGATTTTGGGCTTAGTGATTATTTGTGGATATCTCTGGCGTAGATATCCACAAATATGGGATTATTGGAAATGTTTACGTACTGGAGCAAACAGTGAAAAGGTTTCGTCTTGATTTACTGCCCAAACCCTTTTGTCCAGAAATCTAAATTTTATAATATGTATGTCCTGAGGTATAGGCTAACTTATCGGAGAGAATTTCAAATAATGGCGTGGTAAACATTGTAAAAAATATTGAACTTGAAATTTGGATTAAATTAGACATCCACTAAGGAGGGGTTTTTGTAAACTTTTCAGGGGACGGACAAAAAGGATGAAGTCTCCTTCTGTTCCAAAAATTTTTTGGAACTCACCAAAATCACTGGGGTTAAATAAGAAAAATTGGGATTAATCACAAAGCTTAAACCGCTGGAGTAAGGAACTTAAAATTTGGCTTGAAGGTTCCTCGTCCGGCACAGATATTATCTAAGAAGAAATTTATATTTTGAAATTCCATAAGGTGGGTGGCAAAATCTCCCTTTTAATATTCTGCCAACTAACATTTGGCTACAAATCTGACCTTTAAAATATGTGTTTCTTTGAACTTCTAATTAAAACTTGTAAAAATGGGGTTAAAAAAGGAAAAGTGTCCGTTAATAGCCCGGCTCAAATCGTAGGAGCTAGGTACTTGAGATTTGACATGTAGGTACTTCCTTAAGCGTAGGCATCAACCAATAGAGGACCAAAAACGGTCAATCTCATAACCAAAACCATTAGGTAATTATATCGTAGTTCACTTAAGATATATTTTTTGCTTTTCTGATCAAAACTTGTCATAAATAGAGATTTAAAGGGAAAAAGTGTTCTCTTAATGACATGTACAATTGCTTTATGCTTAAAATTTAAAACATCTTTTCGCAATAGTTAAACAAAATAATTAAAACAGGAAATCATTTTCTTTTTAATGTATTCCGACATTAAAAAGTATTGGTAACGATATATTGGATATATAAGCTAGTCGAGTAATTATAAAAATTAAATTATAAAATATTTTGGATATTTAGAAGTTAACTGTATAAAAAGGGGTAAAAGTTTGTACTAATTCATAACGTTTAAAATTTAAATACATTTTCCTATTCTCTTGAAATTTTTAGATTCCAAGTGCTGCAAAATTATATACTCTTTTTGACAAATGAACACAAAAGCACAAAATTGGTAAAAAGAAATATTTGGTACTGGACGATTTTTATAAGAAGTTAATCTTTTGGGGATCTACCTTTTTAGGCAGGAATGACATGACATTATCCCGATTTCCGATTTGGGGATTATGGATTAAAATGTATCTATCATAACATCAAAACAACATGGCAACTATGCCTAACATGATTATGCGAATAGTCCCCAGTAAAAAATAGTGAATATTAAAGTTTTTCTGCGTAGCCGGCCTGCGGCCGGACTTACGGGTTTTTTACTCTGTGTTATGTCCGAAGCAGGCTTCGCTGAGTAAAAAATTTCTACAAATCTGTAAAACAAAATATTGTATTGTCCAATAAAAATTACATTTTGAACTTTAACGAAAAAAAAAAACGTCTTATCTACACTAACAACCTTGTGGGCATTGTCCGCTAGTATAAAATATGTGTTCCTGGATGTACAGACTAATTAACTACTTTTTAAAATAATAACATAGTTAAAGTGTGGTTCAAATGTTAATAAGTGCCGCCTAATCTCCCAGCTTTAACCGCATGGGCTTGGAACTTCAAATTTGGTATGAAGGTTCCGTCTCCGGTGTAGACACAATTCTCGGAAACATGATTTTTGGAAATAATTATAAGGTTGCACAAAAAAAATAAAAAGTGTTTTGCTTAAAGTTCTTCTTAAAAAACTCAATGAAAATGTGGTACAAAGAAAAAAATGTCCCCTCAATCACCATGACCAAGCCGCTGCAGATAGGAACTTGAAATTTGGCATGTAGGTTCATCCCCTCGCATATACATCCCCTAAGATGGGCTTTTTGGAAATGTTTACGGGAAAAAGTCTCCTTTTGTCCAAAACACTTCAGGTAATTCACTGAAGAAAAACTTTTTGTAATTTTTCATAAAACCATGGTAATATAGAGCTCAAAAGGGATAAATGGCCATTAATCACAAAGTTCAAACCACTGGAGCTAGGAACTTGGAATAAAGCAAACTATTTTAATGTTTAATTATTAAAAGAAGAAATCTTAATATATTCCGATATTAAAAACTACAGTTAACGGCGTCTAGGATTTTTAAGATATAGAAGATTTTAAATATTCAGAAGTTATTTGTATAAAAAAGAGCAAAAGGTGGTAAGTGGTACTCTATACAACTCTGAAAGAAATTTACATATTCACTTAAAACTTGTAGGTTTCAACTGCAGCAAAATTATTTACTCTTTTAACCAAATGAACACAAAATCATGAAATTGGGAAACTTTAAAAAATATTTGGTCCTGGGCAACCAATGAACACAAAAGCACGAAATTTTGGAATCTGTAAACAAAATTTGGTCCTAGACGATTTTTATCACTCGATCCTAAATTTATTTTTTAAATTTTTCACTTTTCAATTTTAAGAGGACATCTTCATACTGAGCCTTCTAGATTTCGATTTTTTTTTGCGTAAATCGATAGTAGAAACTTTTTCACAAAAACTGTTATACTAAAATTTCAGAACAAAATTCCATGTATTTCCAAAACAATAAACATAAAAAATCTATTAAATGCGTTTTAAATCGAGTTGACTATTTTTGAACCCATTTTGTATTTAAAAACTGACTTAAGCATAGATTTAAGTTAATTTTATTTAACAAAATAGTCAAAATAGTAAAAATTTCCAGTGGTTTAACCATTTTTGAGTGTTATTTTTCACCATTTTTGAGTGTTATTTTTCAAAACTATTTTCCAGAATTTATTTGTTAAAATTTATTGTTAAAATATGGTATGGCGCCATCAGCTTATCTGAAGTTTTCATGACGGCGCTATTTTTTTCTTTTCTGATTTAAGAATATGACCCATAGCTTGAAAACTGAGAAAGTTGAAGCAAAATGGATTTGTATTACTCCTAGCTTACCATACGCCAGTGCCAATGACATCTCTATCCGAAATTGGACTTTGGTGGGGACCATAACCTCGTAATTTTTTCCAAAAATATTCTATTTTATAAAACGGACAAAATTTTCGTTTCTTCGGAGTATCCACAAATGTTCTAAATAAATATGAACCAGGTCTGGGAAAGCTTCCGCTACCCTTAACCTCCTACAAAGAGCCCAAAACTAAAATGTAATGACGCAAATAATTTTATATTTTATTATTATATTTCACATCAATGTAGCATTGTTTTTAGCTTGAATACAAATTGTGTGTAAATTAGAATTAGAAATAAGACTGTAGATGTACTTATTTTGTACTTTAATTAAAAATTGTAAAAATTAACAAAAATACTTTTTCTGAGCCAGAAAAAAGAAATACATTTTGTTAAACGTAATAAATTTTTCTGTTGAGCGAACAGATATATTGAGATTGAGTATAGGTTTTTGAACTCCAAAACGTCAGTGAAGTTGTATGTGCTTTTAAATCTGAATAACATTTTCCTTAACCTGTTTTTCGAAAAGTATAATTTTGTTTTTTTTTTCAACTTAGATTAAAATTGCTTTACGAAAAATAAGGTTTGAAACAACTTACGTTTTAAGTTTCAGATTTAGCTTAACATTTTGATTAAGATGAGCACTTCTTAAAATTTTAAATCCCCGTAATACCACGTTTTTAGTGGAAAATTCAATAAGTGCATTTTCAGTGTATTAGCCCACATAACAGAAAACCTATATTTCTACTTTTTGGCCAATGATCGTAAAATTGGACTCTTTACTCGTTTCTACGTCTTCCAGTAATATATTAAAGATCCCATTTTAGTGGAGGTCTTCATTTTTGCCATGTTTAATTAGTAAATACTTTTTTGTTTGAAGAACTGTTTGGAAATAACCCATAGTGCCATGATCATGAAAATTAATATAACATAAAAATTGTTATATGTATTCTTCAAACTTTTACAACCTTACAGTTTTTTAGATTTTTTTAAAAATTTGTTATCAAAAAAAATAAAATTACTTTTTAGAATAGTATGTAGTTTTTTTTGAAAAAAGCATTATTTTTTTTGTTGGTAAAATCAGTTTTTTATGGAAAATTTGCTATTTGGAAAAAGACCTTTGTTTTTGAAAAATGTATTTTTTTTTTTAAAAGGACTTTTTCGGAAAAACACTTAACTTTTTTTGAAAAAGTATTTTTTTTTTTTGTCAAAAGTACTTTTTTTTGGTAAAAGCATTTTTTTTTTTGAAAAAAGTCTTTTTTCTGGTAAACGCACCTTGTGCGGGTAAAGTCCTTTTTTTTGGTAAAAGCACTTATTTTTAAAAAAGTATTTTTTTGTGGAAAAAATATTTTTTTTTGAAAAAGTATTTTTTTTGGAAAACGATATTTTTTTGGAATAAGATATTTATTTTCTGAATACTTTTTGGCCATCTCCGTTGGAATATCAAAAAATTCCGTCTTATTCGAATTCTTCTTTCCAGGAGGAAACTGTATACCAATTTTTCGGTTATTTGGCACAGTTTCTAACTTTTTGGACATCTCCGATGCAATATAAAAAATCCCGTCTTAGTGGAGGTCACCTTCCCAGGAGGAACCTATATGCCAAATTTAAAGTTTCTAGGAGCAGGTGCTAGGATGGGCGATGTTGAGTCACTCAGTCTCTCACACTACTCTTTTATATAAATATATAGACATGTGAAAACTTCTGTTACTTTAAAAAAAAAAGTTCCATATTGTGAAAAAAACTTTTTTTAAACCCGTTATTCTTTTGAAAAGTACCATTACTTATAAAAAAACCGTTAATTTTTGAAAAAAACTACTTTAAAAAAAAAACGTTCCTTTTTTGAAAAAAACATTTCTTTTTGTTTTAAAAACCCGTTCTTTTTTTGAAAAGTACAGTTACTTAAAAAAAACTCAATTTTTTCAAACTGTAATTTAATTTTTGAAAAAATGTATTTTTTCGGTATTTTTTTGAAGATGGTACTTTTTTAGAAAAAGTAAATTTTTTTTGGTACTTTTTTTTAGAAAAGCTAAAAAATTTTCGCTATTATATTTTTTTTTGAAAAATGGATGTTTTTTTTTTTGAAAATGTACTATTTTTGGAAAAAGTATTGTTTGGAAATGGGTACTTTTTTAGAAAAATTATATTTTTTGGGTACTTTTTTTGGAAGACACTTTTTTTTTTTTTTGTGGAAGATACTTTAGGTGGAAAATGGAATGTTTTTTAGGAAAAAGTATTTTTTGCGGAAAAATTACAGTTCTTAGTATCTTTTATGTATCGTTTTTGAAATTGGTATTTTTTTTAGAAAAATTTATTTATTTTCTTTTTTGTTTGGAAATTGTATCTTTTTTTGGAAAATTTTTTTTTGGTAAGAAGCACTTTTTTGAAATTGATACTCATTTTGAAAATTAAATTTTGTTGGTAGATTATTTTTTGGAAAAGGTACTTTTTCGGTATATTTTTTTTTTAAAAGGTACTTTTTTTGGTACTCTTTTTTGGAAGATTCAGAAAGTACTTTCTAAAATTGCCACATTTTTAGAAAAATTTAATATTTTTTTTGAAAAGAGTGCATATTTGAAATTGGTACTTTTTTTTTTAGAAATATTTATTTTTTGTGTACTTTTTTTGGAAATTTTTTTTTGAAAATTTCGGTATTTTTTTTTTTGGAAAGGGACATTTTGAAATTGATACATTTTTAGAAAATTAAATTTTTTTGGTTCTTTTATTTTGAATAAGGGATTTTTTCGGCAATTATTTTTTTTTTTAATTTCGGTACTTTTTTTTGGAAAGGGACATTTTTGAAATCAGTACTTTCTTCGAATATTTAATTTTTTTGGTACTTTTTTGCCAATAGTTTTTTGGAAAGGGACATTTTTGAAATTGGTGCTTTTTTAGAAAATTTTATTTGTTTGGTACTTTTTTGTCAATAGTTTTGTTACTTTTTTTTTTGGTAAAAATAAAAATTTTTCGGTACTTTTTCTCCGGAAAATGTACTTTTTTCTGAAAAGGGTAAAATTTTTGGTACTTTTTTTTTGGAAAAGGGACTATTTTCGGTAAGTATTTTTTTTTGAAAATTTCGGTACTTTTTTTTGGATAGGAACATTTTTGAAATTGGTACTTTTTTATAAAATTTAATTTTTTTGATACTTTTTTTGCCAATAGTTTTGGTACTTTTTTTTCGAAAATTAACGTTTTCGGTACTTTTTCTCTTGGAAAATGTAGTTTTTTGAAGAAGGTACTTTTTTTTGGAAAAAGTACTATTTTGAAATTGGTACTTTTTTTGAAAAAGAAAATTTTTTTGGTACTTTTTTACAATAGTTTTTTGTACTTTTTTCTGAAAAGGGTACATTTTTTGGTACTTTTTTGAAATAGGCTTTTTCGGTAATTTTTTTTTTGAAAACTTCGGTACTTTTTTTTGAAAAGGGACATTTTGAAATAGATACATTTTTAGAAAATAAAATTTTTTTGGTACTTTTATTTTGAATAAGGAACTTTTTCGGTAATTATTTTTTTTTTTGAAAATTTAGGTACTTTTTTTGGAAAGGGACATTTTTGAAATCAGTACATTTTTAGAATATTCAATTTTTTTGGTACATTTTTGCAATAGATTTGGTATTTTTTTTTTGGTAAAAAGAAAAATTTTTTGGTACTTTTTTTTTTGAAAATGAACATTTCCGGTACTTTTTCTCATTTTTTGGTACTTTTATTTTGGATAAGGGACTTTTTCGGTAATTATTTTTTTTTGAAAATTTCGGTACTTTTTTTGGAAAGGGATATTTTTGAAATCAGTACTTTTTTAGAATATATAATTTTTTTGGTACCTTTTTGCCAATAGTTTTGGTACTTTTTTTTTGGTAAAAAGAAAAATTTTTTGGTACTTTTTTTGAAAATGAACATTTTCGGAACTTTTTCTCTTTGAAATTTTATTTTTTTTTGGTACTTTTTTCTGGAAAGGGTACATTTTTTGGTCCTTTTTTGGGAAAGGGGCTTTTTTTGGTAATTATTTTCTTTGAAAATTTCAGTACTTTTTTTTTGGAAAGGGACATTTTTGAAATTGGTACTTTTTTATAAAATTTAATTTTTTTGGTACTTTTTTGTTAATAGTTTTGGTACTTTTTTTTTTGGTAAAAATAAAAATTTTTTGGTACTTTTTTTTTTGAAAATTAACGTTTTCGGTACTTTTTCTCTTGGTACTTTTTTTGGAAGAAGGTACTTTTTTTGGTAGAAGGTACTTTTTTTGGAAGAAGGTACTTTTTTTTTTTTTTTTTTTTTTGATTAATAAATATCGTTGCACGGTTTTTTGTTTAACAAAAAACAAATGATCTTGAACTTGAATAATCTTGCTCACATCATAATTTATGATAAAAGATCGAAAAATAAACTTTTGGTTTTAATTTATTAAAACTTAAAAGTAAAATATTTGAAAATTGCAAAGTACGGCAAAAACTGATCTATGGTCCTAATTCTATAGTCAGAAACTGTTATTGTTTATTACTAAACACTAACAACACTGTGTACTATGGCTAGAGATTCTAGCCTTTACACAAACAACGATATTTGTTAGTTAAAGGAAAAAAAAGGTTTTAATTTTTTGAATTAGTTGGATGCTTCCGTGCTTTGTTTTTTTAAACTTCTCATGAAGTTTAAAAAACACTACGGGTAAAGTGTTCATCTTTTGTCATCAGAAAATTATAGCTTTGGGTAAATCTTCTACCCCGTCCACATTGGTTCTCTGATGATTGTAGGTGACGCTACATGAAACATGTAAGGACCTGTCAGTGGATTAAAATCTGCATTAAGTTGCGGATGAAGAATTTTTTTTTTTTTTTTTTTGATTAATAAATATCGTTGCACGGTTTTTTGTTTAACAAAAAACAAATGATCTTGAACTTGAATAATCTTGCTCACATCATAATTGTTTGCGGTACTTTTTTTTTGGAAAAAGGTATTTTTTTGGAAAAATGGACACTATTTTCCGAAAAAGGAGGAGTTTTCCACTTTTTGGCCTTCTCCGTGGGACTATCCAAAAATCGCTTCTTAGTGGAGGTCTACGCCGGAGGAGGAACATATGTACCAAATTTCAAGCTCCTAGGTCCAGAGGTCTTGGCTGGGGAAAAGGGACATTATTTTCCAAAAAAGGAGGAGTTTTTCCACTTTGTGGTCTTGTCCGTTGGAATATCAAAAAATCGCTTCTTAGTGGAGGTCTAAGTCGGAGGAGGAACATATGTACCAACTTTAAAGTTCCTAGGTCCAGAGGTCTTGGCTGGGCGATGTTGAGTCACTCAGCCCTCAGTCACTCAGTCACTCAGTCACTCAGTCACGCCACTCTTATATAGTTATAGATAATACTATAATACGGTTATAGTGCAAATATTATGATTGCTGCAAACATATTATGATCATTATAAATGTATTGTGAAATCGTATTCTTAACAATATTTTAATGCGTATTTACGCTGTAATCACATGTTTTCATTTATTTTATTTTTTCCTGGCAAAATAAGATTTGTGCTTTTTAGATACTAAGGGCCGTTATTACAACTTGCCTTTAAAGTAAATGTTAGTAAAAAGTAACTTTAGCTAAAGTGAGGAATAAAGTGAGCTATAATGTTTTTCGTTATTACAACTTCCCAATAAAATAAAATTAATATTTTTGATAATGTGGCAGCGCCAAACTAAAAACCGATTATTGGTTTATGAATTGGTTTATAAAAATACGTAGTGGCAACGTACTTTTATTTATTTGTTTACAAACAAGCAATAATTTGTGAAATTCGGTTGTGAAATTCGGTATTTTCTTCTTCTTCTTTATAAAGCAGAAAATGTGGTAACTTTAAACACATAAAACTTACGTTTAAAGTTAAAGGCAACAATATCTTCCCTTTAGCTTATCGGTCACTTTTAGCTTAAAGTATACTTATAATAACGAAAAAACTAATAATCTGTCAGATAACATCCGAACTTTAGCTATTGGCAAGTTGTAATAATGGCCCTAAAACTACTAAATACTAAAATCCTTTTTTCGTCAGTGCAAAGACAACTACTTAAGTTGCTTTAAAATAAGTTTATTTAAATCTTTCAATTATTAAATAAATAAATATACGTTTTCACTATTTCAAAAAACATGCATAGCTTTTTAATCTAGCTTCAGCAGACTGCTGGGAGAATAATGTAGAAATCATACTATGACAATTTATAACCGTTGCCATAACCATAATATAATAATATTAAGATCAATTGGGAAAAATAATATGGTAGTACACTTATCATATTATGATTAAGTAAAAGATAAGAGTATGGTTTTCACAACCATAGTTATATGGTTGCCCCAACCATGTTTTTCTGTGCGTGCAAAAATAAAAAATTTTTTTCGATGAAAAGAAAAATTCAAACATTTGAAATCAATTTCTCTATTTGCAAAATTGAATTTATTTAACTAAGTATTCACTATTAAAAATTTTAATAACTGTCAAAAATGTGTTCCGTATGAGAGAAACAAATGTTAAAACTTTACATTCGATCGGACACTACAACCTTCACATATATCAATGTTTTTAGTAAAAGCATTAAAGGACTAATCTTTCTTCAAAATAGAACAAATGTCAAGTAATTTTCGTATTCGTCTCGTAGTTCAAAACTTATTACTGGAAAAGCGACGTCATTGTGTTGTTTAATGAGAAAAACACTGTAACTCCATACAATATATAAAAATAGTACCTAAAGGAAATTTGTTGTCCCTGCTTTACATACTAAACAAATGCCCAGGAAAAAATTACACATTCCAAAAGAAGGTGATGCCCACACTTGCTTACATATCTCATTGCCAAATTTAGTAACTGCAATACCAAACTCATTCCAACGATAGAGTCAAAAAAGCAAGTAGTATTGTAATCAATTCTTTAAATTTAAACCAGAAAGCATGAACTCAATAACAAAGTTATTATTTCCTTAAAAGAAAATAACAATGTTATTAAAAAAAAAAAAAAAACTTATATGTATTTATAACTTTTTGTACTCAAGAAGTAATCATTTACTTTTTCTTAATAAAAGGACGTTATTGGAAGTAGTTCTTAATTTTGAAAAAAGAAGTTATAAGGTGGCGCAAAAATAACCTTCCGGTGTTTTTTTTTTATTATGTATTTATTATGTATAGCATTTTCTGATAGGAGCATTACTTTTGCGCCACCTTATACAATTTTAAAGAATTTATCTCATATATTTTTTCAAATAAATTTTTATTTGCAGGAAAATAATACTAAAAACAGAAATAGCATGTTGCCTCAATTGTGTTAAACTGTGGTTAGGTATAAATTAGGGAAGCGCACGTGAGCAGAAAATTGTGAGTGGAAGTTGAAATTACTGACGTTATCGTGAGTGAGTGTAAAAAAAAATTTTAAGGGTGATTGTGCGTGAGTCATATTTTTGTTTTTCAAATTTTGAATCGTTCTTCTTTTCTAAAAATTTACATTTTCGTGGTTTATAGCTCCAAAATTATGACAAACCCATGTTATCATAACAATTCGATGTTTCACTTTTTAGGATTTTATTTCCGCATGAGTTATATTTGAGTGACTTAGGAGAATCACGTGTGAGTAAAGTTGAATTTACTTATGGAACTATTTTTTTTTAAATGTAAGTACTTCTTATTTTTTCTAGGGAACTATTTATTTATTTTTGTTTTTGTGTAAGTACTTTGTAGTTTTACAATGGAACTATGTCTTTATTTAAAAATGTATGTAGTTCTTAAAAATATAAAGTAAATGGTTCTTCGGTAAAAAAATAATCAATTCTAAAGAATCGATTATTTTAGTCTCACGCCCTGTTAAAAGAATCGAGTAGGTTATCTAGTAAGGAATGCGTTCAGCCCAAAATGCATGATTACAAACCCGCTTACCTTTTTGGAAATTTTTTGCTGGGTGGTGACGGATTTGCGGAAGATAGATTATATTTTCAGCAGAATTTAGTTAATTAAGTAAATTCTTGATTAAATAAAAAAATATTAATTCAATCATATCTTGTTCTACTCAAAAACTACATTCCTTCGAAATTAAAAAAAAATCCAAGTTTTGCGATTTTTTGTTAGGAGTTATAAACATCTATAACTATATAAGAGTGGCGTGACTGAGTGACTGAGTGACTGAGTGACTGAGGGCTGAGTGACTCAACATCGCCCAGCCAAGACCTCTGGACCTAGGAACTTGAAAGTTGGTACATATGTTCCTCCTCCGACTTAGACCTCCACTAAGAAGCGATTTTTTGATATTCCAACGGACAAGACCACAAAGTGGAAAAACTCCTCCTTTTTTGGAAAATAATGTCCCTTTTCCCCAGCCAAGACCTCTGGACCTAGGAGCTTGAAATTTGGTACATATGTTCCTCCTCCGGCGTAGACCTCCACTAAGAAGCGATTTTTGGATAGTCCCACGGAGAAGGCCAAAAAGTGGAAAACTCCTCCTTTTTCGGAAAATAGTGTCCATTTTTCCAAAAAAATACCTTTTTCCAAAAAAAAAAAGTACCGCAAACAATTATGATGTGAGCAAGATTATTCAAGTTCAAGATCATTTGTTTTTTGTTAAACAAAAAACCGTGCAACGATATTTATTAATCAAAAAAAAAAAAAAAAATTCTTCATCCGCAACTTAATGCAGATTTTAATCCACTGACAGGTCCTTACATGTTTCATGTAGCGTCACCTACAATCATCAGAGAACCAATGTGGACGGGGTAGAAGATTTACCCAAAGCTATAATTTTCTGATGACAAAAGATGAACACTTTACCCGTAGTGTTTTTTAAACTTCATGAGAAGTTTAAAAAAACAAAGCACGGAAGCATCCAACTAATTCAAAAAATTAAAACCTTTTTTTTCCTTTAACTAACAAATATCGTTGTTTGTGTAAAGGCTAGAATCTCTAGCCATAGTACACAGTGTTGTTAGTGTTTAGTAATAAACAATAACAGTTTCTGACTATAGAATTAGGACCATAGATCAGTTTTTGCCGTACTTTGCAATTTTCAAATATTTTACTTTTAAGTTTTAATAAATTAAAACCAAAAGTTTATTTTTCGATCTTTTATCATAAATTATGATGTGAGCAAGATTATTCAAGTTCAAGATCATTTGTTTTTTGTTAAACAAAAAACCGTGCAACGATATTTATTAATCAAAAAAAAAAAAAAAAAAAAAGTACCTTCTTCCAAAAAAAGTACCTTCTACCAAAAAAAGTACCTTCTTCCAAAAAAAGTACCAAGAGAAAAAGTACCGAAAACGTTAATTTTCAAAAAAAAAAGTACCAAAAAATTTTTATTTTTACCAAAAAAAACAGTACCAAAACTATTAACAAAAAAGTACCAAAAAAATTAAATTTTATAAAAAAAGTACCAATTTCAAAAATGTCCCTTTCCAAAAAAAAAGTACTGAAATTTTCAAAGAAAATAATTACCAAAAAAAGCCCCTTTCCCAAAAAAAGGACCAAAAAATGTACCCTTTCCAGAAAAAAGTACCAAAAAAAAATAAAATTTCAAAGAGAAAAAGTTCCGAAAATGTTCATTTTCAAAAAAAGTACCAAAAAATTTTTCTTTTTACCAAAAAAAAAGTACCAAAACTATTGGCAAAAAGGTACCAAAAAAATTATATATTCTAAAAAAGTACTGATTTCAAAAATATCCCTTTCCAAAAAAAGTACAGAAATTTTCAAAAAAAATAATTACCGAAAAAGTCCCTTATCCAAAATAAAAGTACCAAAAAATGAGAAAAAGTACCGGAAATGTTCATTTTCAAAAAAAAAAGTACCAAAAAATTTTTCTTTTTACCAAAAAAAAATACCAAATCTATTGCAAAAATGTACCAAAAAAATTGAATATTCTAAAAATGTACTGATTTCAAAAATGTCCCTTTCCAAAAAAAGTACCTAAATTTTCAAAAAAAAAATAATTACCGAAAAAGTTCCTTATTCAAAATAAAAGTACCAAAAAAATTTTATTTTCTAAAAATGTATCTATTTCAAAATGTCCCTTTTCAAAAAAAAGTACCGAAGTTTTCAAAAAAAAAATTACCGAAAAAGCCTATTTCAAAAAAAGTACCAAAAAATGTACCCTTTTCAGAAAAAAGTACAAAAAACTATTGTAAAAAAGTACCAAAAAAATTTTCTTTTTCAAAAAAGTACCAATTTCAAAATAGTACTTTTTCCAAAAAAAAAGTACCTTCTTCAAAAAACTACATTTTCCAAGAGAAAAAGTACCGAAAACGTTAATTTTCGAAAAAAAAGTACCAAAACTATTGGCAAAAAAAGTATCAAAAAATTAAATACTTTTTCCAAAAATAGTACATTTTCAAAAAAAAAAACATCCATTTTTCAAAAAAATATAATAGCGAAAATTTTTTAGCTTTTCTAAAAAAAAGTACCAAAAAAAATTTACTTTTTCTAAAAAAGTACCATCTTCAAAAAAATACCGAAAAAATACATTTTTTCAAAAATTAAATTACAGTTTGAAAAAATTGAGTTTTTTTTTTAAGTAACTGTACTTTTCAAAAAAAGAACGGGTTTTTAAAACAAAAAGAAATGTTTTTTTCAAAAAAGGAACGTTTTTTTTTTAAAGTAGTTTTTTTCAAAAATTAACGGTTTTTTTATAAGTAATGGTACTTTTCAAAAGAATAACGGGTTTAAAAAAAGTTTTTTTCACAATATGGAACTTTTTTTTTTTAAAGTAACAGAAGTTTTCACATGTCTATATATTTATATAAAAGAGTAGTGTGAGAGACTGAGTGACTCAACATCGCCCATCCTAGCACCTGCTCCTAGAAACTTTAAATTTGGCATATAGGTTCCTCCTGGGAAGGTGACCTCCACTAAGACGGGATTTTTTATATTGCATCGGAGATGTCCAAAAGTTAGAAACTGTGCCAAATAACCGAAAAATTGGTATACAGTTTCCTCCTGGAAAGAAGAATTCGAATAAGACGGAATTTTTTGATATTCCAACGGAGATGGCCAAAAAGTATTCAGAAAATAAATATCTTATTCCAAAAAAATATCGTTTTCCAAAAAAAATACTTTTTCAAAAAAAATATTTTTTCCACAAAAAATACTTTTTTAAAAATAAGTGCTTTTACCAAAAAAAAGGACTTTACCCGCACAAGGTGCGTTTACCAGAAAAAAGACTTTTTTCAAAAAAAAAAATGCTTTTACCAAAAAAAGTACTTTTGACAAAAAAAAAAATACTTTTTCAAAAAAAGTTAAGTGTTTTTCCGAAAAAGTCCTTTTAAAAAAAAAATACATTTTTCAAAAACAAAGGTCTTTTTCCAAATAGCAAATTTTCCATAAAAAACTGATTTTACCAACAAAAAAAATAATGCTTTTTCAAAAAAAACTACATACTATTCTAAAAAGTAATTTTATTTTTTTTGATAACAAATTTTTAAAAAAATCTAAAAAACTGTAAGGTTGTAAAAGTTTGAAGAATACATATAACAATTTTTATGTTATATTAATTTTCATGATCATGGCACTATGGGTTATTTCCAAACAGTTCTTCAAACAAAAAAGTATTTACTTATTAAACATGGCAAAAATGAAGACCTCCACTAAAATGGGATCTTTAATATATTACTGGAAGACGTAGAAACGAGTAAAGAGTCCAATTTTACGATCATTGGCCCAAAAAGTAGAAATATAGGTTTTCTGTTATGTGGGCTAATACACTGAAAATGCACTTATTGAATTTTTCCACTAAAAACGTGGTATTACGGGGATTTAAAATTTTAAGAAGTGCTCATCTTAATCAAAATGTTAAGCTAAATCTGAAACTTAAAACGTAAGTTGTTTCAAACCTTATTTTTCGTAAAGCAATTTTAATCTAAGTTGAAAAAAAAAACAAAATTATACTTTTCGAAAAACAGGTTAAGGAAAATGTTATTCAGATTTAAAAGCACATACAACTTCACTGACGTTTTGGAGTTCAAAAACCTATACTCAATCTCAATATATCTGTTCGCTCAACAGAAAAATTTATTACGTTTAACAAAATGTATTTCTTTTTTTCTGGCTCAGAAAAAGAATTTTTGTTAATTTTTACAATTTTTAATTAAAGTACAAAATAAGTACATCTACAGTCTTATTTCTAATTCTAATTTACACACAATTTGTATTCAAGCTAAAAACAATGCTACATTGATGTGAAATATAATAATAAAATATAAAATTATTTGCGTCATTACATTTTAGTTTTGGGCTCTTTGTAGGAGGTTAAGGGTAGCGGAAGCTTTCCCAGACCTGGTTCATATTTATTTAGAACATTTGTGGATACTCCGAAGAAACGAAAATTTTGTCCGTTTTATAAAATAGAATATTTTTGGAAAAAATTACGAGGTTATGGTCCCCACCAAAGTCCAATTTCGGATAGAGATGTCATTGGCACTGGCGTATGGTAAGCTAGGAGTAATACAAATCCATTTTGCTTCAACTTTCTCAGTTTTCAAGCTATGGGTCATATTCTTAAATCAGAAAAGAAAAAAATAGCGCCGTCATGAAAACTTCAGATAAGCTGATGGCGCCATACCATATTTTAACAATAAATTTTAACAAATAAATTCTGGAAAATAGTTTTGAAAAATAACACTCAAAAATGGTGAAAAATAACACTCAAAAATGGTTAAACCACTGGAAATTTTTACTATTTTGACTATTTTGTTAAATAAAATTAACTTAAATCTATGCTTAAGTCAGTTTTTAAATATAAAATGGGTTCAAAAATAGTCAACTCGATTTAAAACGCATTTAATAGATTTTTTATGTTTATTGTTTTGGAAATACATGGAATTTTGTTCTGAAATTTTAGTATAACAGTTTTTGTGAAAAAGTTTCTACTATCGATTTACGCAAAAAAAAATCGAAATCTAGAAGGCTCAGTATGAAGATGTCCTCTTAAAATTGAAAAGTGAAAAATTTAAAAAATAAATTTAGGATCGAGTGATAAAAATCGTCTAGGACCAAATTTTGTTTACAGATTCCAAAATTTCGTGCTTTTGTGTTCATTGGTTGCCCAGGACCAAATATTTTTTAAAGTTTCCCAATTTCATGATTTTGTGTTCATTTGGTTAAAAGAGTAAATAATTTTGCTGCAGTTGAAACCTACAAGTTTTAAGTGAATATGTAAATTTCTTTCAGAGTTGTATAGAGTACCACTTACCACCTTTTGCTCTTTTTTATACAAATAACTTCTGAATATTTAAAATCTTCTATATCTTAAAAATCCTAGACGCCGTTAACTGTAGTTTTTAATATCGGAATATATTAAGATTTCTTCTTTTAATAATTAAACATTAAAATAGTTTGCTTTATTCCAAGTTCCTAGCTCCAGTGGTTTGAACTTTGTGATTAATGGCCATTTATCCCTTTTGAGCTCTATATTACCATGGTTTTATGAAAAATTACAAAAAGTTTTTCTTCAGTGAATTACCTGAAGTGTTTTGGACAAAAGGAGACTTTTTCCCGTAAACATTTCCAAAAAGCCCATCTTAGGGGATGTATATGCGAGGGGATGAACCTACATGCCAAATTTCAAGTTCCTATCTGCAGCGGCTTGGTCATGGTGATTGAGGGGACATTTTTTTCTTTGTACCACATTTTCATTGAGTTTTTTAAGAAGAACTTTAAGCAAAACACTTTTTATTTTTTTTGTGCAACCTTATAATTATTTCCAAAAATCATGTTTCCGAGAATTGTGTCTACACCGGAGACGGAACCTTCATACCAAATTTGAAGTTCCAAGCCCATGCGGTTAAAGCTGGGAGATTAGGCGGCACTTATTAACATTTGAACCACACTTTAACTATGTTATTATTTTAAAAAGTAGTTAATTAGTCTGTACATCCAGGAACACATATTTTATACTAGCGGACAATGCCCACAAGGTTGTTAGTGTAGATAAGACGTTTTTTTTTTTCGTTAAAGTTCAAAATGTAATTTTTATTGGACAATACAATATTTTGTTTTACAGATTTGTAGAAATTTTTTACTCAGCGAAGCCTGCTTCGGACATAACACAGAGTAAAAAACCCGTAAGTCCGGCCGCAGGCCGGCTACGCAGAAAAACTTTAATATTCACTATTTTTTACTGGGGACTATTCGCATAATCATGTTAGGCATAGTTGCCATGTTGTTTTGATGTTATGATAGATACATTTTAATCCATAATCCCCAAATCGGAAATCGGGATAATGTCATGTCATTCCTGCCTAAAAAGGTAGATCCCCAAAAGATTAACTTCTTATAAAAATCGTCCAGTACCAAATATTTCTTTTTACCAATTTTGTGCTTTTGTGTTCATTTGTCAAAAAGAGTATATAATTTTGCAGCACTTGGAATCTAAAAATTTCAAGAGAATAGGAAAATGTATTTAAATTTTAAACGTTATGAATTAGTACAAACTTTTACCCCTTTTTATACAGTTAACTTCTAAATATCCAAAATATTTTATAATTTAATTTTTATAATTACTCGACTAGCTTATATATCCAATATATCGTTACCAATACTTTTTAATGTCGGAATACATTAAAAAGAAAATGATTTCCTGTTTTAATTATTTTGTTTAACTATTGCGAAAAGATGTTTTAAATTTTAAGCATAAAGCAATTGTACATGTCATTAAGAGAACACTTTTTCCCTTTAAATCTCTATTTATGACAAGTTTTGATCAAAAAAGCAAAAAATATATCTTAAGTGAACTACGATATAATTACCTAATGGTTTTGGTTATGAGATTGACCGTTTTTGGTCCTCTATTGGTTGATGCCTACGCTTAAGGAAGTACCTACATGTCAAATCTCAAGTACCTAGCTCCTACGATTTGAGCCGGGCTATTAACGGACACTTTTCCTTTTTTAACCCCATTTTTACAAGTTTAATTAGAAGTTCAAAGAAACACATATTTTAAAGGTCAGATTTGTAGCCAAATGTTAGTTGGCAGAATATTAAAAGGGAGATTTTGCCACCCACCTTATGGAATTTCAAAATATAAATTTCTTCTTAGATAATATCTGTGCCGGACGAGGAACCTTCAAGCCAAATTTTAAGTTCCTTACTCCAGCGGTTTAAGCTTTGTGATTAATCCCAATTTTTCTTATTTAACCCCAGTGATTTTGGTGAGTTCCAAAAAATTTTTGGAACAGAAGGAGACTTCATCCTTTTTGTCCGTCCCCTGAAAAGTTTACAAAAACCCCTCCTTAGTGGATGTCTAATTTAATCCAAATTTCAAGTTCAATATTTTTTACAATGTTTACCACGCCATTATTTGAAATTCTCTCCGATAAGTTAGCCTATACCTCAGGACATACATATTATAAAATTTAGATTTCTGGACAAAAGGGTTTGGGCAGTAAATCAAGACGAAACCTTTTCACTGTTTGCTCCAGTACGTAAACATTTCCAATAATCCCATATTTGTGGATATCTACGCCAGAGATATCCACAAATAATCACTAAGCCCAAAATCAAGCGGTTTGGGCTTAGTGATTAAGCGAACATTTGTTTTTGTGCCACATTTTTATCAAGTTTTATTTTAAATTCCTAAAGGTATATTTTAAGTGCTTTAGCCCATAAAATATTGGCTAATACACTTGACATTTCAGATTTTTAGCCGAAGGGGTTTAAGCAGGACGATGAGGGGAAGACTTTTTATATTTTTGTGCCATACACTAACAATTTCCTAAAATCGTGATTAGTTGTATATGATGGAGAAGGAACCTCAATGACAAATTCCAAATTCCAAGCTCCAGCGGTTTAGGCAGCGTAAATAGGCGGTACTAATTCCCTTTTGAATACCATTTTTACTATGTTTTTATTGTATATTTTAGAAATTATCTTTTCAGTAAGACCATATACTAATGAACACATGAGTTATGGTAACGGGCAAGCCCACTAGGTTGTTATCATAGATAACACCTTGCTTGGCCTTAAAGTTTAAAATGTAATTTTTATTGGACAACGGAATAAAGTATTATTTTTTTATTTTACAGCCGTCCATAAATGTTTTACTCAGCGAAGCCGGCTTTGGACATACCACAGAATAGAAAAATAATAAATATTGCCGCAGTCCGTCTACGCAGAAATACTGTAATAATAACACAATATTATTTTGAAAAACGATCTTATAACTACGCAAGACATAGCTCCCATTTTTATTTAAGGGTTAAGACAGAAATATTTTCATTCGTAGTCCCAAAATTTGAAATGGGGATAATGTCATTCCATACCTACCTAAATGTTTGTTTTATTTTCCTTAAAAGATTAAATTTTATCCAAAATCAATTTAAGGAAAAACAATGTCGTCCCCACGCTAACAATGCAGCGGGGATACTCGCTATTAGTAATACAAATACATCTTAATCCGCTATGGTTCGGACCGAGAGGGCTCATCCTACGTCTTGAGGATGAGCCCTCTCGGTCGGTTATAGTGGGTAACTGTTCGTAAAAAAAACTTTAGAAATTTTTTAATATGTAATAAAAAAAAAAGAATCGATAGAATGTGGATTTATTACAATTTCATTAATTATCAAAGGTTACTAATCATAAACATAAATGTTTTTATACAAACAAAAACGAATTAAAATTATTAATTATATGTAAATAAAATCCAAACACAAACTACATTTTTATGAAGCTTCAAACTCCTTCAGCTAGAGTTTACAGGCAAGGATCTGGATCTGTGATCAACAGCACATGAATTCTGTATAATATTCCACATGTTGGTCATTATATATTCATTTATTCAGAACTACACGCAGAAAAAACAGCATCGTTTTATAATAGTTTAAGAGCATCATATTCGTAGCAATCATATTATTATCCTAAATGACAATCAGCTTCAATCATACTTTTTCTCTGCGTGTAGGTGCACTCCGGGCAAGCCCGGCTTTAGCCGGCTTGTATTATATAAATGTTTGGTATCGTGGGAAAGAAAATTAACTGTAGATTAGTGTATCTTATCTTGGTGGAATAAAAACTTGAATAATCCAAATAGCGTAATTGGGTAATCGGTTTTACAATGTACATTTTATTTAAAATAGACTTTTAAGTCAACAATGTGAAATGATTGTCCAAATTTATGATTTGCTGTAAGCAGTCCCACAATTCCAAAAAATAAGAATTTTTTTTAAATTTTTTGCAGTCATGCAATAAATTATGTATATGCTGGAGTACCTACAACGGTAAATGGGTTAATTTTTATATTTTTCTTAAAAATGTGGTAACTTTATAAGCGGCTGGGTGGAAAATTATATACAACGCAACTCGCTTTTATATAAAATTACCTTTCAGCATAACATGCACACTTTATATGTTCAGAAAGAAAATATGTATCTGGAGGCAGGCGTGAATCCAGGAAACTGATTTGGGAACGATAGTTTGAGTATATTTTTTAATATTTTTTACATTTTTGTATTGATCAATTTTATTTTGGGGGAGAAAATGTCCCAATGAAATAAATTCCCTGACTAACAATTTAATTAACTGGATTTAAATGAATGCTCCACTGAATGAAGGAATTTAAAAATTGGAATGGATTCCTTTAACGGCAAATCGAATGAAAATGGGAATTCATTCAATTCCTTAAAGTTGGTCAGGAAAATCATTCTAAAAATTTAAATTCATTTCAAAAAAAGGGAGTTAGGGAATGAATTCTTCAAAGCTCTGGTTTCCGAGATACACGAAACACCCCTTTTTCGGAGATCAAGATTCATTAACAAAAATATAAAGTTTTATTGCATTATAATGAAAAAAAATTTAACAATTAAAAAAAAATATAAAATTTATTCCATTATAATGAAACAAAAAATTTTTAATTATTTTTTAAATATGTTCATTAGGATATTGGTCAACATTTTTATATTTATTAAAAAATGTGTACACTATAGTGTAATAGGGTAGTGAAAGGGTTAAATATTTTGTTTAAACTTCTAATTTCTGCATTAAAAACGAAGAATAAATACATATTTTATTTGAAAAAGTATTTTTAATAATCCTGGTATTCCTGAACCAAATTCCTGCGATTGCGGGAACAGAAAAATGCTTAGTTTCTCAGGAATTCCGGGCTGCATTTCCTAGTTGGGAGACACATAAACTAAAAAAACAATTTCCATATCGCTCGCTGCTTGGCGAAGATTTTCAGATTTTTTAATTTTCGCAGATTTTTAAGAGACGCCTTTTAATGAAAATAAGTTTTTAGAACAGTATTTAAAACAGTGAATTTAATAGAGCCTACTGGATACTAACAATAAGTGGATGTCAGTGCTACAATAACGGGATACAAGCCTTACTAACTTTTAAGGAATTGGCGTACATTTTTGAAAATTAAATCCGACGCTCATAACCTACATTCCATTTGCAAAATTGCATGACGATTTTTATTATGTGTTGCTACAGACATTCGTACGATTCTTATTAGATGTCCTTAATATCTGATTGAAACAATTCGACATTGTTAACAAATATCGCGACTTTAGTGCCCTGATGAATAGTTTGTGTAATTTGTTTTATTTGATTTGTTTTCAGTGACCTCAATTACACTTTTGTTTGATTTCAAAATCGCTTTCAGTTTAAAGTATGTATTAAATGTTTAATTAAAAATGGATAATAACCCATAATCAAAATAAAGAAAACAAAATTGCCAAATTTTTAAATAATTTAAAATTTGAAATAAATAGCTAAAATTTAAAATAAAAGTCGCAAAAAAATTTACAAAAATTAAATTTGTTTTCGACATAAAGACGTTTGATTTTTTCTTTTTTTATTTTTATTTATTGTACGACTAGTCAGAACTGACTAATTAGCAGATTTAATCTAATAAATACAAATTCAAAAGGTTTTAAAGATAGTACACTAAAAATAACTTCAGCTACTAATTTGTCTCACAAGATCACAGGGTTTTGTACTGCGCAGTCTCCTTATGTGACTAATGTTGCTTGTCAGATTTCTGGCTTCAGCATTAATATGGTTGTCTAATTTTTGGTGGTAAGTTTATGCAGTTTTTGTAATTACCGATTTAACAGTTTGAACTCCAAGGTCCCGGTGAAGGTTCTTCATTGTGATGTACCAAGGTGCACTAACAAAATTTTTTAAAGTTTTGTTTGAAATTGTTTGATGTGTTTTATGACTGATTGCTGTGTACAGCCCCAAAGTTGCCCATAAGTCCATATCGGTTTAAGAATCCGTTGGTAGACAATTAATTTGTTTTCAAGGTACAGTGGTGAGTTTCTACCAAAGTTTATTATTTTATTTAGGTGATTTTTTCAATTTAAACGATTTTTTTCAATTTTTAATTTTTTTTTAATTGTAAGAGATTTTTTCAAATATTAACGGTTTTCTTAATTTTAGTGATTTTTTTCAAATTTTTCTACTTTTTTTTATTTTTGAATTTTTTGCGTTTTTTTTTTAAACTTTATATATTTCATTTTTAAATAATAGTCAAGCTCGAGGTCTATTCTTTCAAATACAGTACAATATTAAATGTAAACAAGTGAACATCGTTTGATTATTGTTACTCGCATTTCCCGATGATGCTGTCCAAAGGGCAGAGAAATATTGAAAAATAAAAATATTTGAAAGAATAGACCTCGAGCTTGACTATTATTTAAACTTAATTACAACAAAAAGGTCGACAAATTAAAACTATTTAATTAATATTTTATATATTTCTTAATATTATTATTTTAAGAGTTTTTTTCCAACTTTGTATTTATTTTTCCAATTTAGACAATTTTTCCTATTTTAGCATTTTAATTTTGGTGATTTTTTACAATTTTGTTGAATTTTTAAATTTTGTATTTTATTTTTAATTTTGAAGATTTCTTCCAACATTAGCGATGTTTTTAATTTTAGCGATTTTTCCCAATTTTTGAAAATTTTTTTCAAATTTGAATTATATTTTTAATAGTACACTGAAAGAATTACCATCGTTTCAGTAATGAATTTCTTCATAGCTTTAATGAAAGTTGTCACTTGAATTCGTCCACTTAAACTTTTCATATAATCTATGAAACAAGTTTCATTAAAGTTAATGTTTATGAAATATTTGTAGAATTCATGAAAATCTTCATGAAACTAATGAATGACTCTGACAGTAAAGCGTTTATAGAACTTATGAAACAGTTTCATAATTTTTTTTTAATATTAAGAAGATTCCCATTCCTGAATGTCTTGAAAAATACATTGGAACTAAGCCAATGAACCACTTCATATAAGTTTTTAAACAATTTTATTGAAGTCTAAAATTAATAAAACGCGACATTTAATTAATAAAGCACTTTATAAAATATGTTGAACACTTGATAATTAAATCGTAAAACTAAAGTTTGAAAAGTATTAAAATGAATGAAGTTATGAAA
Organism: Delia radicum; assembly: GCA_021234595.1. Classification (NCBI taxonomy): domain Eukaryota; kingdom Metazoa; phylum Arthropoda; class Insecta; order Diptera; family Anthomyiidae; genus Delia; species Delia radicum. Next base: position 7,685,753 of record CM037853.1, on the reverse strand, counting down.
GTTTATGAAAAAATTAAAAAAATAAGCCTTTGAAATAATTGCATTGCTGTAAAGAAAATGTTCATTAAATTAATTAAGAGATAATTTATGAAACTATGAAATTTTATGAAAAATTTTTAAATATTAATAAAATTTCTTGGATATAATGAAATTATTCATTGAATTAACGAAAGATATTCTATTAAATTGTTTCATTAATATCATGAAGGCTAAAACTTTCAGTGTATAGTGAACTTTTAATATAACGAAAAAATTTTTTGGACCTTTTTATGATTTTTTTTTTAATTTTTCCTATTATACTTAGCCCTTAATAATATTGAGATTCTAAAACAAATGTGCTGCTAATTTTAAAAACTTTATGGTTTTACCTAAAAATTTACTAAAAACAACTGAAAATTGTAATAAATTTAATTTTATGGAAGAATATCAGCACGATTACAAACATGTTATAACCTAACTTCACAGTGTAATGTCCAATGATTTCGATAACGATTAATTTAAAAAAATACTGTCAGTAAAAAAAAAAAACAATTAAAAAATAGATTCGCGGCGAAAGATTCCATTTAACAGAACCATTAGATTGAAATTCAATTCGGGTTTCTCTTTGCAATTACGCAGCTTTTTCGTTGGTGGGAAAATATTTATTTCCAAATCTTACCACAATTTTGTAAAAATTAGGTTAGTAATACAAACAACTTTTTTTTTAATCTATTTCATAAAACTTTCAGAAAAGTAATGGAAAGCTTCATACTTTTTATGATAGAACTATATTTTATGTAAAATTTTTTATGAAAACTTACCTTAACGTAATAAACGAGTTCCAGTAAAGTACTTTTATCAAAATATTCATTAACACCACGAAAAAAATTCTCTCAGTGTGGTAATAATACTTCCAAAAAATAGTTTAGAGTCCGACTAAGCGATGTCTAAAGGAAAAAAACGATATAAAACTTCTGCAATAGAGATTTAGATTATTTGCGTATGAGTTATATTAATTCGTATCATTATATTAATAACACTCATACGTAACGTAGCCAACTGCTTAAATTCAAATAACAGGAAAGGTCTTCTGAAGCGGAAATTTGGAAATTTGAATAAAATCTAAAACATCTTTAAAGAGGAAAAAAACATACAGATAATATTCGCTACATATTTTGTTTGGCTGTTCATTTTTTGACGAAAATTTGTGGAAATATAGAACCATGCCTAAGAAATGTGACCAATTTCAAAAATGTTCGACACCTGCTGAATCCAACGTTATATGCTTCTTATTTCTCAAGGTTTTAAGAATTGAGTGGAACGATGGACAGTGTTATGTTGACTACACTTAAAAGCTATGACCTGCAAAGATTCACGCCTTCACAAAAATAATTGATGGCCATTTAAATGTCGAAAAATTAAAAAATTACTTGAAACTTACAAGAGTTTTTTTTTATTTTATATTTCTGCTTATAGTTTTCAATTTTCGGATCCAAACTAATACAAATTGGACTGAGTGAAATACATTCACTGGAAAAGTAATTTCAATATCGCAGATTGGTGAAAAGTGTATGGTGGTTTACAAGTGACACCAAAATTTTCCGATTTTTAAACTTTCGCAGTTTTTTTCATAGTGTTTTTTGCGTCATTTAATGGAATTGGGTATTGAGCACAGTATTTGAAAAATGGTGTAATTTTATATATTTTATGGTATCCCAAGTTGGTGTCAACGTACCTATAATGGGCTACGAACATCACAGACTTATAAAGAATTGACTTACAGTTTGGGAAAATGTGTGCTTTTTGCGCTCACAATTATATTTGAAATTACCTAGCGTTTTCCGTGAACTAAATTGCACATACAAGTCAAAAAGGCATTTTAAAAATTTTCAATGCAAAATTTATTTTTTCTCTATTCTCATTATATTTCTCATTTTTTTTTTTTTTTAAATACATAGCTTAAGTCCAGAGTGAATCCTTGCTATTAACTTAATTAATTAAAAGCAAAAAAGTTTAATTTTTTTCATTTATAGCGTCTACAGTGACGAGTTTTTCCAAACATATTTCACTTTGTGACAACTATAGCGCTGTTTCGATTCTGCCAAAACGTACATCACATAAAATATTTTTTATAAACTTAAACTAAAATCGAAAAGGCATCAACAAATTATAAGGACTTTCAATTTTATGGACCGAACAAAATGTTCATAACCTCAAAAGCATACTTTTAATTTTGCGAGTTGAAAATTATTTAATATGAACTCCATGCAAATAAGTTACGCTAACATCAATTAAATATCATGGTTGGTTGGTTTAAGTGGCAGCTCACGCTACTCGTGAGCATCAAGTAGAGTCAAAAAGCGACTCCGTTTTGAAGAGACCACACTACCCGTAAGGAACTAGTATCCGGAGTACTAGACCCACCCCGTTCGGTTAAGATAACGTATGAGATTACCGAATCCCACACGTGATATTACCGAGAGGTCGTCCAGTATATGGTCACCCAAGATCCGGAGTCGAATATTCTGCAGCGCCGGACAATCGCAGAGAAGATGCTCCACAGTCTCCTCCTCGCCCGGTATGCCGCAGCTGCGACAATGCGAACCGCGTACAATCCCAAGTCTAATGCCATGCCTACCAATCAGCCAGTGACCGGTCAGAACAGCCGTCAGCCTCGAGACGTCCCTCCTGCTCCTGCTCAGGAGAGAGTTTGTACGCCCTAGGTCGTAGTTGGGCCACGTAAGTCTCGCGGTCCTACAGGTATCCAAATTATGCCACCTGTTCCCCGCCCTGCGAAAATAGTGCCGGAAAATTTCCCCCTTAACAGTCCCCAGCGGTGCAGCGACTGACACCGATGTGGAGACGTTTAAGGCAGATCCTGCCCTTGCCAATTCATCTGCCCTTTCATTACCGTAGAGGTCTCTGTGGCCGGGGACCCAAACTAGAGTAACTTGGGATAGACAGCTTAGCCTGGACAGTTCCTCCCTGCACTGACCAACGAGAGCAGAGGATGTGACGTACGAGCTCAGGGACATTAGAGCCGCTTGGCTATCGGCGAAAATGCCCACTGTCCCTCGAGCCCCCCTTTCAGACAGGAGTCTGCAGGCTTCCCTGATAGCCAGAATTTCCGCCTGAAAAACAGTAGCGTGATCAGGTAGCCTGAAAGAACACCGCAAGTTACACTCACCCGAGAAGACCCCGGAGCCTACACCACAACTCATCTTTGAGCCGTCGGTATATACCCTGATGTCAAAACCAAAAGTTGGATCCCCCATATCCCACTCCCGCCTGGAGGGAAAGCTAACCCGAAAAGGTCGGCAGAAATCCAATCTAGGAGTAACATAGTCGGACTCAAATCCCACACGTGGGTGAAGTCCATCAAGAAGCCTAGCATGTCCATAGGTCCTGGACTTCCAGGAACCCGTTGCAGCAAGCCGCGCTGCGCTGCTAGAAGAAACCGCCATTATATGCAAATCAATAGGGATAATGTGAAGCATTACATTGAGAGCCTCCGAGGGGCAAGTTCTTATCGCGCCCGTGACCCCAATGCAAGCAGAGCGCTGCACCCTATACAGACGATCCGTAACCACCCTCTTAGTGGTCGCAGTCCACCACACGATAGAGCCATATGTCAGTATTGGACGCACAATAGCCATGTACATCCACAGCACCATTTTCGGACTCAAACCCCACCTTGAACCAAACATCCTCCTACAGGAGTAGAAGGCTACCGTTGCCTTCCTGACCCTGTGCTCGGTGTTAAGTCGCCATGATAGTTTAGAGTCCAAGATGATACCCAGATATTTCGCATGATCAGAGAGGGTGAGCTCACAGCCTTGCAGCCGCGGAGGTCTGAAGCCCGAATTGGACCGAGTGGTGAAAAGTACCAGTTCTGTTTTACTCGGATTCACTCCTAAGCCACAACTGGTGGCCCAGCTACTGAGAGTATCCAGAGCGCTGGTCATAATATCGCTAATCACGTCCAAGAACATCCCTGATACCAATATCACCACATCGTCCGCATAAGCGACAACCTTAACACCCTTATTATCCAGCGTGACGAGAACTGAGTTAATAACAAGGAGCCATAACAGGGGCGAGATCACACCACCCTGAGGTGTACCTCTCCTGACCTGCTTTGACAACTCGCTATTTCCCAGACTAGCACTGACAACACGGGAGTCCAACATGTTCACTATCCAGTCGCTGATGAAAGTCTCAGCGCCCAGATCCACGAGGGCTCCCTGTATTGCATCGGTCGTGACATTGTTGAAAGCCCCCTCTATGTCCAGAAAGGCGGCCAGTGTATATTGTCCAAATTCCAAGGATCTCTCCACCACTCTCACAACCTCATGGAGTGCAGTTTCCGTTGAGCGTCCCTTGATATACGCATGTTGACTACCCGACAGTTGAGGCGATCCCTCGAGTTTCAGCCTTATATGTACGTCAATGAGTCTTTCCAACGTCTTCAGTAGAAAAGATGAGAGACTGATTGGCCTAAAGTCCTTTGCAGCCTCGTGACCACATTTGCCAATTTTAGGAATAAAGACTACTTTAACCTTCCTCCAGCTTACGGGCACGTAGTTAAGAGAGAGGCAAAGTCTGTATATCACAAGCAGCCAGGGAGTAATCAAATCTTGACCCCTCTGCAGCATTATCGGTAAAATGCCATCCAGACCCGGCGATTTGTATGGGGAGAAACTGCCAATTGCCCAGGCTATCCTATCAAGTGTAATTAGCTCGTTTTCCATCCCATTAGAAGCGCCCCTAGAGCGGCTACGTTGGTCATTGTCCAAGGTATCTGCATCCAAGCAGCCAGGAAAATGAATATTCAGAAGGATCTCCAACGACTCAGCCGATGACTCTGACCAGGATCCATCACCCCTCTTAACATAAGTGGGGTTAGAGTGACCCTTTGCCAGCACCTTGCTAAGTCTAGCAGTGTCCCTAGTGTTGTCTATGGATTCGCAGAACTCTCTCCATGAGTTCCGCTTTGCCAACGCCAATGCTTTCTTGTATACCTTCAGCTTGTCGCGGTATGGCTTCCACTGTCTGCTGGAATAGCTAGCGTTGAAAGCTCTTCGTGTCTCCCTCCGAAGCTCTGACAGTTCAGAATTCCACCAGGGAGGAAAACTCTTCCTTGCCCTAGTCTGAGGGCAGGAAGCTTTGAACGCCACATCAATGGCCTTTTCCAGGACCCCTACAGAGTCCTCGAGACTTTCGATTGTCCCTTCGACCCTTGGCCCCCTACACAGCTTCGTCCTAAGAATCCTATTGAACTTAGGCCAAACAGTTCTCCTAGGATTCCTGAAGCAAACGCTCTCCCTAACGTTCGTGTTGATATCGAAAAGTATCCAATTATGATCCGAAAAGGACTTCTTATCGGATACCCTCCACTTTTCAACACGTACCTGAGAATTACCTGAGATAACTGTGATATCTAGAACTTCCTCCCAACCCCTATAGTTATCGGAACTCGGAAACATAAAAGTTGGGTTAGTACCAGAATTACATATATTGAGATTGTTAGTGTTAATAAAATCAAGAAAAGACTCACCTCTCTCGTTGATTTCAGTGCTACCCCAGATTGTGTGCCTGGCATTGGCATCACAGCCCAGGATCAAAGTATCTTCTGCAGCAATGGAGGACAACAGGAACCTCACTTCTTCTGGCGGGGCGTCTCGATTGTGAGCCATATAGCAGGAGGCAATAGTGATGTTGCGGCCGCCTGTCATTTCAACCTTCGCAACAGTAAGGTCAGCTGAGCTAAATTGAGAGCATAGAAAAATCTTTATGTTCTTTTTAGCTATTATACAGGATCTTGGCTTACCCTTATTATTGATGTATAGTATTGAGTACGGGGCACCCTGAAACCCTTTAACCTGTGAGTCATTGACCCAGGGCTCCTGGATGATGCCTATGTCAAGGTCCTCCTCGGCTAGAAGAACCCGTAGGTTGTCTGTAGCAATCCGGGAATGCTGCAGATTAATCTGCACGACCTTTAGCTTCCCCATCTTGTTTCGATATATTGGGGGGTTCTTCGAGCTGCATCTTATCGAGCAGCTGGTTGGCGTCATCGATCTCATCTTTCCCGTCGACACCACCCGACCCAGAAGGACGGAAAACCTTTACCTTGGCCTCCCTTATACCAAAGAAGAGCTTGTTGCCCACCTTCTCGAGTGCTGACACACCCTGTTCGGAGATGACAAGCACGTAGCTCATGCTGTTGTTCTGAGGTTCCTCTGCCCGGATGACAGACCAGTCATTCATAGGAATCTCAGGATTTTGAGCCTTGAGGCATTCTAGCAGCCTGTGATTGTCCATTGCCATTTTTGGTAACCAAATTCTGGCACGAGGTCTAGCTGGAATTTCTGCAGCGGGGATTAGCTTTAAGATAAGGCCATCCCATGCATCACTTATCGTAGTGACGCATTTGCTGAGGAATTCCAGGGAGAACAAGTCCATACATTTGATTAACCTGTATCCCCTGTGAATTTCACTGGAGTCAAAACGAGGTACCGGACTATCCTTGTTGGAGATCACGTGAGCCATCACGAGTTCTGACAACTTGGATTCGATAGCACTCCATTCTGTTACTACAGGCGAAGGCAACCCACCACTGACATTTGCTAGAGCCACAAGCAAATGATCCCTTACAACCTCATTAAAGGGTCTACGAGAGGTAGAAATAGGCTGCGAAACGGTTCTCTGCTCGTGGACCTTTTTCCGCTTCGGCGACTTGTCACCCTCATTCTGTGAGCGATTTCGCTTTGCCCCTTCTACCTTCTTTGACGTGCCTGATGTGCTGGGTGCGGTCTCCTTTCGCTTAAGGTACTCATCCACCACAGCTTGGTATTTTACGCGGTCCTCTTCATCGCGTTCATGAACGGTCCCATTCAAAGCGTTCTTGGCAATTTTGTCAAGAATAAACTTCGCTCTTGAATACCTAGACTTCCATACGTCGCCTGAGGATTTTTTCTTACGCTTACGCTTGGGCAAGTCACCTGCCGAGGTGACCTGTCCAGGCTGGGATATTGCCTGAGATGTTGTCTGGTGAGACGCTGGAGTACTATGGAGTGTACCCTCAGTGCCTGGGAAGTTAACCACCGTCTCCTGACTGGAAGCCAGTAGGTCATCTTCAGACGAGTTGCAAGGCAACCCGCTAACATTGTTTTTGTTGTTGTCGTTGTTTTTGTTGTTGTTTTTTATAAAATTCATATTTTGGTCCCACGAGTAGGCACGTAAGGGGATGGACCGTACCATGCAGTGACGGCGTACATGGACTAGGCAAAAAGTGTTACAACCAACCCGTGCCCTGGCGTTGGAGGGGAGCTGTTAACGACTAGTCATCTTTTACCACTAACTAGCCATTCAGGACATCGGCACTGCTACCAACCACCTTGACCTTACAAGTGGGGGATAAAGGAAGAGGATACAAAGGACTGAAGAAGGATTAGTAAGGTAATAGTGGGAGAGAGGAATTAGAGAGGGGGGAGGATAACCATTAGTTCATGTTCCTTGCAGCTTTTAGTACACTAAGACAAAGACCGGAGCACAAGTGCGCAGTGTTCCAGTGCTTTGTATCAGCATACAAACCCCAGAACACTTAAGCCACCGCATCGCGACAAGATTGTTATCCATGGCGATGGAAACAAAACAATATCATAAAACTGGCAAAAAATATGTGTTTTCCAAAATAAACGCGGTTTTGTTTTTACTTCTAATGTATTACAAAAAAACATTTGTGTATTTTGTTATGTTTCGGTGGTATATATTTCGACATGGCATAAATAAGTTTATATAACTTTAATTGAATACAAGCTAAAACTGTAATTTAAATATTTTAAATTTTCTTTAAACTTAAAATCCGCATTATTTTGCGCCATTTAAGATGAATGATTAACGCGAATAGATTTAGCATGCTCAGACATCGGCTAAAACATATACAAAAGGTTAGTCAATGATTAATAATAATATTCATGTTATATAAAAAAATTTTTAAATATTATTCCTGAAAGTGTCGAAAATTTTTGAAATACCTCGTATGTATTTAAATTAAAATAATCATAATTAAATGGTTACTTTTCCACCAATTAAATCATGGCATATATTAAGAAAATCCATAAGCAATTTCTAAGGTCATGAACTATTTTATTTAACAAAATATAAATTGTAACACTATATTTATAAAAAATTGTGTAAGACAAGTCGTATGAGTGATATTAATTTAGTATCAATACGTGCTACACTCAAGAAAATAAATCAGTAGAAAGTAAGTAAAACGACTTGTAAATCAGGAATACTATTTTTCAGCAAATTTTTTGCTAACATTATGTTTTCAGCTAAAATTTTAGTTATACTTTTTCAGCACTTAACGTTTCAAACTAATGTTTTACTAATTTATTTTGCTAAAAAAATTGTGTTGATTAGCATATTAGTAGTGTGGACGACAAACGGATTGAAAGATATACGCAGAATGAATTAGATGTCGCGCCATGTCTAGATGTAGTAGTGACAAGGAAAACGATACTAAAAAGTACAGCTCTAGTAAGACATAATATAAAAAAATCAACCATGGAACATTTTTGTATCTGTTTTTCAAACATAAAACAAAATTGTGGATTGAAACAACTAAAATTTTGCGTTGTCACCGGCTTGTGAAAATAGTTGACTAGTAATTAAATAAAAGACAAAATAAATTTAAATTTAATATAGATTAAATGTGTGTTTGTAAATTAAATGTTTATAGATGTTAATAATCTAGTGTGGTCAACTGCAAACAAATATATAGCAGGTGCACAGACTAAAGCGAAAGCGAAAGACAAAGACACATATTATAGGTAAATTTTCCTGTTCTTTTTCTTATTGCAAAAAAGGGTTTTCGTTTTATAATTATCTGCGACATTTGCGATCCTTTAAAAGATAGCATCATTTAGACAACCATTGATGTAAGTAGTTGAAAGATAATTTTGTTTATGTTATATAAATTATTTCTATTTTTTAGATATTACATTAATTCATGCCCCCAATTTTAGAGTATATTTTGTAACGTATTGTAAATTATTTTTAAAATAATCACAAAATTATGTTTTATGATTTTCAGCAAATAAATTACCTAAAGTTAAATTTTTCTAAAAATTTTTTGAGTTTTTTAAGTCTACTAATATCAGCAAAAACTTTTGTTGAATCTACTAATTTTGTTGCTAAAAATCAGCTGGCTGATGTTCACTAAAATATTTTGCTGACATTAGCAATTTTTTTGCAAGCACCCTCCAGACTAAAATTTTGCTGACTAAGCAAATTTTTTTGCTGACTTTACTAACTTTCTATTTTGAGTGTACTCATGCGAATTATTGCTCACAAGTTTATATTAATTAAGTGAAAACTTACATAATTTTTAATACTTGGTGCGCAGAAAAGTTTTATTATTTTGTCAACTAGTGTTATCTGTCTAAAAAAAAGTAATTTAAAAATTTGTTCGGCCTTAAATAAATTCTGCAAAATACTACACTAACATGTAAAGGTTCGTCCAGGTAATAAATATTCTTGTGTTTAATTTTAAATTTGTAATAACTTCCGCAAAAATAAATAAATTCGTACAAATTTGGGGTTTTATGAAAGCTTATTTTAAGGGCTCTCTAAAACAGTCATAACCTTAAAGTAGTGCGTTTGCACCTACGCATTAATAGAAATTTAATCGGATTTTGCACTAGTCAAAAAAAAATTTATAAAAATTTAAAATTTTAATTGTTATGAAAAAACTAATGGTCATTTAAACTGCATAATAACACTTAAAGTCCAGTAAATAGTTAAAATGCAAAATCGTAGAAAATTTTAAATGAATTCTTATCTCAAAGTCTACTTTGAGGTTTTACGGAAGGGATTCCGCGAAACCGTTAACCAGTCATGGAGGGACAGAATGGATTGCAGGGTGTCTAGGGCGTTATGGCCCGCAGGGACAACCAAGGTTCTTTTATGACTAGACATTGATGGTCTCAGGACCCTTACGGGGTTCCTGACCGGTCATTGTTCTGTCAGGGCTTTCACAAGCAGATGGGACAGGGGAATACCGGACTTTTGTAGGTTGTGCGAGGACGTTGAGGAACTGGAGACAGTTGAGCATATAATTTGCCACTGTCCTTGGTTGCAGGGTCTAAGACAGTAGCGGCTAGGAGATAGATTTCACGACGAACTTGGGTGTGTCGCTGGATGCAATCCAGTAGATTTGCTGAGATTTGTAAGGGAAATAGGACGGCTGTTTCTAGCAAGGGGACGATAGGAGCTGGTTCTGGGGAGTATATATCCTTTCTATCTTTCTTTATATCTATCTTTCAATCTATCGTACTGTCTATTTCTATTCTTTCTTACTTTTTTCATTGAAGGGATTCACGATGGACCGTATTGGTCTCCGAGTGGAGATGTGCCCTTGGGCACATAACCCTTCCTAACCTAACCTATCTCAAGGCCTCTAAACTTATTTTTGAGACACACATTTGCAGAAATTATTACAAATTTTTGTTTTTTTTTTTAATACGTCGATTTGGCGTAGACTGGTGTTTCCGTCTCAAGCTAAAGCTCGGTTTGTTGTAGTTTTTAACTTTTTATTGATATTTATAGTGTCGAAATTAGTAAAGTAAAGTGCAAAATTAGAACTAATATAAATCGTTTGATATTTCACAGAAAGAAAAACTATTTTTGCTCAATTACGCATTAAATTACGTTAAAATGTACCTGGTACCGATTTTCATTGAAGTTATTTTTTAAACGGTTTTATGTCTTAAATAATAACTGGATGTTGCCTGTTATTATTCAATATGAAAAACCTTGTTTTTTTTAACAATTAAAATTTTTTAATTTTCAAACTACGAACCTTATTAAGTATTAAATTTTTTACCAAAATCCAATATCCGATTAAATTTCAATGAATCGGTATGCTCAAACGCAAACACACTACTTTAAGGTTAAAACTGTTGTAGAGAGACATTAAAATAAATTTTCCGAAAAGGCCAAATTTGTACGAATTAATTTACTTTTGCTGAAGTTATAATAAATTGAAAATTAAACACATTTACTATTTAGAGTGTATATCACAAAAGTATTATAATGTCAGACAATAAATTGATTATATCACAACGCTTTTATTACGACACAATATCAAAAATATTGGCAAGAAAAAAATTAAACCAACTTTTCTCAACGTAAATCATACTCAAAAATATTATCCAAAAAATAAGTAAATATTATGTTCATTTACTACAAAACTCTGGACCGCCACTACAAGAGAATCATAAGTGATGACTTGTTTTTTTTTTTTTTTTTGCAAAACAGTAATAATGACATTTAACGAGCCTTATAACAATATAACTTAGAATTTATGATCAACGTACAAAATACATGATATATAAAGGGGCAACTCTAACGAAACCATGATGATGTTGCTGTTATCCTTAATAAACCAAAATTAAAGCAAGTACGTATATACCCTAATTTATGAAATCTTGGCAAAAAATCTAAACAGAAAATAAACAGAAAATAAAGTAGAGTTAACAGACATAAAATGCAAAGGAAAACACAGAAACATTTAATCCTGCTGCCGTTGGTTGTATATATATCCTGGCGATTTAGTTGATTTATATTTCGTTATGTATGAGTATAGGTTTTTTGTTCGGTAAAGTGTTCCCCAATCAAATAGTCTACTATAATACTAAACAGAAAACTGAACCCACCTCAATTGTCAAACATGAAAATATAAAAATAATGCAAAGAGAGCATCTACAGGATAAACAAAATGTGCACACAGACATAAAACACATACACATAAAAAACACACACACATTCATTTGTTATAGTACAACTAAATATAGCTACATATGTTTACTCTACTAACATAGTCCTTGCACACTTTGCATTAACTTGAAGGCGAAGGATTCTTGTTCTTGTTCTTCTTCTATTTCTGTATTACCTACTTTGTTTAGCTGGAAGAAAAAACTACACACAACTCCAAACAACTTGTGTATTTTATGATTTAAACAAAAAAAAAAAAAAAAGCGAGATTTTAACTAGTGTCTCCTTGTGTGTGTTGGCAAACAAAAAAAGCTTTTAGTTTTTCCTCTTTAACATATTTGTTCACTAATACCACTATGAGGCTGCGCAGGATTTTGATTTCATTATTCGTTTTTCGTGAAAAACCACGAGCTGTAAAAAATTTTCAACCAAGTTTTTCCAAACCAAAGTAAAATTCTGGTCGCACCCTGAATTTCTTCGTGATGTAAGCTCTGGGGCAGTCGGTCTCTGTATACTCGCTTGTTTTTTACACTTATGGATTGTTCTAAAAAAAAAAATGTGTGAAAAAATAAAATTAAACTAAATTTTTCATAGTTTTAAGTAAAATTTTTATAAAAATTAAACCACAAAAAATATAACAAATAATTGGAGTAACCAACACAAGTAAATTAAAATTCCAAATTCATTAATTAGCATTCAAAAGTGGAAAATTTAAATAAAAAGCAAAAAAAAAAAGTGATTTTCCTTTTATAAAGTGAAAAAAAAAAATCAAGGCGTAGCAAGGATAACATGCGAATTGAAAGAAAAAAAAAATATATATATAAAAATTTACCTATACCTATAGTATAGAGAGAATTTTCTTTTTTGCAAATCGAAAATCAAATTGATTAAAGAAAAATACAAAAAAAAGAAGAATATAATTGAATACAAAATTTTTAAATTATTACAATTAGTGGAAATTGTGTTTAAAAAAAAAAATAAAAATTATCTTATGCTTTCAAAAAATAATTTTGCATTGTTAACTGTGTTAATTTTATTTCTTTTATAATTTTTTTTTTTTTTTTTTCATGGTATGCTTGCCTGGTGCGTGCGCGTCTGGTTGGCTGTCTAAAACATCACAGTCATGCTGATATGTACTTGTATATTTGTATGCATACATACATGTACTCTATATTTAAATTTTATAAATTTTGCAAACATATATGCCAATTTTTTCATATTTTTATAAAAGAAATCATTTTCTGAAAAGACAAGGCTTCTGCAAGTTACAGTGATAAAAATTATTGAAAATATTTACCATATTAAACGATTTTTAAATGATTTTTTTTACTTTTTGGAAAATTCAAGTTGCCACTTTTTTTCTTTTATTATTTAAAAAAAAAAAAAAAACTCATTTTAAACTCTTCGCAAAATTTAAAAAAAAGGATGAAAATAAATTGCATAATACAGTAAAAGAAAAATCTAGTAGGTTAGATCTTTCTAAATTTTGTTTCTATAAAACGAAATTAAAGAAATTTTTCTGATTGTGTGTGTGTTTGTAGCTACAAAAATACCGAAGTAACCTATTCGTTTGCCGATTAATAACGGTTCTGGTTTAAACACAGTTAAACACTAAAAATGCATCGGACATGCGACTTATCAATTCCGATAGATTTTAAGACGTAGATCACGAATCTGAACACCAGATTTTAATACTAGCTTTTTAATATTAGCTTTTGAAATATTCGCAAATTTAACTTTTAACAAAAATCAAGACTTTCTTTAAAATTTCTTATTAACTCATACACTCACAATATTTTTTCCATAAAGACTATTACACATTAAATTAATTGAAAATCAGTTGGCAAAAAATACTACTTAAATTTCGTTTAAAAAAATTGTATTTTTTAGTTCATTTTCAACTCTTAAAATATAAATTAACAAAATCTGTAAAACAATAGATTATGTCGTTTATTTCAATACTCAATACAATAAAATATTACAATAACAGAAAAAGCTAATAGAAAAGAAAACTGAAATTTAGCTGCATTAGATTCGAGGCCATACTTGGGTGTGATCGTTAAACGATCATGACTTGGTATTGTTACGTTTGCAATGTAAGATGAGCGCAGGTTTGATTCTTACAGCCGCAGGTTGATGAAAATTTTATCATATAGAGACAATCTGACAATTATAAGACACAAATAATAATATAATTTAAATGGAAAATCACTGATGAGCCAGTCCATTAAAAAGGCAGAAACTAGTCTAGTCTGATTTAAAAATTAATAGTATTTATAATTTTTAGAGAACAACTTTTATTCTTCTTCCTAACCTCAACATTTCTAAAATAAAAAAAAAAAATTTTTAGTTTTAAATAGAAAATTTTAACTGAATGTTTTAAATAAAACAAAAAACTAATAGAACTGAAAAAAATATTACTTTAGAAAGAGTAAAAGCTAAATTTTTTTAATATAAATAGAACTTTTTTGGTCTTCAAAGTTTAGTAACGTAATGATGCTTGTTAGGAAAACCTAAACATGTGTTTGATTACTAAGCAGACAAGAATGAAGCAAAATTGATGATTAATAGGTTTTTTGTTAAAACTCTGCCTATTATGGAGAATCTAGCTTTTCAAAAACTTTGGGTTCTGGTGAGATCTTTAGACAGATCGACATAATTGTACCAACCTAGCTGATATGTTTGATTTGCTTTATTTTTGTAAATATACGGAGGTGAAAGCTCGTTATAAATTGAAAATATCCAAAAGTCCGTTTTTTTTTTTTTGTCTATTTTGTTTATTGAATAACAGACAGACAAGTTAAAAATATATTTCTTTGGTAATTTAACTACATATTCCATTGAAACAACTTTACGGCATAACTTTTTAAATTAAATCACTTTAATGGAAAACTGCGATGAGGCAGTTATTCCAAGCGTAACTGTACAAGAAGTTCAAATTGAAATAAAAACTTTATTAAACAAGAAATCTCCTGGATATGATCTCATTACCGCAGATCTGTTGAAAAACCTTCCAAATAAAGCACTATTGCTTTTAACAACACTATTCAACTCAGCTATATCCATGCAGTACTTTCCAACTTATTGGAAGGTTGCTGAAATTATTATGATCCTCAAACCCGGAAAAGACGCATATGAAGTCAGCTCTTATAGATCAATATCACTTCTTCCCGTTATTGGAAAACTCTTTGAAAAGGTTATAAGTAAAAGATTAAATTCAGTGATTTCAACAATTAATCTAATTCCTCAACATCAGTTTAGCTTCCGCAAAGAACATTCAACATTAGAACAAGTATACAGAATAACACATGAAATTGAACGAGCAATTGAAAATAAAGAAGTCTGCTCCGCAGTTTTTCTCGATGTATCAAATTCTTTTGATGCTGTTTGGCACCCTGGCTTATTGTATAAACTAAATGAACACTTACCAAGAAATTATTACAATCTCTTAAAATCTTACCTGTCCGATAGATATTTTCGAGTCAAAACTGATAATAACTACTCAAACATATATCCAATAACTTCTGGAGTACCACAGGGTAGTGTTCTAGGTCCAATACTATATCTTATTTTTACCTGTGATCTCCCAGTCCACCCAGACTGCGTAGTAGGAACGTTTGCTGATGACACAGTAATAATGTGCTCCGGAAAAAGTAGCAGTATTGCCAATGAAAAGCTGCAATTATGCCTAAATAAAGTTGTCCAATGGACCAAAAAAATGGAAAATAACAGTTTGAAATCAACTCACGTTTACTTTACAAATAGATTAATAAACCAAACTCCAGTATATATAGATAACTTACAAGTACCCATATCAAACTCTGCCAAATACCTTGGTATGACGTTAGATGCTAAGCTACGGTGGAAAGAACATGTCAAAAAAAAACATGAAGAGTTAAAAATAAAATATCGCAAATTGACTTGGCTAATAGGAAGAAAATCAAATTTACCGCTGCATAATAAATTAATGGTTTACAACCAAATTCTCCAACCCGTTTGGACTTATGGTCTCCAATTATGGGGCGGCGCAAGTAATTCGACTATAGATATCATCCAACGATTTCAAAACAAAGTTTTAAAAGATATGGTGATAGCTCCATGGTATGTTCGCAATCATGATCTACACCGAGACCTTAAAGTAAAAACTGTCAGGGAGGAAATACAACACTTTGCTAATAAACACTCCCAAAAATTAGAGCAGCATTCAAACCAACTAATTCCGCTGCTTTTAGAGAACCATCAAATTCCTAGAAGACTAAATCGTTTCCAGCCCCATGAACTGATGAGGCGCTTTAACCAGCACGGAGATTTATAGCTTAATCTCTATTGCTGTACTTTACCTCATTAAACTACTAGAATCAAATTACTAGTCAGTCTTAGTAGACTAGTTGTAATTTAATTTAAACATATTGTAATAATTGTTTAAATAAAGAGAAAAAAAAAAAAAAAACTTTAATTTAAAAGTTCTTGTGATTGAATACCTATATAAACTTCGAGTAACTTTTAATATGGTTTTAAAGTATGGACTTTGAGCATTTAAAACCATATTAACTACTTGAGCTTGAGCGAAGGATGTAGGATTATTGAAAAATAAGAAATAAGGTCGTAATTATTTTTAACTTGCGATTTTTGGGGCTGCCCCCCTCTTAAAATATTTGTTTGGATACAAAAATTCACCATGCAAAAATTAGAGTGCTAGTATAACGGGAATGTGTCCCGCATCGCCCTTGAATATCAGACCTCCTTGGAAAAATTTACCAAATATAAAAAACAAAAAAAATTTTTTGTCTAAATTTAAAAATTTAAAAAATTTCAAAATTTTTATTATGGAAAAGTTTTAAGTTTTAATTTTTACTAAACTGACCTACTCGAAGACTAGAAACGGTTAACGAAATTTTTTTTGGAATAACTATAAATTATAAATTTGACCCCAGGTTAACATGGGTTAACTATCAACAGAAAAATTAGTATTTAATAATAAAGTTATTGCAATCATATAAAAGATCATATACAATAATATTGATGAAATGTTATTAAAACCTTGTTTTAAAGTAAAAATGTATAAAAATAAAAAAAAAAAACTTGAAATCCCCGAGAATCAAAATGCTCTAAGAAAAAAAATTGCAAACGGATATCCACAGTACTTGCCTTATTAAATACTTGAGATGTGTTTAATAAAATACTTGACAGCAAACACTAGGTTTTTGATTTTTGTTGAATAAAATTTTCAAAAATGTAAAAAAGTAACTTTTAGGTACCCCCAAAATATTTATTAATTTTTTGACACAAAGTTAGGGTAAGTTAGTGATTTTCTGGGAAAGTAATATTTTTTATCTGAATAGTTATGATTAAGCACAACACAAAAATTATTTTATATTTTTTTAATTTTGAAGAAAAAAAAATTTGAATTTTTTTTGTATTATGACCATTTTTCCAAGGGGCCCGATTTTCAAGGGTGATGCGGGACATCTTGCCGTTATTCTAGAACTATAATTTTTGAGTAACTTATTTTGACACCCTAACAAATATTTTAAGGGGGGGGGGGGGGGGGTTACAGTCAAAATCTCATATTCATTTTTTGCCCATACAACAAAAGACGACCCTAATGTAGGATATCAATACAATTAAGGTGAAAACTTCATTTCTTTTTATTTTTTTGTGAATTTTATAAAAATCCTTAATCGAATTTTCAAAAATTAAACACATGATGATAATTTATATTCCACTTAATTCATTTCATCAAAAAAAAATTTGAAAACGTATATCAAAATTTTCAGAAAATGCAATTTCAAATACAACTTTTATAACCTTTTTTATGAAAATTATTTTTTTATGAAAATTATTTATTTACTATGGAGAAAATTTCAAAAAGTAACTTTTTTTACATACATAATTTAAAGTCATTATTTTTAGGAAAGCGAACTTTACTTGTCTAGAACTTGGTTGGTATTGATTTAAAAACATGTGTTAGACATACTAGATTGTTTTTATCGGAATATTAGTAGTTAGGATTAGTCACAGACTCCATATTTTTGAGTCATAAAAATATATTAAAATTTTTAATTTAAGCAATTTTTTAATTAAACTAAAACAGAAAGTATGAGATTTTCCCATAAAATAAGTAACCCGTAAGTTTTCCTAAACATACATATTAAATTGTTGTATCTTCGTTTTGGTGCAGATCTTTTATTCGCGAAATCGTGAAAAATTATACATTTTAAATTTTAAAATTATTGCACTTTAAAAACGTGTAATAATATTAAATTAAAAAGCATAGTTAATTAACTTAGTTCATGACGGAATTATTTTCAAAAAATTTTGTGAAATATCCCACCGTGTGATGCTTGTTTTTTTGCTAAGAAGCCAAGAATGGAGCAATATTAATGATAGATAAGTTTTTGTTAAAGCTCTGCCTATTCTTGAGGCTTTACACCTAGAATGCATCGTAGGTAAAAACCACCGCAAATGTAGTTAACAAAAACTAAATTTCACTTAAAAAAGGAACGACTTACATTTCACTAAATTCAACAAACATTGTCTTTTGCTTTTTACTGTTAAAAGAAATGAACCACAAGTGTAGAAAAATGTACCATGTTTGTATGGAAAAGTAATTAAACATTTATTTGTTTTATTTATTTAACTAAAAAAAATACTGTATGAAATGAATGCAAAATAAAACTAATAAGAAATAAAATGAATATAAAAGTTTTCAGTTGCGTTAAAAATTAAGGAACTTGTATTTATTTTCAATTAAATATCTATTTCAACTTTTTTTATACATAATTTACTACCATTTACCGAATTTTTAGTTTAATTTATTATTGTCATGTATTTAAAGTTTCATAAAAATGTAACCACAAAAAACGGAATATTGTCCTTTATTTGATTCAGTTATTCAAATAATTCGCGTCTGGGTTTTTATTAAAATGGGTATTTTATATACAAAATTATTTCAATTAAAATTACAAGAAATTGAAAAGTTTAACACATGTAGTGTATGTAAATACATTTTGTAGAAGAAAAAAATAAAAATCAAAATAGTATCATATAAGTGATTATAACTGACATCAACTTGGCATACATTGAAATAAATAAAATTACACAATTTTTTAAATACTGCCCTCAAAACTCAATTCCATTCAACAGCTCAAAACACTATGCAAAAAACTGCGAGAGTTTAAAAATCGGAAAATATTGGTGTCACTTGTAAGCCACCATACAACTGTTCACCAATCTCCGATACTGAAATCACCTTTACAGTGAATGTATCTCCCAAGTCTACTCAATCTAATTTGTATTAGTTTGGATCCGAAAGTTGAAAACTATAAGGAGAAACATAAAATAACAAAAATAAATAATCTCGATGTATATAAAAATAAAAAATAAAGAAAACTGTATTAAGTTATTAAATTTCAATAAAATTGTGTGATGAGACAACTGAATATAAACCTTCACGAGTAAAAATAAATTAAATATGAATATAGTTCCCGTAACCCCCAAAACTTGCTTGGATACACATTCGGTGGTCAAAACTGCACGCCGAATATAATGTAGTTTTCTGTTTGTAGCTTAATAAAAAATATTTCATTTTCAGTTTATAACGAGCTTTCAGCAAACATATTAGCTAGATTGGTACTAGTATTTCGATCTGACAAAGATCTCATCAGAGCCCTAAGTTTTAGAAAAGCTAGAGCCTCCATAATAGGCAGAACTTTAACAAAAAACCTATTAAACATCAATTTTGCTCCATTATTGTCTTCTTAGTAATCAAACACGTGTTTAGGGCATTTCCCTAACAAGCATCATTACGTTACTAAACTTTGAACACCAAAATTATTCTATTTATATAAATATATATCTTTTTTATATATGGAGAACTTACAAAATGTTCGATACTTGGAGGTAAAATCTTTTAATTTTTTTTTGTAACTCAAACAATAAACTCATTGTACTTCTGCTTCTTCTTAAAAATGTGTAGTTGTTTGGGTTGTAAAACAGTTTCTTTATTTTTAATGTAAATGTCAGTCATTTGTGGAACAAATTAAATTTTTAACTAACCGTGTAGTTCATTTTAAAAAACAAACCACATCAAACGACTGTTTTATGATTTTAAATTAATTTTTTACAGTTCTTTTTTGTTATTAAAAAACATAAAACAAATAAATGTTTGTTTATTTGTGGTTAATTTTTACTAAAGTTGTTAGTCATTTTTTGAACAATAAAAAACAAATAACAATGTTAGTTGAATTTACTGTAATGTAAGTCGTCCTTTCTTTAAGTGAAATTTCATTTGTTTTTAACTACCTCTGCAGTGGTCTTTACCTACATAGTATTCTAAGTGTACTAGAACTTTAAAAGAAAACCGCAATTATTTTGGAAAACATGAATTTTTTGCCAGTTTACCACTCTAAATACCCAACTATGTTCTCAAGCTATGTATTTAAAAAAATATGTGAAAAATTTTTTTTTGAAATTTTTATAATGTTCATAAAATGTTTGCATTTCAAAATTTAAAAATAAGATTTTGAGTGTGCTGTGTCTAAAGCAATTTCCATTATGGAATACGCTAGGTATCTTCAAATATAATGGTGAATGTCAGACGCAAAAAACACTATTTTGTGATGTCCATGGGATACCCATTATTTGTGCGCTGACAACAACTTGGCATACCTTAAAATATATAAAATTACACCATTTTTCAAATACTGTTCTCAAAACTTAATTCCATTAGACGGTGCAAAAATACTATATTACAAATCAGCGATATTGAAATTAATTATCCAGTGAATGTATCTCCTAAGTCTACTCAGTCCAATTTGTATTAATTTGGATTTCAAAGTTGAAAACTATAAGCAAAAACATAAAATGAAAAAAAAAAAACTCGTGCCGTGTGCTTGATTACTAAGAAGACAAGAATGGAGCAAAATTGATGATTAATACACTTAGAATACTATGTAGGTAAAGACCACTGCAAATGTTATTGAAAACAAATGAAACTTCACTTAAAGAAAGGACGACTTACATTTCAGTAAATTCAACTAATATTGTCATTTGTTTTTTAAAGTTCAAGGAATGACTAACAATTGTAATAAAAATGAACCACATGTTAGTAAAAAATAAACACACATTTATTTTTTATGTTTTTAAATAACAAAAAACAACTGTACAAAATGAATTCAAAATCATAAAACAGTCATTCGTGAATCTTTGCACGTCATAGCTTTTAAGTGTAGTCATTATAACCCTGTCCATCGTTCCTCTCAATTCATAAAACCTTGAGAAATAAGAAGCATCTAAAGTCGGTTTTAACAAGAATCGAACATTTTTGAGGTAGGTCACATTTCTTAGGCATGATTCTATATTTCCACAAATTTTCGCAAAAAAATGAACAGCCAAACAAAATATGTAGCGAATATGTAAAAATGTTTTGTCATCTTTAAAGATATTTTAGATTTTATTCGAATTGACAATTTCCTCTTTAGAAGACCTTTTCTGTTATTTCAATTTAAGCAGTTGGCTACGTTACGTATGAGTGTTATTAATATAATGATACGAATTAATATAACTCATACGCAAATAATCTAAATCTCTATTGAAGAAGTTTTATATCGTTTTTTTCCTTTAGACATCGCGTAGTCGGACTCTAAACTATCTTTCTTCGTGTTTTTAATGAATATTTTGATAGAAGTATCTTACTGGAACTCGTTTATTGAGTCTATTTATTACGTTAGTGTAAGTTTTCATAAAAAATGTTAAGTAAAATATAGTTCTATCATAAAAAGTATAAAGCTTTTCATTAATTTTCTGAAAGTAATAAACGACGACTTTAATGAAATTCTTGAAAAGTGAATATTAGAACTTTCTTAAATTTAATGAAAACCCATAACAATTGTTATAAAACCAATATTTATGAAATTTTTAATAAATTATACTCATTTAATTAAATTTTGTATAAAATTTTATGGAAACCGGTATGCATTGCATAAAATTTTATTATGAACAGTGCTAAATCATAAGTTATAATATATGATTTTGTACTTAGAATATTACGTAGGTAAAAACCAATGCAAATGTAGTTAAAAACAAATGAAATTTTACATTAATTTTATAATTTTATCAGTTTTCATTTAAAAAATAAAACAATTAAACGATTCTGAATTTTCATAAACAGTAAAAAACAAATGATAATGTTAGTTAAATTTAGTAAAATTAATGTAAATTTCCTAGATTCTATGGACTATTTGCTATAGAAAAACTTAGATTCTATGGGTTTTTTTCTTTTCTACAGCCCCCTCGATTCTCAGTTATATTTCCTTTAGAAACAGACAGGTTCTCAGTACTTTTCCTAATGTGACATTTTTTTAAGGGTACTTTAAGGTCCCGACACTCGATTTAAAATTTCAAAAATAGTACGTTTTGCCTATAAAACAGTTTTTTTATTTTTAGTCGAAAAATGCTCAAAAGTTTATTATGCGAAAAATATTCATATTTTTTATTAGAATACTTTTGGTCCACCATAGCATTTCTTAATTCTGAGCAAGTACATACTAATTATACATTTTTTTGTTTTTTGTGTAAATTGTTAATAAAAACGCTGTGCTTGTGTCGACATTTCAAGCAAATAAGTAAAAAATGTTTTGCACAAATCGCGAACAAAAAGATAAATACATTTTTTTAGAATTCAAAATTGATTAAGGAAAACGTATTTTTATAATTTTTTTTTTTGCTAGTCATTTGCTAGACTACTTGAATAAACCTTATACATTAATTTTTACTGATTATCTTAAACTAAAAAAATTTAGCTTAACGTTTTTTTTAATACTTTTTCCGTAGACAAGCTTTGCATGGCAAAATTTGTAAGCAATATTTTTTTAAAATGCTAAATTTTTTTATTATTTCTAGAAGAGCGGATTAAAAAGTTCTTTAAAAAATTTTCAATTATTTTTTTTTTTTTATGTTGACACTCGTTAAGTGCCATTCAAGTGTTTTTATAAATATATAAAAAAAAAATATATATAAACTTGCTGAAAATTAAAAAATTATCTGGTGGAGCAAAAGTAGTCTAAAAAAAATTATGTATATTTAATATCAAAACGTAACATTTTTTTAAATTTAAATCGCGTGTCGGGACCTACAAGTTCCCTCTAAAATGTTTTTCTTTATTTTTCCCTTACTCAGCTCTTTAATACTCACCGTTTGTGTGCTATTACTTAAATTTGTTTTCTAACAGGACACCCTAGTGTACATAAAGGACCTTCATTAACATTTGGGTATCAAATTTGGTTAATAAATGTACAGAATTAACAACGCTTTTACTCAGTTTTTACTAGATTTTAGTGTTTTTGCACAATTTATCATCACATTTCGCAATAGATCGAAGCATTTTTGTGCATAAGCAAAAGACCAATCTGAACATTTATTTAGTGTAAAAAAGAAAATAAAAAGAAATTGCGGTTCATATTAAAAACGCGAAATGTTCACTAAATTTATATATATACCATAAAAAACTAAGATAAATTATGTGGTTTTCAAAGTTTTATGAATGAGAAACTGCGAAAAATCTGGCTTATAAGTAAAAAAAAAACTGGGTACGCCATTAAAATCAGCTTGGCCGAGATATTTAGGATCAATGGTTGGTGCTCTTGTTTCGATTTTAGGGTTAAATTATGAAACTCAGTGTAATCTTTTCAAGAAATTTGTAATAATATTAAAAAAAATCTTATTAAAAGTTTTTACGGAATGTCCTCAACATTTTTTACAATTTACAAGATTCATTTGTACCTATCTACATGCAAAAGTATTTTATTAGGAATTCCATATAAGATAGACGTCATACGAGTATGCAAATGTTTAAAATTGAAACAAAAAGTTGAACAAGTCTTTGTCACTTTGATTTAAATCTATGAAAAAATAGACATACATACACAAAAACCAACATGCACACACACACACACACATATATATATATTTCTTAGCACATACTCAAACAAACACTTGAACCTTACTATAGCACAACAGAAAAAAGGCTAAACGAAATAATAAATGTCAAAAAGAAAAAAAGGAAAAAAGTACAATGCAACCAATTAACAACATACCTACTAGCCAACTTAATAAAAGTTGGTCAAACCAGCAAAAACACAGAATAGAACTGAAAAACAAAAACAACACAGAACAGAACACAAATAGAGAACGCACACATAGAGCAGTAGAAGGAAACACAGAAACTGAGAAATACCATAACAAAGAGAAACTGGTAAAACAAAAAAAAAACATATGATACAGAAGAAAAAGTAAAACAATTTAAATGAGCCTTACGTGCCAAAACAGCAGTAGCGAAAAAACAGGGTCTAAAGGATGTTGACAATACGAATAGAAATGAAAAACAGGTTTATTTTCTGCAAACAAGTAAAGACAGAAAACAAAAAATTATGCAAACAATGGAAAAATATGCATAATTTAGTTTTATTGTAAAATTTTTTTGAATAGAGGAGGACCTACAAAGAAAAGCATACACGTACGCATATATTTACAGTAGAAATATTTATTTAACAAACAAATTTCATTTGCTAACAAACACAATTACATTTTAATAATTTTTGTAATAGAATATAAGAAAAATTTAAAATTTTAATTTATTCACATTAGAGATGTATATATATATATATATATATATATATATATATATATATATATATATATATATATATAGATACATATATGTATATTTCAAAATTATTTTTTTAAATTTTCGCAATTTGCTTAAAAAAGCGGGTATATGTATGGATTTACGATACTGTAACTCATAGGAATGAAAAATTATAGCGCCATAGGTCTGTCTATATTTCTATTTGTTATGCAAAGTAGAAAAATTAAAAAACAATCCACAATAATTTCAAAAACAACTCTCCCTAGCCAAAACTAATTTTACTCAAATTTTCTTTTCGTGTACTATAGGGTGGGCGATTTAAACATCTCAATGGGAGCTTCGCGTTTCTGATTCTTGGGATTGTACTGAGCAAAAAAGTTCACTAGACCATACGTCTACGGTGATAATCGAGCTTCCAGATTTTGACTATTTAGCTGTATTTTGTGAAAGTAAGTAGGAGGAGCTTATCCAAGATTATGGTATCAATCTCTTCTTTAGAAGATACTCTAGCAGATTAATGCATCAATCATATTTGTGGGTGGGGTTTAAGGGGTTAATTTTTAATTTTAAAATAGGGCTTTTTTTGCTGTAAATCAAAATGTGGAAGCTCGATTTTCACCGTAGACGTATGGTCTAGTAGACTTTTTTGCTCAGTACAATCCCAAGAATCAGAAACGCGAAGCGCCAAATAAGATTTTTTTACTTCCATACTAATCGCCTTACCCTAGTGTACAATCTAATAATTGTTTTTATAAATAATCATTTACCGTTATTATACAACAAATTAAAGTTGAAGTTTGTAAGCAAACCCTCAAAGCTCACGCTTGTGAGCTTAAATGGGTTTTCCTAAAACTGCCAATATGTATATAAGTAATAAGCCGTCCAAACCGTTCAGTGTCATTTGTACTTGTGCGACAACAACGAAAGTCAGTAAGCCACTTTTTTATCATTGAAATCGATGATGCAGAGTCCCCGTAGTATTTATCAAGCGTTTCCTTGGTTTGATTGACGGTCTTTTTTCGCTAAAAACAATGTCTAATCAGCACTCGAAATTCACTTTTTTCCAGACGGAACTTGCTCAAAATTTGACAGTAGTCTATTAACAGGTGGTACTTGATGTTAGCAGTGTTGCATTTCATATAAATAAGAGGGAAGTTCGAAAAGTCACGGACTTATTGATCCGCCTTCGTATTTGAAACTAATTCATATTTAAAAAAAAAAATTAACTATACACTCAAAATATTTGTAGTTTAAATTAACGGAAAATGTAATTCGACATAAATTTTAAATCACTTAAAGTCCGGTCTACTTACTACTCATTTAAATCAAATTTTTCTTGTTATTTATATTTAAATATCGTTTAAATAACTAACAAATCCGTAAGAATAAAAGAATAGTAAGTTAAAACTAAATGTTCAAATTCTAACTAGAGATCAGTAAAAATAAATAGAAGTTATAATCAAATATTTGATATTATTTCAGTATTTTAATTTTGCTTGTTTTTCTTTTCTACAAAATGTAATTGCAAAGTAATCAAGTACACAGATGTTGTTACTAATCCCCATGTTTGGTGTTAAAAATTGACAAATTTTCTATGGAAATGTTGAAGCCCACAGGTCGGAAATTATTAATGATATTGAAAAATGTCCTAGTGAATGATTGTGAAATGTAATTGATGCAAATAGATATAATTATATAAAACCTAGATAAATTGTATCCGTATTTTGACCTGATGTAATTGTGTATAAATTTATGAAAACTGATAAATCTAAATATAATTAGAAACCAGTTTTAGTCTGGTAACATTGATTTGTGTTATATCAAATTAAACATTTATTCGTACATAATAAGATTAACAATATATAATTGTATATGTCATATGCGATTATATATTGGTCGATATGTAATAAAATGTATTAAATGTGGTATAATTTTAAAAAATTTAGAGAAAAAATATATTATTTACTATGTATTTACATATAATAAAATGCAATAACATATATATTTATATAAAACATTGCAGGACTATATGTAAACGTTTTTACTCGGGTTATGTTATACACAAGGAAC
The DNA here is from genome assembly GCA_021234595.1 of Delia radicum. Taxonomy (NCBI): domain Eukaryota; kingdom Metazoa; phylum Arthropoda; class Insecta; order Diptera; family Anthomyiidae; genus Delia; species Delia radicum. Next base: position 7,659,274 of record CM037853.1, on the reverse strand, counting down.
TTAAATTTTAAGATCAAATTTATTTCAGTACCGTATATATTTATAAATTCTATGTTTATTTGAGATCAATTACATTTCGTTTTTAATTGGAAAATGTTGTTTGAAAATAAGAGGACGGTCCAAAAATCAGCAGATCTGACGTATAGATAGCGGCAGTAGTTTGAAAAAAATTGCTTTGAGAAAATTGCCAATCTTAGAAAACATATGTTTTACGTTTTAAGGCTCCACATTGTTTAGTATAAAAAATAAACTATCTCAGTGAATTTGTAAACATGGAAAAAATATGTCGCCCTTATTTAATTCAATACTTTCATTTACCAGGGCTCAGCCCAACCAATATTAAAGCAGAGCTAGATTTTACTCTGTGTTATTCCGCTCCTTCGTCTACGACTATAAAATATTAGGTGGGAGAGTTTAAACGAGGCCGTATGAGCTGCCAAGACGAACACGGCAGTGGTCAACCAATTAAGGTGTACAGGCCAGAAGCGGTTAAGAAAATCCAAAAAATGGTATTGGATGATTGTCGGCTGAATTTGCGTGAAATAACTGAAATTATAGGCATTTCAAAAATAACAGAGTCGTAAGACATGGGTCCTCCACTTCACACCAGAGACAAGAGAACTGTCAAAACAGTAGACTGAAATGGGAGTAATCCTGTCCAAAGGAGGCAAGGTCATGGTGTCTGTTTTTGGGATGCGCGTAGTATAACTTTTATTAATAATCTTCTAAAAGGAAAAACAATGAACGGCGAGTAACTTATTGAAGAGTTAAAGTGATGAAATTAAGATAAAAAAGACTGCATTGTTTCATCAAAACAATGCACCAGTTCACACATCCACCATTGCGATATCCAAAACTAATAAATTGCTTCATCGCGCAGATTTAGCTCCCTCGGATTATTTTCTATTTTCAAACGAAAAAATATTTCTCGGTGGTAAAAGTTTTTCCAACATTGAAGATGTGAAGTCTGCGGTTGATGGCTATTTTAAGAAGCTAGACAGTTCTTACTATATAAACAGGTTATCGAAGCTATTGCATATCGCTGAGAAAAGTGTATCGAGCTAAAAGGAAATTATGCTGAAAAATAAATTAAACTTTTCCCAAATTTGTTGTGTTTTCTTTGTTAGGTCAGATAATTTTAGGACCACCCTTGTATCTTAGGGGAAACTTGTAATAAAAACGTATGTGCAGTGTTGCATTGTTTCTTTCGTTTTTGTTAGCAAAACTTTTTCTTATAAACTCCACTTTATTTTATTTAATACAAGCGGAAATATACATTTTCCAAATATATATCGCATGTTCTTACTTCAAAAAAACATTTTATAATAACTTAAAGAACTTAAATAGGAAATTCATGTTTTGTTTCAAACTATTGAAAGTCCCGATGTATTGGCATACGATAACTCGGCGAAGAAGAACTATTTATGGCAGTCCCACAAACAAAATTTGATATAATTTTAAATTTGTAATACGAACTTTCCAAAGTGATTCAGTTAGAAGTTATTTCATATAGTTTTACCGGGTATGTGACAACTATAGTTAAAATGATCGACACATATGACTATTCTCATTTAAGAGTTGCCAAAAAGTCTGAAAATTTTAAATTTTGTAGCTCTACAAAAACGTAAAAATTATTTAATTTCTAGTACAATATAAAACATTTTCGACACACTGTAAAAGCATACAAGCACAAACATCTACATAAAAATGGCAAAATTTATGCATATTTTATTGTAAATAAAATAAAAATGTTTATAAAGGTAATTTTTTTTTTTTGTTTGTTTTGGTATTCCTTCATGTCTGCATAACAGTAAAAAAGTTTAAAGACTTTTAGTGAAAAACAAACAAATATAAGTATAGGTCCTTAATAAATAAAAAGAAAGAGAGTAACAGAGTAACAGAGGAATGAGAGCTACGAAGCAGGAAATAAATATGAGAGAAATGTTATAGAGTTAATGGAATCTGCAAATATTGAGAAGAGTTTTTATATAAATTTATACTTTTTAAATAAAGAGATGAAAAGAGTGGTATAGAGTCTTACTTTTTTTTTTTAAAGTAGGCTCCTGTAATATTTACCCTTAACTCAGTGCCTAAAGCACATTGATACTTAACGATTGTAGTATACTTCATGGCGCATAAACCTAACAAATTTATGTACATTTTGTAAAAAGAAAAAAAAAAAAGAAAAAAAATTAAAGAAATTCTTTAAAAAAAAAAATCTAAAAAAAAAACTAAAAAAGAATAGTCAAGCATACCATGAAAATTATAATAATTAGTATAAAAGTGTTAAGAAAAATTTATTAAAATGGAAATTTATTTAATTTATTATTCAAAAATGTGTTTTAGTTCAGAAAAAAAGGAAAAGCTAAAATAAAAATATTAAAGAATTGTTAAAAAAAAATACTTATATTCAAGAATATAAAATAAAAAAAACATTAAAAATGTTTTTAAAATGAGTTATTAATAATTGTTTAGTTACATTAACCCATATAACACCAGCAACATTCAACATTCAACAACTACATTTACAATTACTACAAAAAGCATATGTTTCTCCTTCCCCTATTTAAATCATTTGGAAAGTGTAGCAAGGCTAGCTACAATAATGTTGATAGTATTGGGTATTGGAAAAAACCGTCAACAACAACAACGGTGAAATGTCATTAAATCAAAAGCAATTAAGGTGACAAAGTGTGATTTATTGTTAATGAGGATATAGACGGTTATTCTTTTAGAAATATATATAGAGTTTAAGCTTTATTCATATTTCAATACCAACAACAAGTATAATGCTGCAGATATATCATTTGACAACTGCTGCTGCTGCTGTAATACAATCAACGATATATACATCATTAATAATACAACACCAACAACAATAGCAAATTCTGAAAAATTTTAAAAATTTCAAAATATTTAAGCGACCATTGAAAATTTTAATATATTCCTATATTAACCAAACAAAAGAATAACAGGAAAAGAAAATCGTGACCAGAAAAAAAAAAAACAACTCAAGAATTCAACATAATTAAACCCCCATATTCAGTATTTAAAAAAAAAGGATCCTTTGATAAAAAAATACTTTAAAAAACAGCAAAAATAACTAGAGGGCTTTAGACCAAATACACTCTGAGCTAATGTTTGCTAAAATTAGATTCTTTACATGATTAGTTTTTAACTACATAACAACTGGACTGTAACAGATATATTTAAAAATATCTCTATTAAGTATAGAAAAAATAAAAACCTAAAGAACTGTCTCAAAACACACCCAGTCACAGCGTACGCAAAAAATATATATTTGTGTATGTTGAGCACTCATTTATTAAGATCCCTACACATACATAACACTAACACATGCATACGTGCTTACTCAAATACATATGTAGACAATACTTAAACAACAACACACATACACAACTAAGAGTGCCTATAGGAGTAGATGTATACAAACAATAAAAAAAAACCAACAACACCAACCAACACATCAACATTAACAACAAAGTAGAAACGTTTAAGTGTATGTGTGTATGTATTGAATATACAACAAAAAACAACATATAAACAAAAAAAAAGATTGAGCTGTTGAACTATATATAATTCTAAAAAAGGATTTTATATATAAATAATAATAAAAATATAAATTCAAAAGAAAAAAAAAACTGAACAAATAATTCTAAAAATAAAATTAACAACTCAGCAGGCAGGCAGAAATTACACCAGGGATATAATTTCATATTTAACCTACAAAAAAAAAGTGGAATTCAACAACATCAACAACAAAGTCACTTTAAATCGCTCAACAACAACTCAAATTCCTTCGAAAAGGCATTCCCAAAATTTAACGAAATCCTTATAACAAAATAATGTTATATCAAAATCATCACGTTCTTTTATAATTCCATTTAGTTAAGGAAAAAACCAAAATATTTTAAAAAACAATCACACTATATAACAACTAAAACAACCACAACTAGTACTTCTAACTACCAATTCAACTACCACTTTTTTACATATAGTGTAATTATTTTTTAAGGACATATCACCGTTAAAAGCATCCGACGCTAACAGTTGCAACACATTTATACTATTATAAAATAAACCCATCAACAAAAGGAATAGCAAAACATTAAGTTTTGTTGTTTTTTTCGGTTGTTATTTGTTAAATCATACGTCTCCTTTACATCATTATTACTAAACAACACAACCAACCAACAACACCACCACCATGAGTGATTCAATTTTATATCGCAAAATAGCGGATACATTCATGCCTAGATCCCGAATAATAACTCTGTGGCTGGCATTTAATTTAGCGATGTTACTGCAGGAACCAAAAAAACAAATTGCCACAGTTAATGCAGCGTAAGTAGATAATTTACAATTAATTCACTAGCATTTAATTTTTTTTCAGATTTCTTTTTATATACATAAATTTTGTAGACTAAAACCAAATTCATTTTGGTCTAAACAATATGTATAATGACAATGTGTTAACATACCTGTAGAATTGATTAAGACTTTTGCATGGCGTTTCCAGGTCACGTTATGCCTTAGACAAACGTCATTCGTCTCACTACAAACCCCGAACATTAGTTTTTAAATAATTTGGTTGTTGCTATAAAGAAGACTACTATGGCGTATGAGCAATATTTTTTAGTTCATGTATAATATAAAATCACTTATACGTACATATGCTGTACTTTTCCTACTTATACCGCAGGATTGCCAGAAGTTTTATTCGGTTTTCGATAATGGTAGTAGTGTCCAAAGCCGAACTTTTTGTTTTAATAAAAAAAATATAAATTGTTTTTTTAGATCAAAAAATTTAAGCCTAAAAGTTATTAAACATAAACAAAAATAAAAAAATCCAAAGGTATATATTTTTTTTTTGAAAATCATATTTTGAAAATAGTTGTACTATTTTATGTACAAAAAAAAAATTATATATTTGTACTATATTTTATAGTCAAAGAAAAATAGTTGATCGATTTTTAAGTTGATATAGAAAAAAAAACATAAACTTTAATATTTAAAATTAAAAATTAAAAAGTTTGATATTGTAAAGACAGAAAAGCAAATTTTCCGCATTCACACCATGTAAATTGCTTCGTCTATCAGAATACAGCTGTCCGGCAGCGCTAAAAAGCTGTTCGCTAGCTACACTAGTTGGTGGGGCTGATAAATATTTGATTGCTGCAGCTTTTAAATTTGAAAATGAACTTGAATTCCAATACTCAAATATATTTATATTTCGGGACTTAAAGGCTCCGTAATAAACATTTTAATTTCTTTTTCAATAAAATTTTCGTTTGGTTCTGCTACTTCTAAGTCTGGTACTACATCATATCTATCCCAAATTGATGAACCTGTTATTCTCTTTTTAGGATTACTTACCACTCGAATTTTTTTTTTTATGTATTTAATTACATCGCATTAAATTTGATTATTTGTAAGTCTTGTAGGTATATTTCTGGACATTTTTTTTTTACCTCTTTTGTCTTTTTGAAATTTTTTCACACACATTGATATTTAAATATCGTTGTTTTTTTTTTTTTTTTGATATTCTATCATATTTAACGTTGTATTTTTTATGTAGTTTTTTTTTGTAAATTCTGAAAAGTAAATATAACCACAATTGTTATTTATTTGTGCTTTTTATAAATAATCATAAAAAGTTCGGTAGTTCGGCCAAATTCGGCCAAAATTTGGCCGAGTACTCGGTCGGACACTAAATGGTAGTTTGAGAACATTTCGTTAGGTTAACGATATTTTAAATTATATCGTTATTTTATTTTAATGTTAAAGTTATTTTAAGTTATTTCGTTAGGTTATTTAATATTTTAATATTTTTTAATTTTTTTTTTTTTTAATAGAGTATGAGTTTTCCGAATCAATAACATTTATAATTGTATGTTTTTATTTGTATTTTTAGCAGCTTCTAAAAGCTAACTTGTCTACAGACGCATTGCTAAAAAAAATAGTTTCACAATTTGTTTAAAATGATGTTGGAGAGTCAACTATTGATTTATAATTAGGGGTCGTTTGTTCGATTCCCACCAGAGGCACTGGTTTGTTTTCGCTACACCGCGCCGAAGGCCTTAGTAGCTAGTGCTCGGTTAGGGTAATAGTATATAATTTGTAATTATAGGATTATTAATCAATCAAAAAAAAAAAAAAATGTTGTCAATCTATTTTTTGAGAAACACATTCACTTACTTTTTTACAGTTTTATTAGTTTTTTGTTTTTATATACACCGAGATTATTCTTATGTTATTTTTAATTTATGACGAGCTTCCAACCTCCGTATATTTACAAAAATAAAGCAAATCAAACTAGACTAGTATCAACGTAGCTAATACTAGGTTGATACTAGTCTTTCGATCTGGCAAAAGATCTCATCAGAACCGGAAGTTTTAGAAAAGCTAGAGTCTCCAGAATCAATTTTGTTTCATTCTTGTCTAGAGCCTCCAGAATAGGCAGAGCTTTTACAAAAAGCCTATTAATCATAAATTTTGCTCCATTCTTGTCTTCTTAGTAATCGAACACGTGGCTAGTTTCTTTTCCTAACAAGCGTCCCGACGTTACTAAACTTTGAGACCAAAAATGATCTATTTATATAAAAAAATTTAGTTTTTATTCTGGCTCAAGTAATGTATTTTACAGTTTTATTAGCTTTTATTATTATATACACTGGCTAGCAAAACTGAGTGCATGCTCAGTATTTTGATAAATAATAAAACAAATTTTATAAAACTTTCAGCAATTATTCTTTAATCTATTTGGAAAAAAATTGTATATGCAATATAATGATAACAGAACAAAAACAAAAATTCATTACAAAAACTTAAGGCAACTCAATTAATTCAGTTTTGCACGTTGCTCTGGTGCAACTATAAAGTATTTTCCAGTAAGATATCCACAATTTTTTGTTTTTAATAACGTTTTTCATACGCTTTGGTAAACTTTCCACTAAGTTCTCTTTAAATTCCCTCGAAATATTTACCCATTCTATCTTTACACGGTTCCAAAGTTCATATATGTTAGTAGGCGATCGATTGTGTTGTCCCGATCGCCTCTCCAATATAGACCACAAATTTTCTATCGGGTTGAGGTCTAGGCTTTGTGCAGGACATTTCATGATCTGAAATTTTTGCTTAGACGGCCAATTTTGGATAACCTTTACCATGTGTTTGCTGTCCTGTTGGAAAATGACTTCGTCCTTGGGATAAGCGTTGTGGTCCACAAATTCGGGTAAATGGGTTTGAAGGATTTGGAGATAGTCCTCTTTCTTCATTATTCCATTAATTCTTACAAGCGGTCCCAAATGCCACCAAGTGATAAAACCCCAAACCATCAAACTACCTCCGCCATGTTTGACAGTTTGGTTCACATGATGCTTTCGAATAGATTTATGAGGTCTGCTCCAGAAGTATTTCTTTCCATCAGATTGGAATCGGTAAATTTTTCTTTCATCGGACCAAATGTCGCATTTCCAATCTTCTACGGTCGAATGTTCATGCTCTTTGCAGAATTGTAGACGCGCTTTATTATTCTTATCGGACAGAGCCGTATTTTTTTTTTTTTTTTGACTGCTGCCACTAAACCGATTCTTTAAAGCGCTCTACGAGCAGTCCATTCACTTACTTGTTTATTCATAGCATTAGCAGCTTGCTTGGGTGTTTTCAAAGAATTTTCTTCTCTCATACCATTTCGGCATAGAAAATTGTGTGTAAGCGTAATTTGTATGTTTGTGTGTATGTTTTTAACAAATCTGCATATCAAAGGAAAAGAAACAAAAACGTGTATTGAATATTTACCAAAGGTAAACATACACACAAACAAGTTTTCAATTTATTTTTTGATCAATGGTAATAATCTTTTTTACTTCGAGCTCATATAATATATATTAGTTCTCATGTAGTGAGTAAACTAGTTTATATGAATGTTTGATGTTTGGCATTGGATTGCTACCGCTTTCAAAACGTGTTCTGATGATGGGAACCTAGAAAATTCCCGAAATAGATCTATCAACACATTCCTGAAAGGGTCAAAGAATAAATTTGAAAACAAAAACTCTATAGATTATTTGTTAGGACAATATCCTAATAAAGAAATATAGAGTATGGCCTCGAACTTGAATAATTTTCATTTTCATTGCAAAATTAAAGGTCGAAAAAACATAATTTTTATTTTTAATAAAAATTATATTAAACTTATTAAATAATAATATTAAAAAAGTAGTGTAATTGGTTGTCTTATGGGTAAAAACAGTGTTGGAAAGGAATTCTAATGGTGGTACCGGCAAAGCACATGCTTCACAAACAAAATAGTGTTTTTCTTACCACAATATTATTTGTACCTTTAGTAATTGTAAACATCGTGGGTTTTACAAAAATTGTAGTGGTTTAAATTTCAAAGCCAAAACCGTTGTTCTTTTTCATTAGTAAGAATTGCATGTGCTTTTTTATTACCTTGCCACTAGGAATGTTGTTGAAGAAATATTTATTACCGTTAAATGATAAGGAAGCTATAAATATATAAACTCATTCCATAAAAATCCATAAAAAATATCCAATTTTCGACATCTCCCTCTACGATTTTAACCAAACATGTACGATGTCATATTTTTGGTTGTTAGCTAAAATTTTTGTGGAAATATCGCGTTTTAAAATATAAAAAAAAAAATCGAGAATTTAACAAAATTATTTCTACTTAATCGTCCATATCTTTTAACGGTTAAAGCTACGTGATTCACTGTCACCTTATTTTAAAGCCACTATTGTCGTGCAAATCCGCGGTTTCAACCGCTGTATTTCATAAAACTGTTATTTTTTTTAAATTTTTTGAACTATAATTTATTCCACTATGCCGTTGCCAAATTAATATGTGGAGCTCTTACAGCAGTCAAAGTTATGGATATATAGTAGAAAAAAAAGATTTACATAAAAAAGAAAAGTTTATTGAAACAAATAAAAGTACAAGAGTCATTGAAAGCTCAATTTAAAGCTACTTTACTCGTGGTTTTACTGGTTCAGAAAAATAATTGGCTTCTTGACGGTAAAATGTGTTTTTCAAAATTCGTGGTCTAAATTTTTTGAAAAAAATATATCTTAATTTAAATTATTCTTGGAAATACTGCTTTTTGAACACCGGTTTTTAGAAACAATGCATTTTGCCATGGAGAAGTGAATAATTTGTGTGCAATATTAGAACCACAATTAAAAGATTAAAGTTAAAAAGATATGGAATACTATGTACTACAACTTTTTTAATATTTTCGAATTTTTTTCATAATTTGAAACGCGATATTTCAAGGTCCACTGGGATAAGGTATACATTTGGACGAGGTTATATTTATATGATGTATATATTCTGTACTAAGTTCGGTTGCAATCAGAATTGGTAGAGAAAATCGAGTGGTTGCTTTTATATGTTTTCAGTCTGTATGATTTTCCAGAATATGGTGCTTTTCCAATATTTTTCAATATTTCCAACTGTTTTTTAGGAAAGGCAACTTGCAAAGACCTAAGTTCAGAATTTTTGTCAACGCTTAAAACATTTACTCCTTTCCACAATTTATTTTTCAAAACATTCTTCAGCTTATAAAAATTAAGAACTTTCAGTGAAATTTTCTTTGGTGAAAAAAACGATTTGCATACGAAGGGGACTTGATCATTTGATCATACTTATATCGGCCACTTCAGTGCTGTGCCAAGGCTGGCTATTTCGTACTTCTCTACGCGTGTTACTACTTCTTGTAAATTATTAAGTAGTCTATATTTTTAGTGTCAAGAAAGCAATTAAATAATTGGTTAAAGTTAAACATGAACCTAGCTATTTTTAAAACTAGGTTAAGAAAATTTGGAAAAATTTGTATTAAGCATGAAAAGTTTTGTCATATATAATTAATGTTCTTATATAATAATAATTACAAGAATATCTATTAACAACAATTATGAACTTTTAAATATACCAACGCATGTTAATAATTAATCAACATGCATAAAAACATAAATAGGTACACATTAGGGTTACCGAACGGGACTGATTTTTATAAATCGCAGGATCTAGGGATTTTTCGGGAGTAATTTTAAATATGAAATATAAACAAAAACTATTAACTCATTGACCAAGTGTTCCGTTTTCTATCCAGTATTTTTAAAGGGTTATATTTTTGAATTGATAATTAAGCGAGTTAAAAACCTTAAACCAATTCAACATCTTCACTACAAGCGTTGTTCAATTGTTGTTCACTATTGCAAAATAATTATTTGAAAAAATTAATTTTTGATGGAACCATTTTCAAAATTATTTAAAATATCGAAAAGCCTAATCTTATATATTTTTGATTGTTCTGTTGATGATACAATATGAAAATGTGTTTCTCTCTGCTTAAAATTAGTTTATCAATTTTGAACAATTTTTGAAAATCTGACAGATCAGACCACGAATTTTTAAAATCACAAAGTCTCATATATACCCAAATGTATTCCGTTTTCACTCGAAACATAAATAATAGCTGGCCTTTACTAAAATACTTATAAAAACGATAATGTTATAGTCAAAATACACGATATTTAAAAAAAAAATTAAAAACCGGTTAATTAAAAAAAATAAAATTTCATGTATTTTTGAATAAAGATTTGTTCAGAAATGTAAACAAAATCAAAATTTGTTTAATAACTTTGACCGTCTAGGACTATTATTCTGTCAAAGTTTCAACTTTGTTTGTAGATATTTGCAACAGAGGGCGCTTTTAAGCATATAACATTTTAACAATTCTTAATGTTTCTATATATCTCCAAATTTTGGTAGCAAAATGACGTGTCTTTAATGAGTTAACGATAAAAAAAATTAATTTAATAATAATATTAAACAGTTCTTAGAACTTGTCAGCTTTATTAATTCAAATATATTTTAATTAAGTAATTTCGGAAAGAATACTTCCATTTTTTATTTCAAAAGGAATTCATTGCATATTAAATATTAAGTTCAGGGACCGTAATTAGCATTAATTTTAAGTAAGTAAGATGCAAAAAGTTATTTTTTGACTTTTATTTTTTTGAGAAAAAATATATTTTTTGATTTTTATTTTATCGGGCAAAAATAAAAGTTATTTTTTGAGCAAATATAAATTATTTTTTGCCCTTAATTTTTTTTTTTTTTGATTAAAAATAAAAGTTATTTTTTATTTTTTAAGGAATTTTGTTCTCTTCTTTTTTTTTAATATATAGGAATTAAAAATTCCCATGAATTTAATTTTTTATCGTGATTCCTTTCATATTTATGCGTTTAATATGAAATTATCAAAAAATAATTTGGTTTTTTATTTTAAAGGAAAAAAAAAACGTATATTATTGCCCAAAAAAAATAAAAGTAAAAAGAAATTATTTTTGATCGAGAAAATAAAAATCGAAAATTATAAAAAGCAGATCATTTTTCACACGGATCAATATTGAATACTTTAATCGGTTATCCGACATTTACCTCCATACGCTTTTTGTTTCAAAATCTAAAAATAGCTGTTATTTTCGGTCACTGATTTATTTATTAAATTTTATTTCAACTATTTGATTCAAATTATAATTTGATTCAAATTAGATTAAATCAGAGACCGAAAATCACAGTTATCTCGAAAACTAACTTTAACTATATACCAATCGATTCTTATTAAAGTGCTCTTTCAGAATTTGTGGTGATCTTAAGAAAACGATCTCAACTCCACAGTTAAGAGCTATTTTTCAACGAAAAAATAAAAGATCGGATGAAACGAAAATGAAAATTATTCAAGTTCGAGGCTATATACTGTATATTTCTTCATTAGGATATTGTCCTAACAAATAATCTATAGAGTTTTTGTTTTCAAATTTATTATTTGACCCTTTCAGGAATGTGTTGATAGATCTATTTCGGGAATTTTCTAGGTTCCCATCATCAGAACACGTTTTGAAAGCGGTAACAATCCCATGCCAAACCTCAAGCATTCATATGAACTAGTTTACTCACTACATGAGAACTAATATACATATGAGTTTGAAATTAAAGATTATAACCATTGATCAAAAAATAAATTGAAAACTTGTTTGATGTGCAAGATCCACCTCTGGTGGATATTCAATACACGTTTTTTTTTTTTTTTTTTTTTTGTTTCTCTCTCCTTTTTTATATTTTGTTAAGTTAGTTAACAAAACAGGAAAAGTAAACTAGGCGGTACTTTGCCTTTTTCACAAGTTTGTTATAATTTTTATTAAAAATAAAAATTATGTTTTTTCGACCTTTAATTGTGCAATGAAAATGAAAATTATTCAAGTTCGAGGCCATATACTCTATATTTCTTCATTAGGATATTGTCCTAACAAATAATCTATAGAGTTTTTGTTTTCAAATTTATTATTTGACCCTTTCAGGAATGTGTTGATAGATCTATTTCGGGAATTTTCTAGGTTCCCATCATCAGAACACGTTTTGAAAGCGGTAACAATCCCATGCCAAACCTCAAGCATTCATATGAACTAGTTTACTCACTACATGAGAACTAATATACATATGAGTTTGAAATTAAAGATTATAACCATTGATCAAAAAATAAATTGAAAACTTGTTTGATGTGCAAGATCCACCTCTGGTGGATATTCAATACACGTTTTTTTTTTTTTTTTTTTGTTTCTCTCTCCTTTTTTATATTTTGTTAAGTTAGTTAACAAAACAGGGAAAGTAAACTAGGCGGGTACTTTGCCTTTTTTCACAAGTTTGTTATAATTTTTATTAAAAATAAAAATTATGTTTTTTCGACCTTTAATTGTGCAATGAAAATGAAAATTATTCAAGTTCGAGGCCATATACTCTATATTTCTTCATTAGGATATTGTCCTAACAAATAATCTATAGAGTTTTTGTTTTCAAATTTATTATTTGACCCTTTCAGGAATGTGTTGATAGATCTATTTCGGGAATTTTCTAGGTTCCCATCATCAGAACACGTTTTGAAAGCGGTAACAATCCCATGCCAAACCTCAAGCAAGAAACTCTTAAGAATAAAGTTTTATTTTGCCTTCATTAAATAAAACTCTTTTGAGGAGTTTAATTTTTTCCGCCTGAAATAAAACTCTTTTGAGAAGTTTTATGTTTCCCGTCAGAAAATAAAGCTCATTTGAGAAGTTTTATTTTGAAACTTATTTAAGGAGTTTTATTTTTTCTATCTAAAATAAAACTCATTTTGTTTATTTTCTTCTTTTTTTATTGTCTTTATTTGCTATAATGTGTGTAGTAATATATTTGTTTAATTTAACGAACATAACTTTTTCGAAATTTTCTGCGGAAAGATTTGAACGCAGGTCGCTCAATACCAATTTAAGAGCTGAGAATGCTCTTTCCACGCTTACCTAGGTTGCAGGTACACACTGTTTAGTTTTTGCCAATGTATACAAGTACGGATAGTGTATTCGTTTAGCCTCCCAGAACTCAAAAAGAGGTTTATCAATCAATAAGGGCCTTGGAGAAAAATTGTCGATTTCATAGAAACCTTTTTTTTCATCCATATTATCACTTCCCTCGCTTTCTTGTTCCCTATCTACATTTAGGGAGTTCAAATACTGCCCCAAAAGCAATAACTGAGATATATTGATTGTATCGCAAACATCCGGCGAAGATCGGAAAACATCCGGTGAAGATCGTGAAGCTTCCCTGCTTGTCGAAGGCCGTTCATCGCATTGGTTATTATTAATCTGGAAAGATAAAAACAAGTAAACCGCATTTATAGAAAAAGATTGCAAAATCCGAACGATCACTTCTTTGAGATGGGTTCGAGCACACATTAATTGTAAAGGTTCCATCGCTATGATCCACTGAAGTCGTGGATCCAAATATTAAGCTGCAAGCAATGTTGTATTTTGTAGCACCGTTTTATCACGCCTTTCTATTTTATCTGAAAATACAGAGCTGTCGGGCTTCATCTGAACTTCAAGCTCCATTTGAAGCCATATTTTAAAAAAATCGCTAAAAATATTTAAAGCATTTGTGTGTCGACGTATGCAGGCTCAAGAGGGCTAGTAAGGCTTCAACATTTTCCCATTCTGACGGACCTAGATTAAGCGCACCATCGACATTTTTCTAGCAGAAGGATTTGTAGAGCATTAAGCTTTTCATAATACAGTAAGTAGAATTCCATCGAGTCTGGACATCCATGTAAACTTGCGGTAAATGAAGAATGCTAGTCTTGCTCCTAAAATAATTTTAAACTTTTGTCTTAAAATTTCAATCATATGCATCTTGTGTACAACAAACCTGTAAGTAGGAGTCCGTAAGCCCTTCGCTAAATCTCGAACGCGCTTCAGTAAATCTTTATTAACCGTATCTAAATAATCCTTAGCAATCAATTTATATAAAATGAGTTTTATTCTCTGACGGAAAAAATAAAACTCCTCAATTGAGTTTTAAAATAAAACTCCTCAAATGAGTGTTATTTTAGATGGAAAAAATAAAACTCCTCAACTCTATTAATGAAGGCGAAATAAAACTCTATTCTTAAGAGTTTCATCCGATCTTTTATTTTTACGTTGAAAAATAACTGTTTTGGATGTTATTTTTTCTTCATAAGTAACAAAATAACTGTTATAAAGAAACTTTTTTGATATCACTTATAACCGTTACGGTCCCTGGATTTAATATTATAAAAGCACAATTCGAATTTTTAAATTTTTAAAATCATAAGTAAACATTTTGGGGGCATTCATAATACGGTTTGTGTCCACAAAGCGTTCTGGTACGGAAATTAATAACTATTCCCTCGTTTCTTTTCAAATTTAGCGTTTATTTCTTTCGAAAAATATTCCCATATTTATAAAATAGATTATTTTATTATAAACAGTCAAAACTATTTTTATTTACAGTTATATTAGTTTTTTGTTTTTATATACATCGAGATTATTTTTATGTTATTTTCAATTTATAACGAGCTTTCAACCTCCGTATATTTACAAAAATAAAGCAAATCAAACATATTAGCTAGGTTGATACTAGTATTTCGATCTGGCTAAAGATCTCATCAGAACCCGAAGTTTTAGAAAAGCTAGAGCCTATATAATAGGCAGAACTTTAACAAAAAACCTATTAATAATCAATTTTGCTCCATTCTTGTCTTCTTAGTAATCAACCACGTGGTTAGGTCTTTTCCTAACAAGCATCATGACGTTACTAAACTTTGAAGACCAAAAATGTTCTATTTATATAAAAAATTTTTAGTGTGTACTCTGGCTCAAGTAATATTTTTTACAGTTATATTAGTTTTTTGTTTTTATATACATCGAGACTATTTTATGTTATTTTCAATTTATAACGAGCTTTCAACCTCCGTATATTTACAAAAATAAAGCAAATCAAACATATTAGCTAGGTTGATACTAGTATTTCGATCTGGCTAAAGATCTCATCAGAACCCGAAGTTTTAGAAAAGCTAGAGCCTATATAATAGGCAGAACTTTAACAAAAAACCTATTAATAATCAATTTTGCTCCATTCTTGTCTTCTTAGTAATCAACCACGTGGTTAGGTCTTTTCCTAACAAGCATCATGACGTTACTAAACTTTGAAGACCAAAAATGTTCTATTTATATAAAAAATTTTTAGTGTGTACTCTGGCTCAAGTAATATTTTTTACAGTTATATTAGTTTTTTGTTTTTATATACATCGAGATTATTTTTATGTTATTTTCAATTTATAACGAGCTTTCAACCTCCGTATATTTACAAAAATAAAGCAAATCAAACATATTAGCTAGGTTGATACTAGTATTTCGATCTGGCTAAAGATCTCATCAGAACCCGAAGTTTTAGAAAAGCTAGAGCCTATATAATAGGCAGAACTTTAACAAAAAACCTATTAATAATCAATTTTGCTCCATTCTTTTTATTTAGTTTTGTTTAAATGTTTGAAACATTTAAGTAAAAAATACAAAACAAATTACATAAAAAACTTTTCAGGGTTGGCAAAATAATTATGACATTAATGTTATAAAAATACGTTGTTTACCCTATGTACGATATTACACGTACATAAATCCGGCTTATATGTTTTATTTTTTCTATGTTTTTGTTTTAGTTGTTGAACAGGATAATAAACTAAGCAAATTAAAAATTTTAAAATCCCGGGTGTTTTGGGATCTGGATTTCGTGATCAGGATTTCGTGATTGGTACCCCTAGTACATATAAATTTATGTCGTATATATTTCGAAACTATTAACGAAAATATATTTTCCACTACATTTTAACATGATACTAAATAGCTAAATGCCAAAAAAAATAATGTTTATTGACATTATTTATTACCATCAGTGACTGACAACTTTTAATGTATTAACAAGGAAATCAAACTCTTTGTTAAATATATGTTAATATTTTAATGAATTCCTGCACTGCATGACAACAAAAAAATTAATGAGTTTGTGACCATCAATTCTATATATTTTGTATACGCTAATTTTAAAAATTAGTTTAAAGTTTGACGCATCTACACAAAGTTTTTATATACAAAAATGTTCAAATAAAATCAAACTGATTTCTTTCTGTTGAAATCTAAGAGCGAAACCAGTAGAAATACTTATGGTATATATTGTATTTCCAAAGCTTAAAATAAAACCCGCTCTTAATCGTTGTCTTCTAATTTTTCGTTTTTCATGAATTCGATCGCTAAATAAAATTGTGCAGCAAATTTAAATTTTTCTCTCACACATCGAAAAAACAATATGTACGAGAAACTAGAGATCACATATAGTTAAACTGCTTTTTAAATTTTTCGCCATCACGTCAAAATTCTTTTTAAAAGGACTTTAAATTTTAAATCTTTCCAAAAAATATTACAATACTTGTACTCATTTTAGGATGCCAATATGGGTATCAAATGAAAGTAAAAACTTTTGATGTTTTTAAAAAATTATTGGTTATTAATGTTAATGATTAAAAATTTCACAAATGTCTTTTTACAATTTAAATGCTTTAACATCCTTGATGATTATAAATTCGTCCCGAAAACGCAAGCGATGTTGCTCAGTTTTACCTACACGCACACAACTAAGAGTGTAAAAGTAGCAGAAAAAGTTACTAAAATTTGTTAAAAATGATATTGTAGGAAAAATCAGTGAAATTGGCAGAATCTTTTTGTTAAATATTAGTAAAATAAATACAGCGAAGAATTGTAAAAAATATTACTTGAGCCAGAATAAAAACTAAATTTTTTTTATATAAATAGAACATTTTTGGTCTTCAAAGTTTAGTAACGTAATGATGATTGTTAGGAAAAGACCCTAAACACGTGTTTGATTACTAAAAAGACAATAATGGAGCAAAATTGATGATTAAAAGGTTTTTTGTTAAAGCTTCGACTATTCTGGAGGCTCTAACTTTTATAAAACTTCGGGTTCAGATGAGATCTTTATACTAGTATCAACCTAGCTAATATGTTTGATTTGCTTTATTTTTGTAAATATACGGAGGTTGGGAGCTCATTGTAAATTAAAAATAACATAAAAATAATCTCGATGTATATAAAAATAAAAAACTAACAAAAGTGTAAGAAAAAACTATAAAATCTAGTAAATTTTAGTTAAATTTTTGGTAATTTGCATGAAAGCTAAGCGCCATATATTCGTGAAAATATTTATTATAAATAACAAGACAACTACAGCTCTACACTCAGGGAACTTCTGCTTTAAAAATATGTAGTTGTTTGGGTTGTAATACGGGTTCATTATTTTTAATGTAAACGTAAGTCATTTGTAGAACAAATAACATTTTTAACTAACCTTGTGGTTCATTTAAAAAAACAACTCACATCAAATGACTGTTTTATGATTTTACATTCATTTTTTACAGTTATTTTTTGTTATTTAAAAAAATAAAAATAAATAAATGTTTGTTTATTTTTTACTACCATGTGGTTCATTTTTACTACAATTGTTAGTCATTTTTTGAACCTTTTTTTTAATGAAAAATCATTTGTTTTTGACTACAATTGCTGTCGTCTTTACCAACATAATTTCCTAAGTGTATATTTATAAGACAAAGAAAGTACAGAGTTGCATCTGTTCTTTATTTGACTTTATTATTGCCTTTGTTCCTTTTGTATGTAAATCGGAATGCTACATGAAAAAGAGTTAAGCATAATCTAACAAATGAAACTAATAGAAAAATAAGTTAAAGGTGAATTAAATAAATGTTGAACACAAAGTTTTTTTTTAATTTACTTTATTAATTTTTTTTATTAAGGGTACCCGATAAATTTCCCAATAAATTTTGTAAGAAAAATGTTTAAAATAGTATAATTTTGATTGTTTTTGTTATAGATTTTATAAGTTATTGAGAATTAAAGAATATTTTACATCAAACTTTTTACTAGTGTTATCGCATAAGAGAAATATGGAATATCAATAGCTAATGTAACGTGGATCTATGATTTTGCTGTGCTGTGCAGCCGTTGCATTTTTTATGTGTTTTTCGCTCAGTTGTATCCGTATAAATACGAGAGCTGCCCGTACGTTGGGGTATCGGATTATTTACTTTAAAAGCATATTAAAAGTTCTTCGCAGTTTATTCAAGAACATGAAGTAATAACAAATTTTATACAAAAAACTGGATTTTTTTTGTGAAAGTTTAATTCGCGAATATTTCGAAAAGTAAAACTAATATTAAAATTTGGTGTTCACATTCGTGAACTATGTCAGTTGCATCTCCGATGCATTTTCAGAGCAAGGACTGTTAAACCCAGATTTCAGCGATTTTTTACAATTTTTGCGATTTATTTAAATACCATTTTTTAATGCTATTCGAAACAACCTTTAATTAAATTTTGAAGAAGAAAAAACGGTTTTTTCGTTATATAAAAACTTTTTATTTCTTAAAACAAAACTTTTCTTTTAAAAATGTTGAGGTTAAGAAGAAAAATAAACGTTTTTCTCTAAAAACTATAAACACTATTAATTTTTAAATCAGACTAGACTATATTCTACCTTTTTTTATGGACAGGGTCATCAGTGATTTTCCATTTAAATTGTATTATTATTTGTGTCTTATAATTTTCAGATTGTCTCTCTATTGTATCAACAACCTGCGGCTGTAAAAATCAAACCTGCGCTCTTCTTACATTGCAAACGTAACAATACCAAGTCATGACCGTTTACCGATCACACCAAAGTATGGCCTCGAATCTAATGCAGCTAAATTGCAGTTTTCTTTCCTATTAGCTTTTCTGTTATTGTATATTATACTCAGAAGTCACAACACTAACAACACAAATATTCTATTTTTAGATTTTTGTTTATTTTTCTAATCTCCTCCGTCTTCTTATTTGTACATATACTTTATTTTATTGTTTTTCTGTTTGAAGATAGATAACTTTGGAAAAATTATAAATATTATATTTTTCGTTTTTTTCTTTTCGAAAGAAAAATATTTTAGAAACTATCGATAAAAAAAAAAAAAAAAAAACATAATTTAGAAAATCATTTTATTTTAAACAGAAAACTTTTTTCCTGATAAAAATTCATTATCAATATTTTTTATCAATACAATATTATCCACAAGCTGATGGATGCCCAAATGGTGCTCAACATAGGAAATATTTACTGTGTTTTGTATGTATTTTTGTAGACTTAAATGCGGAAGTTATTTTTTCAAACATTATGTCCGTAAATTTATTCATTTTTTTGTAACTTTACATAAAATCTTACTTGCTTTATGGCAGTATTTTACGTGCATTTTTTAGAGTGTAGAGAAGACTGGGGACCAATGGCAACTTTTTTGTTTAAAGCGCTGTCTTTACCACACACATAAATTTTTTTCGAAAAATTATTTTGATCCTTAAGATTTACACATCCAGGCTTTCGTTTGAATGCATAAAATTCCTATTATTCTTAAGACTTATATACTATATTTTATAGTATTTCAGAGCAACCTAAAACGGTTTCACTGCCCCACCTTGTGGGGCACAATCCCCAGTTGGTTGTACTTTAAAGTGTCCATTTTATAATTTTAAGTCTAGATTAGTTTAGAAAAGACAGCGAAAATAAGGGGCCAACTTAAATTAATCTAAGTTTGATTTGATGTTTACCAAGCACCAAAATTGTTAATTATAGCGTGTCCGTTATTGGTAGGATTCACTGCATCTTTGGCGAACTTTTACCATTTGTAAATCAACCCCATTGGAAATATTTCCAAAGAAACTGCTATGGGTGCAAGATGGTGGATGTACCCCAGGTGCAACTACTGCCACAAAACCATAATTTTTTTACACTTTTCCAAAATTTTTTTGCAAAACCCCAATCGAAATTTTTTTATTGAATTAAACTTAACATCATACTAAAAGATACGAGTATATTTTTGTTTAATATACCAATTGAAAAAGTTATCACAGAATGTACTTTCATATATTTTTTAACCTCCCCAAAAGTGTCTGTATGACACGACCTATATAGTAAACCTCTTAAACTTGAAGGTATAAAACTTGATCAAAAACTGAACAAATTGTCATTTAAGGTTTTTTATTTTCTGTTTTAAATTTGGAGATAATAGGGTGTGGTGCTTGTGTCGCACTGCCGAATGCTCCACCATCTCTCCTGTATGAAAGGGTGTGCAAAATAATTTTACACATTTTGTGTTTATGTTTGCTCACTTTGTGCCATTTTACACAAAAATTTACCCACTTTATAGCAGTAAATTTACAAACATTTTTAGAGTACTACGTTTAGTAAACTATGGCGAAAATATAATTTAAAAGTCGGATTATAAGCCCTTATTCGAGCAAACCCATAATTTGTAAACTAATCATAATATACTCAAAGGATTTCTATTTATTTAAATAAGTATATAAAAATAATAAGACTGCACTTTTTCATATAAATTATTTGAATAGTATAATTAGTGCAATTTTAAATTACTTACTCATACTCTCATAAAAAATGTATATATTGTAATAAAAAGAGTGTTTGTTTATAGAGGTATAGAACTTTGAAATGGAATTAAACAAAGATGAGTTTTTCAAATTGACATGAAATTTACCGTATTCGAAAAATAATCCTCTGGCATTATAATTGAAATATGACTTCTGGCATATGATCGCTACGGCTGGCTCCGACGTAGTCTTATCTGGAGGAGCAATTTTCAATGAATGTTGTCCTACGTTTGTGGCCGCATATTGACAATATCGCGGAGAATACTGTCCTCCAAGTGGACATTTTGAACAGAACCATGATTTTCAAAATAAATTTGCACAACTTGGAAGAGTTATTCAGGCGGCAGTCTATTCATGTTGAAATGCCAATCCAAACTAAACATAAATCACTTGACAGCTGACAAAATGGCCGCCAGTTAAAAAAGTGTTGCCAACTCAAAGTTCTATACCTGTTCAAAAAACACCCTTTGCGTACAATTTGTATTACATATAAATTTACATTGTTAAATTAAAGCTAATATTATATCAACTTGATAAACACGAATGGTAACATCAAGTATTGTAAATTATATGAATGAATAAACTATTTATAACAACTGCTGCGACAACCAAAAAATGAAATAATAAACCACATCATTATGCGAATATGCATAGTTAAAAATATGTTGGTTGTTTGGTTGGCTTGTTGGAAGGTTGGTAGGTTGGTATCATGATGATACTATTTTACAAACAACCTTGCATGTGTGCGGTAATGGGTCATGTGTCGTAATATGGTGTGGTTATATTTATACTCTTTCTCTTATTTTAATTTTTTACACTCAATAGCAAAAACTGTATATATTTTTTTAAATGTTAATCTAAATTAAGGAAGATATTGCAGTAAATATGGCAATACGAAGTCGATTCCCCTTTCGTATTGACTAGAAGAAAAGTTTTATTGTGTCAACAATCGTTTTCGTATTGCGGAAGATAGGTCATTTGGTAGAAAACATGTCCCAAATGTAATACTACACAGCAATACGAAATCAATTCTTCTAGAAGATAAATAGGGGATTTCACTAAACTATCACCTGTAAAATAAAAAGTTAGCGGATGTATCGCCGATATATTACCTGGAAATTTAAAATAAGATATTGCCTAATAACTAACCAGAAGATAAAATTAAGTTTTTATATACATTTTCTAAAGTTTTATTAAAATAAAGACACGTTAAATTTTCATTTAATCATCTCACAAATTTTCAAACCTTCCAGACCCACCAGGTTTGGCAATAAATCTCACCCAAATAGGTAAATTTTAGCAGAGCTAGCCATTTTTTGTTTCTAATCCGATTTTCAAAGAAATACCATATTTGGAATAGTTCCCCAGAAATTCCCATTTAAAAATGAGAAATCCCCAATTTGGTCCGACTCAGGCCCAGTTTTTGCGAATATCGGTACGAAATCGGGACCAATTTATTTTTTAAAATATTGGTTGTTTAACTAAACAATTTCTTGATTAAATAATAAAAATAAATGCAACAACTCGTTCGACTCAAATTGAAATAAAAATTAAATTTGTGCGGTTTTTTCCACAAAAAGCACCAAAAGAATTTTAACTCCAGATAAATATTTTTCTCTATGTACTCATTATAAAGTGTACATACTATTCTGAAAGGTATATTTATATAAAAGCGAGTCGTGCTAAAAAAAATTTATCTGTGTATACTTTTCCCCCCAGTCCCTTCTAAAGTTTACACATATTAAGGCAAATATAAAATTTAACTCACTGTTAAAAATTTTAAACGCCTCCAATCTTTTAGTGGAAGCGGTTGCAGATACTCCAACATGAACCTAATATATTGTATAAGTCTGTTCCAATCCCAGCTTTAGCAGTAAAAAAGTTTTAAAAATCCCATTTTTGGAAATATTTACATAGGAAATTTCATGTACTAAAATACGTTTTCATATTGGATAACTTTTGAAGATATTTTAGTAGTTATAAACATATCATATAATTGTGCAGTAGCGCTAGAAAGAAAGTTAACTGTAGATTACTATATTTTTCAAATGAATCACATTTAGCACTCTTGGTAGAAAAAAATATGGGTAATCCTATTAGGATGGCACAAATTTCGGTTTTTGTTGTAATGTCACTAAAATATTTATTAATAGACGTAATCCAATGATTTATTGGACTTAAATAAACTTTTAAGTCAACAATGCGAATTTATGTAAGAATTTATGATTTGCTGTAAACAGTTCCACAATTCCTAAAAATCAAATAAAAATTTCCAAATATTAGATTTCTTACATTTTTTGCTGCCATGTCTACATTTAAAGCGGGGATTGGAGGCGATAAATAAATTAGGTATATGTTGGAGTATATACCGTTTACACTACTTAATTGGAATTTAGTTGGAAATTTGCCTTAAAAATGGGGCAACTTTAGAAGAGGCTCTTGGGAAAAGTAAAAACAAATCAAACATTTTTTTAACACGACTCGCTTTTGCATATAATGACCTTTCAGAATAGTATGCACACTTTATATGTTCAGAAAGAAAATATTATCTGGAGGTAAAATATTTTGTGCTTTTTAAGGAAAATATGGCAAAAATTTGATTTTATTTATTGCTACTTTTAATTTTAGAGTGGAACAAGATATTGGATTCACTCTTTTTAGATTTAATACACTTAGGAAATTATGTTGGTAAAGACTACACCTATTGTAGTCAAAAACAAATGAAATTTCATTTAGAAAAAGGACGACTTACATTTCATTAAATTTAACTAACATTGTCATTTGTTTTTTAATGTTCAAAAAATGACTAACAATTGTAGTAAAAATGAACCACATGGTAGTAAAAAATAAACAAACATTTATTTATTTTTATTTTTTTAAATAACAAAAAACAACTGTAAAAAATGAATGTAAAATCATAAAACAGTCATTTGATGTGAGTTGTTTTTTAAATGAACTACAAGGTTAGTTAAAAATTTTATTTGTTCTACAAATGACTTACATTTACATTAAATATAATGAAACTGTATTACAACCCAAACAACTACATATTTTTAAAGCAGAAGTTCCCTGAGTGTACGAATTTATTTAGTTAAATAACCACTATTTTAAAAAAGAAATAGGCCCCGATTTTGTCCCAAAAAAACCGGATCTGAGTCGGGCCAAATCTGGAATTGCACAGTTTCAAATGGGAATATCTCGGGAACTATTAGAGATAGCCAACACATGTAAACATATTTGCTATTAGTCTCTACTGGCAGATTACAAAAATGTTAATGAAAATCTTAAAATCACTCAACGTTTTATATGCAAAAAGTTCTATATTTTAGGTGGTAATATTGCCGAATTAACCGCAGCTCGATATTACGTCACTTATGTCAATTTATTAATTTTTAGAATTAAATTTTCTTCACCCGGCTAAAATCACCATATATGCATCCATATGTGAACATGTATGAACTCATTCATGCTCATATGTGAAGTGATTCGAGGTCACACATATCCATATACCACCATATAGGATTCAATTATATTCATAAGAGTTCATATGTGATCATATAAATAAATATTACCTCAATTTTTGTTAATGTACACATATGAACATGAATGGAAATGAATGGAAATGTATAGATATGTATGATTATATATGTAAATATTACCTCAATTTTCGTGAATGCACACTTCATCTGTGATGATGATAACTACTACAAATATGAACACATACGAATGCATGTGGACATGTATTAATCATGTGCGTATAGATAACTATATGTCAATTTCTAACAGGGATACGAGAATTCTAGAAAGAATCATCAAAAACACAAAATTGTGTAGAAAAAATAGGAACGCTTAAGTTCTAAAGGTACATTAGTGAATTGTGAGGACGTTTTGCTTTTTAAGGATTTCTTATTAACAAAAAGAACATTTTTGTACAAAAAAAAAACCTCTAGATTTTAAAACCGTTCCTATTAAAAATTCTGTAGATCTTTGCATAGAAATATACCTGTAAAAATAGCCAGAAAAAAATGCTGCTAAAAATTTGTTAAAAATTACCTTGCAAGAAAAATGCTAAACTTTGCAGATTTTTTTACTAAATATATGTAATATAAATATAGCAAAAAAAATCTGTTGAATTTACAAATATTAAGTTATATTTGAGCTAAATTTAAGTTAATTGAAAGTGACAAAATAATTTGATCAAATCACCAAAAACATTAGTTTTTTAGTTTTTTTTTTAATGCGAATAAAAGTCTGCCCTTATGAGATCAGAAATTTACAAGTTTTTTCTGCAAGATAATTTTTAACTTATTTTAAGTAGCTTTTCTACTATTTTTACAGGTTTATTTCTATGAGCGTAATGTTTATCTTTTGTTGCCATAGAATAGAGAAATGATGTTATAGCTAACAACGAAAATTTGCATATGTGAACAAATGCGTCAAAAGCTGTTTGAATTCAAACTATCTAAAAAACATGTTCTAGTGAATTTAATGTACGAAAATAAATTTTTTTAAATATGTTTGGATATAAAACAGAAAAAAATACAACAACTATCCGTAGCAATAAATTTTGGTAACTAAAGAAAATCTGTGACATAAACAGCTTTTAAAATATTTGTTCTTTTGTACTATGGCAGTTTTAGTTTTAGTTGTAATTTTTGTTTTGTTTTCTTTTCCTTTTTTCATATTTTCATAGCTGAATACCACATTGCCAAGCTATAAGCCAAATTAACTGCCAGGCTGTGTCATGCAAACACTTTTGCACGCACTCATACAAACAATAATGGAAAATAAAAATTAAACATATACTAGTGCAACATTTTCAATTGTTTTCATTCTTCAACTC
The DNA here is from genome assembly GCA_021234595.1 of Delia radicum. Classification (NCBI taxonomy): domain Eukaryota; kingdom Metazoa; phylum Arthropoda; class Insecta; order Diptera; family Anthomyiidae; genus Delia; species Delia radicum. The sequence goes on along the minus strand of CM037853.1, from coordinate 7,633,488 downwards.
ATAATTTACTCCCAATAGTTTTGTATTGTATTGTTCACATGCAACTATTATTTTTTTTTGGAAAAAACGTTACAAAGTTGTTTTTGGTAACTTAAACCTCATGTTTACATTTTTATTATTGTGTAGTGGTACTTCAGGTAAAATTACACTACTCACCAAATTGAATCTTTTCTGCAGAACCTTTCTGCAAGAACTTCAAATTTAAATTTTAAAATTCTCTTCTCGGTGAAAAAGTGTATATATACTCATATACAACTTGATATAATTATATATTCTAATATGTGTGGCAATATATTACGATATATGTTCATATCTTATACTTTATATATTAGCATATCTTGTATATCTGATCATATGAAAAAGATAAAGATATGAACATACATTCTAACATACACGATCATATGTAAGTGTATATGGTACAATAGGGTGGTCCTTATTGTTCAACTTGCGATTTTTGGGGCTGCCCCCCTCTTAAAATATTTGTTTGGGTACAAAAATTCACCATGCAAAAAATTAGAGTTCTAGCATAACGGGAAGATGTCCCGCATCGCCCTTAAAAATCGGGCCCCTTGGAAAAATGGGCATAATTTAAAAAAAAATTACAAATTTTTTTTTCTTCAAAATTAAAAAAATATAAAATAATTTTTGTGTTGGGTTTAATCATAACTACTCAGATAAAAAATATTACTTTCCTAGAAAATCGCTAACTTACCCTAACTTTGTGTCAAAAAAATTAATAAATATTTTGGGGATACCTCAAAGTGACTTTTTTGCATTTTTGAAAATTTTATTTAACAAAAATCAAAAACCTGGTGTTTGCTGTCAAGTATTTTATTAAAAACATCTCAAGTATTAAATAAGCCAAGTATTACGGATATCCGTTGGCAAAAATTTTTGTTAGAGCATTTTGATTCTAGCGGATTTCAACGTTTTTTTAAATTTGTATAGACTTTTTGTATAACAAGATTTTTGTAATATTTCATCAATGTTATTGTGTATGTTATTTTATATAATTGTAATAACTTTATTATAAAGTATTTAATTTTGTGTTCATAGTTAACCTGTGTTTTCATGGGGTCACAATTGACCCTCGTATTTTAAAGAGTCAAAAATCACAAAGATGACCAAATAAATTTTTGTTTATGTTTCTAATTTTTATTTACATTTTAAAATTAATTAAAATTAATTATTTAGTATAAATTCAGATACTTGTATTCATATTAAAATTGATTTTTTTGTACATATTCAGGAGTATTTTCGGAAAACGTATTTTTAATTTAATAGTGTAAATTTTTTTCACTCAAAATTTTTATTATGGAAAAGTTTTAAGTTCTAATTTTTACTAAATTTTTACTCGAAGACTAGAAACGGTTAACGAAATTTTTTAGAATAAATATAAATTGAATTATTCCTTTCTTTATTTTATTTATAAATTTTGCCACAAAGCTGCATTTTTCTTACGTGGGTCATATTTGACCCCAGGTTAACATGGGTTAACTATCAACAGAAAATATAGTATTTTAAAATAAAGTTATTACAATCATATAAAAAGGCATATACAACAATATTGATGAAATATTATTAAAACCTTGTTTTAAAGTACAAATGTATAAAAATAAAAAAAAACCTTGAAATCCCCGAGAATCAAAATGCCCTAAAAAAAAAAATTGCCAACGGATATCCGTAATACCGGCTTATTTAATACTTGAAGTGTGCTTAATGAAATACTTGACAGCAAACACTAGGTTTTTGATTTTTGTTGAATAAAATTTTCAAAAATGAAAAAAAGTCACTTTGAGGTACCCCCAAAATATTTATTAATTTTTTTGACACAAAGTTAGGGTAAGTTAGCGATTTTCTGGGAAAGTAATATTTTTTATCTGAGTAGTTATGATTAAACCCAACACAAAATATATTTTATATTTTTTTAATTTTGAAGAAAAAAAATTTGTAATTTTTTTTAAACTATTCCCATTTTTCCAAAAGGCCCGATTTTCAAGGGCGATGCGGGACATCTTCCCGTTATGCTAGAACTCTAATTTTTTGCGTGGTGAATTTTTGTACCCAAACAAATATTTTAAGAGGGACCGAAACGAAAGACCACCCTAATGGTGCAATTAATCAAACATAATTATATAACTTTTATATATAATTATATATGAAAAAATACATCGTTATATATAAATATATATTGTCAAATTTAACAAAAAAAAATTCTATCACTTTTATAGACTCTTTTAGCACCGTTTATAATTAGAATATAAATGAGTTTCAAAATTTACTGCAAAAAACTCCTCAAGGTAAGGGTCTTTTTTGTCCTTCTTTTAAAAAAGAGCAAAAAAACACCATTTATTTAAGGGATTAAAATGTTCCGCAAAAATATTTGCCGTGAAATTTTACTATAAGTCCCTGAATACACCCAAATCAAACATTTTTGTAGAATATGTTAAACCTCTACATTCTCAAGGTAAGGGTCTTTTTTGTCCTTTTTAAAAAAAAAAAGAGCAATAAATCCATTAAAACAGGGATTTAAGGGGTTAAAATGTTCCGCAAAAATATTCGCCGTGAAATTTTACTAGAAGTCCCTGAATACACCAAAATCTGAATACACTCAAATCACAAAACAAATTATGTACACAATATATGCAACGCAAATTGACACGTTTTCAGTACAATAGGAAATATAGCACTTGGTTATTGTTTTGATTTTTTTTTTTGTTGTAACGTTACGGATTTAATCAGCCAAAAAACAGCTGACAATCTATCAAAATTTATAGGTCGGACCTTGTAATTTTGAAAAAAATTTGATTTTGTTGAACAGTGTTATTAATTTTTTTTTTTAAGTACTAAAAAACAACGAACATCTAGACTAAACAAGAACGAAGGTACTCAACATCTGTTAAATTTTATATGCCAACTGGTTTTAAGAGAAACAGGTTTTTAAAGGTTTTTTTAATGCATATTTTTTAGTGTATAAGAACAAAATTTTTGTTAATTATACACAACTTATGCAAAGAATACATTAAACATCAGAAATTAACATTCAAATTCAATTAAAATTAATGAAAATCATGAAAATTAATTAATTAAAAGTAGCTATGTTAACACATTTTTTGCGAAACTCTCTTAAAACCAGTTCGGGGTTTTAGAAGAGAGCGTTCGAAGCGTCTTGTTTAAACAAATGAAACACCCAACCCTTTTAACATGCGTAAGGGATTGTTCCCCGGTAAATGTTGTTTTTTTTTGTGTTTTCCGATCGTTTTAAATTTATGTTACAACTTCAGATGCAAAAAAGGCATACATTTTTAGATTTAACATATTTTTTTTTTTTAATTATTATCTATATATTTTATAAATGAATTACAAGTAGTACTTAATTGGACTAAAATAAAAAATAATGATCATTTAAAATTTTTCTTAAATTTTTTAATTATAAAACTTAGTAGATAAAATTGTATCAAATTATATATAATTTGATCATATTTGATAAACCCATTTTTCGGATGAAACTATATGAGATTAGATAACATGAGATACCATGAGAGCATTAGTTTTCGGATCAGATAAAATGTGAAGTGATGTTTAGTTATATGTGATATTATATATAATCATATATGATTATATCGGAACTTTTTTCATCGAGCAATATATCAAATTGTGTTCGATATGAGCAGCTTATGTATGCCATTTTTGGGATCAGATGAGATGTGATGTTTAGTTATATGTGATAATATATATAAAAAATATATAATTAACACTACTACTAGTCTAAAACTGTTCTTTATCGATCTTTTTCTATTTTAAATTCTTATTTTTTTTTAAATTTGTCCAAAAACCGTCTTTCAAGGTCCAGTTTATAACATAAAATAAAAGATTATTTCATCCATACGGCGTTTCGTTGGTGTTTTTTCCAACATCTTCTTTGATGAATATTTTATTTATCAATTATTAAACAATACTAATTTCTTATCAAACATAAAATGAACGACAAAAACATGTATATGTATAAATAAATAAAAATAATTGTAAAAAATAAATAAATAAAAATATGTTAGTAAATTCTTTTTCTAATGTTAAGATCACAGTTGAGTTAATACTGAAGAATTTGCAAGTTTTTGCAGAAACTGACTTGAAGTACCCATAAACTTTGGAATATTATTGCATTTTGCCCAACACAGCGCAATAAGACGTACAATACTTTTGCACAAAATATGACACCACAGTTTTGTTTTGTTATGGAGGGCTATAGAAATTGTACAAAAAATAATTGTCACAGATGAAAGGTGGTGAAAGATGGAGGGCTTCAAACATGGCAACACTGTAATTGCGCGAGATGTTAAGTCTAAGAACAGTTGTTGGTCGCCAGCTGAAGTTGAGTTGCCGAATTTATTGAAGCTTTTTGTTTCATAGCCCTGATTCATTATTTTACTTCGGTGGGGTTAAGTGCTATGGAACCACAAAAGGTGGGCGCAGCGATACATATAAGTGATAGAAAACTCATACATATTATTTTTCTAAATTAATGTTGTCGTCACCGAGAATCGAACCCGTTACCATCTGTGTAACAGTCCAACGCGCTAACCATTACACCACAACGCCCACATAATCAAAAACTTTTTGACTTTTTTTCATTATATTGTACAACCAAAATAAGATACACACTGGTAATTTTTTGCACAATAGTAAAATGTTGCACAAGACTATTGCGCAATATATGGGTATCTTTAGATACGCTAAATCCAAATTTGTTAAACAATTTTTATTTTTTATTTGCACTTTTTAAAATATATCGTTTTTATATACATATTATTCAACCCATTTTTTTTCTAATATTTTGATAAATTTTTAGAATTTTTACTGAGAAATCATGAAATTTTTTTTAAGAATATCAAGAAGAATATTAATAATATATAAATTATCTTTCATTTATAAATAGTCATGCCGGTGTTTGTTTCATTATATCTTACCGGTATTGGAAGGAAATTCAAAATTTTATAGGTTTAGTTTTATCGTTATAAATTTTAAGTATTTTATAGAGGTATAAAACTTTGAAATGGAATAAAATAAAGATGAATTTTTTTAATTGTCATGAAATTTACTTTATTCTTAAGATAATCTTCTCGCATTATAATTTAAATATAACTTCTGGCATATGACCGCCACGGCTGTCTCGGACGTAGTCTAATCTGGAAGTCCAATTTTCGATGAATTTTTCCAACATTTGTGGCCGTATATTGGCAATAAAGCAGAGAATTCTGTCATCCAAGTGGTCAATCGTTTCGAGCTTATCGGCGTAGACTAGCGACTTCACATATCACCACAGAAAATAATCCAGAGGCATTAAATCGCACGATCTTGGAGGCCAATTCAAGGGTCCGAAACGTGAAAATATGCGGTTACAAAACGTTTAATTCAATAAATCAATTGTGGCACGAGCTGTGCGACATGTTGCGCCGTCTTGTTGAAACCACAGTTCCTGCATATCATGGTTGTTCAATTGATGAACGAAAAAGTCAGTAATAAAAAGCACACCAACAGTCAGTTTTTCTGGATGTAACGGTGTCTCAACATACACTTGAGGATTATCATTACTCCAAATACGGCATCATTTAACCAAAAGTTATCTTCATCGCTAAACAAAATTCCTGCGCGATACGTATTTCGAACAGAACTATGAATTTCAAAATAAATTTGCACAATTTGGAAGCGTTGCACAATGGTTTCCCCCATAGGCCAAAAATCAAAAAAATTAATGTTTTTTCTAAGCTTTATTGCACTAAATTTATTGATAACACTCTTAATTTTATGAATCTAACCCATTTTGTTGTTTTTTTTTTGCGAGATTTAATGTTTGTGTTCGTTGAAAGTGGAGGTATGTTTGTATTGAATATATTGTGGTTGCATAGTCATAAAAGAAAAGTTAAGTTTATCTAAATAGTTATTAGCGAAATTGTGACATAAGTCTCCAAAAATCCTACAAACATTAAATTTTAACTTATTGTCTACCATATTAAATAATAAAAGCTACAAAAATATAAGCATATTAAAAAATCTCTGAAGAATACTTTTTTGACCTTTTCAAAACACAAGTTTTTTAAAAACTACTTTTTCACGTAGACATTTTTTTAAGAAATTGCCCGAAACTTAACAAAGAAAACAAGTAGTTTAAGTCAATCAATATTTGATATATATTAATATCTTCTTTTACCTTATTACCTTATATTACTTAATAATACCTCGTATTGCATTATATTACTTTGTATAACTTTTTAATTTAGTTTTTTTTCAGTGTATATTTCGAATGAATTAGAATTGGATAAAAATTTACAAAAATTGTTTAAAACAAAAAAATTTTCATATTGAAATACTTTATTTCACAAATTCTTAAAACAAATCTATAAGCCAATTAACTCTTCAAAGATCAAATTTCTACTGTGGCTACAGTTGCTAATATTTTTTCCTGAAACTTTGCAAACTTTAAGTTCTTCGGGCATGCTATGAGCTGACAAATTTTGAAGACCCTAGCTTTTTTAGTTTTGGGGATATTGATTTTTGACCGCTTGTCCATATAAGGGAAACCACTGTGCGTTGTTCAGGCGTCAGTCTATTCATGTTGAAATAATAAACCAAACTAAACATAAATCACTTGACAGCTGACAAAATGGCCGCCAGTTGAAAAAGTGTTGCCAACTTAAAGTTCTATACCTGTATAAAAAACACCCTTTATTAAAACTTAAAACCGATTGAAAGTACCCTGAAGCACTAAGAAAATAAAAAAAATGTTCTATAAAAATGGAGTACCGTAGCGTGATTATAAAAAATATGTGTTTCAAAACCAGTTTTTTTTTGTCCGTTGAGTAGTGCTATAATAATTATTGATAAATTTTTCCTTAGAAAAACAACGAAAAAAATTTTTATATTTAAGAAAATTAATTTAAAAATAAAACGTGCATGCATGTTAAAAAATTAAGAAAACTTTGCATAACTACACAATATAAGAAGGGATTTATTGTAGTTAGAGTGAACATAATATTAAACACGTGGTTGCGTGTCAAAATAGTTTTTGTACTTACATACTTCTAAACAAACATACATTTACATATGTTGCTTTCCAAGCCAGCTATCCAGCAAAAAAAAGTATGTCGCAACAATGAAATCTTAGCATTGTGGTAGTGTTTGTTCTCATACATGAGACAAACAGAAAATGAAACTGACAAATGCACCCAAAATGTCATCATACCTAAAATTATATGTAAACAAAAATCATTTTTTATATCTAAATTTATATGTAAACAAAAATCGAATATTTTCCATTGGTCATTTTGACCTAACACCACAAAAAGTTAAATGTTTGATATAAATGGTTGGCAATAAATTATTGATCGCTCCTAATTTCCAATTAAGAAACAAGTTTATCTTTTATATCAAAACAACTTCAAAAATTAGTGAAATACAAAGTAAAATATATATATATTGATACTTATAAACAAAATCTGTGCTTTTGTTACAAAAAACAAACAATTAAAATGAGAAAATATTATAGATGTGATATACATAATTTTATGTTAACCAACTTTTGTAAATAATTTTTGAGTTTAAAAAACATTTTTGAGGTGAAAAACAATTTTTGTGGTGAAAAATTTTTCTGTTTTCAGTTAAAAAAATATTTTGTTCGGCAAACGCTTAGAAATTAATTAGTACTGAAATACACCAATTTACACGCAACATTTAAAGGTATCTTCATATTTGTACTCATAACTTTTAAACCGCTAAACCGATTTTGCTCATTTTTAATACCAAAGTGTTCGGAGAGATATACATTAATCTAGGCAAATCTTGCTAACACCGTCTACGTGTACGTCACGAGTTTAGAATCAGCAAGAATATTGAAGGATTAAATTTTTTAAAGGACATTTGTGAAATTTTTAATCGGAGAAACTTATAAACAATTATTTTCTACAAACAGAAAGTCATTGTTTTATTTAATGTGCATATTTAAATGAGTGCAGAATTTCAATATTTTTTGCGAAAAATTTAAATTTAAAGTCCCTTAAAAATAATTTTGACATGATGGCGAAAAACTGAAAGCGCAGTTTAACTAAATTTTATCTCAGTTTCTCACACATACTGATTTTTTTATGTGCGAGAAAAAAATTTAAATTCAATGCATTGTGTTATTTAACCTAACTACACAAACTCTAGAAACTTGACTATTTCAAAATATTCTTTTATGGAGAATTTAAAAAAAATATACAAAATAGTTCCAAAACCCAATATATAAAGTTTTGTCGTTTAACTCGTATTAACTTTAGAGAATATATTCGTTGAATATTATTATCCTTCATATATATTTCAATATATCTGTGTTAACCTTGCATAAGATACACAGGGAGAATTTTCATAGACAACTTTTAATGAAATTGTTCACTACATTAATGAAGTATTCTTCACAAAGTGAATGCAAAATCTCTTACGCATTATGAAAAAGCTTCATTCTTTGTATGTAACTATTTTTAATAAAACATTTTCATAAGGAGTATGAAGTTTTTAATAATTATTGGAAATTTTATAGTTGACCTCTCTTGGCTTACGTTTGATGGCTTTAGGTCACGATAAATAAAAACTCAAATTGATTTTTTTATTTAAATTTTATTTTAAATTGTCGATATTTCGACTAGAGTCAAGAAATATTTCATTATCAAGAAATATTTCAAATAAATTTAAAAACAAAAATCACAAAAAATACTTATTGTCCTTCTAAACTCTTTCTTTCTACTGTAGGAAAACTTCATTAAATTAACGAAAATTTTCAATAGATAAATTCCAGTGACACTTCATAGAGCAAATGCAAAAACTCATTGGTATCATGCAGATAATTCTCTCAGTGCAAGCAGGCGCATGAGCAATAAAAAATATTCATAAAAAATTCACAGAAATATTGAAATATACTCGTATATGCTGGATTATATTCAACGAATATTTTTGAGAAAAATACATCAAAAGTTTTATAACAAATAAAAAAAATTAAAAAAAAATAAAAAAATTGGCCAATTTTAATAAAAAATTGAGTTTTGTATTAATCTAAAAATTCGAAATTAGTTAATATTTAGTTATGAATTAAAATAAAATAAATATATTTTCTTTTCAAATTTTTCATTAAAATATATATTGATATAGTAAAATTTATGTCTTTTGCCAAATTAAGTTATCGTATATAATAATATATAATATACTACAAATGATCACAAAATTTGTCAATATTTGAAAATTAGAAAAAGTTGTTCCATTTTTTGTTATCTCTTATAGGAGCACAAACACAATTAGTTTGACATGGCTGAGATGTACTATATTTTCAGCTGGACATTTGTCTTGGAAAGCAACATATATACAGTTAAAAATTACACACATTCATTTATCACATGAGACTCTAAACATGAAAATGTGACGCATTAACCGCAAAGTAACTGCAGGATGAAAACAAAAGCCAAATTTTTTAACACGAAATAAACTGAAAAACAAAAGATGCTTAAGGGCACAATAAGCAAAAAACAGCAACGACACGAACATAATGAAACAAAAGCCAATTGTACTTTAGAGAGTCATCAACTTTACCACTACTACTATTACTTACTTTTTTAACTACAACTACTACACTTATGGTTAGCGCTACTATAAAGTTAAACTATTTGACCCTTATACTACTTTAAACTACACTTTATATATTCATACATATATAATATACCACCACTCATATGCAAATATTACAACAACTTATTACCATTTTTTTTCTACAAATAGTTACAATTGTAATTTTAAGTTGAAAAAAGTTTGTAAAATGCATGGATAAGAGTGTAATAATATGCAGGTACAAATAATAAAAAAAAATATGTGGGGTTCTTCCATGGAGCTTACGTACGCTAATATGTATTTTTTGACCGCACCTCTGCAAAAAACTTGGTATTTGTATTCTCTTAATTATTAAGTAAAATAAAATTTATATATTTTTCAAAACTTAAATCAACTAAGCCCAAAATATCTAGCAATTTTGGTTATTGTTACCAACTTTTTGTATTTCTTTTATTTCTCAAACATTGAAGATCGTAAGATTTTTAATTTAAGAAAACCAGAATGTAATGCCCTACGGGAAATAAGGGGCCGATTGATTTAAAGTGATAAATCTCCGATATGTGATCAGGGGACAGGTCGAAAAACTTGTATAAACAAAGATTTTGGTTCATCAAAGAGTGGTAACTTCAGGAAAATATCCAACCCCGTGACTGTGGTGACTAAACACTTCATACAAATCTATCCTCACAGCCAACCAACAAGGCGTATACTTTTGATATTATACACAGTAAACTAGAATTAATCATACGCATAGGATTAAACAAATCTAGAACCCCTTCGTGCCAACATTAATAACTGAAAAATATTAGCCCAAACTTCTTCCTGTTAGATCAAAGTGCTCCATAGATAATAATTTTTGACCTTAAGTTGAAAATATGTAGGTTAGAGTACCTTATTTTAAGGCTTTTTAAAAATATACAAGATACACCACCTGAAAATAACATGATTAACATATTCTATGATGACTCCTAAAATATTTCCAAAATCAATATTTACTGCAATTCAAAAATTAGTTATAGAACCTTTTGTCAAAATGTTGGTCAAATATAAAAAATATTTAAAAATTTTACGATTCCACATTAAAAAATTACTCAAAACAATAATTTTTAGTTTTTCAATATAATTTTTACAAAAATTTTAAGCAATCTCTTAATTTTCATCAGTTTTTCATTTTGAACACATATTTGGCATCCGCTAATAATTTCAATATAATAATGTTTCTAAATGTTCAAGTTTTCAGGATTATCTTAGGAATGATAATTTGTTTTTCAAAAATACTGATAGTGAAATAAGCCAAAATTAAATTGGTATGCATGTTTTTTTAAACAGTATATTTATTAAATAATTTACACATGTAAATAAACTTAGGTTTCAAATAAATTAAGTAATCAAATTGTTTTTGAGCTGAAGAATAAGCTTTATAAAATATTCTGTCAGCTTTATAAGCTATACATGTGATTACAGCATAAAGCACGAATAAAAATATTATTAAGAATACAATTTCACAATACAGTTATACCGATCGAACCATGTTTGCAGCAATCATAATATTTGCATTACAACCATATTGCATTACAACTGATCCATCGCTTAAGGGGACGAGGATCTGCTTCTCTGAAAGCGTTAAGTACTTGGTGGTTATATTGGATAGGTCTCTGAATTGGAATGGGTACCTTGATATGATCTCTAAAAGGGCCACTAGGGCAATGTTTGCCTGCCAGACGCTCTTTGGCAAGACCTGGGGCCTTAGACCTCAAATGGTCTACTGGTCTTTTAACACTATTGTGAAACCGATGGTCACATACGCCTAATTGGAGTGGTGGACAAAGGTTGAACAAGTCGGGGCTCAGATGACTATTAAGGGGATTTATCGACTGGCATGTATTGGTATCACTGGTGCCTCGAACTCATGTCCGACTGATGCCATTGGAGTCGTGCTGGGTATTCCTCCTTTGCACTTTGTTATAGTGATTTTCGACAGGAGCACGTGGTTGACTGGATCTTGGGTACCGGAGGTTGGTGCACAGGTCTGGTTCACGGATGGCTCGAAACAGTCGAACATGGATACGGGGGCGGGTGTCGTCGGACCCGGATTTCAGCGTGCTCTGCCCATGGGCAAATATCCCTCCGTTTTTCAGGCTGAGGTCTTCGCTATCTGTTTCTGTGTGGAAGAGTGTCTTCGGAGGAGGACACGTGGGGCTACGATCTACATTCTATATGACAGCCTGGCGGCACTTGGTGCCTTGAGGGCTCAAGATGTGTCGTCTGGTCTGGTTAAGGAATGTATCGACTCTCTAAATCGTCTAGGACTTAACAACTCCTTGACACTGGGCTGGGTTCCAGGCCATGAGGGACATGAGGGCAACGAACGGGCTGACTGTTTAGCCAACTGCGGAGCTCGTCGACAATTCATTGGCCCTGAACCCTTCTGTGGCGTACCCAATGGGTATGTCAGAGAAAGGCTTAGAAGATGGAGGGAGTCGGAGTTTGGGGCCTATTGGGCCAGATCGCCTGGGCAGCGACAGGCGAGGCTGTTTATATCTCCCTCTGGGGAGAGATCGCGAAAGCTCTTGTCTATGACGAGGGGCGAACTAAGGACCGTAACGGGTTACCTCACAGGACAGGTATCAATTGTACAAAATGGGACGATCCTCTCTAAATAGTCTAATCTAAATATTGTAGTTCTAGTTATCATATTGTGATCATGGAAAAACTTTTGTCATCATTTATTATCATATTATAATTAGTTCAAACATATAATCATTGTTTCGTACTACAGACTTAAAAGCACGTGTATTTTTTTTTTTAGTTTTCTTTCATATTTCTTTATATTTTGTTTTTTTTTTTTACAATATTTTTTTTTTTGCGTTATTGCAAATAATTAAAAAATAAATACATTTTTTGTCACTTTTTACTTAGTGTGTAAAACTTTTATGTCCATATAAGAAACAATAACTTTATTGCAGGGTTGCGTGACAATTGAACTTTTGCCTGAACTTCCAGTATATACCGGGTTGAGACAATTAACTTATTCCTTCTTCCACAAAACAAATCACCATTACAATTAACACCACTTTTTCTAAAGTCTTTTTGTTTAATATTAATTAACTTGTTGGGGCTGACTGTTTTCCACAACTTCTTTTCACAAAATCTCAAACAAGAATGACACTAAAAGAGCGAAGACGCGCATAAAAGACAGACTGATCATATTATGGTTGGCGCAACTATTGCAGTAGTTAGAGAGAGGAATATGATAATAAATACTATATTATCATTGCAGACAAGACAATAATATGATAACTGAAAAAAGCAGATCTTTAGTAGAACATGATGAAAGCAACCATATTATTGGTGAAATATGATTGAAACAATAATAATTTATTTGAAACAACCATAGCATAGCAATTATTTATTTGAAACAACCAGCAAACATAGTTTTGTGACCGCAATCATATTGCAACCATATTTTTTCTCTGCGTGTTGTGAAATCCTTCAGTAGTATTGTTTTTATGATGTGTTTAAGAAAATAGCCAAAATTATTTTAATATTTAGAATCTTTAAATTTTTAAAATTATTTATTCATAATTGGAGCTTTGAAAATAATGAAATGGTTAAAGGCTCCATTAGTCTTACGGTTCCGTGCCAGAACGAATCAGCAGTTTCGTTCATGTGAGGTGCTTTTTTGAAAACCGAACTATCCATAAACCAAAAACAAAACAGCTAATTCGTTACGGCACGGAACGGCAAGACTAATTGAGCCTAGAGGGTTAAAAATTCAAAAAAAAAACTAATAACTTTAAAATTTTGGAAAATATCAATTTTTAGTTCAATTAACAAAAAAATGTATTCGAATTTCAAATAGGTTTATTCGGGAACTTTTTTAAGAGCCGAGAAAAAGTAATAGTATGCTTCTTAATTTGTGGACTTTACGGCTAGGATAGGTTAAGTTTTATATTTTCAAAAAAATATAAAAAGTTATCAGCCTACTCAACACAATAAAAGGATTACATTATCATTAAATCCACATTATTAACTCCATAAAATCAAAGTTAATATTTGAAAAAAGTCATATAGATCTCATGTAGCAAAATATCGTATTTTCGTCTGAAATGAAATAAAATGAACTTAAGAAACAAACCTTAAGTGAAAAATTGTGGCTGGTTTGTCATATTAAGAAACTGCTCAAATGTTTTCTAAGAAATTCACTAATTACTTAAAAAATTTTATAAACGGTGTCTAAAAGCTGGTTATGTAAGTACATAAGACCGACTCGAGAACAAAGTTTATGTTGTCCATATCTCAAAATGTAGTTTGGTTTTTTTTATGATGACCTCCAAAATATTTAGTGACTAGCATTGAGATCCCGTGAGCTGGACAGTTTTCAAAAAAGATATATTTTTAGTGTTTCAAAGAAATTTGTACTTTAACTAAACACAACGAATACAATATTAATAACATATGAATGGGATTTAAAGCGCGTCCAACGGTATATAAAACATGAGTTTTTTAGAATTGTTGTGCGTCAAATTGTATGTCAAATTGGCATATTTCAATCCTTAGTCGATTTAAGTAAATACACTCATAGAACTTCTGCTGTAAATATTTGTAGTTCCTTGAGTTGTAATACAGAAGCTTTATTTTAGAGTGAAAAAAAAAATAATTTGTAAAAATTATTTAATTTTGATTATATTTGTAGATCATTTAATAAAACCAACCACATCAAATCACTGTATTATGATTTTACATTTATTTCTACAGTAGTCTTTCTTTATGCAAAAAATTAAACAAATAAATGTTTGATTATTTTTCACATATGTTGTTAATTTTTACTACAACTGTGGTTCATTTTTTGAACAGTAAAAAACAAATGACAATGTTAATTTAATTTACTGAAATGTAAGTCGTACTTTTTACAAGTCAAATTGCATTTGTTTTTAACTACATTTCCAGTGGTCCTTACCTACATTGTGTCCTAAAAGAATCCAATCTGAAAAGTTAGTCGGTTTCGAGTTGATGTAAAGATGAAAATGTTGTTTAGGGAAAAACATTTAATACATATTTTTTTTGCGGCGTAACTTTTTTGCGAATTAAAAAAATTAAGCAGTTTTTTATATATATCGAGCTTAAATTGTTGTATTTTTAAAACAAATACTTTGTAAAATTTTGAATTCGAGAAGAAAATTTTGCAACCAAAATAGCGCGTGTTGGATTTTTTTCTTCAAGCCTAATTTTCATCCTTACATCAACTAGATCTTCAGTCCGCTTGCAGACCGGACTAATTCAACATTTTTTAAATATTTGTTTTAGGCAACCGTGGAAGTGCAGTCAATTTTCAAAATTCTACATTATTTCCACACATAGATAAAGTACTTGACTAAAAAGAAATTTATTAATAACATTTAAATGATTAGAACATAGTTTTCCCACCCTCTTGCTAAAACGCAAACTAGTGGGAATTTCGAAAAAAGCTAAAACACGTATTTAATTAAATCGGCTAAACATTAAATTATGTCAATTTGACATTTATATCACAAAAATCTCCGTACAAAGAACTTAAAAATCCTTTTTTTTGCAGAAAATCCCTGGAAAAGGATATGTCTGGACATGCTTTGGCATGTTTTATATACCGTTCTACGCACTTTAAAACCTTTCATATGATGCTAATGTTGTACACATTGTCTTTAGTTCATGTACAAAATTCTTTGAGAAACTAAAAAAAATACGTATTAAAATTATGGTCCAGCTTACGGGATTCTTAGGCTAGACACGAAATCTTTTGGGAATCATCATAAAACAACCAAAATACACTTTTTTCTACATAAAGTGGCAGTCGGTCTAGTTAAAGTACATATTTGCTAATGGCTAGGCGGTACATACATTTATCATTGTAAATGCCATTACTTTTATATGTGAACGACACGCAAAATAATAACATGTCATTATTTATCACCTTACAAAAATTCAAAAAATATGCCTAACAGTAAAGACGAAAATAATGAGTCTAAAAAATAAATTTTCATAAAAACTAAATTGTATATAAACTATTTTTAGTATAGCAAATGTGCCCACATGGTATTCGAACCTTTGACTTCATTTTGTCAGTCAACCACTCTACCACCTGAGCTGTTTTGACATGTTCTAATTGATAGATAAAAATATAAACGGCCTGCTTGGACTTTATTATTACTATTATTACTTTCCAGCTTATAAAAAATCAGAAATATGTAGTGATATTTATAAGGGCTTAAGTCAAAAATGTTTAAATTCTTTAAAACTGATAACTATTTAAATTTTTTATATTTAAGAAAAGCAGGTTACATGTTTGGATTAACTACGCTTTAGTTGGTAGGAGTGCAAAAAATGCAAAAATTATATGGACTTTTTAAAAATTTTCCAAAAATTTTAGAATTTGTTTTTGCTTTTTTATATAGGAAACAATGATATCGATAGTTTTTAAAAAAGTGGAAATAAAACTTATATACGTTATATAATTGATTGCCATCACAAATTTATTTCCAAAGCCACTGTGAGGTATAAACTGTACTCTTTTATCTAAACAAGTTTTGCTTCGGTACTTCAGCAGTGTTGCTCAATATTGTTGATAATTGACATTATGTGTACGTTTTGTCAATGCTCTTGGGAGAATTCCAAAAAAAAATACATTTTCTCTTCATTTAATTACGTTAATTGAAAATATTATCTCTAAAACAAATTATGATTGTTAAATATCGTGCAAACCACAATTTTGAGTCAAATATTAAATTTTTTGAAGCATTACAGAGTTTGATAAAGTTTTTTTGCAAAACACAAACTAAGGGAAAATTTTCTTGAAAACGCCAAAAAAAAATATCGAACAACGCTATTTTTTTTAAATCAATAAAAAAATTTGATTTTGATATCTTTAAGAAATTTTAAACTTTAAACCGCCATAATTATTGCTGCCGGATTTGACGTGCCTAAACTATATTTGATTATCCTGTAAAATCCATTAATGTGGCACAAAATTCCAAATAAAATATGTTTTAACCCCAATTGTAAATATTTTTGAGAAAAACCCAAATGTGTAGAGTTTAAGCATTAATGAGTCTAACGAAAATTTTCAAAAATTCTCAGATCGTTACTTAACATTTAAAATAATGATAATAATAAGTATTTATGGGTAACCTATTATTGTTTGTGTTGAAATAATGGGAAAATAACCTATTTCGTTTACAGAGAGTAGACTGATGTCATTACTGATAGTCCAACAAATAATGATTAATTTCTGCTTTGTTAAGTGTAAAGTTGTTTAAAGTTAGATATCGTTTTTGAAAAGAAATTTGCATATTTTATACATAGGACATTTACCACATACATGGTGGTTATAATTAAAATTTTAATTAATCCCTTTTATCATGGATGTTAACCGGTTCGATGTGGGAATCGGTAATTTTAGGTGTAGCAATATTTTAGTTATTTCGGTAACGTTATTTTACTTATTTCGGTAACGGTATTTTAGCGGAATCAGTATTTTAGTTATTTCGGTAACGTTAATTTAAGAATTACGGTTTCTCAGTAATTTTGGTAACGGTATTTTCAAGTTAACGTTACTTTAGGTATTCTGTTAATGTCAATGCACACCAATATGTTTAGACCCATTATGCCCGAATTTTAAATACTAGGCTATTTTATGATAAAACTTTAGGAAAATGTATCTATTTAAAGTGATTTTTCTTTTCAGATCTCGCCAGACTATTTCGGTAACGGTATTTTAAGGATAACAATATTTCAATTATTTCGGTATTGGTATTTTAGTTATTTCGGCAACGGTATTTTAAGGATATTGATATTTTAGTTATATTGGTAACAGTATTTAACGGATAACGGTATTTCAGTTATTTCGGTAGCGGTATTTTAGGGATAACGATAGCCAGTTGTATGGGTTTTGAATCGATAACGGTATTTTAGCGATAGTACCTGCCATCCCTGCTTTTTATCCACATGTTATACATACAAATACTATATCACCATATACATACATATAGAAAAAGAGAGCAAAAAAAATTGACTGATGATGACGATGAAGCTTTTTTTTATGTCAGAAAAACATTTTGCATCTTTGCCACACAATTATACGTATGTTAGTAAGTGTTTTATAAAGTATATACGAACTCAATGGCAAAAGGTTAAAGTGCAGCAAAAATAAATTAAAAAAAAAAAAAAACAATAAAAATATTAAATAGGTAGAATTGTACAAGCAGTATAGATTACACTACTCAGCGGCCAAACAAAAAAATAGTTTTTGAACCTCATCTTCTTTTATGCCCAGTAAAATCGAAATAACAGGTTGCAGAAAAACTTATACTATGTTATAATAGATTCTAATTTCTGTTCTACAACCGATTTTTTTATATGGAGTTTGTCCTATTTACAATAAGTTCTTTTTCGCCAACCTAGAACAGTTATTGAACTGGTGCTGGGACAGCAAAACCTTACATTTTAACTGCCAAGAAACTGTTCTAGAACGGATTACATGTAACCGGTGAAAAAGAAGCCGTTCTAGAATAGGTTCAAAGGTAATCTGTTTGCTGGGTAGCCCCATGTATGCTGATTCTAAATCTGTTTAAAATATCGTGGATCTTATATTTACATTATTCACGCCATTTTTTAGTGTGTTTTGCTTAAAATTAAGCGAAAGATGAGAAAAATATGGGTGAATGATGGAAGTATAAAAACCGCCATATTTTAAAAACTGCAAATGAGAAAAACTAAATTTTGACAAATTTGAATTCAGCGTACCTATACTTAGAATACTACGCAGGTAAAAACCACTGCAAATGCAGTTAACAACAAAAGAAATTTCAATTGAAAAAAGTACGACTTACATTTCAGTAACATTGTCATTTGTTTTTTACTGCTCAAAAAATGAACCACAATTGTAGCAAATTTAGTAAAAAGTAAATTAATATTTATTTTTAAATAACAAAAAGCTACTTTATCAAATGAATGCAAAATCACAATACAGTAATTTAATGTGGTTTGTTTTTTAAATTAACTACAATTGTAGTCAAAACTGAAATTTCTTCTACAAATTACGGTTTTTTCACTTAAGAATAAAGCTACTGTATTACAACTCAAAAAACTACAAATATTAACAGCAGAATTTCCCTGAGTGTATGTATATTAAAAAATACATATTTCAAAGAGTTAAATTTGTTGAGTAGTGATATTTCCACATTGAAATATAAAGATATACATACGCCAAGATATAAAAACAGTGTTGTTTTTGTTCAATATCCATCAAGATTTAAAGATTTTGTTGTTTATTTTTATGTCGACAATATTCAAAATATTTTCAGTTTTAATGACATGATATGTACTACTACTACTGCTATGAACGTTATTGATGATAACACTTTATAACAGCAGGTTTCTTATAGCCAACTGTGTTAGTATCACTAAAAGCAATCATCACTTGCATTCTCATACTTGTCCTCATCGTCATCATCATCGTCGTCGTCGTCATCAACTCATTGCCTTTTTGTATTTTTGCTCTGTTGGTTGCTTTGTTGTTATACTTAAACATTATACTTTACATTTTTTTTCTGTTAGTTTTTTCATTCTGTTTCAAAAGCCTTCATATTTTCCCTGTTGGTAATGTCAGCCACATTATTACAAACAAAAATGAAAGAAAAACTTAAAAACCACAACTCTTAACGTCTTAAGTGTCATTGTATTAAAATTGTTGTTCTACAATGAGTATGATTGAAAATGTTCAAGATGTTTGATTATCTTTAAAGTGAAGAAGAACAACTAGAGTGTTGAAAGGATAAGGAAATGTGCGCCAATGTGGGCCTACATCTGGTTTTTGGCATATATAAAAAAAAAAAAATCGGAGCTTTTGAGTAGTTTTGAAAATTATTATAAAACGTTTTAATATGAGTTTCCACAAGAAAATGATCTATAGCAAAAAAAAAGGCACAAAGAGTTGGTGTATAGGTCAACTCTTTGAGCCATTTTTTGCAAAAAAAAAAAAAAGGCACAAAGAGTTGGTATATAGGTCAACTCTTTAGGTCTTTTTTTGAAATAGATCATTTTCTTGTGGAAACTAATATTAAAACGTTATATAATATTTTTCAAAACAACTCAAATGCTCCACATTAGATAAGTGGAATGGACATAAAATTAAAAGCTCTCTAACAGCATTATATAAGGAAGTTAAATCGGCAAAGGAAGTTAAATCGACAAAAGGATGGAAGTTAAATCGACAAAAATGTGTATTTAAATTAAATTTTATTTTGTGAAACATTTTGAAAAATTGTCTAAAATAAAACCAAAACTTGGAGAAAATAATAAATTTTGTATTTATTAAATTTTTTTGTAAAATTAGGTAAATTTATTAAAATTGTGAATAAAATTCTTACCGTTTGCAAAAATCTCGCTTAGAACTTTCTTTAAAACTGGCTTGTTATTCACTTTTTATGTTAATGAAAAATTATACTTAATGCACCAATTTTCTGCAATTAAATTACCAGGAAAGACATGACAAAACCAGGAAAAATGTTTGCATTCATGTCGAAACTTTTTTAAAATATAGATAACGAGAATTAAACTTGATGACAGTTGGTGGATTTGACATAAATATGCTACAAACCAAAAAAAAAAAAGCGAACACTTTAGCGAACAGGCCACTTTAGCAAACATTCCTTATATAAGAAACATATTTATGTATAATACATGTAAGTAAATGCAAATTGAAATATTATGAATTAATATTAAATCGGGTAAAATATTTTTCTTCCTTGAGCATTATAAGTTAGTAAATAAGGAAATATATGTGGAACTTAAAAAATGTTCGACGCTTTGAGGTAAAATATTTTAATCTTTTTTTCTCTATGTTATGACATTTTGTGCATATGTTAGCCCATGTTTAAGCATTCTCAATTCATCCGCGTTAATTTTTAGTTTTTATGGGTGCAATAATTGTGTCGGTTTTAAATATCACGCAAATTAAAAAAAAATTAAAATTGCAGTTTCGTTAGTTTTTTGTTTTTATATACATCGAGATTATTTGTATGTTATTTTCAATTTATAACGAGCTTTCAACCTCCGTATATTTACAAAAATGGAGCAAATCAAACATATTAGCTAGGTTGATACTACTATTTCGATCTGGCTAAAGACCTCATCAGAACCCGAAGTTATAGAAAAGTTAGAGCCTCCATAATATTCAGAACTTTAACAAAAATCCTATCAATCATTAATTTTGCTCCATTCTTGTCTTCTTAGTAATCAAGCACGTGGTTAGGGTCTTTCCCTAACAAGTATCATGACGTTACTAAACTTTGAAGACCACAAATGTTCTATTTATATAAAAAACTTAGTTTTTACTCTGGTACTCAAGTTATATTTTTTACAGTTTTGTTAGTTTTTTGTTGCAGTTTTTGCTTAGATTAAAAGCTACATCAATTTTCAGATCTCACTCATTATAAAAAAATATAAAAATACCACCGAAATATTTGTTTGTCATTTATTGGAACTGAAAAATAAAATACGCATGTTTGCCGGTTTAATGATATTTAGTTCGGTTTAATTTACAGGAAATCATATTAAATACTTTAAAATGTTTGCTATATTAAAAAATTTATATAAAGATGCATTTTTAAATGTTTTACTTTTAAATTTTAAAAAATTAAAACCAAAAGTTAATTTTTCGATCTTTTATCATAAATTATGATGTGAGCAAGATTATTCAAGTTCAAGATCATTTGTTTTTTGTTTAACAAAAAACCGTGCATGGTTTATTTCTTACTCAAAAAAGTTTTTGCCCGCTAACTTATAGCAAACTTTATCTACTGACAGGTCCTTACATGTTTCATTTCGCGTCACCGGAAATCATCAGAGAACCAATGTAGAAGGGCTAGAATATTCTACCCAAATGTTGAAGTAAAAACATCAACGCTTTACCCGTATTGTTTTATTTACCCGATGAGATGTAAAAAGCTAAATTTGAAGAATTGAACTAATTCAAAAACAAATGATCTTGAACTTTAATAATCTTGCTCACATCATAATGCATTTTTAGATTATGAATATTTTTTTTGCTCCATTATATGTTAAGTCCAAAGGATTTTGTTATGCCTTTTCGATTTTAGTATTAAGATCATTAAAAATCAGCGCTTTAGTTGTCACAAATGAAATGTCAGCTATGAATGAAAAAATTAAACTTTTTTGCATTTTTTAAAATTAGTCCATTGTAAGATTTCCCTCTAGATACCTAACTATGTTCTCAAGCCATGTGTTTTCTAAAAAAAAAAATGCGAAACAAAATAATAAAATTTCGCACAAAAAATTCACACAATTTTTGCATATAAAATGCCTTTTTCACTCGGAGGTGCTGTTTACAAAATAACTCAGTTCATGCAACACACTGGCCAATTTCAAACATAATTGTGAATGTCAGTAAGTTTACGTCAATTTTGTATAAGTTTTTGATGTTCGTATTCCGTTATTTCAACATGTGTCGAAAATTTTTGAAGTGGCTCATATATTTTTTTTGATTAAAAATTATTATGTATCTAATTAGTTTTTCATAAAACTTAGACTTTTACAAAACTTATTTGTTTAAAACTAGTTTTAAAATTTATCTACAAATTTGTAAAATCATGCAACCATCCCCAATCCCAACTACATTTAATTGCCAGAGATCCTTGAACTCTTCGAAAATTATCATACTTAATATTCATTAAGTAGGCATAATTTTTAAGCGCTCAGAAATTAGTTGTTCGGAACTAATATTTTTATAAACTCCTTTAAAGGTTTATATATTCTTCATTAATTATCACAATTGATTTTTTTTTTTGTCAACTTAATGGTTTGGTTGCAGCAAGCAAATATTTTGATTGTCGAAAGCAAACATATACTTGAGGCTTAAATTTTACGACTTTAACGAAATTCTGCTGTATTAACCTAACTTTGGCAGCCATAAAGAAAAAGATTAGTTAGTGTAACTGATATGGCAAAAAATTCAGTTATCAAATATTACGAGTTTAACAAAATTCTTCTATTTTAATATTGGTATTAAACAGACTTGGGCGACGTCAATTACATTTCAAAATCGTTCACTTGTGAAATTTTTCTATATCATTAAAAATTTCAAACCTACGCTCACACTTGTGAGCTTAATCGCTTCCTTGGAAAATTTTAAATTTTGTCAATACCACACATGGGACATAATTCCAATATCTGTGTATTTAATTACAGGCCAATTACTTTTTTATGTTCAATTACATGTAATTGGGTGTAATTGACTAATTGCCCTGAAATTAAATACCCAGATGTTGTTACTAATCCCCAAGTTTAGTATTAAACATTTTACAAATTTTCCAAAGAAGCGATTAAGCTCACAAGTGTGAGTGTAGGTCTGATATTATAAATGATATAGAAAAATTTCACAAGTGAACGATTTTGAAATGTAATTGACGTCGCCCAATTCTGGTATTAAAATAGGAAATTATTTAATTATTAAAAAAATTTTGTAGAGATTAATCGATCCGTATACTCGGTTTAGTAAATTGAAAATCTTCAGATAATAGCCAGTGAAGAATAATTTTAAATAACACACCAAAGCTAATGGTTGGACATCATAGCGTATGATTGATATTATTTGTATCTTAATTATAAAGTATACGTCTTGGTACACTAATGCCCAGTTTTTAACTTCGGATTTAAAAGTGCAATTAGTTAATTGCCATTTAAATTTAAGTTGTATTTAAATACAGGTTTAGTTTTTCTGTCTTAAATGATAAATATTATTTATTTGCGACAAAAGTATGGTAGCATCATGAAATGTCAAAAAATTAATGATCATTATTCAGAAAACAGCTGTTTTTAGAATGAAAAAAAAAAACAGAAAATATAAAATATAGAAATAAAAAAAAAAATAAATATATAAATATATGTATGTATATATAAATCGAAATAAAATATAAATTATAATTAAATTAATAAAATAAAAATGAAGAGAAGTGAAAATTTCATCCGAAGTTGAATTTTTATTGGCTGCTGTAATTTGATTTATTTTTTATTGTTTGTTTTACCACGCGGAAAAAAAAAACAAACTGTCAAAATCATATGTTATATTTGTACAATTTAAATAGACTTTAAATGCCCAAGATTGGTCACTTAAATGTGATTTAAATTTTAAGTTAAAAACTGACGTTTGTATTTAAATAGAACTTAAAGTCCAAATGACATTTAAATACGAAGTGAAAAACTGGGCATAAGGTGCAAAAGTGAGCTAATGTTTTAACACTTAAACTTTAATAAATTTATTCCTGTAATACATATTTTTTTTAGTTATACTACTTACAAGAATCCTGATATTTTTGTAAATTAAGAACGAGTTAGCAAATTACAAAATTAAAAACAATTCACATCTGACAATGAGTGTTTGAGAACTAAAACAAAACAAAATGTTTTTGCAGGAGATTATTTCAATAAAATACTAATTTTGGGGTCGAACTTTTTCATTAAGTGGACTACGACATATCAGTTGGCGGGATAAGTTTTAATAAGTTAGATGTTTTAAACTTTTATTGCATTATTGGAAAGACAATTTACTGCAAATCAAGATTTTTTAAGCTTTTTAATTCAAATTCAAATTAGATTATAAAATATAAATATATTTTGTAGAAAATCTGTTTTGCAAAACTTCAGGGTTGATGCGACACTGCCTTCCGATCTCTAACTATCCCAATTTTTTGGGAGACGTAGTTCTACAAAAATATAAATATTTCTAGGGGGTACCGGTCAATAACTTTCCCTGCGGGAAAACAGGGGTAAATTGGGAATTGGAACCTGTACCATGATACGAGAAAAAGGCACCGGTTCCTAAAACCGGTGGAAAAAGTACCGTGTTCTAAAGTACCTACCAAGTGACCAGTTTAAAAGTCTATATCTCGTGATGGGTACAAGTCCTGTGGAAGTGAAAACAGGATCGGTTCCTAAATAACCTATCACGTGATCGGTATTTATTACTTGTTGGGTCTGAAAGTACTAGTCCCGTGGTAGAGATAAAAACAGTATCGGACCGAATTTAAAGTATTTCTTAGGGAAGTCTTCCAAATTTATTAAACAAATTTGTATCAAATTAAAGGTATTTTTAACTTATTTCCTGTGTTCATATAAGAACCAATCTAATCTTTTGGTTGGAAATATTCGTCCAACTAATTAAGTAAATTTAATTTCTTACCGCTAATTGTATTAAAAAATAAAATGTCTTCGAAATGAGGAACTAATATTTCAATGGAGTTCTGTGATATGTTCTTTTGAGTTAGTTCAGTAACATGTTATTTTGCGTTAGTTAAGTCGCGTGTTCTTTTGTGTTGACATGTTCGTGTGCGATATTTCCAGGTTATATTTTTTTGCGCCAATACTCTGCATGTTTTTAGGGGTTAGTTGAGTGGCATATTCTTTTACACCGGTCACAGAGGGTTTTAACATATGAATTTTTTTTTTTGCAAATATCAAATTTTACCTATCTTAGCTGCTAAGTCAATAACCAACGTAAAAAATATAACATTACTATTTTCTGCGTTTAAAAAACTCCCGCGTAAATATTTCTTAAGTTCGGAACTAGTTTCTTATTAAATTAAATTAAAAATAAATATTTCAAAAAACAAAATTAAAGTAATTTGAATCTAACGACGCGCATTGATCTTAAAGGACACAAAAGCTTTAAAATTTAACAGTTTTCGCGTATTATGCTAAAAAAGATTATAGCGTTATTTCGTGCGTAAAAGATATTTTAAAAAATGTTTTGTGGTATTTTGGTCCGCTAATGCCACTATAATGGTAAAGACATAAAAATGCATTTTTATAAATTTCACTTATATGTAAATTATAAAAAAACCGTGATTTATATTATTTAAATTGTATTGCTAATCACATTGTGTTAGGTAATGATTTTGTCAAAAAAAAAAACAAACATCTCCACTTTTTTTCTTTTGATGAGTTAATTTTTATACAAAAATTCACAAATTCAAGAAATATTTTTCTTTAGAAAAATTATCAAAACTTTTTCTTCAAGAAAAATTCTCCGAATCCGAGAACTTTCTTTGTTTTTGAGGCATTTTTTCTCATACAAAACAGTCAGATTCTAACAATTTTTTTTTTTAAATCACTCTGAAGTGTTTAATCGAAATGAAAATAAAAGAATGTTGAAACTTGTCAATTTTGTTTTGATTTTCGTACAAACTTAAGTTTTATAGCCATATGCTTAGTTATTTTTGAAACTTTATATATTTTTCATAAAACAAATTTTTATACAACATCCAATAAACGTTTTAAAAATTTCATAAACTGATTATGCATATGGGGTTTAATTTCCAAAATGTGTTCATAAAAGTTTCAAACGATTTTAAACGAAGAAATTATGAAGTAAGCTGAAAGTTTATATTTTGTTTACAGGATTAATTTAAATTCTTATTTTCTGCTTTCTACTCAGAATATGAATTAAAAATAGAAAATCCCAAAATTTTTATTTCTAGGCCCTCTACTTCTCTACAGATGTCCAGAAAAATTCGTTTAGAGTTTTTTTTTATAAAAAATTTTTAAAGTTAGTGCTTTCCACAAATTTGTACGTTTGCTTTTTTAAAGTTTATTTAATCGATTTTTAATTCGAATTGGTATTTTTTTAATAAAATTTTAAAGTTATTTGAAAATTACGAATTCAAATTTCAAATCAGAGTTCGAAATTAAACACAAGCAAATGGTTTTCTATCGTTCTGTTTTGCTTTTTGCTGAAACTCAACACAATTATTTTGTTGTGTACAGTGAACATAAACACAAAATTTCTTTATTTTCATTTTGATTTGTAAACAGAACACAAACACTTTCACAAACTAGTTTTCGATGAGAAACCAAACTAAACGATTTTGTTCTGTTTGTCCAATATTTCGAACAGTTTAATATTGTTGTGTTTATGGAATGGAACAAAACTATTCGTAAACCGCTCTTAGTGTTAATGTCATATTACAAGTGAAAACAGATTTTTCATGGAATTTTATAAATAATTGCATAAGTTTAATAAAAAGTTTCAACGAAGGATTTCCAGTGATTTAAAATAAATCATCAACAATGCTTAATATTAATTAATAATTCTCTGAAATAATAAAAATAAAAAATTCCGGGAAATACCGCACAAAATTCGCAGAATTTTTGCTTTAAAAAAAGGGCAGGATTTTATACTTGGCACTAACTCACAAGTAGTAAATAAGTACATACGATAACCTTACGGCATATTTAATGTGATTTAGCTTTCTGATCAAATACGATCGAATTATATTGCAACATTATTCGATTTAGTTAAAAAAATATATATCAAACTTTTTAATAAAAACATGTATTCCATAAATATTATATAGCTTTTAGTATAAGTAATGATCTACTATTAAAAGAATTTTAGTTTGCATAAAAAATATCGTAAATTAAAACTAACTTCGAGTCGAAATAATGAAAGTAACCCTATGGGGAATGGGACCGGTCCTGCGTGTGCCACAGGATCGGTCCCTTCGTGTTCTGCTAAACCCTACCCTATGTAAACAACTGGCAACTTTAACATGGGCTTGTCATAGGAGGGGGTCATTTGTCCTGCTTTAAACCACATAGTGGCATGCCACAGGACTAACCAAAGATGGGCATACCACAAGACTGTAGCAAAAGGACCATGTCGTATAAAATAAACGAAAACTAAACAGCTTCCAATGGGTAAAATTCTGACCAATTGGCTTTTTCTTGTTAATAAGCATTCTGGTTAAGTGGTATGTCCTCCCTTTACCAGTCATAGGATTGGTAATTTTAGGACAGTTGACACTGCTTAACCCACTTCAGTAATAAATTATACCAGTCCTGTGATAAGTCCTTCTTTAACCAGTCACTTTAAGGTCAATTGACTCCTCATTCCCCATAGGGAATTGATAAAAGAAATAATTGAAGTTGCTGCTATCACGAAATTTTTATTATTAATTAAGGCTTTAAATTTAAATTTCATTCAAATTAAATTGAAACTTGACTTATTTGTTACAATTTGTTAATTATGTTTGTTTTAATTATTCGATATTAATGTTAGCTCAAATTTTGTAGCATTTAACTTTGAAGCCTAAACGGCAGCTAAACTTTTGCCAAATATTTTTCCAACAAATAAAAAGTCGTACGTGAGCAAATATTGCATGTATACATATTTTCTTACTTGTGCACAAAATTACATTGATTACCGCAACAAAAAATAAAACATTTTAATTTTTAATTCAATTTTAGTACTACGATACTATGACAAATCAATTCATAATCATTTACGTACCCACAAACGCAAATATTTCTACAAACAAATAAAAAATTTATATTCAATGTTTGAACTCTATAATGGTGTATATATATAAACATAAACTAGAAATATATTTAACAATGGCCACGAGTTTGAGTGTAGCACTTTAAGTGTATGTGTGAGTTTGGTAAAGGCCAAATCTAAAATGGGTTCTGATAAACGCACAATTTAAAAACAGTTAAGAAAATAAAAATATACAACCATTTAAACTGAGAACAGTTATAAGCACGAGAGAATATAAGAGAGGAAATAAAAACTTATTACAGAAAAAAAAAACAAAAAAAAAGTTAAGGAAATAGAGATAAAAGCTTTTTTAGACAAAACAAAAAATACAATAAAATTTATTTGTCTATATACTTTTTTTTACATATTTTTAACATAAAAGGACTTTTTTAAACTTGAGAAATAAAAAACTTATTTTTACATATATATTTTTTTTAAATAAAAGTTTTAAATTTTTCTTAGCTCAGGTCCTTTATAAAATTCTAGGTAACAAAAATAACATAAAAGTGATCTACTATGTACATATTTTCCCTAATGTGTTGTTACATCAAGTATCATTTTCCATTACATTACATTTACTTACTTTCTTGCACTAAAGAGACCAACAATTTTGGGGGAAAATACATACAAAAACGTTTAAACATCTTAAATACATGTCCAGAACATGCAGAGTTGATGGTTTTTAGTGATAGTGGCGATGATGATTGTAAGTTCCTTATGAGGGTCATTGAAAATGCTTTTATGGTACAACTAAATACAACAAAAATAAAAATTGTGTTGATAATTCTTTTTTTTTTCATCTTCGTTTGTTCACTTTTTTTCTGGATGTGAAACCTAAATAAATACACAAAATATACAATCTTAGCAAAAGTTTTTTCTTTTCATTTGCTGTATAAAAATCTTACAAGAAATATCTGTAATCTAGATTGCTATTATTAAGGGCGTCGCCACGTATTTTGACACGTTTAACACACAAAACTAAAATACAATACAACCTTATAAGACGAATATACATACACTTCCTTACTCACACCTATACATACCCACATCATGGCCAGCAGCTGTAGCAGTAGTTTGGCAAAAAGAAGCAAGGCAACAAAGTTTGTTAGAAATATTCTGTTGTAAACAAAAACAAGAAAAATAAACGAAGTGAGTCAAGCATCCATCCGTTTATAAGTTTCTTACTTGAACTGAACATAATGGACACAAGTCACACATATACATCCATACACTATGCATAGAATGTATACGGAAGTTTTAAAAAATAATAAAATTGTCATGAACTTTATAAAAAAAATTTCAAATCTAAGCAAAGCTAAACTAATTGAGTTCGAAATTAAATAAGGTGGATTTTTTTAAATTTTAAGAAATCTTATTCAAAAAAGGTTTAAAAAAAGCTTTTTGTTTAAAAAAAAATACAATAAATGCTGGTTCAAGTACCAGACACAATAAAAAAATTTATCTGGGGATGTTTAAACAAATTTTTAAGTATTTTAAACAATTGACACAAAAACGTACTGCTGACAAGTCCTAAAAATCCAGCCAACAAAATTTTTGCTGGGAGAATCCTTGCAAAAAAATGATACTTCATAAAAATTTTTGCCGCATTTACAATTATTTTTCTGATACTAGCAATTTTTCTGCAAGGATTCTCTCGCCACAAATTTTGCTGGCTTTACAAGCTTTTTTTTGGAGTGTGGACTTAATATGCAGTGTTGAAAAAAACTGCGAACAACAAAATATTGTTGCATTTCGGTTGTTTCAGAGCGATTTAAAAAAAAAGAACCAACTTTTTATCAAAATTATTCTTGAGGAAAAATATAATTATTATGCCGATTAGGGATACAACTTTTTTACAATTTTTGAAAATATCAAAATGGCCCTATCCATACCATGTAGTGCATAAAAAAACAATAAGAACTGCATCTTTAGATTTTCGATATCGTTAAAAAAGGTTCCGCGTCAAATGCAATTAAGTTTGGGATCAGTAAGTTCTAAAAAAAAATAAAAATATTATCTTTATAACTTCATTAAATGATAAATAAATTATAAGTTTTTAAATTAAATATTGAATAATATTCTGTATAAATTCAATTAACCGTGATAAAATATTGCGACTTACCTACGCTGTCTTATGCAAATTTGCGAAATATGATAATTTATTGCTAAAAGTATAAAAAAATATAAAATTTTGAAAAAATAAAAAAGAAAAAAAAATCTTTAAGTACTTTCAGAAATCGTTTTCGACGCGGAACGTTTTTGTTGCGAAATGACCTGAGGAAACATTTTTCGGTTTCTGGACAACATCGGCTACAACGTGGTGATAGGGCCTTATTTTGGTTGTACCCCTAATGCCCATACTTTCAAATATTAATTGCTATTGAATATTTTGCATAAATATTATATATTATTTAGAGATGAAATATTTTATTTAAATTATTATGAAAAATGTTGAAAAATTTAAACGATTACGTTTATGGTCAATTGAGAGCAAACGCGGCACCCATCTTGCAGACAGCTTTATTTAACCCAACTGATCATTTAAAATCGAAACCACACCGCCATATGAAATGAATATGACATCAACAATTTCACGCAAAGTCAGTACACCACTTTTTTACCATTGAAATCGATGATGTAGAGTGCCGATAGTATTTATCAAGCTTTTCATTGGTCTGATTGACGATTTTTTTCGCAAAAAATAATATTTAATGAGCACTCGAAATTCACTTTTTTAAATTTTTAAAAAAATCCACGAGGTTGTATGTTTTGAACAGCTGTTAAACGCAAAGTAAATGACGGAACTTGCTCAAAATTTGACAGGAGTCTTTTAACAGGCGGTACTTGATGGGAGCAGTGTTGCATTTCATAGAACTACGAGGGAAGTTCGAAAAGTCACGAACTTATTGATGCGTCCGTATTTATCCTTTTCAGAACAATTGACGCATCAATATTTAAGATCATATTTTTCAATATTTTAATATTAGGAGCATATTTTTTATAAAAATTCTTATTTTTGAGCATATTTTTGTAATATTTAGGACAAAAGCATATTTTTCAGTTTTTTTTTTTATCGAACAGTTTTATTTCAAAAAAAGTCAATTTTTCTGGGGTTTGCATCGCCGATTTCGGAAATTAAGGCAATTTTTTCTAGTTAGAATTTCCTGTTTTAAGAATATAACGATTTAAGAATTGTAACGTTGCAATTCGACACGCTGAATTGACTACCCGGTTAAAAATAATTTGTTTAATGAGATATAATTAGATGTTGTAATTGATTCTGTATAATTGAATTAAATAAAATAATATAAATTTTCATATAATCTTATAGATATTGGCGTAATTTTATATGGTCATATGTATTGATATGCTGATCCATATAAGCAATATTAAATAATATATGCTTCAATATAAAACTGTATATGGAACATACATAATCATATTAAATTGTAGAAGTCGATGTACAAAAATATAAATTAATTATTAATCGGGTACTTACAATTTTATTCCTGCTTATTTAATTTTTATTTAATTTAGTGTGAATGCACTACAATAAGAACATTAATTTGTGTGAATACGATAAGAATTTTTTAAGTGAATTCGTGTGTCTGTTGACACACTGCATATAAGCTAGTTTGCTCTGCATTATAGCCATATTTAATTCCCATTTGGTTAATTTTTGTGTTTGAATAAGTAGTTAAGATTTGTTCTGCCGAAACCGGCCTTATAGAGCCGAGTCAAAAGCCGACTACTGTGTGTACCCTGGTGAAGACAAAGGCTGTTGACGTTCGTGAAATATATTGTATTTGAAATGATTTACCAAATAAAGATAATTATACACTTCAAAAAGGAAATTAATTATGTTGTTACTTAAGGGTCCTTGAGTAGATGACAAAACCATGATATAGTATAATTAATCTTTTATCTCATTTTTTATCATCATTTTGTATTGAAATAAAGTTATTCCAACTGTATTGATAAGTAAGATTTTGAACACTGATTTTGAAAGAAAAATATGTTTGTAAGAGAATATTGTTTTAATAGTAAATGAGAAAAGGCAACATTTATTTATTTATTTACATTATTAATCATATAATTAAATATATACTAATACATCTACCGAGCACTAGAGCAAAGAAGGCTTTGATAGCGACGCCTGACCAGAGCCTCTGGTGGTAATCGTACCCACAACCCTCTCACTGATAGGCAACCACGCTACCAACTAGCCTATCGGGGCATCCAAAAAAAAGCAACATGTAATACATCATTGGAAACGTTGAAAGCTTAAGTTTTATTTGGTTTCAAATAATGTATATCCTTTGCATGATAACAATTTTCCAACGATTCCCATTTTATTCTGATCAGACAAGCACTTTTTTATATAATTGCAGAAATTCTTTGGCGATTTTGAAGACGCGCCGACTTTAAAAGGGGCGTGGACGTCAAAAATACAACCATTTTACTCAGCGTGGACTTTCTAGTGGCACAATTTGGCAGTCATTTTGGTTAATTTTATTTATGCAAAAGATTTAGTATTTTCGATATTGACAAACCATGTTTTTTGACAATATTTCTGTGCAAATTTTAAAGTATGACATATCAATTGTAATATTCCTGTGGAATAAATTTAGTCATAGGTTGCTTTTTCGTAAAATTTTAATTTTTGTAAATTTGAAACAGATTTTAGCAAAAAGTTCTAAATCGAAATTTTTGATTTATATCACAACAGTTTTCTAAACAACTTAAATATATAATCAAGAAAAATAGTTTTCGTGTTCGCATTTTTTGACAAGGCGCGAGTATCTGAAAAAATTTCAATAAAAATTTTCGTCATCCTAAATAAATACTTGAAATTATAAAAATAAATTAAGAGATTATATATATATTAGGGCGGGTCGATTTAAAAATCGCTCAACATTCAAGGAAAATCGTATTCTAGAGATCAAAATAAAAAACTTTGCCGAAGGAACCTTACCTCTAAAACGAATTCTGATGTCCCGACTTTTGACCCAAAGGGTCAAATTTTGAAAAAGCCTACTTTGATATTTCAGAAAGTAGGAGGAATCTCTCCAAGATTATTGGAGCTACTTCTTCTCCGAGAGACGCGCTAACAGATTAATGCATAAATCATCATTCTAGGTGACCGTTAAGGGGTTAACATTTAAGTTGAAAGAGGGCCTTTTTAGCCGTGTTTTTATAGCAAAATGTACAAATCTCGGGATAGAGATATTTCAGAAAGTAGGAGGAGTCTTTCCAAGATTAGGGTCTCTATTTCTTCTCCGGAAGACGCTCTAGCAGATGAATGTATAAATTATATTCGATTGGGTTGAATTCGATTGGGGCACTATAAATGGGTCAAAGTGGAATTTTTCAAAATTTGACCCTACGGGTCAAAAGTCGGGACTTCAGAATTCGTTTTAGAGGTAGGTTTCTTCGGCAAAGTTTTAATTTTGATCCCTAGAATACGATTTTCCTTGAACGTTGAGCGATTTTTTGCCTCCATACAAATCGACCCGGCCTAATATATATCCTACTTTTTAATGTTTATTTCCATTTTGTTCTTTTGATCTTAGGCCCGATTAAAATAAGAAAATATTGAATAATTTTTATAATATGTTATTGCCCATTATTTCAGTGAGACTCTCTAATCACGACCCCGGAAAAATGATTAGCAGAGAAGACAAATTTGATTTTTAGCATTTCTTGACATGTGGTATCGGTTACTCGAAAGAAAGCTATAATAAAAATAGGTTTAAAAAATCTTTAAATAAAAACATTGATGCAAAAATGTTTTTTGTTATTGTTGCAATTTTTCGATATTTTTTTAGTTCTGCCTTTTTTCGTCTTCTTTGATGATTAGAGAGTGACATCAAATATTGGACAATGAAATATTACAAAAACTAAACAAAGAATTTCAAGTAAACTATCATTCCTTAAAAACAAAAACAAAAAAAATGTATTTGGTTAAAATATTTTGATCTTATATTAAATTCAACATAATTTTCTAGCAAATTTAATTTCTAAAATTTACTTTCATACTCAAACACTATTACGATTATATAATGTTAAATAAACATATTTTGGGCGTTGCAAAGTTATTGTTGCGGTTGTCATTTATTTTTTTAGATTTTTTCTAATGTCATCAAAAAGAAATGTTGTTCATATTTTTACTTTACTTAAACTTAAGACAACCTTAATGTCATATATTTGGTTTTTTGTATTTTGTTTGTTGCCTTAGCCCCTTTCTTGGGTTAAAGAGTTTTCTATCATCATTATTTTTTAACATATAATTTTTTTTTTTTTCGTAATGACTTCAAAAGCATGCCAAAAACTTGTCACTTAAAATTTAAATGGCTGCTTGTAACCCTTTATTTGACCTAAAGAGTTTTGTGAACTTAATTTTACATGGGTGGGGCTGTTTAAAATATAATTACATAAGATAAATTAACAACAATTTTGTTGTTATTAAGCTTATCTATCATACAGTAAGGTACAGTAAAAATGAACTTCTATGGATTGAACGTTAAAAATAATTTATAAAAATTGGAAAAATATTCGTGATTTTACTCATAACTGTTTTAAACTTATGACGTGATGGAAATATTTGAAAAAAAGATTTGAAATACGTACGTCTATCGCTCTTCATTATAAATAACAAATTGTTTGTCTTACCAAAGTGTTATTTCGAATTAATTTCTTATTAATCAATAAATAAATAATTTTGAAAGAAAATATTTTACTAATTATCACTAAAGCCTTGTTTACATTATCACACAAGTGTGGTATAAATGTCAGAAATGTATTGCATAAACAAATGTATAATGTATGTGAACACAATACGTTACAGACATGTGTTTGACACAACACTTGTGTTAAGACATGTGGTAGCTTTATGAAATATTTGAAAAAAAGCTTGTCAAAAAATGTGTGTTTTTCATTACCATCAATTAAAGGAAGCAAATTGCAATTGACAGAATACAAATATGCTAGGTCTGCGAAAGATTAACATAGATTGATTTTTTATGAAAAAAACAAAGGGTGTCTCAATTATTTGTTTACCCAAATACGTGCGTGAAAATACCATTTTAACCATTCCTATGATAGAATAGAACATTGGTCCAAAATGAAACGATATATAATGAAACGGGAAACGAATGGAATCGCAACACTCAACACATTTGTGGTGTCGGAAACATTATGTTTTATTAAAGTTTGCAAAAATGTTGTCCGTTTTGCGAAATCTCACTTAGTTTTCGAGATACGAGCCATTTTACAAAATGCCAATATTTTAAAATGGCCTGTATCTCCGAAACTTGCTCCACTGGAGTATTAATATACCCCTATAATATACATAGGCTAGGTCCGAGAGAGATGCCGATTGATTAATATTTATAAAACAGCCACAGGGTGATTTTTTTTTTTTTTTACTTATTTATGTGATAATACAAGCCTAAACATACACTCAAAAAAAATAGTTAGTAAAGTCAACAAAAAATTTTGCTGAGTCAGCAAAATTTTAGTCAGGAGGATGCTTGCAAAAAAGTTGCTAATGTCAGCGAAATCTTTTGCTGAATTATGAAAATTAGTAGATTCAACAACAGTTTTGCTAACACTGGATTAGAAATTAAAATACCCTTGCTAAAAATTAATAAAATGAAATAGAAACATATTTTTGTGATTCTTTTAAAAATAATTTGCAATTCGTTACAAAATATAAAAATGTTCATACTCCCGAATTAACGACATGAATTAATGTAATATCTAAAAAAATAGAAATAATTATATATAACATAAACAAAATTATGTTTCAGCTACTTACATCAATGGTTGTCTACATGATAATTATAGAAACGAAACGAAAAAATAACAAAATATAACATATACATACAGTGAACTCTCAAAAACGTGAACTAATTTTTGCAAGGGGTATTCGCGTTTCTGATTTTACTACAGAATTGATTCACTTAGAATAAATTATATTCCAAGTACTTCAGAACCAATCATTATGTTGATTATTTTACAAAAAAAAAAAATATGCAAAGATTTTGAATATTTTTCTTCTGAAAAATTCTGAAATTCAGAATTTTTTTTTTAAATATTCAGACACTTGCCCATATAAATATGTTAACACTTTAAGAAATTTTTCGTATTAGAAAACTTTCTAATTTTGGGATTTTTTTAAATAGACTAAATTCAGAATCGAAGACAATTTTTGCATACCCAAATTATTGATTTTAATACGTTTTTGATATTTAACAGCTCTTAATTTATAATACATTTACTATAAAAATAACTGCTAATTCCATTTAAATTTAATTCTATGCGTTTTAAAACACTTTTTATATAAAAAAATCTTAAATTCGGAGATACAGGAAAAGGTTTAATGAGCATATTATTCGGGAATTACCGAAATTACTAAAATATTGAAGAAATAGAAACATTTCTTAAAAAAAAAATGTGTTCACGTTTTAGAGCTATTGGACTTTGTTGACGTTTTGGAATAGTCAATGTAAAAAAAGTGTTCATGTTTCTAGGACGTTCATGTTACTGGATGTTCATGTTTCTGCGAGTCCACTGTACAACCCTTTTTTAGCAATAAGAAAAACGAAACATAAAAATCTATCTAAGATGTGTGTCTTTGTCTTTTGCTTTAGTCTGTCTAGTTGCTGTATATTTGTTTGCAATTTCACCACACTAGATTATTAATCTCTATAAACATTTGGTTTACAAATACACATTTAATCTTTATTAAATTAAAATATTTTATTTTGTCTTTTAATTAATAAATATACAATTACTTTCACAAGCCGGCGACAACGCAAAATTTAAGTTGTTTCAATCCACAATTTTGTTTTATGTCGGAAAAACAGATACAAAAATCTACCATGTTTGATTTTTTTATATGTCCTACTAGAGTTGTACTTTTTAGTATCATTTTCCTAGTCAATACTACATCTTCATATGCCGCGACATCTAATTCATTCATTAATGTGCTAATCAGCACTATTTTTTTTAGCAAAATGAATTAGTAAAACATTAGTATAATATTAGTAAAACATTAGTTCAAAACAGTTAAGTGCTGAATAAGTATAACTAAAATTTTAGCTGAAAACATAATTTTAGCAAAATATTGCCTGAAAAATAGTATATCTGATTTACAAGACGTTTTACTAACTTTTCTACTAACTTATTTTTTTGAGTGTATGTTTTCGGATAAAGTTAGTTAATCTTTCCATTTCCTTTCCAGTGTTACAATTTTTTTTTTTTTTTTTTGTAAACAAATGCCATTTCTGCTCAATTGTAATAAGTTTTTAGGCATTAGTGTGATTTCATTAGCATTAGTAGGACTACGATTTGGAATTCACTCAGCTTTTTTCAAATTTTATTTTTTTTGAATTCGTTTAAAACTATCTGGTGTCGGCAAATTTGCTCAAAAAAAGTCATATTTTTACCCTATGTGCCACGTCGTTTCGCAGAGAAGGAATATGGTTTAAGATCTTCATTTTATGTTTGGAAATACGTTATTATTATAGTATGGTCTTACTGATAATAACATAATATTTAATTAATATAATATCATAAGGATCATACTATGATGAAATTTAAATTTTAATCATTACATGATGATTTTTGACTATTGAAGTACCACCGAGGTTTAGTGAACTGTTTAAAAATTTTTTTAAACACAAATTTCATTTATTTTATTGTAGTAGGCGCCTAGTTTAGGCATTTGGAATTGCCTACGTCCAAAAGATACGGAGTTTATTTTACAGTTCTTAACATTTGCCTAACACACAATCTAAGCATAACTTAAAATTTTTAACTATAAATTATTGTATAAACAACATGAGTTAGCACTTCGTCATAAAATGTATGTTCTTATCAACCCATCAATTTCAAATAAAAAAATACATAAAAAAATAAAAACTACTTTTTTACCATAAAATTGCATTTTTTTTTTTCCTCTTTCCAATAAGTCAATAATTGGTAAAGTAAATTTTTATCGTTAGATTTGAAATGTTTCTCACAACTTAGACAGCAACTGAAAACTTGGCCACCTACATACACGAGCGTTACAATAAGCTCAAGTGTATGTGTGTGAGTGTGTGAATGATGTATATGTAGCCATTAAATATGACTAGCGAAATATTTCTATGGCAAAACTAACTTTTCAACATTTTTAACAGGACAACAAATATAATAATAAAAAAAAGAAATATAATATATCTAAAAGTAACAAACTATATTGCACTTTAACAAACACTGTCAATAAATTTTGACAAGCTGTGCCTTGTCGTAAGTTTTTCTTACTTAAAAAAATAAATTTATATATTATTGGCAACTGTTTCCGTCTTATGCCATCATACACAACTATTTTCCATAAATTTAATCGTATGATGGTTTGGTAGTGTAACTTTCTTGTTATTCCATTTTTGTATATTTTGGTTACAATATATAAATAGAGTTATAACATGTTTTGAATTACTAAACAAGTGAAATTTAATATATACAAGACAGTAAAAAAAGACAAAAACTAGGTCATATAGTGATAAATTATAGGAAATATTACAAGCAGAACACACAACAAAAAAAAAAACAAAAGATTTAAACAGTTTAGTAGCGGAAAATATAAAAGAGTATATAAATAAAAAGTTTTTTTTTTTTTGTTTAGCTTCAAGTATATTTTAGAAATAAATGTATAAATTAAATTGAAAAATTTATTCAGTGTCTTAAAAATATTATACAAAAATTTTAATAGAACAAATTTAGTCACTGACGTATACTTGTTATTATATAAAGATAATGATATTACTCATACGCCTTGAAGTAAAATCTTAAATAAAAGCACTGGCAAAGTCGGTAGTAGAGCTCTGCAATATTGACT
Organism: Delia radicum; assembly: GCA_021234595.1. Taxonomy (NCBI): domain Eukaryota; kingdom Metazoa; phylum Arthropoda; class Insecta; order Diptera; family Anthomyiidae; genus Delia; species Delia radicum. The sequence goes on along the minus strand of CM037853.1, from coordinate 7,594,609 downwards.
GTACAAGACACATCAATGAACGACACACAATTAACTGTTTATCTGAAAAAAACCTATGTATGTATATGTAAAAAGTGATAAATTATTAATGTGTGCGTTGTGAGAGAAATATTTGATGCTGGTTTAAAAAAATAATGTTTTTATATATAAATTCACTTGTTTATCGATGGACAATATTGCATTTGCAAATACATCATTATATTTTTTGTGATAGGCTGCTATAATTTTTTTATGTTTACACTCAAAAAATGGTGTATGATAGTAAATGCTTTTGGTAAAATGCATTGCAATGTTAATAATAAAAGAAATATATTATTTAAATACATTATGATTATTAAAAAAATATATATGCCCAAGAAAAAATAATTTCATTTATTTATTCATTTGTAATATATGTAGCCTAATTGGCCAATAAATTTATATAACATGTAATTTAAATACTATGAGAATAAAAGTACTTAATTCTAAAAAAAAAAAAAAGATCAAAATTAAAACCCAATTACCAGCTAATGCTTAAGAATACGCAGAAGTTAAATACTCATGAATCTTACGTTTAAATAATTGTACACAAAACTTGAATGATCGCAAACATCTTGGCAAACCATTCCACAAACGAATATAATATGGTTAAGTATGACGTGGTTTATAGTAAGATACAATTTTAATATATTGTAAATTGTCACCAAGTGTCAATACCACTTGTGGCAACATTTTACTTAAATATACATCGTATAAAAGTAGTTGGGCCTTCGCCTGTTAACTAATTTGGGCCATTTCTCTGCAGCCAGAGCTTAATTTTTAAAACTTTAATTGCGTTTTTAGGCTTTAAACACAATTGATTTGTATTTTATAAATTAAGTTAATTTTTCTTTAAATTTAATAATGACCATATAAAATTTATTAGAATTTGAAAATTTTCGCCGGATTTGCGAATAACTTATGTCTCTTGTTTTTATTATTTATTAAATTTCTTTTGTTTGTTTGAAATGTTTTTATTTGGTTAAGATAATTTTTAATTTTAATTTTTTTTTATTAGTGTAAAATATGTGATTATTTCATTATTGTTTTCAATTATTTATCTAAAAAGGCCTGATTACTTGAAGCGTCTATTTTATATTGTTTTATATTGACACAATATGGCATAATACAAAAACCGAAACGCAAAAATCGCAATACAACGCCCTCATCTGGTTTTGATAATTTTGCTAATTAGATCTATTTCAGGAATTTTTTAGGTTCCCATCATCAGAACACGTTTTGAATGAAGTGACAATCAAATGCAAAAACATCAAACAGTCATATGAACTAGTTTTCTCACTAAATGCCTTCTTTCAAAACGTGTTCTGATGATGGGAACCTAGAAAATTCCCTAAATTTATCTATCAACACATTCCTGAGAGTGGTCAATTAATAAATTTGAAAATAAAATCTGTAGAGATTATTTGTTAGGGCAATATCCTAATAAAGAAATATAGAGTATGGCCTCCAACTTCAATAATTTTCATTTTCAATTTGAATAACTACAGAAATATTGAGGAGGAATTATTCAAAGTTAACGATTTCACAAAAACGTTTATTTTGAAAGTGGTATGAGTCCTCTTTATTTTTTTGTTAATAAAAAAAAAACTTTAATAAACAAGAATATTGGAAATATTTTTGTATGGGAAAGTAATAAAATAATGTAAAAAAACATTTAATGACCAAATTGCGCGTTAAAAATTGAAATTTGCCAAAATTTAGTAAACACAAATCTTATGTTTTTTATGGCAAATTTTCTTAACGTTTATCATCATTACGACATAAATAATTTAAAAATATTTGATGTAATAATTATGTTTAATAACGACACATATTTTTCAAACTTTTGTTTTGCATATCGGTATAAGCCCTTTAAAAAAATGTGCTAAAGATAGAATTTGGTACAACACATGACGGTCTTTTTATATAAAACTAAAACTAAATAATTCTAAAATTTTAGCAAACAAAATAGAAAATAGAATATTTGTTTTGTTAGTGTTGCCACTTCTGAGTATAATATACAATAACAGAAAAAGCTAATAGAAAAGAAAACTGCAATTTAGCTGCATTAGATTCGAGGCCATACTTGGGTGTGATCGCTAAACGGTCATGACTTGGTATTGTTACGTTTGTAATGTAAGAAGAGCGCAGGTTTGATTCTTACCCTCGCAGGTTGTTAAAAAATTTATCATATAGAGACAATCTGACATTTATAAAATACACAAATAATAATAAAATTTAAATGGGAAATCACTGATGACGCCTGTCCATAAAAAGAGGCAGAAACTAGTCTAGTCTGATTTAAAAATCAATAGTGTTTATAATTTTTAGAGAAAAAAACGTTTATTTTTCTTCTTAACCTCAACATTTCTAAATTTTAACTATTTAACGGAAATTGTTTTATCTGTTATGCAATTTCGAGTCGTTGTGAAAAGACATATTTTTAAACATTTCTAGAATTATTTTTGGCTAAAAACTAAAGTTTAACTGAAAAAAAAGCGAAATGGTAAAAACGTTAATTTTGAAAATGGTATGAGTCCACTTGCAGTTAAAAAAAAACGGTTAATTTCGTAACATCTATTAAAAGTTCTTTGTTATATGAAAAATTTAAACACGTTAAAATGCAAACAAAAATGTATATCACAATTTAAAAACAAGTGGACTCATACCAATTTCAAAATAAATTGGTGAATTTGAAAACAATTTAATGTTTTAAAAAACAATTCAGAACAAGTTCCGAATTTTTAGTTTAATACAAAACTTAATTAATATAAAAGCACAGCGTTACAAAATTGACCATTAAAATCGAAAACAAGAGTACCGCCCATTTTTCATAAATATTTCGGTCACGCTGAATTTAATGGTGTATCCAGTCCTTTCACTTATGGTCTAGATTCTTCCCAAAATTGCATAAAACTTTTGCATGTTTTAACGAAGTTTTTTATGTATAAAGTTTTAAAAACAACATACTTTCCCTTAATTTTTTATTTAAAATACTGATGAGCCCTTCAACAACATTTGGGTATCAAATTTGTTTAATAAGTATGCAGCATTAATAAGTAAATAAATCAACAGTTTGTATCAGTTTTTACTATATTTTACAATTCTTTTACTATTTATCATATAATTTCGGAATAGATCAAATCATTTTCGCACATAAACAAAAAAAGTCTGCACTTTTGTTTATGTAAAAAATAAAAAACTAAGAAAGTGCAGTTCATGTGAAAAACGCAAAATGTGACTAAAATTTATATTACAGAATAGCGAAAAAAATAACCTATGAGTTCATATTTTACTATAACATGTAAATAGCTTAAAAATTATGTGTACCAAAATTCAACCAAAAATATTAATATTTCCGAAAGTTAGTTTAACAAAAGCTTTTACTACAGACAATATCCAACAAACATTTGAAAATATAAGTTTAAAAATGTTCACATATTTGTAAGATTTTTTTATTCCTAAAATAAGGTTAGATGTTTTTTCTTTCGTTACTTTCATCGTTTCATCGTTACTTTTAAATAACGTATTCGTTAAATATTGTTCTTTATAAATATTTCAATATTTTCTATGCTATAATAAAATGCCGTACATGTCATTTGGCTTTAACATAGAAATATTGAAAAATATATAACAACATACCTTCACATACTTTCAACTAAACCAAATTCAATTCTCCAAAATTAATCCTGAGTTACTCGATGAAATTTTCTGGATCAATAGCAAAACATTCAGTCTTTTTTTAAAAAAAAATTTAAAAAAGTTTTGGATTTTTAAATAAATTATGGTTTTTATTGCACTGAATTTTCAGAACTATTTCTGAATCTTTTAAACAAATTTCTATTATAATTTCTATCATTTTCCAAATTCAGTTAAATTATTATAAATAATATACCAAAACTAAGCGCAAAATTTGTCATTATTAAACCACGCCTACTTGGCCCACTGCTTAGAAACTTGCATCATATAGTATAGAAAATATTTTAACATTGATGCGATGAACTTTTTCCTGTAACGGGGCAGTGGGCTTGTTAAGCACAATACGCACATGTTATCATACAAGCAAAATATCCTAATTTAAATTCTTATTTTCCGGCAAGGGCATGTCCATTCTGGTAACACCTTACAAACCACATTTTACCTCCAGTATAAATGTAATAAGTTTTTTTTGAAAACTTTATATTTTTATGTTGGGTATTAAATTAAAATTTGAAGTTTTTTAACTAAAATTTGTATATATACAATTATTTATAAGTTTCGAGTGAAAAACATGAAGTTTTTCTAATAAGGACGTAACATGTTACATTTCTATCACAAACAATATTATTTTAACATGGCATGTCCCTCGAGGTGACTACTAACCATGGTAACATGTTACTTCTTCCTCACTTATAAGTAAAGAGTTTTCAAAAACTATTTCTTTATATTTTGTATTTTTAGATCGAATATTATTTTAAAACTGTCAAATTTGTAGAAAATATTTGATTATCTTATTTTATGTAGAAAATAGCTAATTATACCATAAACACATTTAAACAATTGAATTTGTTGGTACACTCAGGGAACTTCTGCTTTAAAAATATTAAGTTGTTTGGGTTGTAATACAGTTTCTTTATTTTTAATGTAAATGTCAGTCATTTGTATATCAAATTTAATATTATACTAGCCTTGTTTAAGAAAGCACATCAGCTCAAATGACTCTTTAATGATTTGATATTATTTTTTTACATTTTGTTTATTTTTACTAACATATGCGGTTAATTTTTACTACAATTGTTAGAGCAGTAAAAACTAATAACAAATGTTTTTAGAGCAGTAAAAACAAATGTTAGTTGAATTTAATAAAATGTTAGTCGTCATTTCTTCAAGTGAAATTTCATTCGTTTTTGACTACATTTGCTGTAGTCTTTACCTACATAATATCCTTAGTGTACTAATGGGCTGTCAGTAATACCAAGAGTCGCGAAGTATTGCAAAGGTAAGGAGTTTAACTTTTTACCAGCTAAAATGTTCCGTAATACCAACTTATTACCGAGGTTTTGCTGGGATATGCTAATATATCAACTTAACTAAATTATATAAAGCATTTTTTTTTTATAGATAAACTCAAATCATTTTATGATACTGCAATAAATAAAACAAATATTTATGTTCATTTACCATTATCGTATACTGCTACTAGGGTTGCCAGACGATCTTAATTTCGTTTGATTTAAAAGAATTTTTAATGCTCTTCAAGAATCAAGAAAAAAAATATGTTTTGTCAAGATTTTTAAAGTCTAACCAAATAAATTTTTTCAAAATTTTCCTTAAACACAGTTTTGGAAATAATAAAAAAAGGCCAATTATTCGATTTTTTTTATGGGTTTCAATAAAATAAACTACGTATGCGAAAATGGGAGCGTTGTTAAACATATATGATCATATATGGGTTTGTTTATGAAAATATGTTAAAAAATTGCAGAAAATTAATATTTAAGGAACTTATTTTTGAAATTGACTTTTTTATGAAACTTATTTTTATATGCAGAAAATTAGTTTTTTTAAGAAAATCCATTGTTAAAATGAATAGAATTAAAAATTGGCTTATACTTTATAAACAGAGAAGACAAATTTGTTTTCTTTGCCAATTTTTTATTGATATTTGCTTTTATGTGTGTCATTTTTTGAATTTTAATTTTTAGGCATAAAATCAGTTTTTTTTAAGATTTTTGAGCTTTAAAATTGCTTTTTTTATATATTCTTTGCTTTTAAAACTTTTTTCCTTAAAATTTTGTAATTCTTATTTTAGAAAGTGTAATTATTTTACCTTTCTTGTAGTTTTATTTTTTTTATTCTTTTTTTCTAGTTTTTGTCTTCTCTGTTTATAAATTATTAAAATTATAAATATCACTCAGTCGCATTAAGTCCCCCTATGTATGCAACTGCAAATTTAAAAAATACAACAAATACAATCGTACAATTTATTTTTATTAAAACTTTAATATCACTCATGCGTCTGGCCATTTTGTTATCATATTATATTTCTCGAAAGTATGCAACAAAAAATTTGGTTTGCACCACTAACACTCACGCAATACAAATTATACGAAATATTTATATATCACTCATTCGCCTAGGCTTGTTTTACTTTTTTATAATAAGCATTCCTTGAGTATAAAACATCCAGTATTGTTATTTTATCATTTTTTTTTTTTTTCTTCTTAACATTTAAAATTTATAAAACAAATCTAAATTAGTTTGCATTTTTTTTAGTAAACAAATTATATATATTTTAATTGTTTTACTTTTAGATTTTAACAACTTAAAACCAGAAGTTTACTATTCGATTTTTTATCGTAAATTATGATGTGAGCAAGTTCACGATCATTTGCTTTTTGTTAAACAAAAAAAACCGTGCAATGTTTATTTATCGATTAAAAATGTCTTCTTCCGCTAATTTAATGTAGACTTTTATCTACTAACAGGTCCTTACATGTTTCATTTCGGGTCGAAATATGAAAAACTTTTAAAAAGCTTATTTTTGTCTGCATTAAAAAAATCTTTTTAACTTTTAATATTTACCCATAATGAAAAAACGAGCGAAGCTTTCAAAACCCATTGGGGATTTTGGTCTACTGATAGTCTAGTATTATATCCCGCTGGTTGCGTTAGGGCCACAATTTTGCACGGTGTAATTAAAAACAATAACCAGCTGACTGATAGTGAGTTTGTTTATATTTTTATTTTAACTGGCTAAGACTACGTTATTTTTACAAAAGATTATTATTATAAGACATGAAAATATATGGAAAATAACGAGGATGTTGGACCAATAAAAAATTCTAAATATACAGTTTATTTGAAAAGGTTGAATAATAAATCTTTTTACTCCAACTGATAATTTTTTATAACATTGTTTTATACTTTTTATAAAAAAAAATATATTTTTATACAAAAAAATAAATTAAATTGAAATACAACTACTAAAGTATGGGTGTTTTTAATTGTCAAGATATTTTTCCAAATCAAGATTTTTTTTGGCGCCTGTCAAGCATTTTCCATATTTGATTCTGGCAACCCTAACTGTCACTGACAAAATCCCTATATCCATATTCGAATATCTAATTCAACTTCTTTCTGTGTATTTGTATGTGCGGGTATGCCTGTGTGTGTAACAATATAATCTATACCTTATTGACGCCACTTGACGTTTACTAGTGTGTGCTGTTGCATAAATTTTACTTCCATTCAAGCATAATATTAGTTTCTGATAACTGCACTCAACAACTAAAGGCTCATTTGCATTAAGTGTCCTTCAATTGTACTATTTATATGTTTGTTACTATATGTGTTTGGCTATATGTGTGTTTGTGTTAACATCAGTAAAGCGAAATGTAATTTTTTAGCTACGAGTATAAAACACATGCACGAATAGCTGCACACAAAAAAAAACCCTTATAAATAGTTGAAAATTCAGCTACGGCGACAGAAAATAGTATCTGAATTTGCACCAGCAAAATTTTCAATGAGGTTGAAAAGCACGTTTTGCTAAATTTTATGTAAAAAAGTTAGTTAACTTACAATAATTTGACAGAAAAGTTGTTAAATGATAATAAATCAGTTGCAATCATCATATGTTTTCTGCTGAATGTTAGTTAAAAAACAAATTAGTTAGTTAGTTTAGTTTAGTTTAGTTGTGGTGTAATGGTTAGCGCGTTGGACTGTTATACAGATGGTCCCGGGTTCGATTCCCGTTGACGACAACATCAATTTAGAAAAATAATGTGTATGAGTTTTCTATCACTTATATGTATCGCTGCGCCCACCTTCGGTGTTCCCATAGCACTTAACCCCACCGAAGTAAAATAATGAAGTAAAATATGAAACAAAAAGCTTCAATAAATTCGCAAACTCTACATCAGATGGCGAGCAACAACTGTTCTAAGACTTATGTACTCGCGCAATTACAGTGTTGCCATGTTTGAAGCCCTTCATATTTCACCCCCTTTCATCTCTCCACTATCCAATTTCCAAAGAAAGCAACACATTAATTAATAGGAAGAATTTCCTGAGTGTTGGTTGCTTCTCTTTGAAAAAAAAATATAAAAATATAAAGGGTGTTTTTTATAGAGGTATAGAACTTTGAAATTGAATAACACAAAGATGAATTTTTTAAATTGACATGAAATTTACTTTATTCGAAAGATAATCTTCTGGCATTATAATTTAAATATGACTTCTGGCGTATGACCGCCACGGCTGGATTGGACGTAGTCTAATCTGGAGGTCCAGTTTTCGATGAATTTTTCCAACATTTGTGGCCGTATATTGGCAATAACGCAAAGAATTCTGTCATCCAAGTGGTCAATCGTTTCGAGCTAATCGGCGTAGACTAGCGACTTCACATATTTCCACAGAAAATAGTCCAGCGGCGTTAAATCGCACGATCTTGCAGGCCAATTGACGGGTCCGAAACATCAAGCTATGCGGTTACCAAACATTTCCTTCAATAAATCAATTGTGGCACGAGTTGTGTGACATCTTGTGCCGTCTTGTTGAAACCACAGCTCTTGTACATCATGGTTGTTCAATTGATGAACGAAAAAGTCAGTAATCATGGCTCTATAGCGGTCACTATTGACGTATAGACTGATTGGGGTCTTCCTCAAAGCTACGCTCTACAGCAGCAATGACTTCTTCTGTACGCACTGTACGACGTCTCTGTGGATGCATATTATCATTTAGAGTAAACGTGGTGCGAAAACGTTCCATAGTTAATCGAATTAATTGCTCTGGTAGACGATTATGTTGACCGTAAAATGGACATAGTGCGCGATACGTATTTCGAACAGAAAAATGATTTTCAAAATAAATTTGCACACTTTGAAAGCGTTGTTCGGGCGTCAGTCTATTCATGTTAAAATGACAAACTAAACATAAATCACTTGACAGCTAACAAAATGGCCGCCATTTAAAGAAGTATTCCAAACTTATAGTTCTATACCTGCATAAAAAAACGCCCTTTATATACACAATAAAATTCAAAATTCTGGCACATGTGAAACTTAAGAACTACTTAATCCACAGATTAGAATTTTGGTATTATTTTAACAACTCGGTACTGACGATATAATTACAAATTGAAATAAGGATGCCAAGTGACTTTAGTTTGATTTGAAAGTCGTTTATCATACTTATCTCAAATTGTAATTTAATTTTTCAGTTATAAGGTTTCAACTTATCATCACCAACATATGATTACAAGATTTTTGATTTAAACGCTTTTTTTATTTAACAAACAAATTAAATATACTTTTACTTTGTTAATAAAGTTGCTAATAATTTATATTATTATTTTCTTTGTAGATCCGCTGGCGGTAGTATGCTGGGTGATGTTAATATATCCGCTATTTTGGATTCGTTTAGTGTCAGTTATGACAAAAGAGTAAGACCCAATTATGGTGGTAAGTACAAGAAATTTTCCATTAAAATTCAATCAAACACTAGTTAGATTTAAAAGTAAAAACAAACACATGAAAAACTCTCATTATAAAAAAAAAAAAAGAAAATTTATAATCATTATCAAATAGGATTCAGGGCCGTTATATTACCAGCATATTTCACATAATAGGTTAACAATTATTATTTGTATTCCATTAAGAATGTCTTTTTTTAGTTGAATTTTTAAAATTTTTTCCTTTAATTGTTCTTAAACAAAATTTTATTTAGTATTGCTATTGATTGATACATGATTTCAGGACCTCCTGTTGAAGTTGGTGTCACCATGTATGTGCTATCGATCAGCTCGCTATCAGAAGTGAAAATGGTACATAATTTAAAATATATGTACCTTGTTTTTTGTCTCTGTTTTGTTAATTTGTTAATTTACTTATATAAAAGAAATAATTTAAATTTTACTTTCATTTTCTTAGAATTGTCTTATTTTAAATTTTATTTCTATGAAAAAAAAAAAAAAAAATCTAGTTTGTGTTTTAGTGTCTCCAAGTTCTTAATATGAAAAAAAACTTAACAACACTTTTCAATTTTTCTCTAATGCAAATTTTATGATTTTTTTTTTAAAAATAGGCAGTCATGTTTTATAATTTTCTTTATGTACTTTTTCTATTATTTAAACTTGTAAACGTCTTATTTTTTAATTTACTTAACAAAACTGCGGAATTCCTCTTATAAATAAATGGAATTTTTATTTAGTATCTGCTACTAAATGGATAAAAGAAAAGTAAAACAAAAATAGGTTTCGATTATATAGCTTTTCTCTGCAATTATTTAAAGAGATCAATGGTTTTTTACATTAAAGCTAAAAAAAAAAATAAAAAATGTTGAACATATCAGCACTTCCCCTATTTTTAGTTGGTATTTTAGTTGCAACACTATCACCCTAGTCAATAAATTAGTTTGACACAATTTTTTTTTTCTGTTAGTAGTTGAATACAATCAGAGTTCTATTTTAATTTCTTAGCGCTTAAATTCTAACTAATTTCCCATTTACATCCCCATCCTACACCAAAAAAAAAAAAAAAACACTGCTCATTGGCGCTATATAATTTTTGGTAACAATTTTAATTTTATAATTTAGTACTTTTTAAGCTTAATTTAAGTTTTCCTAATTTTTTTTTTAAACTTTGAATAGGTTTAATATCGTTAAATGTTTGCTTTTTTATATGAAACAAAAGAAAGCTTTAATATCACTTTATTTATACTTTAATTACATTCCATATTTCCTTTACTTTAAAAGGAATTTACATATAAGGCTAAGGGTTTGATTTGGTTTTCATTTGTCTTGGTTAAACACAATCCGTTGAAAAATTCATTAATCTATCAGTCAGTCTATTATTCAATCAACAAATTTTCATTATGGTTTACCCATTTAAAAGAAATTTCAAAATTTATGCATATTTTATACAATTTGTTTGTTTTAAGCATTCAATTTCTATTGTCACCTTTAACAATTTTTTTTTAAATTGTTTTTAAAAAGAGAAACACTTTTTTAAACTATGTTTTGCATAAGTTTATCAATATAACGCACAAAATAATTTTAATTATCTTTAAAACGGTTTTTTATGTTGCACAGTGGGCTTCAGGATTTTTTGAAGATAATGTTCGCCTTAATATTTAATGCATAACTTTACATAAAGAAAAAGTATGATCGAAGAACATAATATCATGATTGGGAATACGAAGTGATTATAGTATGGTTCTTATGATCATAAAATGTTACTTTGTTATCGTGATATCAGTCGTTGTAAACATATTATAATCACTTAGGATAATATTTATTATCATAACGATCATATTATGATAAAAATCAAAACTCCAATTATTACCTTCATGATTGAGACCGGTCACTTTATTTATTTATTTACTTATTTATTTATTTATTTTATTTATTTATTCGTAATACAATAAGCTTACAAGGCCAAAACGTATTACTAAGTTGTACAAAATACTTCACTAATTATAAGAAAAAAAATTAAATATAATACATTATTAATAAAAATAAAGAAAACAATATTAATAGCAACCCTAATAATAGAGAAAAGAAGAAATAAAAAAAACACTCTTGTAAGATATGACACAGGTACGCAAATATGACATGACCATTATGAAATAGTAGCCCCAATCCGCGAAATTCAAAAAAAAAAAAGAAAATCACCGATTATTCAGATATGGATTCCTCTGAAAATTACGCAAGAGTCTATTTTTAAAAGTATCGGTGGGAACAGTTAAATCATGTAAATTTTCGGGTAACTGATTCCAAATTCTCGCAGTTCTGACAAGAAATGATCGTTCATAAACTGAGCAAGTAAACAAGGGATAAACAATATGGGTATTCCCCGGAGATCTAAAAAATACAAATTTAGAAGCCAATTATTGTGGCACATTAAATATAAGTATCTTAAACAAGAAAATCATATTACGTTATTCAAGGTACTGCTTAAAGGAACATCCCAAAAATTCATTAACAGCACCAATTACGCGAACATGGTCATAATGAGCAATTTCAAAAACAAATCTTACTATTCTCCTAAGCACACTTTCAAGCCTATTAATATTATAGGATAACGTACCACATACAACATCAATGCCATAATTAAGGTGTGACATGAGTAAAGCATGTGCGATCATACGTTTAACCCTGAGTGGCAGGTGAAGTCCAGAGCGGTAAAGTGATCTCAGACCTAGAGTTACCTTATCAGAAATAGCATCAATATGGGGACCAAAATTTAAGTGATCCTCAATTACCAGACCTAAGCATCTGAGACTATCAACAAACATAATATCCACACCACCCATTCTAATATGGGGGCAAACAACGCTGCGATATAGTAAGCGAAACATAATAGCCTTGGTTTTCATGGTGTTAATAGTAAAGTTACTTTATGATGGCCGTGTGATAGGAAAGGGTCAATTGGTACATTTTAAACACCTTGTTACGTGGTAGGTGGTGAATCCAAAAATAGGTTTTTAAATAAATAAAGAATTACTTTTCTCAAATGTCTTTCAAAACTATCTGCGAACTTAAGATTACTTAATGAATTAAGTATAAAATTGTTTAAGAATTCAAAAAACAGAATGAAAATGCAGACACCGCAATTAAATTTTAAAATCAATTAAAATTTAGAAAATAATATAAATAGAAATCTAGAAAATTCCATAAAAATAAAATTTTAATTAAAAAGTTGATAAAAAGAATAAGAAGTGATATGCTATAAACACATAGACGACTGCAGCTACACGACTACAGCCTGTCAGAAATAAAATACACACGTTTATATGAAAACGATTATTTTGGCACCAACACAACTACACGGCTACCCGACTACTTTTGCCGCTGTAGTCAACTTAGGTTAATTTCTATTTTTGTTGGCTGCAAAACAAAAATAGTGTTGACAATAAAACAAAATATGTAACAAATTAGTGCTTAAAAATATTTTATTTTGTTAAACACAAAAAACGTCGCAACATCAAATGGTATAATTGCATTAATATTCAAGAGGGGTTATATAAATTTATTTTCACGTTATAATAATGTATTATAAATAAGTAATTGTATTTTTAAGTGAACTTTATATACGTGTCTACAACCAAGCATTTTGTTCTATTTTAATAAAGAAAAAAAAGATGTAATTGGCACTACTGAAACAAAAATGCATTTGTATCAGGGATGTTAAATGGAGTTTTCAATTTTGTACCAACATCCAAAAAAAATTGTACTTTTTGGACGTTGACGGTACCATTTTTTTAAATTTATTAAAACAACAAAAAAAAAATACAGAAAAATTCTCTTGTACAGAAAAAAAAAACAAAACCTTCCAATAACATACATTATATGTATGAATAAAATAAGGCATAAAAAAGTCTTATGAATATATGAGACCAAATCATGGAATTATTTGTTTAGTTAATAAACTATTTGGAATTTCTACATCATAGCAGCATAAATTTGTCGCTCTTAACCAATCCTTAGTCTGTATGAGACTTGATAATGTTGGCTAATGTAGTCTGTTTCTTTCCTTAGTTTTTATTATATTTTGAAAAGAAAAAAACTCTTTCCACATTTGCAGACCAGTGTGGAATGGATAAAATTCCAGCAACGACTAGAAATGTCTGGAAACATATTGACATTCAGTTCATTTTGAAAATTAGCTACTACCGACCAAAAACTACAAAAGTTTTAATTTTTTAACGACTTCAGTTAAAAAAATTTTAGTTTTTACTCTGGCTCAAGTAATATTTTTACTAAGAAGACAAGAATGGAGCAAAATTAATGATTAATCGGTTTTTTGTTAAAGTTCTGCCTATTATGGAGGCTATAACTTTTCTAAAACACTGGGTTCTGAAGAGATCTTTAACCAGATCGAAATACTAGTATTAACCTAGCTAATATGTTTGATTTGCTTTATTTTTGTAAATATATGGAGGTTGAGAGCTCGTTCTAAATTAAACATATATAAGATTGTTTGGAATTTTCTTTCATTTCTTTAACAATAATTTAATTTTCGTTTGAGTTTGAATTTTAACGTATTTTTCAGACAATTGCAGTTAATACTATAATTAATATGCAATTTTATTTAATTTAATTGTGAAAGGCGTGGTAGAGAAGAATGAGTGTATTTTCTAAAAATCATAACTACATTGCAAATATTCAATTTTTTCTGAATCAGACTGCGCAGTTTCTGGTATTGAACGTTCGTCAGTGACCCTGTTTTTTTGAATTTTTGAATAATGTAATATTTGTTATGTTTTTATTTGTTCGATTGCGTCTATATGAAATTTTTCTGTGCAATCATTGACCGTGGTATAGATAAACTGATTTCTAATGCCACATGCACTCGCACTACACGTTAGACAGAGTGCTTTAACCCTCTGAGCTATAGTTAGGTCGAGTTTTGTTGTGATTAAAACTAGTTTTATTCAATACACGGTGTTTTTGTTCTTGCATACATAATCTCAGAAGTACAACTCCAACAACACAACAGTTCTATTTTTAGAAACTCACCTCACTCTAATGTCCACTGTTTTCCCATATGTTATAAGTGATGCCATATCTATATATCAATTTTCACTTCTTCAGAATTTTAATAAATTCAAAATAAAAGTGAAGTTGGCTGCAACAAGTGTCAATATATGTAAGAGCTGCCAGATAAATTTTGTAAAAAATCGTAAATTTTTAATCGATATTAAAAAAAAAAAATTGCCAACTTTATTCTTCAAAATCCTTAAAATGATGATAAATCGTAAAATCTGGCGGATACAGTCGCATATATTTTAAGAGCTCATTACATAAAACGAATAAATGCAATGAAAAAGGACACAATAACAATTTGTTTGCTATACTAAAAATTCAAAAAGGGGAAAAATTAAAAATTTTTAAATTGTACCAAATGAGTCGCGGTAGTACCACGGTACTTTATAAGGTCAAAATGTACCAAAAAAAGTACAATTGTACCAACTTTAACATCCCTGATTTGTATAAAAAACAGCTCTTGATATTTTTAAATTGAATCGTGATCAGCTGTTTACTATGCTGCTGTCGTTTCCAAAATAATAAGTAGCTGACCACACGGCGACGATTGCAGTCAACGGCATTTGCAGTCGTGTAGCTCTGCAGTCTGCTGTGGTCTATGTGTTTATAGCAATAGTTATTAAATCCTTGAAATACCACGGGGAGATAATTAGAGACTCTAATCGAAATATTGGGAAATAAAATATAATAACAATTATTTAATAGGGCCCGTCCCCTCAAAAAATAGTGCTTATGCCGAAGCAGTTCCGAAAGGCATTATTTAATTACCAAGCGCTTTCAAAGCAAATCCAGAAGGCACGATTTTTGTTCGCGATGTCCCACTTGGTATGTCTCTTTTACGCAGGTGAAAAGCGCTTCTTTTATATGCTCTAAGAAGTAATAACTGCATGCCTTCATAGGCAGTTAAAAGTGCTTGTTTTCAGTGTTGACATGATAAATGCTTCATTGTATGCATTCTTTACTGCTTCATTGTATGCATTATTCACTGCTTCAAAAAAGATATTTTGGAAAGCACAACAGAATGCCTTCAAAAATGCGATATTTCGGAACCGGTAATGCGATATTTCGGAACCATACAAATGTACCCAGCAAAAATTTTCCAAAAAGGTAAGCGGTTTTGTAATCAAGCATTTTGGGCAGAACGCATTCCTTACTAGATTACCTACTCGATTCTTTTAAAAGGGCGTGAGACTAAAATAATTGATTCTTTAGAATTGACTATTTTTTTTAACGAAGAACCATTTACTTTATATTTTTAAGAACTACATACGCTTTTTAATAAAGAAATAGTTCCATTGTAAAACTACGAAGTACTTACACAAAAAAAATAAATAAATAAATAGTTCCCTAGGAAAAATAAGAAGTACTTACATTTAAAAAAAAGAAGTAGTTCCATAAATAAATTCAACTGTTACTCACACGTGATTCTCCTAGGTCACTCAAATATAACGATCAAAACTCATACGGAAATAAAATCCTAAAAAGTGAAACATCGAATTGTTATGATAACATGGGTTTGTCATAATTTTGGAGCTATAAACCACGAAAATATAAATTTTTCAAAAAAAAGAACAATTCAAATTTGAAAAACAAAAATATGACTCACGCACAATCACCCTCGAAATTTTTTTTTACACTCACTCACGACAACGTCAGTAATTTCTACTTTCACTCACAATTTTATGCTCATGTGCGCATCCCTAATTTGTACCTAACCACAGTTTAACAAAATTTAGGCAACATGCAATTTCTGTTTTTAGTATTATTTTCCAGCAAATAAAAATTTGTTTGAAAAAATATATGAGATAAATTCTTTAAAATTGTATAACTTCTTTTTTCAAAATTAGGAACTACTTCCAATAACGTCCTTTTATTAAGAAAAAGTATATGATTACTTCTTGAGATATGTAAGCAAGTGTGGGCATCACCTTCTTTTTGGAATGTGTAATTTTTTCCTGGGTAGTTACTGCTTACCAAATAGAAGTTATTTTTTGCTGGGTTGAGCCAAACAACAAATATTAAATATAAATATTTCTTTAGTTAGTCTCTTTACAGGAAGAAGAAGAAGAAAACATTTTTATTGAAAATTTTTACGGACACAAGGGATACACCAGACTGCCGCAGTTTCGTCCCCCTCCTGGGACTCGTCAGTGGTTATTTATGTGTCAATTGAACAAAGTATTTTATATTGTTAATTTTGCTCTATATGAAAAACTTTTTATTTTTTGGTGTCGTACTGTGATTTGAACTCACGGTCTTAGCAACAAGCTATGCATCGTAATCTCGCCTCTTAACGAGTTGAGCCACGGTCGACACAGCGTTGACTGCGACTAAACTGGAGTTTGGTCACACTACATACACACAAGTATTTGTTTCGATCATAAGAGACAGAATTAGCTAATACCAATGCACAATTCATTTCTCAACTAGAATGCTTTTTCTTCTTAATCCTATCTCTTTTACACAAGTAATTAGTAAATATTTATTATTCTACCAAAACATATAAAATAACAACATGTGCAAATATTAAGAAAGCGTTTAAACAAGATTATTTAAATTGAAAAATACTGAAAATGCATAATTATTTAAAGTATTAAAAAGTAAAAAAGTAAAAAATTAAATAATTCTTAAAATATTGAAATAAAAAAGATTCCTGAACTAAACAAATCTCTAAAAATATTAAAATAAATAAATAAAACCTAAATTAAAAAAATAAAAATAAATGCAAAAATGTTTACCATTATAAAATAAAGCTGTCAGAACTTATTAAGTGGTATGTCCTTTTTCTATATATACAAAATTTTGTTTCTTCCATCGTTAGTTAGAAAACACAAAATTAGCTGTGTTTATATATAAAAAGTACCATAACTTTGTCAACTTTAAACAGATTTTAAGAAATTACGGTTCATTTTACTCAGGAAAACACCAACATTAAGAATATTGCTGTTTTAAAGGAAGATTCGAAAAAACCCTAGTTAAAGTTGAAAAAGGTGTAAACAAAATCATAACGTTGTCAATTCGCAACCTCTTTTAGGCTCTATGCAATAAGTCCCAGGTACAAAAAGTCCCAGTGCAAAAGCTCCCAATGAAATAAATTATAAAAAAATGAATTAAGTCCCCTCTCGAAAAAGTGAAATAAATTCTAAAAAAAGGAAATAGCTTCCAAAACAAAAATGAAAAAAATCCTAGGTTTTGGTTGTTATTTCATCATGAAATAATTTCCAAAGAATAAAAATGAAATAACTCCCAAAAATAGTCCATGCTACACAAATGAAGTAAGGGTGTACCGTTATATTCCCCAAAGTCGTATTGCCCAAAAACCAAAATGACATATTGCCCAAATGTCCGCATATCGCCCCAAAATTGTGGCTGTTAACATGTTATAACGACCAAATCAATGACAGAAAATCCAAAACTTTTTTTTGGGTGATATGGCATTTTATTTTGAAAAAACTTTTTTTTTTCTTGGGCGCTATGACGGTAAAAAAAAAGAAGTTATTGCCCAAAATCATAATTTTTTTTTTTTAAATGTCATACGACATAATGTCTTTTGTGTCGCACGCAGAAAAAACTTTATTTCGCAAAGCCGCCTGCCGCGTTCTACGAAGGAAAAAACCCCTAAGAGCGGCCGAAGGCCGCCACCCAGTAGAACTTGTTTTTCAAATCAGATGTCGAATCCGTTGAAAGCTTATATTTTTAAGACATCATGTAACATTTATTTGACCTGTCATTACTTTGTATGTCCCAAAATACCAACCCACACCAAGATTTATTGTTTTTTAATGATTATTTTTTTAAAAATCTATTTTATTAAAAATTTTACGTATATATTCGCGTCTAAACGTTAAATAAACAGAAGGCCAATGCTCTACTCTTTTATTTAAGATAAAAAAACAATAAATTAGCTGTTTAAGTGGCAAAGCTATGACTGCGTGCGAGACAAAAAAATAAAATTGAAGCAATTTTTTTAAGTTTCCTTGAAACTCTTTTGTTTGATTTTATGAATCAGCCTTGACATTTAAGGTCTTATGACATTTAAAAAAAAAAAAAATATTATGATTTTGGGCAATAACTTCTTTTTTTACCGTCATAGCGCCCAAATTTATTTTGGCCAAACGAAAAACCAACAAAAAATGTTATTTCGTCCAACTCAATGTCGTATTGCCCAAAAACAAGAACATTTACACAACAACGATTTACATATAATTTTTTTGGGCGCTTTGTCGTTTTTTTCTCGCGCAATATGACTTTGGGGAATATAACGTTACGCCTTCAAAATTTGTTAAAGAACAGATTAAGTTAGGTCAATTTAAGAAGATCATCAAAATATTTTGAAAGATCCCGTTATAGGAACCGTTTAGTTCCACGCTAAGTTTTTTTTTTTTTTTTTATTTATTTATTTATTTATTTATTTGAAAAATAAACAGTACAACAAGACTTGATCTTATTTAATAGTACTGGGTAGATAAAGGCACATTAGATTTTTACATTTATAATGGTTTATCTTAAATCTAAAATCTATAAAAACAATTTAAGTAGTAGCATATAAATTATGATATAAAAAATTTATATAAAAAAAAAAAAAATAATAATAATAATAATAAAAATAAAAAATAAAAATAAAATAAATTTTTGTTATGCATGTGATTTTTTTTGTTAACCCAAGTGGGTAAATATTTCGCATCTAAAGTGATTTGCATTGCTAATTATCTGTATATTAGGTGGAAGTTCGTTCCAGAGACGAATGGCATTAACATAAAAATGTCTTTCAGATATTTGCTTACGGTATCTTATGGAGTTTATTTTATTTCCTCGATTGGATCTTGAAAATTGTATCCTTTTGTAGAGATAAGTAGGTTGCCTAGTAAATATAAGTTTATGTAAGAATATTAGTGTACGGCATTTCAATAGATTTTCAAAAGATACATTATAGATTTGGTTAGAAACTGAGATATACTGCTACATCTCGTACGTCCATATATATATCTGGCAATGTTGTTATAGGTAACTCTGAGCTTATTTTTGCTTATGGAATCACAACTAGAAAATAATTCACAGCCATACATTAAAGTAGGTATTAGGTATGTCTTAGCGAGTAGCATGCGGATATTAAATGGCGTAAAATACTGTGTCATCCAAAGATTTCTCAACATAGCGTAAGTTTTCCCACATATGGCGTTTACATGATTTGTCCAGGTAAGATCGTTGTTAAAAATAACTCCAAGGTTTTTAGCGCTTTCCACGATTTCAATAGTGGAGTGTCCCATTAGTATTGGTGGCAAGCTAGACGGTACATATTTTTTTTTGCTTATTATCATTGCCTTCGATTTCCTCGCATTGAGACAAAGACCATTTACTGACGCCCATCTAAATACGTTATTGAGATCGTGATTTAATTTGCCAATACAATCAGTTGGGACTTATTTCATTTCGGAATTACTGCATTATGAAATAACACCAAATAACAAAAATAAAGTAACTTCTAAAAAAATGAAATAACTGCAAAAGAACTGGGTATTATTTCATTTGAAATTACTCCCCAATTTGTATGAAAAATTTTTGGGACTTATTTCATTTTTTTTTTTTGGACTTTTGGGTGACCAGGACTTCAACATTTTAAAATGGCGGTTTCAATATGGCGAATAATTTATTTAAAATATGACCGGTTTCGTTAAAAATTATATATCGGAATCTTTTGAGGGTTGCCAAATGTGAGTTTTTAGACATATACGAAATTTTTATTCTGAACATTTTTCCAAAATCGGACAAAATCCCTCGTTTCTCGTCGAGGTCAAAAAATATATCTCAATACGTCTTTTAATTATGCTTGAGTAATCTATGCTCCGAAGTCTAAAATTAATTTTTTTACAAGAAAAAAAAGAAAAATTATCCCTTATATGGACTTTTGCTTAAAATTAATCAACATTTATTTATTATTAAAACAAACTGTTTGACAAAAATGTGTTTTATAATTAACTTAAAATTATTTTACTTATAGATTTTTAAAAATAAAATATGTGGGATCCGGTAGACTAGTGGGTAGCGTGCTGGCTTATCTATGCGGGGGTCGTGGGTTCGATTCCCACCAGAGGCAATGGTCTGTTTTCGTTAAAACGCGCCGAAGGCCATAGTAGCTAGTGCTCGGTTAGAGTAATAGTATATAAATTGTAATTATATGATTATTAATTTATAAAATAAAAAAATAAATAAAAAGAATAAAATATCAGAACTAACACCTTATATTCGTGTTTAAACATGTGCGTGAAAATTAAAAACTTTTTTTGATAGTCGAAATTTGATTTATTTAATTTTGAAAATTGATACTACAATTGAACAATTCATGTGAATAAAGACGAATAGACCATTTGTAGAATTTTACAGGGGACAATAAAAACGCAGGAAACGGTTAAAAAATAATATTTTTGTCAACTTTTTGAAAGATTTAAGTCACATCTACCTATATACAAAATTTTAGTAAGGTATTCGAAAGAGAACTAGCCAAAAATTGGACTCCAATTTTTGCTTAAATGGAAAAATTGGAAATGACTAGATTTTCATGAGACTTGCAAATCTTGATGAACTATGGTTGGTATTTGTTTGTAACACTTCAAGGACTTCAAGGATACAAAAAAATTTTTCTTTTAATTTTTTTTAATATTCCTGCCATTTGATGCAGTAGTAATTCTTTATGACACTAAATACATTTTAGGAATTATAATATTAACCCTTGACTGCATATTACGATGTAACATAAAAGGACATGAAAAAGTTTTTGTTTTTTATTCCTGACATTGGATGCAGTATTAACACTAAATGACACAAAATTAATTTTTAAGAATTATAATATTGTTTTTTTTTTGTGTACAATTTCAAATTTTAGCTAATATCAATTTTAAACTCGCAGCTAAATAATTTTTATATAATATTTTGTTAAGGATGGATATTCGCCGTTTTTGCTTTCCACACTTTAAAGTCTTATAACTCAAGAACGGTAAAATTTTTTGCCAATATAATAAGTGTGGTTTGTTCCTCGTAATGTTCTTTTAACACATTGTTACCGAAAGTAAAATTTTTGTATGTTTTTGTGTTGTATTTAATCAAAATTGTGCGTTAGTTCACTCCCAATTTAAACAAAAATATAAAAATATACGAATTATTGCACTTTCAAAGTCATTTTTTTAGCCTTAAAAGTCAAAATGTCCCCAAAATTTCTGCATAGGATTGTAGGGCTCTGCTAATAAAATGCATTTATGCAACAAAAAAACGTGTTTGCGAAAAGTGATCTATTCGTCCTTATTCGCATGAACTGTTCAATTGCTATATTTTAAAATAATTTTCAAAACACACCTGAAATGACCCACTGTGACAATAAACTTTGATATAAATAGGACTCGAATAAATATAAAAAGTATAAAAATATGCATTTTAATTCATAAACAAATTAAAAAAAAAAAATTGCTGGTATTCGATGTTTGTAAAAAAATAAACAGACAAAACATACACTTAAAAAAACAGTACACTTAAATAAAAATACTATACAATTTTAAGGAAATTACTTATATTTACCAAAAAAAAAAAAAAAACAAACAACCAACACAAACAATATTCAACTTCATTTTTTGTATTTGTTTAACAACAATGTAATTTAAAAATTTATTTAAATATTGTAAAACCAAATAGTAAATGAAATAAACTACAAAACAAAACAAACGTGTGTGTGTATATGTTACAGGTCCCCCTGTGGAGGTTGGCGTCACAATGTATGTTCTCAGTATCAGTTCAGTTTCGGAAGTTTTAATGGTACATATTGAACAACAATTTTAACTTAAAACTACTATACACTTAAAAAAAAACAGATTTTATAAATACAAATTTTTTAAAAAATTCAAATTAATTGAGAAAAAATATATATATACAATTTTTAGTTATTTTATCTTCTTTTTTCACTATCAAAAAAAAAAAAAAAAAAAAACCGATAAAAATGTTTATAATTATTTAATCAAAAGAAGTAAAAAAAAAATATTTCGTGTACATTTTTTTTATTAACACGCCTTTATCGATGTTTTTTAATTTCAATACATTTTTTTAGATTGCGTTTTTAAACTTTTATTTAAATGTTTTTTAATCAAAACCAAATTATTCTTTGTGTTGTTGTAACACTTTAAATGTACGATACATGCTAGCGCTTTTGAGCATTGCCAATTATCGTATTTGTTTTATATGAAAATGTAAAAAAAAAAAAAAAAAAAAAATAACTTTAAATACAATAATACATGGACGTTAATAATGAATATTATTTAAATAATAAAATACAGGGTGTTAGACGACACTAACACTTTTGAATATAATTTTTAATTATTACTTGTTTTCACACTCAATTAACTTTTGTCTCATAAAGAAAAATAACATCATTATTATATCCAGCGGATACTATAATTAATGATTTGATTTCCCTCCTTAAAATCATTAACAGTATGACAAAAATTCTTGACATCATTCAGTTTATTATCCTTTTGAAAAATCATGTACCAAAATGAAAGCAATGAATTAAGTTTAAATATTTTAAACAAATATATAAAATCCAATGAATTGACATGCCACATTAGGCGGCTATGTCTGTGTGATTGCCGTACCAACTGAAGAGAAAACTGTATTTGATAATCTTTTCTTTGAAAAATTGTGTGAAATGTAAATTATGTAAACACGGCAGTTAAGTAAAAGAAGCGACTGCAGAAATCATGCTTTTGTCACTACCACTACAAAGTTGTCTTGTGTTCATTAATCTTAAAGGAGTCCTTTTTAATTTTTAACAAATAAATTTCTAATTTATATGCAATTTATTTGTTTTTGGGATATCATAATTCTCTAAAAAGTTTTTGCATTAAAGGAAAAAATTTCATTATTATTTTTGATATACACTATTGGACAAAATAAAGGGGCAACTACATTACTGTTGTCTTTCGTGAAGAAAAAATTATATAAAATATTTTTGAATATTAAAAACTTGACTAAATTTATTTTATTTTAAAAGTTTGTTATAATTATTATTTAAAAAAAATAAAAATTATGATTTTTCGACCTATAATTCTGTTATGAAAATGAATTTATTCAAGTTCAAGGCCATACTCTATATTTCTTTATTAGGATATTGTATTAACAAATAATCTATAGAGTTTTTTGTTTCCAATTTATTAATTGACTTCAAGAATTTGTTGATGGTTCCATTTCGGGGATTTTCTAGGTCCCCATCATCAGAACAAGTTCAGAAAGCAGTGGCTACCTCATTCACAAACTCAAACACTTATATATCCCATTTGTTAAAACAAATGAGAATTAAGTTGAGAATGAAAATAAAATTTTTTGTTTATATTCCACCTTTGTTACTTTTATTTTATATACAAAATCAAATGTTTTCAATTTTTTAATTGTTAGTGGAAATTTTATTTTCATTCTCAACTTAATTATCATTTGTTTTAACAAATGGGATATATAAGTGTTTGAGTTTGTGAATAAGGTAGCCACTGCTTTCTTAACTTGTTCTGATGATGGGGACCTAGAAAATCCCCGAAATGGAACCATCAACAAATTCTTGAAGGTAGTCAATTAATAAATTGAAAACAAAAACCTCTATAGATTATTTGTTAGGACAACATCCTAATAAAGAAATATAGAGTATGGCCTTGAACTTGAATAAATTCATTTTTATTTATTTTATACACAATACGATACAAAAACTACAAATCATACATATTTGGCTTAAGATTTTTCTACATGCCAACCAAAAATTAAGAAGGTACAGAATTTTGTTGGACAAAATAATGTGCAAATTTTATAAATTGTATTTAAAAACTTAAAATAAGTTAAAAGAAAATACTGTTTTAGTTTTTTATCATATATTTTGTGTTAAATATGACATCTGCAAGTATTTTTTGAACATATAAAATAAATTTGTTTAAAAACATTTGTGGCTATTGCCTTTTGTTTGGAGGCCATTATATTGAGAGCGTTTTTGATCGTTCGCTTACATTATTTCAAAATTTTCAAAATAGTTTTACTCAAAAAATTTGTATTATTATTAAATAAGTGTTTTGAGCTAAAAAATTCAGTTAAAAAGTTAGTTTTACCCTTAAAATAGTTATTTCCATGAGGATGCAGCCATGCTGGAGCAAATTTTCTCAGCCCAATTTGAACATTTTCTTTGTTAAATATTTTTTAAATAATAATTTATTATTTTTAAGTAGTTTTCAATTCAAATCCCACCGAAAACTCCTCTCCAACAGTATACTGACCGCAACCTCGTGAGAAATGCTCTGAGTTGCTATTTTAAGCGTAAATATAACTTTTAACTGGATTTCTCAGGTCAGAGCTCTTATTAAGAATTCGTATATATGTTTTTTCTCATAATTCATATTAATATTCAGACGAAAAGGTGGCAAATTTGCTGAAATTATTTTAGAAAAATTTATGTCAAGTTAAAGCAATAACCACCAAAATTACAAAAAAAAATTATCTATATGTTCCAAAAATACTTCTAGAAGTCATATTTAATACATAATATGTGACAAAAAAACCATAATAGTATTTATTTTATATTATTTTAGGATTTTAAATAAACTTTATAAAATATGCACTTTATTTTGTCCAACAAAATGATGTACCTTCTTCATTTTTGGTTTGCATGTTGAAAAATCCAAAGTCAAATATGTATGATTTGCAGGTTTTTGTATCGCATTGTGTATAAAATCAATAAAATTAGTCATATTTTTAATATTCGATACTATTTTCAATAATTTTTCCTTTAAGAAACACAACAATAATATAATTGCACTTTATTTTGTCCAATAGTGTAATTATTATTAAAAAATAAAAATTATGTTTTTTTTCTACTTTTAATTGTGCAATGAAAATGAAAATTATTGAAGTTCGAGGCCATAATCTATATTTCATTTCTTTATTAGGATAATGTCCTAACAAATAATCTATAGAGTTTTTGTTTGCAAATTTATTAATTGACCTCTTTCAGGAATGTGTTGATAGATCAATTCCAAATTCTTCCACAAGCGCGCGGCAGCCAATAATGCTGATTTAGGTTTCCTTTTCCTACAGAGCAAAAAGAGCTGCATTTATATGAAATTTGAATTCACCTTTCGATGCTACACTAAAAATTATTTATAAAACCACTTTTTTACCGTTTTTAAAGAGCGCCATTTATGATTTTTTCAAGCTTGTATGATTTGATAGCAACGACACTAAAAAAGAGTTTACCAAATATAAAGTAATTTGAATTAAATTTTAGGAAACTCGGGAATGATTTGGTACCAGAGAAAATTTAACTTAAATCAACAATACTGTTATCTGAAATTTTACTAAAATGTAGTATATATTTGACTTAAATTAAGTAAAAATTTAGCTTAAATCTAGTAAAAATATCTTGTAAGATATAAGTTAATTTTTCTTAAATTTTAAAACGCTTGAACTTGTGCTAACGCTAAATTAACTTAGTTTTATGGTTTTACGCGAAAATGTTACTCTTGGTGCCAAATTGTAAAAAAGCACTAAGTTTGTGCTTTTGCAATATTTACCCAGCAAAAAATAGTGCTTTTCCATGCTTAGACACTAAGAAGCGCTTTTTGTATGTTGACAACATTATTGCTTCATGGTATGCATACTTTATTGCTTCATTGTAAGCATTATTCACTGCTTCAAAGAAGGCATTCTGGGAAGCACGATAGAATGCCTTCCCTAATTGCTTTATAGTAAGCAAGGCGGTGAAGCTCTATTTTGGAAGCATACAAATGTAGTTACTGCTAACCAAATCCAGGTTATTTTTTGCGTGGTAGTTGGTGCATTCAGAGCTTTTAAGCCATTTTTGTTTATTACTCTCATATTGTAGTGAAAAAGCCTAAATAACCGTATATTTTGATCGAGTTGTGTTTAAATTGTGACCAAGGTTGCCAATTCTACGACTCAAAAAACATGTAGATTTCAAAACTAAAATCGCTAGAAATCACTAAATTCTCAAAAATCGCAAAAACTTTATTATCTGTTTAAAAATCTAAAAGTGTTAAATAGTGTACTCCCATAAAACTACCCAGATTGTATTTCCTTCAAAAATCTCTTAGCTTTTTCCGTTAAAACTATAACTTTCAAATACGTAGCGTTAGAATTGCTGTCAAAACTTTGTTTTCTAATTTTTGGTTTTGCTGTTGTAAATTTTATAAAACCGTAGTTGCAATTAAAATATATTTAAATAATTCCCAGTCAACAAATTTCTGAGCATTTCTGAAATAATGATTCATAACAGACTCTAAAATTTAATAATTTTCCAAGCGCTCAAATTTTTGAGGCATAAATGAATCATAATTGACTTTTATTTATGAGCTTAATTGAAAATTTTTGGAAAATTTTTTCAGCACTTACATATGACTCAAATATTTTTCATAACTGGCTCAAAAATTCTGAAGATTTTATTAGTGCTCATACTTAGAGAGTCTTTTATGAGTCATAAAAGAGTGCTCAGAAAGGGGCTTCATCGGTAAAGAAAATCACAGTCATATAGCTATTATTTCAGAAGGTCTGAAGGATCTTGTATAGCTATTTCGGACTAATATTGTAGACTGAGATTTTTATAATCGTGTAATGGGAAATTTAAAAAATAATTTGTTACGGTTATATTTATTAGAGTTTACATGTATGTCAGACTATGTGTGCAAAATAATAAACCGATCGGCTAATTATTTCGCTTACAAATCGAATCTTAACAAAAAGTGAGTGATTCAGATTTTGTTTGGTATTTGAAGTATTCTAATTGCTTGGAGCAGACCAATTTAAAAATAGAGACGGTATATGAAACTTATTTTATATCCGTCGTCAATAAAAAAAAAGTTTGCTTTTTAAAATAAACAAGTTTTAAGTGAAAATGCTTGTTGGAATTATTCCGATAACACTCCTATTTTTTTTTACTTGTTTTAAAATTTTACAAAAAACTGATATGTAATACGGTTTTCATTTACAACATTTTTAATTTTTTCTTTAAAAGGTGGCCACATTTTTTTTTTTTGGTCTTTCATTGGTCTTTCAATCTTAAATATTTAAAATTTTCAAAAACACTTGATCAAAATGGCAAAAATCTTCCGGCCTGGCATTAATGTATGACATGATGAAATGTTTGGCAATGTTTGGCATGATGAAATAAACACAAAGTCCAGCGGCAAAATAGCTTTATTGGACACCTTAATAGCACACTGAAATAAAAAACGCGAAGTCTTAAAACTAATAATTTTATTTTATTGCTCATAGTTTTTAACTTTCGGATCCAAACTAATACAAAATGGAGTCACTAGATTTGGAAGATACATTCACTTAAAAATTCATTCCCGTATCACTGCTTGGTGATAAGTTGTATAGTGGTTTACAAGTGAAACCCAAATTATCTGATTTTCAAACTTTCGCAGTTTTTTCCATAGCATTTAATGGAATAACGTCGTTTAATGGAATCGAGTTTTGAGAACAGTATTAAAACAATTGGGGTTTTTTATAGAGTTTGAGGTATATCAAGTTGATGTCAGCGCACCAATAAGGAGATACAAACGTCACAAACTTAAATGGAAATGACGCAAATTTTTTGAAAGTGTATTTTTCTTGAGTCTTTGTTTCCTTTATTTTTCTTAAATATTTTACAAAGTATAACACGTAAAAATAAAAGTTCATGTTGAACATAGGGCGTGTACAATTTCTGTACATTTTCTTCAATTGCCCCCGCTAGCAAGGAATTTGATCTGGATCCATGAATTATTTAGGCAATTTCATTGTTGTCTGTCAGTCCTTACCAGCGTAGTGCGCGGTCTTCCAGGTCTACGATGACCGTGTGTGTTCCACTGAAGTGCAGCTCAAGTTACCCAGCATAACTTTGGTAATGGGTGCGATAAAGTATTGAATTACCTTGTAATGTATACTAATTACCTGTATCATTATTTTCCAACAAAAGGTAATGAGTTCATCAGTGCAGTAAGGTGTATCGTAATGGGTGAAGCCCTATGTCGATACATTAATTTACCAATATTGCGATCTTCTTATAATGTGACCTTTCCATGTCCACTTACGTTTCATTATTTCCAATTTTATTGTGGTGCCGTTTGTAAATTGTAGAATAAGGCATCAGTTAAAAAAGCATTGTAGTTTGACTGCTGATGCTGTTGGATTTCCATACTTTATGTAACGACTGAAAGGCGACTTTTGCCTTGTTTATACGGGACAATATATCTGTAGTGATTTCACCTTCTTTAGCTATCACGCAACCAAGGCAATTAAAAGATTATATATCTTCAATCTGTATGTTTTCAAGTTTCGGTGATGCGGATAAAGTTGTGCCAATATGCATTAGCCTTGTCTTCTTTAAATTGACCCTCAACCCGATCTTTTCTGCATTTACTGAAAGTTGTTTCAATTTAGCTTCTATATCAGTAAAAACGTAATCAATATCATTGAGTTTTCCGACAGGTTCCACTGTATACCATTTGGGGCTTAAGTACTCGTATTTGTTTTTACAATAGGCCCCAGTTTCACGTCTGCAGAGGGCGAACATGGGAGACTGTTTCTACCATTGAAAATTAGTAGGCACTATATTTGTGACAACTAAAGCGCATTCTCAATTCCGCAAATATGTAAATAAAATAAGAGTTTTAATGAACTTAATACTAAAATGGAAAAGGCATCAACAAATTTTAAGAACTTTAAAATTTGTTGATGACTTTTCTTAAATAAAATTTTAAAATTTGAAATTCAAAACCGCCATAATTTTTAACGCGCATGTATTTGGGCTACTTATTTCACACAATATTTTACTTCAAAGTGTCGAAAATTTTTGAAATTCCGCATATATAACATCATAGGAACTTGAAATTTGGCATGTATGTTTCTCCTACGGCATAGGGGCTCTATAAATCGGGATTTCTCGAAATTCCTACGGGGAGGGACAAAAAGGGGGTCTAGAAAACTAAAATTTTCAGTATGTGTTTCGGATGTAACCTAACTCACGGGCAGGTCATATCCGTCCAGAAACGTTTTTTTTTTTTTTTTTTTTTTAAAGAGAAGCAACACTCAGGAAATTCTTCCTATTAATTAATGTCTTGCTTTCTTTTTAAAGGGGATAGTGGAGAGATGAAAAGTGGTGAAAGATGAAGGGCTTTAAACATGGCAACACTGTAATTGCGCGAGTAGATAAGTCTTAGAACAGTTGTTGCTCGCCACCTGATGTAGAGTTGGCGAATTTATTGAAGCTTTTTGTTTCATAGCCCTGATTCATTATTTTACTTCGGTGGTGCTATGGGAACACTATGGGAAGGTGGGTGCAGCGATACATATAAGTGATAGAAAACTCATACATATTATTTTTATAAATTGATGTTGTCGTCACCGGGAATCGAACCCGGGACCATCTGTGTAACAGTCCATCGCGCTAACCATTACACCACAACGCCCACAAAAGGGGGAAAAGTCTCCTCTTGGCGGCCTGGCCAAACAAGACTTGAAATTTTGTATGTTGGTTCCTAAACAGGAGTTAAAATCTGTGGGTTCCTTATTTCAAATAGACATCTATATAGACGGAATTTTTGGAAAATGTTTTGTGGAGGCAGAAAAAGTTGAAAAGTCTCCCCCATGGCGGCCTGGCCAAACCACTAAAGCAAGAACTTAAAATTTGGTATATCGGTTCCTAATCACGAGTGGAAACGGAATTTTTGGAAATTTCTTTGGGGAAGAAGAGAAATGGAATCTTCCCATGGCGGCCTGCTCAAACTACTAAAGCGATGTTCTTGAAATTGTTCTTTATTATTTTCCTGTAAAGACGGGATTTTTATAAATGCCTACTGTATGGTTAAAAGAGGAAATAGTCTACTCTTTGACGGTCCAGTCAAACCACTAAAGCAAGCAACTTTGAATTTGCTAAGTAACGGACAGGTCAAAATGTAGTCCTGCCTTAGCCCCTTTTGCTAAATGTTTCAGTTTAAAAGCATATTTTCCTTAAAATATTTCCCAAAAACACAGATAGGGAACAGAGGTGAAAGGCTCCCCTAACGGCCTCGCAAAAACGATGAAGTTTGGAAGCTAAATTTCTATAATTTTGTTCTTCCATCCCCTTGGGAGGGATTTTTAGAAATTCCTGCTGGAAGGGTGACGGCCGTTGACATATTGCCTATACCTTTTAGCCTTTTAATTAAGTACCTTAAATTTTAAAGATTTGTTTACTGTTGTATATTTCATTTCACTGATAAGGTAAATTATTAACTTTTAGAAAATACGGCGTAATATGCGTGTTCATTTAGGAAAAATGGACTGCCCAACCCGATAAAGTAATGAATTTAAAATTTGGTGTGTAGATTTCTCCTCCAGCGAATTGGTAATTTTGAAAAACTCCAACAATAACATGAATTAGAAACCGAAAAACGCTCCGCCTTAAATAATCAGAATAAACCGTTGAAGCGTAAAAGTTTTAGTTTGTTGTAGTCTCATCCTTTACCTGCTGCACAAACGATTTGGAGTAAAAGTCAGAAACTTTAAATATGTGTTTCTTTCTTTAAAATCTTTGTATAAATGGGTGTAAAAATGCAAGATGGTCCATTTTTGATCTCTGTAAACCCCTTTAATGTAGAATTTAAAATTTTAAAAAATATATCCACTTTAAAATAAATAAATAAATTTATTAAAAGACGAAATTCTTTAAAACAAATAATTTAGAATTCTTCATAATATATTTAAGAATTTAAATCTACCGGTAACGAAGTATCGGGTTTTGATGCTAGTTCTTTCTTAATGTATTATTGTATTTGAAGTTTAAAATCATTATAAATGTATTTTGTTAAATAAATTTTATGATTATGTTTTAAATGAAAGCGTTATAGTTGTTGTTATTGTTATTTCAACAATATATGCCTTATACTAACAACTTAATCCTGTGTCTATATATCTTTTTATATATTTATATATAAATTCAAACTTTCTTTCACTGTCTATTGCTGTGTCTATATTTTTGTCTTAGTCTCTTCCCCAATACATATCTTCAAATGTCTTTCTATGGACAACAATTTCTTTTAACCATTTTCATTGGAGCTAATTTTATATTTTTAACATTTCAGTTCAAGTCATAATTTAATCATTAAAAATACACACACTTATTGCACAATAAATATTCGTTTGCAAAAACATTCAATAACTAATCAAATTTGTATATAACAAAAAAAAAAAAACATCAATACAAATAATAAAAAACTTGTGCAATTATCACTTCTTCTTTTAGTTTAATCTCATATTCATTATTACTCCTTAACATCTACTACCCATCTCTACTTCTCTTACAACTACTACATCTACTACTTACCACTACCACTACAACTATAATATAATTATTGTTCCTTTTTGAAATTTGTTGAAAAGTTTTTCTTTTTATATAATTGGTGTCTATATTACAATAATCACAACAACAACAATTATTTGTGTGTAAGTTTCTTTTTTTGATTTTGTGTTTGTTTTTGTTTTCTGTCCATGTATGTATATTGTACTCTTGTAGCAGTCTTCAATACATTGGCTGCCCGCATGCCTCAATAAAGATACCACCAAAAACAAACGAATTCAAACTAAAACAACAAATTGCTTGTTATAGACTAATGCAATTTAGGTTCGAAATTAGCAGACATTTAAAAAAAAAACTGACAATAAAATAGAGTTGTGCTTAATAGTTATAGTTCATTTCTATTATATGAACTAGTTTTAGTTTTTAGTTCATAAGTTTGTTCAACAATATGTTTTAAATAATTTGCATTGTTATATTATTTATCTGATAATTCTGAAACGAACGATTGAAGGAATTGAAAAATTGATAATCGAAAACAAAAATTGTCCAACAAAAAATATGAACTAAAATAATGAACTAGTTGAACAAATGGAAATGAACAAAATGAACTGTAAATTATCAAGCACAATTCTACAACAAAATAAATCCTACACAAGGGGAACTTACACATATTTTAAATTATATTATTGATTATTAAGGGTGTGTGTGTGTGTGTAAACTTCATAAACTGTTGTCAGCTTTTATTGTATTATGCATACATAAAAGTCAGCTGTTTTAAAAAACTATATGACAATATATCACTTTTTTTCTGTAAAAATAAAAATATTACTCTTTTTAGCGGCCCAATCTCAAATTCAGCGGTTAAAAGGTGGGGTCAAAAATTGATAAATTTTTCGTATTTTCGGTGTATTTCGTATGTATGCATCATACAAGTCAGCTGTTTTAAGAAACTATATGACAATTTATCACTTTTTTTCTGTAAAAATAAAAAAAATACTCCTTATAGCAGCCCAATCTCAAATTCAGCGGTTAAAAGGTGGGTTCAAAAATTGATAGATTTTTCGTTTTTTGGTTTATTTCGTATAGTTTTTAAAGAAATTTAGGACTAATGGTGTACCAAATGAAAGAGTTTTTAAAAGCACATTAACTGTTATATTAAACATTTGCCATAACTTCCAAGTATGTGTTTTAAGTGACATTAAAACTAGTGCTTTTTTAAGGAATTATATTTGGCTTCAGCTAAAAATTGTGTATTTAAATGTGGAATCGAAAGGGTAAAGGTTGATGTAGTTGTTTAGGGTTAATTGCTGATGAGAGGGGAGACGACATACGCATAAAGTGGGATTGGAATGATTTGATAGACGGACAGAATTTATGTTGTTGTGTAGACGTGAAGAGTGCAAGACGAGTGAAGGTTCAAGTTCGTATTTTTTTTATTTTTTATGTGAAGTAATTTAAGTTTCGTTAAAAAGTATAATTAAACAAACAATTTAAATAGCTTTAATATTATTAACAATAATAAGAATTGAATGAAATTATTTAGAAGTGATATGTGTCTTATTTGGAAAGAGTGAAGAAACTTAAAGAACTACACTTACAATATTTTTTTCGTAAAGACTACTGAATATACACATTAAGTAAATTGAAAATCAGTTAAAAAAAGGACTACTTACTTTTCGTGTAAAACAATTGTATTTTTTAGTTTATTTACAACTGTTGAAAATGAATTGCCAAAATCGATAAAAACAATTGATTGTTTTCATTTATTTCAATACTCAATATAATATAACAACTTTTTGTTTTAAATAGCAAAATTTAACTGAATATTTTAACTATTACTGAAAATCCGTTTTTTTTGTTTATTGAATAGCAGACAGAAAGTTGGAAAATATATTTCTTTGGTAATTTAACTGTATATTCCATTGAAACAACTTTACCGATTAAATTTTTAAATAACTGTTGAACTTTATGGAAAAGTTCTTGTGAGTGTATTAATCTAATACTACATTAATGAATATTTCATTTAATCAAGGGGTGTGTCTGAACTTTTTCCGATATTCGTAACTGTTCGTCTTTTATGCGACTTTTTCCGAAAAGATTTGTTCACCTATATTATAAATATTTAAAGAAAAATGACAACCCTAAGTTACTACATAGGCAATATTGATATCAAAATTTTTCAACACTGCGTACAAATAAATTTGAATTTCAGTTAATTTCAGACATGTTTCCATACAAAAATGTAATAAGTTTTGACCCCATATTTTGAAGCCTTAAACTGTGAGATTGGGCCGCTAAAAAAAATACAGTGTCCCTTATTTTTTCAATCTTTATCAAGATCTGAGAAAATACATCGGGAGACTCTCCTTGTAAATTGAAAATGTAAGACTTTGTATTTCTAAACTCTTCCACTTCAGAAGAAAGTTTAAGTGATTTACTTGAAACTTACAGTTAGAGTTGTCCTATAATATATAAGACCTTCATGCAACAACTTTTTAAATTCTTAAAATAAGTGGGCGAAGTAGGCGGAGTCAATGTAGTAGGAAGTAGGTCGAAATACTATCCAGTGACCCAATATCCACATTGGGGGATCTTAGGGGCATAGGATGAAAGAGGTTGAGGAATTTTGTCAGTGCGACGGAGTTCCTGTGAGGAATATGACATGGGACCGATTTTTAGAGCGCACAACAAGCCGACTCTCTGGCTTATGTGTAAGTCCTCAGGGACTTGAGTCAGATTAGGGAAGCATTTCCCTTCTCCAAATCCTCTTTTACCCAACCTAACCTAACCTAAGGCGGAGTCAAACTTCTAAAACATGAACATTTTTGAAGAAAAGTATTACTGTGTTGAACTGAAACACTGAAAATTTTTGAAATAAATCATTATCGATGGACTTTTGTATTGGCTATCGACTGCTTATATCTGTTTTATTAAAAATTTCAGAACTTTGACTGAAATTTGCTAATAAAAAAATAAAAAATTGTAATATCTCATAACATGTCCCCTCTTTTATTTTTTATATATCGTACTTTTTTTCACCGATACTTTTTTTCATCGATATAAAAATTTCCAATGAGGTGTTTTTCTTTGTTTTCGAAATAGTTTCTTCATATAAATAGTAAAAAATAGAAGGAGTCGCGTCATACGTAAGTCAAATTTGTTACTGAAGTATATATTGTTTTAAACATGTACAACATCGCACCTAGGACCCGAACTACCTGTCATATTTTCTGAAAGCTAAAAACGCATTAAGAGCTAGAGATATTATTGGAATGAGACGAAAATTGGTATATTTATTAGACATGCAGATAGAATTGGATATGTAAAATTTAGCATATTTCCACGCAAGGATACGACAATTTTTTCTGAAGCGGTAGAGTTCAGAAATAAAGAGTCATATGTCGCTTTTATATATTTTCGTGAAAAACTTAAAATCTAAAATCCTAAAATCTGCTAAATTTTTTAGTTGTTATTTCAAATTCTTTGAATAAGAATGTTACCGTTTTCATTGTCAGTAAAGTGACTTAAATTTTAACAGCAATTTAAAAAAAAGTTCAAATTATGCCAAAAATTTAACAAAAATAATAATCGAACCGAAAATTTTATCTTATAAAAGTCAAAATTATCTCTTTTAATAAGAGTTTTAATAGTGAAAGTTGAGAGAAATTTCAAGCAAATATATGTATGTGCTGCACGGATAATAGAGGTAAAGCACGATTAACGGAGGAAAAAAATAAAAGCACGAATGATAGAGGTAAAACACGGTTAATAGAGGTGTAAATCAAAAATCCAGCATGCCGGTTAAAAGATGTAACCGGATAATAGACGCCCGGATAACCAAGATTGAACTGTAGTATTTAAAAAAAAAAAATTATCAAAATGTTAATGCATTAGCAGTGTATGGTAAAAGCGGGAGCATTCGCAACTTTTTTAAGCGCTGTGGTAACTCAACCAACAATTTTATTTGAAAAATTATTTTTGATCTAAAATTATACACATCTTAACTTTAATTAGTATTTTTTAAACATAAATTATCTGTTTTCTTTATATTTATTTTTTAAGATTATCAAAGCAACTCAAACCGGCTAAACTTCACCACCTATGGGGTAAATTCATCAAGTTGATGTTGCACTTTTGTCAGTTATAAATATAATGGTACTGGTGGTGACTTATATTTTATTTTAAATAATCATAAAGATTTATATCAATAGCTACAGTTTCAAGAAACAATTTTTAAAAAAAGCTTATATTATTTCAAATTTGCTGAAACAAAATTACTTATGACCGTGCCACACATATACCACCCAGGTATAAATTGCCAACCGTACCAAAAGCATAGTACTGGCAAACCACTGCAATTTTTGTAAAACCCACCGTTTAAAAACTACCAAAGTTACAAACAATATCGAAACTCTGAAAATCTCTATTTGGCAGTACCACGCGCAAAATGTATTGCTAATATTGTTTTTACCAATATTACAACTAGAAGCATATTTTTATAATTTTTTTTTTTTATATTTCACACATTTAAATAAGATATATAAGGCTAACACATTCGCACAAAAAACGTGTTTACATTCCTTAACTAAGTGCATGATTTTTATCTTAGAAATGATTATTAATACGATAGTCTTTAAAAATAAAATTTGATGGCTTTATTGTTTGATACAATATTGAAACAAAACCATTTTATAAAAACGTGAATTTAAAAAATAGCAATTTTAAAAAAAATTAAAAAAAAAATATAGGGTTGGTCACATCTTACTATTGTAAATTGGGAATTTTTTGTCTGCTTTCAATTCCTTTTGGAACTATTATATCAGTTTCAATGTTATTTTTTTTAATTATTCCCAACAAAAACTTTCATTACAACGTAAGTGGTTATGTAATGAAAATAAATGCCTGAATACATTATAATTTGGCGTCAGCATTAGTTTTTTTTTTTTTTTTTTTGTTTAACAAAGTCGTTTTTATAAGCAGGGAAGCTTACCCGAGACAACTTATTTAATTAAAGAGATAATATATTTTTGTCAACTATTTATTTTTAAATTACTGATAAGCATAAGGGTATGCCTTATTATTCACAAATTCATAACCATTAACTAATTATTTTTTGTAATGCAACGGGTAAGGGAGTGTATAAATGTTGTGCGTTTTTATAATACGCCAAGCAGTTGTACCTAATTCGACTGCTTATTTTTTAGATAATGGTAATGGAAGCCCATTATTAAGATTTTGCTGGGTTGTAGGCACACACAAAGAATAAATTGGTTGGAATTCCATTGTAACCAACAAAATTTAATCATTATTCAATAATGTTAATTATAAGTACTTAGAATCCATCATCAGAGTAATTAAACTATATTGCAAACAGAAAATATAAAACACAGGCACATCATTCAAAATATTGGTTTTTCTAATCAATATTGAAAAAAATATTATCTTCTACATTAGTTTAATACCAAAAACCAACCACTTTGAGGAGATTTTATCCCTTGAATAAAATATTTGCAGTTTAAATCAAATATTAGTTTCGCCTGCAAAAAAAAAAACACTCTACCAAAATATTAGTTTTCGTTATCAATACAAAGTTTTTTAATAGTTTTGGTAATTTTAATAAAATATTAAGAGTAGCAACCCAATTTATGTTGTTCATACAAATCTAATTTTAGACGTTCATATTTAAACTTGAAAGAAAAAATTATTCAAGGTAACTGCCTGACAAGCAGAAGGTCACCGGTTCGACTCCAGTTCGAGGCATACGAATTTTTTTAATAGACTAATTTTAAAATAATATATTTCTTTTTTATAGTTTCGGCAACTCTAATAAAATATTGAGATCAGCAACCGAATTTCTGTTGTACATACAAACCTGTTTTTAGACATACATAAGGGGTCCGCCAAATAACTTTTTTTTTTGAACTTCTGAACCAATTGGACTCCGCCAGGGTCCGCCATCTAACGTTTTTTTTTTTTCAACTAGTGCTTATTTCGTGAATGGTAACACTTAGCTCATGTCTGATTTGACAGATAATTAGTTTTATCCTTCCGCTGAACGAATATGGTCCGTACGTTCGTTATCTTGTGAAAAAAAGTGAAAGAAACTGGCATCCTCATCGATAAACCAAAGCGTGAAAAGCCAAAAACAGTGCGTACACCCGAGAATATTGCTGCTGTGGCAGAAAGTGTGCGTAAAGCGCCATCAACATCAATTCACCGTCGTTCTCTACAATTGAACATTTCGGAGACATCATTGAGACGAATTTTGCATAAAGACCTTGGTATGACACCATGCAAAGTCCAATTGGTTCAGGAGTTAAAAAAAAAAATGTTATTTGGCGGACCATTTAAATGTCAGTTGTTACAGTATCAATAAAATATTATTAATAATAATGTTAGAACGTGGAACCACAATAATTCGGTTGGCAAACAATTCTGTTGCAACTACAAAACTGTTTTCAGGCTCTTAGCCCTTCTTATACATCAAATAATGCCCAGATTTTAAGAAGTTTACACAGTATTTTTTCTAAAAAAAAATCGTTCCCGCAGAAAGTTTAAAAATTTTATATAGCATTTTGTTCATATAGGCGTATAACTATTTTTTTAACTTCAGTAAACTAGTATTATCATTTATTTCATTCAGAATATTTTTTTGTTTCTGTTTTCTTTATTGAAACATTTTATCGAGTTAATCAATAATTATTTCAAAACATTAAATACAAGCATTAGTGTTTTTGTACATACCCCATATTTAAGTTTTTTTTTTATTTTGCTTAGAATTTAATTTGATTTTTTGTGAATACACACGACCGAATTGTAATTTAAATACATAACTAACTATTAATGAACAGCTTATGATGAAAGTGGCTTAAGTCAGTTTCATTTTAAACATTAGATATACTCACACACTTAGGTATTCTGTATTTTTTAACAATATACTTTACAAATCTGGCTTAGGTATGTTAATTAAATTCTTTATTCAAAATGACCTTATTCCCACCAGCATTTTATAAACCAGCTCAATTATTACACAAAATTATTAAATTCAAAGGTCACATTTGTATTTTTCAAATATTAACTTAGGCCACTTTCACATTTAACTGTTTAAATATAAATCCATGTATTACATACACACACACACACACACATATATTTGTAAAAACTTTAATAATAGAACATAAATCAAAGCTAACCCACAAAACTACAATTCAACAATATAATCAAATTACAAGCACACACAAAACACGCATACAAAAAAAGTTTAATACAATATAAAGTTGGATTTCACAGTTTAAACTTAAGAGAGTAATACTACGTTTCCACTGAATGTGTTTTGGACGTGTTTTGAAATAACGCATGTTTGTACATGTTTTCCCATACATTTTTTTTTTTCACCAAAACACATGTTTTGCTCAAAGCACGTAAGTGGAAACTTAGTATAAGAGAAATTTAAAATTTAAAAGATTTTTTTTTTTTTTTGACTATCGGTATACTCGGATCGTTAAACCTTTTATTAAAAAGTAAAAAAATGATTTTGGATACAAAATTATCATAGACTTATCCTAATGATCATAAATATTATTCTTACTGATAATATTATGATCAATGAGGACAACGTTATCATTATTTGGAATCATATTATGATTATTATGAAAATATTGTGATTGTTGTGATAACTTTATGATTACTAAGGTCATTACGTTTTCTATAATAACATGATGCTCTTTTCTTTGGGATAAAAACTGCTCCCCTCAATATATGAGCATTATTGGAGTTACCAAATTATCATAAAATGATCATAAATATGATTCTTACTGATAATATTATGATCACTAAGTACAAATGTATCATCTTTTAGGATCATATTATGATTATTACGGTCATATTGTTGTGAATATGTTATGATTATTATGATTATATAATGAATATTATGATAATTACGTTTCCAAGAATAACATGATGATCTTTTCGCTGCTCTCCCTTTTAAAAATTTTAATTTAAATTTACAATATCACAGTGTAACAAACTTATGATTATGGTAAAATAAAAGGAATGCCTAAAATCTGAAAAACCGGTTCTTGCATATTTTATTTTAAAAATATATAATAAATTTTACTAGGGGACTAATATAATTATACTTAAGTATTATCTTTGAAATCCAGCATTAATTGATGATTTTAAGTTATAATTTATTTTGGTTTATAAAAGTTTATAGAAGGCTTATTTATTATAGCATACTTTTTTCAATTTAAAACATAACTACAATTCATACTCATTTTTACATACAAACATATTTTTATCATACATTTTGTTTGAGTTTTGCCAAAACAACAATAACCTGAGTGGAAACCAAATCAATACATTTAGTTAAAAAACATGAAATTTTATATAAAAATAAAATAATATAACTTCAGTTAAGACTAGCTGCTGATTTAATTAAAGACTTGAACAGTTTTTTTTTTTTAATATTAAAAAAAATATATATTATATTCTAATAGTCACTACAAAACGTGATTAAATTTATACAAATATGATTTCTTTATTAATATTAGTTTCTTATATTTTGTTTGCCTTAGTTTAATAAACTAAAATTAATCCTTGAACTAACTTATCCCCCTTTTGAAAACACTGAAATTTTTTGCATATTTAGTTTTCCCTAAGCATTTCCATTAAATTTCAACGATTAAATTTTCAATGGTCTCCGATTTTGATAAAATTTTGTGAGTATGGTTTTGTTTTTGAAACTGAGGCAATACTGATTCTTTAAAACAGTGAACGGCATAACACATACTATTACATTTACGCTTGTGTGTGTGTAGCAGCGAAAAACGAAGTTCAATTTTTATGTTTTTTTTTATGTTGCGTAGCGTGATCCTGCTGCAACAAGTGTTTAACAACAATTGACTAAGTTTATTCAACACAATAAGAACAAAGCAACAGATGAACGTTCATAATCTTTAGCCACACGGAAATGCTATAGTGTACGTGTGCCGCCGTCGCGCAAGCAGCGTTCTCTAGTTTAACCCCACGGGGTTAGGCTAGAAGGTTAGGATCCACTTCACTGCTTTAAAATGTCGAAAAATTAGGGTTTATGGCATCATTCAAAATTCCATAAGTTTTGTTGTACGAAATATATTGAAATATATATTTTTGTATAGGAATAGTGAAAATTTTGTGGTTCAGAAATTTAAAAAAAAATTAAAAAATATTTTTTTTTATGATTAAAATTCAAAATTATTTATTTTTCTTTAAATTCCCCTTTCAATTTGTTTTATATTTTTTATACAAACAGCTAAACACGTATTCTAAACACACTGAAAACGCACTGATTCTCGACTACTGTTTGAGATATTTAGATATCTCAAAAAATTTAATAAAAACTCCTCTCTGAAATTTTCGCGGTGTTTGGAAAATGTGTTTAGCTATTTGTATAAAAAATATTTAAAAAAAAAATAAAGGGAATGGATTTAAAAAAATATTTTTACCCCTGGTTTCTACAACACGTTCGCCTCTACACGAACGGGTGACCTACATGTATTTTATTTTTGCATTGCATGTCATTTGTTATTGTTTTTAGACGAACGTGAAGCAAAACGTGTTCTAGAAACAGGGCGTTAATTTTTTTTTAATTACTTTTCTTTATTAAATTTCTGAACCACAAGATATTCTCTATTCCAATCCAAAAAGAATTTTTTCCATATCTTTCAAACACTAAAGTTATTGCTTTTTGAATGATGTCCCTAATTTTGCTATATTTTAAAGTTTCAGGGTTGCCACAGTTTTCCAAAAAAAATCGTTTTGAACTACCCAGTTAAAAATCAACATACATGCATCTATTTATGAACATGTATGAACTCATTCATGCTCATATATGAAGTGATTCGAGATCATACATGTCCATATACCACCAAATAGAATTCATATATGTTCATAAGAGTTCATATGTGATCATATGTATAAATATTAACTAAATTTTTGTTAATGTACATATATGACCATGTATGGAAATGTATAGAAATGTATAGTAGACATTTATGATTATATATGTAAACATTACCTATGAATCATGTATGGATGCATGTGGACATGTATGAAAGCATATATGTTCATGTATGGATCCATATATGTCAATTTTTAATAGGTTAACCAAATTTTATCAAAATCAGAGAATATCGAAATATTAGTCGTTGAAATTAAATGAAAAGGCTTCCCTATAAAATATACTAACAATTTTAATTTTTTGGAAAATGTTAAACCAGAAATTTCTACTTAACCAATAGTATTGCAAGAAGAAACTTGAAATTGAAAATACTTAATGTGACAAGTATTTGTGAGAGGATTCTGTATATGTTATTTGTAAATATAATTATGTTTAAAAAGAAAGTAAATATTTTATTAATAAATATATTTGTAGTGTTATCAACAAACAAAGCTTCATACTTTAAATGTAATGTGGCTGAATTTTTTTTTAAATATATAATACATTTAAAGCTTTTTTAAAGCTTTTTTTTGAACTATCAGTTAAAATTTTATGTATTGAATATTTTTATGCTTATTTAAAAAATTTTTATTTGAAATATTTAAAGCTTGTGATTTAAAATGCATGATTTGTATAAGAAATTTTCATAATTAAAAGCACGTTATAATTATTAAATTTTATTTATTTTTTTATATATACTTTTACGTTATTAAACATGTTTAAAATTCGTTATTAGTTTAATCAAACTTTAGTGATATCAAAACTAATCCGTTTATTTTTTTCTCTACCATTTTTTTGCATTTTTCCCTACTTATCCAAAAAAAAAAAAAAAAACATTTTGTTCTACATTGAAACCAATTACAACAAAAAAAAATATTGTTTTAAAACAATAAAAATCACCAAAAACAATTGTTTATTACAAAACATAAAGGACTTTACATTGGATTTTTACTTTCGTCAATTTTGGACCGATCCTCGTTTAGCGTATAGAAAACGACCTGGTGTAGAAACACTATCGGTGGGATCAGAGTTCATTAAAAATATTTGGGTACCTGACACCTTTTTCGTAAATGAAAAACAATCATATTTTCATATTGCCACAACCAGCAATGAATTCATACGTGTTCACCATTCTGGATCAATAACAAGAAGTATTAGGTAAACAAAATTCAATTAATTCTAAAAAAAAATTTTAAAAAATATTAAAAACAAAATTAAAGAAGAAAAATTATTCTAAATTTTAAAACTTGAATGTCGTGTACTATTTGTTGAAATTTATCATTATGAGTTCCCTTTTTTTTTTTTTTTTTTTGTTTAAAATTTTTTGTTCAAATTTATTTTCTGTAAATTTTTTCTAACTATTTCTTCTTCTAACTAAAACTCTAATTAAGTGTGTGTGAATGTGCAATTTGTATAAAAAAAGTTAACATAATTTAAATAAATTAAAAAATCTATTGATGTTGTTATTTTTATAATTTAAATTTTTTTTTGTTAAACAAAGCAAAATTATTTGTGTTATAGGTTTAAAATCAATAAGAATTTGTTTGTATTAAGCAATAAATTAATTGGGTATACAAATTAAGAGGGGTTCACAATAAAAGCTAAAACTAAAAGCGAAAAAAATGATGTCACACATTTGGTATGAAACGCTCAATTTCGCCGGTATCCCAGCGAATTTTTGGATATCATACAAAATTTATTGGTACATATTTTCGACATTTTTCTTTTTTTGTAAACACTTCTCTAAGTTTGTAAATACAATTACTTTGTTTGTTAACTTGAACAAAGTTTTACTCATATTGAGCCTAGTGTATAAATAGTATATTCTATAAATACTAGTTTACAGCCATTTAAAATACTAGAT
The DNA here is from genome assembly GCA_021234595.1 of Delia radicum. Classification (NCBI taxonomy): domain Eukaryota; kingdom Metazoa; phylum Arthropoda; class Insecta; order Diptera; family Anthomyiidae; genus Delia; species Delia radicum. The sequence continues at coordinate 7,550,871 of CM037853.1, read as the reverse complement.
GTCTTTATTTAAAATTAATTTGCTTGACTCAAAAATCGCATTAAAAATTTGTATTTTTTATTGAAGTTTTGTATTTCTTTGAAAGCTGAGAAAATATACTAAAGGATTTTTATGGACAGTTTTAAAAAAATCTAAAATCAGCTTCAAATTTACAGTGGTGGACAAAACTAAAGAAACAATTAAAATTTTCTATAATTTTGTGCTTGTTGGCTTTATTTTTAAGGGACAAAATAAGAGCTCAGAGCTCCGAAAGTAGCGATATCATCCACGATCCTGAAAACCAAACGAATTTAAAAAACAAATAATTCATTTAAACTATCTGTAGTTTCTTTAACATTTGACAACTATTTGAGGGCATTGGAGCATTTATTTTGTATTTTAAAAATAAAAGCAATGTTTTTTTTTTATTTTTTGTTATAAAAAAAAAATGTTTAGTGGGCGTATCTTGTATTGCGAAAGTGGCGATCACAAAAACCACGATGTGAATTTAAGAAACGAATAATTCATTTAAACTTTCTGTAGTTTTTTATTACCATTTCATCATTATTTGAGGGCATTTGAGCATTTATTTTGTATTTTAAAAATAAAAGCAATAAGTATTAAATTAGAAAAAAACTTTTATTGATTCTACAGTATTGTCCGTCACTGTAGTCTTTCGTTAGCAATTTAGAATTTTCGAACAAATTGCATTTATTATGGAAAAATGAGTCCATTTTATTGACTTTCTATGCAGAGCTTTATGCCTTGAGCTTTTTTGAAAAATTTAATAAATTTAGGCGCTCTTATGAGCTTTTCCAACCCAAATTTTAAGGTCCATTTCCCCTTAGACAAATGTTTTCTAAATCAGGTAAATAAAATAAAGCGGCTCTTATAGATTTTTTGCAATGAGATTGAAAAAATCATGTAGTGGAAATTTAAAATTAATATCCATGCCGAGTACTGGTGCTTTAAGATCCTGTTTTTAAAACATTATAATAATTAATCGAAATACCACTATAAGTTGAATAATAGATCATAAAAGTTTTTCTCTATTTGATTTAGTTTAATTCGAAATTTGAGTGAATCGTTGGTTTCAGCATAATTTTGGGTCGTCTTGCACCTTTGGTCTAAGCCACCAACAAAGTCGCACTGGGCCAGGGGTTTGATTTTGCTGTATCACTATTTATCGAGATGTGAAAAATGGATGTTGAGAAACTTTTTGTTCCCCTTACATTTCACTTTGTTTACATGAATAAAACTCGTTCCCTTATAACGTTAATAGATATTATTCCAAATAGAAGCGAATGGAATGGTATTGGAACACTAAGCACAGGTGACAAAACGGAACATAAAATAGAATATGATTAGAATATTAAAGAAAATAAAGTGGAATGTAATGTTCCATTATGTTAAGACATCCATTACATTTTGTTTCCCTGAGTTTAAATACGACTATATAAAGATTCCATTTCATATCGTTCAGAAATTTTCCAAAACAGAATGTAAATCAGTATTTATTGTATTAATTTTTTAAAACAACATGAACGATCGCAATTGTTGCTCAAACCTGCCAAAGAGACGTAAAATTTAGCTCGCTCATATTTAAATAGGAATGGGCCGGAAATAAAAATAATGTACTTTAGTACCTTTTTCAGTACTTTTTGTTTTTCGAGAAAGTACTGCATTACACCCGCCACCGATATGTACTTCCTTAACAATCTAAAATAATCTTCGTTAACAAAATTCATAGTTTTTATTCTTAAAAAGCTAAAATTAAATAAAAAAAAATGTGAAATTTGCATAAAATTGAACTGGAACTTTTCCTTAAACTTATACAAATTTGCATAAAATTTAATAAAAAATTTCATTTTATTTATTAAAAGTTTCATTCACTTCATGAAATTAGAAAATCGCAAATCTGGAGGTTGAATGGAGGGTCATATAGGGTCATGTATTAGGCAGAAATTAACGGGTCAAAAGTCAACTATTTTACAAAGTAAAAAAATTTCAACTCAAACAGGTCTGAATATTTGGGATGTGGAATATCAGAAAACCCGCTTGGTGCTTAAAAAAATATTTAGTATATTAAACAGTTCTCAGATTAAAATCTGAAAGTTATTTTACAAATTATAAAACTAAAAATCTTTAAAAAATTGAGTGTTCTTGTATAAAGAACCTTAAATTTCTAACAAGTACGTTTTTGTTTAATTTTTTGTAGGTTGTCCCATTAAAAAATATATATATATTATATTAGCTATTTATTTTGAAAGTGGTATGAGTCCACTTGTTTATATATCAATGTTTTTGAAACTGTAAACGGCAACATTCGCACAATGTTTTAATGTAATCGAATTTACAAGTTATACTTCAACCAATATTAACATAATTGTGCTCAAATTAAAAGTAGTTTTGTCTACACTGCTAGTTTAAAAATAAAAAAATTTAGCTTAATTTTTAAAAAATTTATAGAATGGAGAAAAATACAATACATTTTCTCCTGGGTAGTGTGTTTTGTTCAAATAAATTAAAAAAATCAAAAAATTGTTTTAAAAATATACCAACTTTAAAAGCCCATAAAAGTGAAATCTGAGTCAAATTTTTAAAACCCTTTTGGGGTTTTGATCTGATACTAGTCTTTTTTCATTTTCGGTTGGTGTCATTCAGGATACAATCGGTGACACCAAAATTTATTTTAAAAAAAGTAACTAAATTTCGAATTTCGCGAAAAATGTACGTGCTGAAAAAATTCGAAGAGCAAATTTTGAAGATCAACGATTTGGAGATCTACGTTAATAAGATCTAGACAATACTTTTATGGGAAGGATAATTCTTTCAATACAAGAATTCTGTCCAAATTTTAGCCGTCTTTAAGTTTTTGACAAAAAATGTTTGTGCCATGAATAGAAACATTTAATACAGTGGAACCCCATCATTACCTAAATTTTTTTGAAAATGGCCTCATAACACTTTCAAAATAAGTAATTCATATAACAAATTTTTTTTGGGGTTCTTTTGGGAGTTTCTTTTGAAATAGGGCTCAAAAGTTTCGTTATGTAAAGCATATTATGAGAAAAATATTTATAATTCCTTTTTTAAAATCAATTTTGGTTCAACGCAGCATTTGAAAGTTTTCAGCATGTGTATACATACTAATTGTAAATATTTTTAATTTTTTAATAAAACCACTTTATTAGCAATTTAATAACATTTCGAAAAAAGTACTAAAGTTTTATTTCTGCGTTTTTATGCAAAATTTAAAAAATATTTTGTTATTATGTACTTAATCAAAATTTAAAAATGATGCGGTCAACCAAAACTGTTAAAATAAAATTATAAATATTTTTGTCATAATAAGCTCTAAATAACAGAACTTGTGAGTCCTATTTTAATAAAAAGTATTTCGACAGAACATAGCAAATTTTTAACCTAAAAGTGCCCCAAAAATTTGTTCGTAAGATATTATTAAAAATTCCCTTCTACTGGACACCCTAATGTGTAGTGTAATCAAATATTTTGGCAAACAATTTCTAAAAAGCATTTTTATGCCATTTTCGAGTTTAGCAAAGCAAATCCGAGTACTAAAAATGAAAAAAGAATTATAGTACTAAAAATGGCTTTAAACTAGTGTTAAATATTGCTTCAATTCTATTATAACATTATTTTCATTTATGATTTTTTCAACAAAAATCATTTAAACTGGAACTGATGTTATAATATAAATCGATTGTTATTTTAAATAAAAATAAACAAAGTGAGTTCAATTGGCCTTATGTTCGTTGTTATTTTTTTTTTTTTTGTTTTACTGATACAGCTTGACTTTTATCAAAATCATTATAATCATATAAATCCTTTTCAAAACTTCACTTTTCATATTTAAACCAAAATTTGTTTCAACCATTTTTATATCGAAAAGCATGTTCATAATTTTAAGTTTTTTTTTATTGTCTCAATACTAGAACTACTACATAAAACAGAATAAAAGTGTGTTTTACTACACCACAAAAAGGTTTGCCTAATGGAGAAATTTCTTTCCAAAATAAAATGTTATACAAATCATAAATAGGAATTTCTCCAATTTTAATTTTTCTACTACCTTAAAACAAGAATCTGTCCAAAAACATATAAAAAAAAAAAATTAACTTAAAAACTAAACTACCAACAAGCTAAAAAATATAAATTTAGAAAGGATACTGAAATCTTAATGAGCCAGGAGTAAGTTTGTAATGCATATGGAGAAGTAAGTAAACACCATCACATTTCTATTTTTAATCACTCAAAGTAATATATCTTACAAATCCCGTTCTGAAAATATCTGAAATAGAAAAATGCAGCTGCATAATGTAAAGTTCTACCTTATATTATAACACCACAACACCCAAATAGTTTAATAAATATTTAAACTAAAAAAAAGTTATATTTTAGTACTTAATTTGTGTAGTACTCATATTCTAAACAATATGACAGTGACAATAGTTAAATTTTGAAAATATTTTGAAAGATCATTAAATTTCCAACACTAAACGGGTAGTATTAAAGATGTGTAATAAAAATGTCAAGTAGAAATCGAGTTGTATGAGTATTTTTATTATACCACATCAAATATTGAGCATACGTTCCAATTAAGAAAAACACACAGGGATGCATACACCTTCTTTGTCCTTCTTTACTCCTCAATGGAGCATAGGGCTTCAACATATTGATTTATCCAACGTAATCTGTCTCTAGCTTCAACTGCGGCATCGTCCCACGTGAAACCATATCGTTCAAGTTCGTTTTTCACTGATCGTCTTCATGTGTTGTTTGGACGGCCACGTTTTCTAGAACCTTGGGGATTCCATTTTAGCGCCATTCTTGTTATATTTGTGGCATCTTTTCTCAGAGTGTGGCCTATCCACCTCCATTTTCTTTCATTTTATTTGTTTGCCAATTTCTTCTTCGTTCGCTAGTTGCCAAAGATCTTGGTTGCGTATAGTGGCTGACCAAAATATTTTATGAATAATACGAAGACATTTATTTAAACACACTTGAAGTTTTCTGGTCGTGCCTATGGATACCAACCAGGTTTCACAACCATAAAGTAAAATGGATTTGACACACGCTTTGAATATCCTCAGTTTGGTCTTCTTAGATATTTGTGTTGAGCGCCAGACCGCGTTTAGTCTACCGAATGCTGCTCTTGCTCGGTTGATTCGATTGGCTACGTCGTCTTTTGTTCCGCCTGCTGTTGTTATTATGCTACCTAGGTAACAGAATTTGTTGACGTATTCGATGCGTTGGTTGTTCAATAAAATATGATGTGAGCTATTGTTATTTATTCTCATAGCCTTTGTTTTCGCGACGTTGATTTCTAGGCCAACTTTCTTTGCTAGTTCTTGGAGGTGGTCTAACTTTGATTGCATATCACTGATCTTATGTGATAACAAACATATATCATCCGCAAAGTCAAGATCTTCGAGATGACTGCTAAATGTCCAAGTTATCCCTCTCTGGATGGAACACACTTCTCTCATTATTTCGTCCAGTACTATAGTAAATAGTAGTGGCGAAAGAGGGCAACCTTGTTTTACCCAAGCATTTGTTGTGAACGTGTTGCTACAGGTGCCGTTGTGGAGGACTGATACTTCAGAACCATCATATAACGCTCTAATGATGTTGATAAGTTTGTCGGGAACACCTTTCTTTTTAAGACAAGCCCATATTGCAGATCTGTTCATCAGATCTGTTCATAGGATGCATACACAGCGCCCTATAAAATTTAAAAATTTCTATAAGGATTTTTTTAGTTAAAAAAAAATAAACGTCCTTAAAAATATAATTTCAAAAAATAAGTTAAATAAACACCTATTGCCACGCCCCTCAACAAACCATTAAAATAAAAAATATATTTTAAACAAGCTCAAGATCATTAATTTATTAATTATAATTATTTATTTCCAATATTTCGTTTCCACATTGGGTGACTTCTTCAGGGAACAAATATTACAATTTAATTGGAAAACTTGTTTTAGTAACTAGAACTTATTATTAAAACAAGTTTTTCAATCAAATTGTAATATTTGTTCCCTGAAGAAGTCACCCAATGTGAAGACGAAATATTGGAAATTAATAATAAATAAATGATCTTAAGCTCGTTTAAAAAAAGAAGAATTAAATAAAAGAAGATCAAAGAAAACTTAACATTTTAATAAATATAATCTTTAATATAATTATTTTCAATTGTCATTTACATATTGTTTAGAATATGTGTAATTCAAATCCTAATTTTTTCAATTCATTTCTAGCTTAGTTTATTTAAAATTTTTGTTTAAAAAAAATATCATCCAATTGAACTCGCTAATTATCATCATTTGTTTTCAAGTATACGAAAACAAATATTTTAAAACAAGCTTTATTAAACTTATTTTTCACAATTTCTCTATCTCTTTTTAAATGTATACCCTATAGAAGATCAAAAATCCAAACAAAAAAAGATCTCCTTAATTATCTATGTCTTGTAACAATAAATTTACTTAATGTAAAAGTACAAAGCTTTTGATGTTGTTTCAGAAATTCATTTTTAAAATTTTGCTAACAATTATTTCTTTTCTTTTTTATAACAAATATATCTTAGATTGACTATTACTGCATCATGTCCTATGAATCTACAATATTTTCCCATGGATCGGCAATTGTGTCATATCGAAATTGAAAGTTGTAAGTACAAGTTTTGTTTAATATAAATTTCTTTTTACACCTTAAAAATACATTACACTTTATACAAACTATAGTTTTTAAGAAAACATAAAATCCTAATTAAGTGATTAAGTGAAAAAAATTCAAAAAAAAACATAAACTCATTCAGAAAAAGAGAACGGCCTCAGTAAGAAAAAAAGAAGTCCTTAGAAATTGGAGTGTAAATTATGTTCAAGATACCAACAAAATATTTTTATAACTAACAAGGAAACTACACAGACAAAGAAATCTTTGCAGATTTTAATGAAACTTTGATATGTTATTGAGGACAAAACAATATTAGACACGTATTTTTTAGGTACACAATCTAACATTTAAGCTTAGAAAGGGCGGCCAAGTATTTCAACATTTTTGTATGAAAACATGCTTATAATTTAAGAAATTCAAATTTGTTTGTACCCAGTATTAAAGTACTCAAGAAAGCAAACATTTTGATACCCATATTGTCACCTATTTGAAATATTTAAAAATATGGTTTATAAAAGCTATTCGGAAAAGCTGTGTTGAACGATTACGAGAATTTAAAAAATCCAGATACAATGAAATAAAAATTTGTATATGTTAATTTTAACTCAAAACATCAACAACTTCCCATACAAATGTAGTATTCGAAAAAACTTTCGGGCATTCGCGGTCATATTTTATATAACAGTGGATGTGTCTTTGAAATACCTTTCCTTTGGTACCCAATTTGTATATAGTTCAATAACTTACATTTGTTTAACAATAATAGTTTAATAATTTACATAAGAAATATATTTAAAAAAAAAAAGTCAAATTGAGTAACTTTTAAACCCTTCTAAATTTGAGATTGTCCACCTAAAAAAATACGTTTCTACTATTTTTTGTTCCCCCTTAACAACTTTTCCAAGTTTCATTCAAATCTGGGGATTCACCACTATGTAGTTTCCTTGTAAAATTAAAAATATAAAAATTTTGTCTATTATTTTAAAACTTTAGTTTCCATATTACAAATTTTATAAAAACAATTCTAATACACAACGAATTTTTTATTATAAACCTCAAAATAAAATGGTTTTAACACCCCTCATATTTACAGTGTCACTTCAACGACTAACAGGGTGACTATAAATAATACAATTTTTATTTACAATATCGCAGCCAGGCTGGCAACTTTGACGATTTGTCTCCATATTTAGAATTTTGATATTTAACGAAATGACGATTGTCGATATCGCAAAATTTAATATATGAATAATTACAAAATTTAAGAATAGAAATTTGTTTAAGATTTTTTTTCAAATAATTTCTTTTTCAAATTTATTTTTAAAAGATACTCTTATGTCCACAATTATATCAAAATCTTAAGACTTAAGACCTTATTTAAGTCTGGTGTTGGTATGAAACGAAAACTTGGAAATACAATTATTTAAATTTAAATTTTTTTTTATTTTTCTTTTCATACCAATACCTGACTTAAGACACTTAAGCCAATTATGTTTCAGCCTTTTACATTTTAATGATTTGAATTATTTTAGCTATTATTTTAGAGAGGTATCACATGTTTTTATTTCTCCTAAATCAATATATTTCTTGCCTTAATGTTGTGAAAAAAAAAATATTAAAGACGAAAAATTCCTGATTTCTTAATTGCAAAATGCGGAATTTTAAATGAAGAATAAAATTTATATTTTCCTTGCATAGTTAAAAATATCGATTTTAAAAAATCAAAAAAAAAAAAAATAAGGTAACAAAACTTTTATCAATTAAATTATAATAATTGTTCCCTGAAAAAGTCACCCAATGTGGAGACGAAATATTGGAAATAAATATTTGTAACTTATAAATAAAAAACCTTAAGCTCGTTTAAAGATGAATCATTGAAAAAACATGGTATAAAAATTAATATTGCTAATTTCTTCACCTTGTCCCAGGGGAAAATTTGTTTTTCTGAAATTTAGTTTTTTAACCGAAAGGGTGTAGCCAGGCTGTTAGGGAGCTCACTTTTGTTATACCATGTTATCAGTGTCTACGCTAGGGAAGGAATCAACAAACCAAATGTTAAACTCTTAACTTCAGCAGTTTAGACATGAGTTGATTATTTGCCTTTTAAAACCTCCCTTTACGCCGTTCTTGGCAAGCGTTCCAACATACGGCTTATCAGTGTTTTAGCATACAATGACCACGCACTTTATATTTAAGGTTTTTAAATAAAATTGCGTATGCAATTCTTCAAGGGTAGGATTTTCCACATTTCGCCCCTTACCGTATGATTTTCCGAAAAAAAATTACGCGGGAGAGGAACTTAATTTAACATATTTAACATCAGCGTTTTGGCCAGGCCACTTTTCCTACTGCTACCACGTTCCTGGCGAAAATTCTAAAAATACCTTGTCAGTGAGTTAAGCCATATTCCAAGGAATAAATATTTTATACTTTAATCTTTTTGGCAATGGGATTTGGGCATCCATTTAAGTGGGAGTCAGTTGGCTTTTTACACCGTCAACGACCCCCTGCCATCCACCGTCAACGTCGAAGGAGTAGCCTACGTACAGATAGTCATTGTTTAACGTGAGTACTGGCCTCGAAGGCATAACCTTACGGTGCTCTTAACACCTGGTGAAATATGGCGTCCACCACCGCCCCCTTAACACTGAGCATCAGGTAGGGTTCCAGTTTTTGAGTTTGAATATTGGCAATTACTCATCCCACTGGAGAGGTCGAGGCCCATCTAAAACCTCTGCTTTGATCTCTGGGTCACAGCACCCGGTTGAGAGTGCAACTCCACACTGAACACCGAAGTGCTCTTCCTGCATTTAGGCTAACCACAGCCACCATGAAACTCCCCGAAGGGCCGTTCCCAATAGCCATTACCGTAAAGGACAATAGAGGAATCATGCAAATATGAAATACAACTCGAACACAAAGCAATGTTGCTGTATAGCTAATTACCAGTTAATATTATGACAGACCAACGATTGCCATTATCCGCATAACTAGTTAGTATCACAAATATACCGAGACTTCTTGCCAATCCGAGTTCAACTCGAACACAAAGCAATGACGCTGTATAGCTAATTACCAGTTATTGTTATGACAGACAATCCAGACTCGCCCAACCAACAAAATATCCAGCACAACAACGCACTAACTTGGGCCTAACCAGCCAAGTTTCAACACGTTTTACTTATACCCTTTATGCCCGGCCACGTTCTGCGGAAATTCTATTAAGCTCCTTATATGCATCTCTCACCATGAATTTATAAAAATTCCATAGAAATTTATGTGCACACGGGAGAATAAACATAAATAAACCTAAACCGTTTTGGCCGGACCGTTAAGGAGAAAAAATTGTCCCGTTTTGAACCCCATTTCTACCAAGTTCCTGACTTAGACTATATTCCAAACAACATGTTTACAAAATTTAAAGTGTTTTTGACAGGCTGTCAAGGGGGAGACATGTTCACCCCGAAAAAATATCCAAAACTGCTATTTTAGCAAGCGTCTACACGGAAGGAGAAACCTTCATACCAAACTTCAAGTTACTAAATTCAGCGGTGGGGAAAGGACGACAAGGGAAATATTTTGCGCCTATTGGTGCTACCAGTGAAAATATAAAAAACACCCCATTTACGAGAGATACAATATTTTAAATTGCATGCTTCTCGTTTTAATAGTTTGGCAAGACGGTTAGGGGGAGACTTTCCCCCCTTTTTGCCCTAATTTTAATCACGTTCCTGACCATAATTCCAAAGAGTATCATGTTAGTGGCTGGTGTTATATATGAACAAAAATATATTTAAAGTTTTCAATCTTTAGCCAAAGTATATGAATTAATTAACTAATTACTAATTATTATTAATTACTACGTTTTCAAATTCCAAAGTCCGTTCTCGTATCTTGTGATAATACATGATGATGTATTGAGTGATAAATTGTGGAAAATTTATATTATTTATACGTCGTATTATCAAACACTGTAAACAATGTTAAGACTTAAATTTTTAATTTAACGAATTTTTTGAAAACAAAACTTTTAGCAGACCTCTGGGATACTGCTACGGATTCAGAATCCTTGGTCGTAGAGCACAAGAGCTTCACACAAGTCTTTGAATTCTGATAATTTGTTGATTAATAAAAAAAATCGTTCAAATGAAAGAGACCCAAGTTGAATTTCCGTATAATAGAAAACATTAATATGGGGTACATATTAACTATTGATCGAGAAAGAATATTAATATTTATTGTCAACGTTAAGAGCCAGCCTGAATTTTTAATTTGCTGTGGGGGCAATACGAAACATTTTATTTAAATTATGATCGTTTGCTCTGTTGGAAACTTTAGATTTTTATTAAAAAATCAATGACTAAAGACGATCAAAACTATAAAACGCGTTGTTTCATATAGATTTACAAATAAAATATCCCTGCCGTTGTTGTAAGTCAAAATAATAATTAAAGTGTTTGATGCAACCAGTTTTTAACTCATCAGTTGAAAATATTTGTATCTCTGTAACAACACCCCTTGTTAAAACGCAATAGATATAAATATAATATTCTGAAATATCAGATCCTTCTTAGTCCTGGTTCACACACGGCAATTTTACTTGAGCAATTTTTCTTCAATTCTCCTTTGAACTTGCTTTTGTGTTCACACAGGAAAAGTTTGTTTCAGCAATTTTCGTATATCAACCTGCAGTGTTGAAAATTGCGGATGACATAACAAAACGGAATTGGAGTACGGGCAAGTCTGTACCCCCTATCATTCTCTTTCCCTCTTCTATAAACTCAAGAATTGCGCAAGTAAAATTGCCGTGTGTGAACCGAGACTTAGCAATTGATTTATGCATCATATTCCAATCGATCAAGTAGTTGTCATAGTAAAAATAGATATAGTTTTGTACTATCACATAACTGCGTATGAGTGATATATTGAAAATTAATAATAATCATACATTAGCAAAGTAATCAAATGATTGCTTTGAAATTAAAATACATTTGATATCACTTACTTAACCAATAGGTAAATAGACTTCGTAAGGGATTTTGTGTATTTTGAACTTTATTTATATAACTCAATAAAAAATCTAAGGACTTCTTTAAAAAAAAATCATAACTCGCGCTGTTTGTTCGTTTAAAGCGTTTTAATACAGTGAAACCCCAAAATAGTTTAAAAAATAACGACAATAAAAACAATTTTCAAATAAAGCTAAGCAGCTTTTTCCTAAAACAAAAAACAAATGCGATTTTTTTCTTTCTCTAAACTGGCACTTAATACCACTGCTTTTTATATAACCTCAACTAAATAAATATAAATCTTAAACCAAAATATAAATTATGTTTAAAAAAAATAACAGCTACAACTATTTTGCAAGCAAATTATAATAATAAAAAAAAAAATAAAAATCCTGTGAAAATGATTTAAAATTACCAAAGAAACCAAAGAAATAATACCTCATTTATACTATAACCAAAAACTAGTAGTTTTTGAAAACTTCTGGGTTTTGATTAAAAATGTGTAGGGAATTTTAAAAATAAATACAAGTAGTTTTTAAAAACTACTACTTTTTCGTTGTGGTATAAATCCTAGTAAAAAGGTATAGATATGACCAGATATGACCATATTTAATTATATCTAAAATTTGAGTTTATACAATTATGTCAGAGTTCAGATATATTTATATATATCTTCAGATATAATTATATATCATTTCAGATATCCAAAATTTGAGTTTATACAAGTATGTCAGAGTTCAGATATATTTATATATACCTTCAGATATAATTATATATCATGTCAGATATGTTTATATATAAAAATGTGTAAGGTTATATATGAATATATATGTAATTATATATGCATATATATGGACTCAGATATAATTGGATAGACTCAAATTTCAGGTACAATTATATATGATCATATATGTTCATATCTAAAGTTTTTTTACACGGGAATGTAATATAATATTAAATTAAAACAGAAGCAAAGTTTAATAAGATATTTTTTTTTATTTAGTTTTCTTTTTTAAGTTAACTTTTTTAATTATTTATTATATATTATTTAAGTTTGAATTTACAGAAATAAAAGTTTAGGTTTTGTTTTTTAAGAAAATCAAAGCTACAAAAATATCTTTTAAGTAGCATTTTAAAATTTATTTTCAATTTTTAATTATTATTTTGAGTTCTTGTTAGGTATAATATATTTTTTGTGTTACTTTCAACGTTAGGTAAATTGAGTTATAATTTTATAATTTATGTTTTATTTAAATTCATTTAACGTTCTACCAAATATCATAAAAAAAAATAAACTATAAATCCTTCTTTGAAAAAAAAAAAAATATATATACAAATATTAAATATACATATTAATATCCACCTTTTTCATCACAAGTTTCAAATAGAAAATAAATTCATTAAAAATTCTAAATTCCTTTAAAAATTATCAAAACATTTTCGTTGAAATAAAATTGGTTGGTTTTCGGTCGCCTTCTCTAATACAGCAACCGCAGAAGGTTGATTCTTAACAATCAAGTGTAAATTATACAAAAACTTTAAGGAAAAAATATTTCATTTCAAAACCAGTTCAAACAAAAAGGAAAAGAATTAGAGAATTTCCGGGTCTATATATAAAAAATATATATATTATTATTTTTTTAAATTTTTTAAAGCATTTATTCATTAATTTATCATAATTTACAATACTTTTTTTTTTTGTTTCATTAAAAAAAAAAAAAAAAAAAAAACAGTTGCAATTGTTTTTTGCTTTTGTTGAACATTTGCAAAAATCTGGTACCAACCAAATGATAGAAATTATTAAAATATTTAACTTTAATTATAAATTAAATTAAAAAAAAAAAAAAAAAAACATCGCACCTTATTGTGTCATAAGATATTTAATGCTTTTTTTGTAAAAAAAAAAAATTAAATTATTTTTTTTGTTAATAAATAAAACAAAATCACATAATTATTATAATTCATAATTTTGTTAAGCATTTCATAACATTTTTCTTATAATTTATATTTTTTTTCTTTGTATATACAAAACAAAAAAATAAAATTCAAAATCACTTTTTTATGTTGATCTTAAATTATTTTAACTTTTATTTAATTCATTGTTATAAATAAAATTCATTTATATTCACTTATTATAAAATGTTTTTAAACTCAAAAATATTTAAACATTTTCAAATAACACTTTTAAACATGTAATTATTATTATTTTCAAATTTTTAAAACATTATTACAAAACTCATTACACAAAAGAAAAAAAAAAAAAAATTAAATAAATAAATTGGGATTAAATGTCATAATTATATTGTTATACTTTTCAAAATATATTTTTTTGTATGTGTGTGTGTTAAACGTATCGAATGAAATCTAATCGAAATCAAACAATCAATTCATCGTATCAATCAAACAAACAAATCACTCAATCAATCAAATCTGTCTTACAAATCTATCAAATGAATTCAAATCAAATCCGTCTGATACAAAACCAATTGACATTAAAAATTCATTTGACATTTAAAAAGTCGGTTACACGATGCGAGATATCCGTTACTTCTGGAGAGATGGACTGAGTAGTGTTGGCATGAGCAGTGAGGTCGAACTACCGCAGTTCCGCGTGTTGGGACACAGGCAGAGGGCGACCGAAATAAACCTAACCACAGGTACCCTCCATTAAAAACAATTTCCAAACAAGCTTTTTTTTTCTTAAAACAATACTTTTTTTGAGTTTCTTTTCATTTTTGTTTTGTAAATTTTTGTGTCATTTTTTATTTCGAATTAAAATCATGTTGTTTGTTATCTAATCAACCTTTAAAGAACACCTTGATTTTGTTTTAAATTCATTGAGAAAAGCATTAAACACTAACACTTTATGTATATTATTTTGTTTAAAATATATTTTTTTTTTAACATCTAACTCAATTTTTCTAATATAAATTAAAGACAATAAAAATCTCAATCTCAAACTCAAACTCAATTGTTGATAGTATTAAAAGTATACAAAGTTCGAAAACTTTTCTTTTAAATGTATTTTAAAATCTGGAAAAAAGATAATAAAACTTGCACAAATTAAGTGAGACACAATTGTGATTGGGATTTAGCTTTATTTTTTTTAAATTTTCAATCGACTTTACTTTAGGGCACCTCAAATTATAACATTTATATTAGAAGATTTTTTTATCAGAATAATATAATAAACTTAATATTATATAATAAACTTATACAATAGAATCAGTCTTTTCTGAAAATGTTTTAGCTGAAAGCTTAATAAAATTTTAATATTTTGTCTAAGCAAATTTTAAAAAGAAACCCGTAAACCCAGTTTAGGTCGAAAAGAGGATTCGGAGAAGGAAAATGCTTCACTAATCCGACTCAAGTCCCTGAGGAACTACACTTAAGCCAGAATGTCAGCTTGGTGTGCGCTCTAAAAATCGGTCCCATGTTAAAAATCGGTCCCAGTTTAAATGATTATATGAATTTAATTTTTCGTGTGAGCTTAAAATTTTGTAACATATTTTTACAATAATAATAAGATCTAATCTTGTTGCATAGGAAAGTCAAAAATAAATCTAAATCTAAATTTTTCGTAAAGATTCTGAATTTTAAAGAGTATCCCAAACGTATTCCACACTTAGGAACCAAGGGTTCTGGTCAGGCTTAGCTTGTAGTATGTAGCTTCTAACCTAAAATATTTAAAGAAAAATAAAACAAAAAATAGTTTTGGACTTCACACAGAGAAATAAAGTACCAACCAAATTGATACATGTATATTAATGTTAACAACTTAAAAATTTAGTCAGTTCAACGATATTTACATTAGATTTCTGAATATTTTGGGTGTTGCTACCAAAATTTAGTTGAATTAACCGAACTTTGTTGTGAAAAAGTTGTGACAAAAAGTTGTGACAACCGTCTAAAATTCGTAATAACCAAATTTGAGTCGTGGTAAACGAATTTAATTTGGCAAATAGCTAAATTTTTCTCTTTGTGTTCCAATATATTCAGAAACAACATATTAGAAATCATTCCAAAAGTATAAAGTTTCTTTGTTTTTTCAATAGCATCACTTTTTAAAACATTTTGGCATCAATAAAAAAAATGGAACTATTATTTTCTTTAAATTTCTACTCCTTCCACATGCGCGCTGTATTTATATGAAATTTAAATTCAGCTTCCGATTCTACACCAAAAATTATTTAAAAAATAAATTTTTTCCCCGTTTTTAAAGTGCACCATTTAGCAAATACACTGGTTTTAAAAAATAAAATTTTTTCAAAAAACTGATAAAGTACTTTTTATAACACACAATAAAAACCCATTTTTTAGCTGCAAAATTTTTCGCTTTATGGTAACCCAGTTAAAAGTTATTAAATTTTCAAAATGTTGTCTTTACTAAAATGACTGCAATATTTCATTAATTAACAACTTTTTAGCCGACCGCGATATAACGAAAATGTTTGTGGCATTTTTCTTAGCTCAACATAGTGTTTCATTGTGTGTGCTAAAAAAAAACATTTTTATTATTTTTTGTGCGCCCCGGTGGCTAGTTGGTAGCGTGCTGGCTTATCAGTGCGGGGGTCGTGGGTTCGATTCCCACCAGAGGCATTGGTCTTTTTTCGCTACAACGCGCCGAAGGCCATAGTAGCTAGTACTCGGTTAGGGTTATATATAATTTAGTTAGGTTAGTATATAATTTGTAATTATATGATTATTAATTAACAAAATAAAAAAATAAATATTATTTTTTAAAAAAAATTTATACCTTAACAACTTTTTAGTGGTTCGCGGTGTGTCAGAAATTTGTATACTATTATTGTCAGTTGGTAATACATTTTTATTGAGTGTGATTAAAAGTTTTTGGAAAAAACTAAGTTTTCCGTCCATTCTATTGACAAAATGGTGCACTTTAAAATTCGGAAAAATAGTTATTTTTTTCAATAATTTCTGGCGTAGAATCAAATGTCAGGTTCAAATTTCATATAAATTATCCAATTTTGGATCTGTAGTTAAAGGGACACAAAATTAGCGTTTTTGGGTCAAATGTTGAAAAAATATTGATGTAAAAAAGGTGATGATATCCCAAAATCAAATTCTCGTGACGATCTGTAATACATTTATAATTATTTGAAATGGTTTAGCTACAAATAATTTTCAAATTTATGATGAAAACTGTGATATAAATCCCACTATCAACCTTATTCGAAGATTAGCCTTCAAGTCAATATTTGTTATTTTTAGTTTTCATATAGTCCTTGATACCCAGAAAGTTTTACCGTGTAACTCGAATTCGTTCCGGAGAAAAAATTCGTTAAATATTGTTGATATTAAGTATCCCAATATTTGTATGCTTAAACTTCATGGCGTCATGAACCTTAAAGGCAATATCTCTACTAGAGGGAGCTAATGGCAGAAAAATTGCGTTAAAAGTGATGAATGCGATCAAGTATGACATTCCAAAATAGAGTATGACATACGAAAATATATAATATTGTACCAATTTTTTTAAAGATTTTTTTTATAAAATGGCATCATATTTCAAAAATTTTGTATGGAAAAGGTTGAGTTTTTTCGAGAAATTTGCGAGTTTTTTCGAGCACTTTAAAATTTGAAAAGAGCTATATATGAATGTAGTTAATCCCTAAAAGCGGTAAGTTTCAAAAAGAAATAATAAAATTTTTTTGTGAACTGATCGAGTTTTTTTGAATAGTTCTTGGAGCAGGACACAATGTTCATCCGAGTGATGTGAGATTTGCTAGGAATATTCTTTGGAAATTTACCTTTCCAAAAAGTTATACTATAATATTTATCTTTTTACATAAGCTCAAACGAACAAAAAGTCCACTTTCACTACTCGAGGTACTCGACGAGTAGTTCGAACTAGCGAACAACTCGAGAATGGGGTTTTATGGTGTACTCGAGCTACTCGAGTTTTATCGTAGGCTCTGCTTCATACCATGTTATGAAAACATGTTGAAATTAAAGAATATTCCTCAACAATTTTTGACTGTACCTTTGGTTTTTCATAATAGTTGATCTAAAGATTGTTGCATGAATATTAATTTCGTTCGGTTTAAGATCATATTACCGAATCTGAAATAGAAACTGATAATCACTTTTTTACCTTAAATAGAAAACAGCTGACATGCAATTTACGAGTCGCATCACAATTTCTGTTAAATTTTAAAAAGTCTTTAAAATTAATTTTAAAACACACATTTAAGTATTTTCATCAAGTTCGTGAATCATTTTTGATTCCAGCCTATACCGGATGATGTCAAAAATTCAGCTCTGAATAATTTTGAGTATCTATGTTATATGATGCACTTTTTTATATAAAATACACTTTTTTCCACCAATATGCCATTTTCCGCAAAAGTTCGGAAATATTTTCCCCAAAACTAATACAAGTTTCGCAACAAAATAAAAAAAATAGATAAAAAAATGAAAAAAAAAAACTTTCTAAAAAGTAAAAAAAAAAAAAACATTGACCGATTACAGTGGACGAAATAATTATAAGTTCTTCCATGAAATTGTGATTTTTTTGAAAAATATTTGTAATATCAACTTCATTACATTCGTTTAATGTACAATTTTGTTGCGCAGCGTGCTTTCAAATCGACAGACATTTATAAAATCCAAGTAAATAAATACCGTTAATACGATAAATATCGATCAAATCGATATATACCGATTAACTCGATATATATCGAAAAATCTAAACAAATGTCTATAATACCACATTATATCGATATTATCGATATATATAATACCTGCAAAATCTATAAATATCGTAAATTTGAAAAATTTCGATTAAATCAATTAAAATCACTGAAATTTCTAAAAAAAAATGTATATATTTAGAACTTCATTGAAGTGAAAGAACCCCAAAATATGTATTAAGCGTGAGATTTGGCACAAAAGAGTTGCATAGGATTATTTTTTGTTCCCATTATACATTGTCTTGCCAAAATTTAGTACCCAAAAAAATAACCTAAATAAATCTAAAAAATGGCGATTTTATAAAAAAAAGTCACTCAGTATAAGAAGTAAAAATCATAAAGTTAGAGACGTTGAGTTTTTAACTTCCTGCTTAATTCAAAACAATGCTAATGCAAAAGTTTTGTTAATATACTAAAAGTTTATTGAATTCCCTAAAAGTTCAATAATTTATTATAATTACTATATTATGTTTTATACATTTTTTCATTATTAAATGAATCACTTTTAAAAACAAATGTTTATAAAAAATGAGTGCGCCCCGGTAGGCTAGTTGGTAGCGTGCTGGCTTATCAGTGCGGGGGTCGTGGGTTCAATTCCCACCAGATTCATTGGTCTGTTTTCGCTACAATGCGCCGTAAGCCCTAGTAGCTAATGCTCGGTTAGGGTAATAGTATATAATTTGTAATTATATGATTATTAATTAATAAAAAAAAAAAAAATGTGTACAACAAAAGATTGAGTGCATCGCCGTGCAAATAAAAGGAAAAAGCTAAAATTTGCTAAAGATGAAAAATGGCAAATGCATATTTTTTTGAAAATGGCTAAATCTAGCCATAATACCGCTAAATCGACAACACTGCCTCTATACTGTAATATCGAAGTAAACCTTCATTGTATGCAAATCACAAAAGAAATAACTTTTTTAATTGATATACTTTGGAATTGAAAAATGACATATTAATAGTCACCAAAAAAGCTCTAGATAATATGTTTTAACAGTTTAAAAAAAACGCTCCAAAAACAGTAAAATAAACAGTTAAATTTAAAAAATAAACCATTAAATTTAAAATTTTTTAATAATATCTTCACTATAATAAAGGTACAAATAAATAACAATAAAGGTACAATAGAAAATTAATTTTTCTTACACTTCAAAGTTCAAATAGGTTTATCAAAATACTTTTTGATATACCAAATAAATTTTTCAACTTTTAGTTAAAAAAAAAAAAATCTTTAAAATACCGACTGATATTAGCTTAGCTTTTAAAGAAAAAAGCGAAAATAAACGTATACATAAAGCAAGCTTTATACAACAACAAGCTAAAATAAAAAAAGCTCTAACAGATATAGCTTAAATTGTTCATAATTTTAAGACCTGAATTAGTTCTAACCTTTCAAATACAAAAAAAGCTCTAGCTTATTTTCGCCTGCCTTAGTCATTACTATTTTTACATCCTTAACACTGAATTACTGAAAACTCTTTAATCTTACAATTAGTCTATCGAAACCTACATGCCAAGTTTCAAGTCCCTAGCTCCAGGGGTATCGGCTCAAGCGTTGCTGATCTATAAGTCAGTCACCTTTGCCAAATACTCATCGAATATTACTGACAATAATGCAAAATTTAGACAAAATGTATAAAAATTCATTAAGTCTCACAGCTTTGAATCCTTCATAGGGTTTTATATACTATTCACATTCAAAGAAGATTTTTTCTCTTTAAGTATAAAATCGACGACTAAAATAAAATGTATATTTTAAACTTAATTATACTGAAAAGCCCTTAAAGTTAAGTCATTATGAAGTATTTGTTTTTGTAAATACTAAGTTTATACTTTTATGTTAATTTGATATAATTTTCAAATATTTTAAGCACCTTATTTTGTTTCGTTTTTATTTCGTTTTCTTTCTTTTTTCTATTTTGTTATAAAAAAAAAAAAAACAAATTGTAGCAAAGATTTTAAAAAGCATTAAAAAATTATATAAAACTCATTTATTTTATGAGTTTTTAACCAAAATAAAATAAAACTCTTTAACCTCTTTCAAAAGTGCCAACGTTTTTCATAGTAAAACCTTTGATAGAGAATTATAGAAAAAAAGTGTATTACGAAAAAAAAAATCCACTTTTTTTAACTTTTGCTTGGGTAGGCTGAAAATGTTTTCTAAACCCTTTAAACAACATTTTTATTATTACATATTTTTTTTTTTTATTGAAAAAAAGCTTTAGAAAAAAATATGATTAACAACACTTGAATATAAAATATCTACAACAAAAAAATAAATGCTCTGGAGGGTTTCGTTTTTAAATGCATTTAGAAAAACTAGTTAGCATTTTTTAATATTATAAATATTTAAAATAATATAAAAAAGCAGTTAACACAAGAGCACCTGAAGCTGCTTTTAAAACAACAAACAAAAAAAAAAAAAAAAAAGAAAGACATAAAATAAAATGTTATAAAAACAACTACAAAAAACTTAAAATAAAACTAAGGATTCTTATATAAACTTTTTTTTTTTTTTTTTTTGTTAAAACACTCCTAAACGTACTACTGCCAATATGAACAAACAGTAGCTTAAATAGTGAATTTTATAAATAATATTTTAAATTATTGAAAGCTTTTAAATATATTTTTTAGAAAGAAATTTATTTAAACCAATAAAAGCAATGTATTATAACAAAAAGGCAATTTTTTCTTAAAAATAATAATAATATAACATATACTACAAATTATAATTTTTGTTAATACTACAAAATTCTAAATGAGACTATTATTAAAAACATATATTTTTTTTTTTATAAAAAAAAATAGTTTTGTTTATTCTTAATATCACTTATAAATTTATAAAACCACATAATAGTCTCATTTTTCTTTGTTTTATATTTAAAAAAAAAAAAAAATACAACAAATATTTCTTTTTCTTTGTTTATATGAACATTTTCTCTCCTTTATTCAAATACCTGAAAAATCCAATATAAAACCAATACTTCAAATATAAAATAAAAAAAAAAAAAACAAACAACATTTTATACAAAAAATAATAAAAATCCCCTTAACGCTACTTCATCTCAACTTTAAATCTTTTAAAAAAAAAAAAAAAAAAAAAAAAAACTGTACATACAAAATTTATTAACTCCAAATATAATTTAAAACCATAAATCAAACAAATATATTCAAAAATACGAACTAAAGTCGGCTATACGATGCGTGACATACGTTATAAATGGAATGAAGGACCAAACTCGGTTGGTGTCTCGAGTGAGGTTTCGCTACCACAATTTAAGGTCTTGGGTCATCGTCAGAGAGCTATGGAAATCAGTCTTACCACAGGTACCTGTAGACGGTTACCGAATTTATTAAAACTTTATATTTTAAACTTTTTAGTTGTTCCTACATTTTCAGTTTTTCCTTCAAACAAAAAAAAAAAAGAAAAATAATTATCATTTAATTATCATCATTTCTTTATTGAATTTTATTTTTTTTTGTTATTATAAAAATCAATGATTAAAAATTGAGAAAGCTTTCAAAAATAAACAAAAAAAATATAATTAAATATTTTCTTTTTATTCCAAAAAAAAAAACAAAAAGAAAATATTTAAAATTTTATTGCTAAATCATTCAAAACATGCTTAAATTTAAAATTTTTTTACTAAAATTCTACTTAATTTTAATACAAACATCAAATTTCAATTTCATATATTCATGGTGTTTAGCTTTTAAAACTCTTTTTAACATATTAAACTTATAAAAAAAAAAACTCAGCATGTTTAATTTAAAACTTAATTTTTTTTGTGCTAAAAAAATAAGCGGCTTATTCATAAAAAAATATTTTAAACATTTCACAGGTTTATTAAACAAATTTTCATACATACAGATACAAAAGAATTAGCTAAACGGTTTTAACAATTCGCAATCGTCCACCACTTAAATATAAGCATTAATAGGAAAAGCTTAGCCGTGTTCATAAAAAGCTTTATAAAATAATGTTTACTTAAAAAGTGCTATAAAATTTATAAAAAGTTTCAATAATAACTTTAAATTTATTAAAAAGCATTATTGGAAAAAATATTAATGATGGAGCTTCTACTCAGTTATATCAATAAAGCTTTAATTTTGTAAATATAAAACGACTTGTAAAGCTTTCGATTAATAAGATAAAGCATTTGCTGAGCTTAAAATGTTATGCCTATAATTAAACAGAAATACATTTTCTTTGCGGTCTAAAACAAAGTTTGTAAAATATAACAGGTTTTCTGTTTAAAATTTGCAAACCTCATACAATTTTCTATTTAACATTAACATTAAAAGAAAATTAATTCAATTAAACAAATTTTATATTTAGAAGTATGTATTCCTGCAAAATAAATGACGTATTATTTTAAGCGCTATATCAATAAAGCTTTTATCAGATATTAGAGAATATAAACTATTTAAACAGTTTTTTATATATTTATATTCAAAATTTTAATAAATTAAATTCTTTCCAAATTTTGATGAAAGCTTTAAAAAAAATAATATACATAATAAAGCTTTAATGAGAAATTAAGCTTTTAATTAAAAACATTCATTCATTGAAAGCTTCATTCTTTATAAAGCTTCTAAATGTTGTTTATTTAATAAAGCATTTTCAAATTTATATTTAAAGATTTTTCAAATTTCTAATTAAAGCTTTTTAAAATTACTGAGAAAGGCTTTTTATATTTATGATTTATAAGAAGTACAGCTTGTATTCAAAAAAAAATGTTTACTTAAAACTTATTTTCTTATAAACACTTATTTCAACTCTGCTGTTTAAGACGTATATATACGTTTTATCAAAATCCTATTCTGTTGTGTTAGACGTATACATACGTCCAATTTGCATGTGTTTTTTAAAATTCGACGCAACAGGCGAAGGTTTTTTATTTTGACTACGCAGTTAACTAGTTAATAATATTATTTAGTTGTGTAAGTGTTAACAGATAGATTTAGGAGAAATTTGTACTTAAACCTGTACAATTTTCTATTCAATTCGCATCCTGGTTTTTGGATATGTTACAAAAAACAATATAACCTAACTATAATCTGAAATTATTTTAAAAAAAAAAACTTTTATCATAAATTCGAAAAAGAAACTTCATAACGTTTGTTAACTAACATTTAAAAACTTTAAATAAATTTAGTTTTTTTTAACAAAAGCTTTATTGATTCTATAGCTTTAAATAAAAAAAAATCATTGAAAGCTTCATTTGTTAGAAAAACTTTATCAAATTTCTAATGAAAGCTTTTTTAAACAAAATAATATTCATATATTAATTAAACTTTTAAAAGAAATGAAGCTGCAAATATCTTTTTCATTGAAAGCTTTTTCTTATAAAATCTTAATTAAAGTTAAGTTTTCTTCGCTCTTTTTTTATATATTTCTTTTCAAATGAGCTTGAGATCCTTTTTATAAATAAGAATTATTTATTATTATTCCTTTTCCAATAAAAGTTTTTAATTGTTAAAAAAAAAATTTTTACTAATCAAATTATAACAATTGTTCCCTGAAGAGGTCGCCCAATGTGGAGACAAAATATTGGAAAAGAATAATAATAAATAATTATAACTTATTAAAAGGATATCAAGCTCATTTAAAAAGAAAAATGTTAATTAATATTATGTATTTAGTAGTATTGAATGTTAGAAGTCAGATAATTTCGTTCTCAATCATGAACATTTTTGGATTCAATGACTATGTGTTCTACTCTGAGTTTAGGATATGTTAAAAAACAATATTGCCGATCATCAGAAATTGTTAAAAAAAAGGTTTTATCAAAAATAAGAAAAATTTATTTTTCAAACTTTTTTTAACTAACATTTTTTTTTCTAATTTCTAATGAAAGCTGTATTGAATAAGTTTATTGTAATTATTTTAAAAAAGCTTTTATAAGGAATTAGGTTTCACTATATTTGTTTATTTAAAGCTTTACAAGTATTATGCATATTAATTTCTTTATTAAAGATTTTTCAAATTTCTAATAAGCACTTATGAAAAATAAACCTCTAAAAAATTGTATTTTGTTGAAAGCTAAACTCCTTTAAAAGCTTTATTGTTATTATTCACTTCTTTTATTCAACAAAGCTTTTTCAAATTTCTGATGACCTTGTATTGAATAAATAAAAATTAATCATATTAATAAAAGTTGTTTACTGGAAGCTTCATTTCTTATAAAAGCTATTTTAATTTTAAGCTTTTATCACAAAGTCATAAAATTTAGTTTTAGTATTAAGTGTTATATATTTTTGCAATCGTTATAGAGTATATTTAAAAAAAAAAACAAAATATCTTAGATAAGAAGATTTAAGCTTTTATGTAACAATAGGATAATGACTTAAAAACTGCGGCCAAGTTAAACATGAGATATTTTTCTCCATTTTGATGAAAATATCGAGTAAAACTGTACCGATTTAATGTGAACTGTACCGAATTTAAGAAACTGAATATAGCACATATAGCATAGGAATATTTTTGTGGCAATTTTCTGTGAAGTGCAAAGAGAATAATTCCCTAAATTATTTAAAACGGATCTAACGTTTTTTAAAATTGTTCAGCTGAAGTTTTTTTACTTAATTTAACAAAAAAAAAACTATCTGTGTATGAAAAATCGTTTTTTAACCTTTCTTGAAAGCTCAACGTTTTTTATGAATAAGCTTATTTAGTATATTTTAAAGCCTTGTATTAATATTTATTAAAAAAAAATAAATAGTTTCAATCGATTTTGTTAAAAAAAAAAAACAATTCTAAATTCTTGTTTTATTTATATAAAACGCGTTTTCTTTAACTAAATTTATATAGCTTTCTCGTTTAATACTTAATAATGTAAAATTTCTTTTTACAACAGAAAATATTTAATTTATTATAATTAAATAAAGCATGTTAACGCTAGCATTAAATTTAGATTTTTTTCTTTAATTAATTAATTAATTTATCATTATAATTTCAAATATTTTTCCTTCATTTCAATTAACACCTCAGTTTTAATTCAGCTTTCATGATTTCATAACAAGAATAATAGTGCGAGTAATAAAGTTGTTGATTATGTTCAGTATAATTAGATATAATTGGATTATAAATCAATATTAGAAAACTGTTCTATACAAAAAAAATCAAACACGGTTGCTTTGTACACCGAGGCGTATGAAATTTGTTCAATATTACTTAATAGATCATAACTTGAGTTGAGATAAATATAATTTCAAATAGAACATCATGTAATATTTTAAATTATTAGAAAGATAAACAGTATTTCGATGTTTTTATATCTGAACACAAAATAATGATAATTTTTCGTTATTAATCTCATAAAAACTATTAAAAAAAATAAATAAAAAGTTTTAAAAGTCTACTATTTTCTATAATTGTGTGGGAATTGCACCCGATATCGGGGAAAATATAATAAAGTAAACTCAATAATCGACTCAATCAAATTTTGTTGGTATTATCACCTATAAACCAATTTTTAATATTGATTAAAATTAACATTATTTCAATAAAGTTATCAATCGATTATTATATTTATTTATTATTTCAATAAAGTTATCAATCGATTTTGGGCACAATTTGCACACAATTAAAATAAATTGTAAACACAAATGTAGAATTGGAAACGCTTTTTTTAAAAAGAGTAAAACAATTTTCGACTCACTTTTCTAATCTAATTTAATTCTAAAACCAAAATAGCGCCACTTGATCCAATAATTTTTAAATCAATTTATACTGAATAAAATCGAAAATCTTGTTTTTACTCCGGAATACAAAAAAAAATGACACCAATCGATTTGTTTTTAGAGACAAAATTTCAAATTAACAAACAAAAATTTAGTAGTTCCAACTTAGTAGTGATCAAAACATAAAATTAAGGTATGTAATGAATAAAATCTGTAAAATTTAAATGAAAGAAGTGCTAAACGCCTACTAAAAAGTACTTAAAAAGTGCAAAACGCCTGCTAAAAAAGGAACTTTTTTTTTATTAAAAGGTACTTTTTATTAAGATGTACCATTTTATTGAAAGGTACTTTTTTCAAAAGATACTTTTTATAAAAAATTACTATTTATATTAAATGGTACATTTTTGTAAAAGTTACATTTTTGTTACAAGGCACATTTTTGTAAAAAGTACCTTTTAATTTTTTTATAAAGAGGTACTTTTTAAAAGGTTCCCTTTTACTATAACTAAATGTACATTTTTGTTAAAAGGTACTTTAAGAAAAATATGTGTTTATGTAAAAATGTGTTTTAATAAAACTATTTTTCATAATATGTAAATTTTATAAAATGTACCTTTTAAATACATTGGTACTTTTTGAAATGACTTTTTTATAAAAGGAATTTTTCATGAAAAAGTTATTATTTTATATAAAAGATAATTTTCATAAAAGATACTTTTTGGAAAATTAATTTTCTTTGTAAAATGTCCTGTTTAAAAACAAAAAGTACTTATTTTGAAAAACTTAGACAAAATACTACTTTAATAAAAGGCACTTTTTTTAAAAAGATAATTTTTTAGAAAAGTTACATTTTAGAAAAGATTGTTTTTTTTTAATATATTTGTTTAGAAAATGTACTTTTTAGAAAAGAAAAAGCTAATTTTTAAAATTTTCAATGTGTCACAAATTTTTCCATTGGAAGAGTTCAAAAATTTAAATTTCAATCCAGTTTTTTTTTAATTATTAAAAAAAATTTAATTTTGAACTCAAACTAAAATTTTTAATTCTGAATTTAGAATTCTGGCAGCGCTCCACAAAACTACTAACATAACATAATCTTTTAGTTTTTACACTTAGAAAAAATTCGTTGTTATCAATACATGTGATGAAAAATTTAATGTATAGAAAATTTGTTTTACTATAAGAAAAGATTCTCAAAACTGTTTTTAACAAAACGGAATTGGATTAAAAAGGATTAGAGTTTAATGAAAAGATATAAGGCTTTCATATTGGAATATATCATAAGAATCGAAAGTATATTTTGTACCATCAAGCCAAACTACCTAGAATTTACCATTCTAACCAAGGTCATAAAGGACTTTTTAAATTCCAAAGTAACCAACAAAAGTTAAATGACGACTTAGACGCAAAAAGGTTTGGCCAAAATCAGTTTTTACAGTACACTCTCATAAAAATCAAAAGATTTCATGCAACAGAATTGATTCGGTTGCTGCAACCTCGGAAATTCGGTTGGTGCCACCGAATTGAAGGTTGTGACAGCCAAATTTTGTTGTTACAACTGAATTCGGTTGTGACAGCCAAATTTACGAGGTTGCAGCAACCGAATTAATTCGGTTGCATGAAAATCGGTTGTCACAACCAAGTTTGCTATGTGAGTGTATATACCACTCTATATATATACTAATATATGTATGTATGCACAGCGCATACTGTTGGGACATTTATTCGTTCCCCCGCATAGTTTAGGGGCATTTGCTTACTTTGAGGACTGTCCGCAAAGTTTTCATACATTTTCATACATCTACCGTATGAGGACAACTGGTTCGATACACCGCATACTTAGGGGACAATTTTGCGTGTGTCCCTAACTTATGCGCTGTGCTATGTATTTACCACAATGTATATCCACATTTTAAAGCTTTCAAAAACATAACAGATTTTATTCGTTACAACCATTTAACTAATCTCAACAACGGAATGTATTATACATATATTTTCTCTTAATATTTTAAAAAATCAAATAATATTAAAGACAAGCTTTAATCACTTAGAATTTTTATATAATTATATTATCAACTAAACAAAAAAAAATTAATAGCATATTAATCTCTCTCCACCTAAAACTATCATATAAAAAAAATTTAGCTAATTTTTATTATTATTATATACTTTTTTTTTTTAAATAGCTGAAAACTAAATTTCTTAATCAGTACTACATATATTTTGCAAAATAATTAACAATAATTAAACTAATATTAAACGCCCTCCCAAGCATGCACTCATCTAAAAAAACAATAGATATTCAAAAAATACTTAAAAAATATTCTTTTAAAAAGAAAACTCAAAATACTATCAAAATTATTTTGAAACAATCAACCAACAAAATTTGGGATATATTTTTTTTCTAGAAAGCAAACAGCAGCCTTTAGAAAACTACAACAAAAAAAGAATTGAAATCATAAAAAATTAAATTTTTTTAATTTTCTAACTCAAATTTGTCATAACTGCCATTAACCTACATTAACTATGCTACAAAATCTTTTTGTTTTGATTTAATTTTTCAAATTTTTAATCTTATTTCATTCAAATTTTCATATTGTTAAACTAGATTTTAATGTCACAACTTATGGAAAAAAATCTGCAAAATTTATCAAAAGGATTTTTGATTTGAAATTTAATATTTACCAATACTGCTAAGTGTGACCTTGAAATCTATAATTTTTATTTTAAAATTATTAAAGCTTTTATCTTAATTTACTTTAAAAAAATAACACTTTTTTAGAATCCTTTTTTCATTTTAATTACTTTATAATTTATATGGTATAATAAAGCTAAAATCATAATTATCATAATTTAAATCAAGTATTTTAAAATTACAATTTGAGCTTGTTAGCAAAAAATATGTTAAAAATTATCGAAATTTTGTATATTTTTTTTTTAAAGAATATTTTCCCTATCATATGTATGTATAAAATATTTATAGAAGTTAACGAACCAACCTACCATACCTACCATATATCCTATCATAGCATATCAGTATACCTAAGGATATTTTCGAATTGTGCAGTTAAATTGATTTAAGGAAATCTACATATATTTTTGTGTATTTTTTTTTTTTTATTAAATCAACTTTTTTGACAAAATGTACTTTTTGAAGAAATTCTACTTTTTCAAAAAATGGTACTATTTTAACAAATTGTACTTTTTTACTACTTAACAAAAGATACTTTTTAAAAAAGATCATTTTTTAACAAAGGCTACACACACAGAAAAATTTAGCTATTTGCCAACTAAAATTCGGTTACTAAGGCACAATTTCGGTTATTACGTATTTCAGGTGTTTGGTACAACTGAAATTAAGTTTTCGCAACAAAATTCGGTTAATTCAACCGCATTTTAGTTGCAACATCCAAAATATTCAGAAACCTAAGGTAAATATCGTTGTACTAACTATATTTATTAGTTGTTACCATTAAAATACACTTTTCAATTCGGTTGGCATTTTTAGTTCTCAGTGTGTACTTTTCTTAGAAAATATACCTTTTTAAATAAGGCACTAATTCAACAAAAGAAACCCTTTTACCAAATGCTATTTTTCTAACAAGGGATACTTAGCGACACTTTTTTAACATAAGATTATTTTTTGACAAAGGTACTTTTTAATAAGATGATACTTTTTAATAAATGGGTACTTTTTATTAAAAGGTTCATTTTTAATAAGAGGTAATTTTTTAGCAAAAAGTACTTATTTAACAAAAGGTACTTTGTAGCAAAAGATACTTTTACAAAGTGTGATTTTTTAACAGAAGGTACTTTTTTAACAAAGGGTTCTGTTTTACAAAATATACTTTTTTAACTAAAATTTTTTTTTTAAGAAAAGATACTTTTTTTAACAAAAGGCACTATTTTAACAAGAGGTAATTTTTAAGCAAATGTACTTTTTAAAAAAAATGTACTTTTTAACAAAAAGTTCTAACTAAATATATGAAGATGTACTTTTTTAAGAAAAGTTACCTGTTTTGCAAAATGTTTTTTTAAACAAGAAGCACTTTTTTAACAAAAGATAGTTATTTAACAAAATGTCCTTTTGATCATAAGATACTTTTCTTAACAAAAGGTACTTTTCTTACCAAAAAGTACTTTTTTAACAAAAGATACTTTTTTTAACAAAATTTACTTTTTTAACAAAAGCTGATTTTCCAACATAAGGGATTTTTAATAAAGGTACTTTTTAACAAAGAGTACTTTTTCAACAAAAGCTGATTTTTTAACAAAAGGAATTTTTTTAATAAAGGTACTTTTTAACAAAGGGTACTTTTTCAACAAAAGATACGTTTAAAAAAGTACACTTTTTAATAAAACATAACTTTTAACAAAAGGTATTTTCTTAACATAAGTTAGTTTTTTAACAAAATGCTCATTTTTAATAAAAGATACTTTTTTTACAAAATTTACTTTTTTACCAAGAGATACTTCTTTATCAAAAAGTACTTTTTCAACAAAATGTACTAATTTAAAAAAAACTTACTTAACGAAAGCTTTTTTAACAAAAGGTAGCTTTTTAACACATGGTACTTTTGTAACAAAATGTACTTTTCAAACAATACATACCTTTTTGTTAGCAAAACGTTCTTTTTTGACAAAATATTCTTTTTGACAAAGTTTTTTTTTTTTAACAAACATTAATTTTTTATCTAATTTGTAGATCTCCTCCATTAGTTATAAATGATCTAGTTAATTGCACAAAGAAAATATATACTCCGAATAATTCGTAGGTTTTATAAAATCCTCATAAAATTCTTTCCTATTACAAATCATCCATACAACGATCTCAAAAATTTACTCCTTTTTTCCATTCCGTAACCTACATATTTTCCAGATATCAAACAACAAAACTGCATTACAAGAAAGCATTCCCAGAGTGTTGAGAAGACGTTGAAAACATTGTTTTTTAACGTCGATCACTAACTGGTAACTAACGGATATAGCTCTCTAACGGAAACAGCTCTGAAGCAAACAATAAAGGCAGAACTATAATTGACTTCAGTGAGTTGAATTTTTGTCGATATAAACGCTAAATTATAGGTTTCACTCAAAATTTAATTAAAAATTTATTTGTTTTTAAATTGGTTATGTTTCAACAAAAACTAAAATTCACTCAAGATAATTATTGTTCTGCCTTTAGCCTTTGATACCCGAGATCTCCTGTTTCGCGCGCATCTTTAAAACGTAAAACTTCAAGATACAACGAAACGCTAAAGCCACATACAACAATCAGTTAAAGATTTCTTAAATCTCTTAAATAACGTTTAATAATTTAAAGTCATGGAAATCGTTCGAGAGAAACATGATCATTACTAAACAAAAAAACTTAATCGAGCTTCGGTCACAAAATTCATGTTCATTAGAATTATTAACATTTTTATAATAAGAAAATGTTTTTTATAAAAAAAAAAGTTTCGATTCTCATTTAAATCTCCGTTAAGTTTACCAAATTTTCTATTAATATTCCACCAATAATTAACAAGTTTTATTAAATTTTATTTTAGCATTCAACAAATTTTACAAACAATACTAATGAACATGTGATCCCGATAATAACAATGAATTTCAATGAATAATCTGATATATATAGCAAATATGAGACAATAATTTATATTTTTCGTTTATTAGATATTTGCAAAGTCAATTATTTGTTTAATTAACTCAATGAACGAAATTCTCCTTACACTCTTAGTGCCAAGTACTATAAACAACTTAAACATTATTTCATTGAATTAATTAATAAATTAATTGACTAAATTTTAATAGATATTCCAACAAAAACTATTCATCAAAATTCCAGGGTTTTTTTTTAACAATACTTACCAGTTTTTTACCAAATTTGATACAAGTTTAACAAAATTTCCAAAATTTTTACATATATTTTACTAACTTTCAACCAAATTTATTAATTTTACTAACTTTACAGACGTTAGTAGCCACAACACATGTTGAAAACACTATGGTTTGTTTTAATAAAACTCAACAATGTATTTACTACACTTGAAGAATTATCTGTGTAATATTTTTTAATTAAAATCTTTATAGATTCATTATAATATATTCTTAATGCATTTTTTACTAAAGTTCAGTCAAATAAATATTTTATAATATATTTTTCATAACATTATCATAAAAGTTATAAAATATACATAATAAATAAAATAAATAGTATTTTTTTTTTTAACTAATAATTTAAACCAGCAATAAATTTTGAAATCTTATTATATATTTTACCGTTTGTAAATTGTTAACACTTGACGAAAACCTACAGATTTACAATAAAAACAATTAGATTTTGAAATTTTTTATCAAAAAATGCCAAATCTCTGAATCAATTCATTTATTTACGATTTTTAAGCGTTTAATAAAATTGTATACCCATCCTTAAAGCTGACAATAAAATCGAAACAATTTGCTTATATGAAGACCTATTTGCAGCTATTTTCTCTTTTTTTTTAGGTATTCATAGATATTTTGTGATAAGCTTAATCGGTTGAATTAAAAGTTATCAGACCAATATCTCAAGTTTGTTTAAATTTCTAGTGTCCTACCGAACAGTTTGGCCAGAATATGTGTTTGATCGATATTCGATGTTTTAAAACATAATGGACAAAAAAAGAAATATTTGTGGGCCGATTGGAAGCGATTTTGAGTGTAAAAATTAAAAGAGAGTCCAATTCTAAAAAGTTCAACATCCGAAGAGTTAAATTTACAGCTAAACTTCGGCTATTTACTTTAATTTGATATTTAATATCGCATTAAAATTTATTCGTAGTACCTAAAAATTCCTTTAAATCCACCAAATATAATTAGTTGGTCGGCCACTACAAACTTCCTCAAGGGACTTCCTAACATTAGATATTTGAATGAATCTGAGCTAGAGCTGTACAAAGAACAAACCTGATCCTTACCGAATAATTTTTTAAAATATCCCAGGAAAAAATTACACACTAGCTTACATATCTCATATCTCATTGCCAAAGTTTTGTAACTTTAATACCAAACACATTCCAATGATAGAGTCAAAAGGGCAAGCAGTATCGTAATGAATTCTTTAAATTTAAACCAGAAAGCATGAACTCAATAACAAATTATTTACTCAAAAGAAAATAACAATGTTATTAACTTATATGTATAACTTTTTGTGGGCGTTGTGGTTAATATGTATGAGTTTTTTCTATCCCTCATACGAATCGCAATGTTCACCTTCGGTGTTCCCATAGCAATTAACCCCACCGAAGTAAAATAATGAATCAGGGCTATGAAATAAAAAGCTTCAATAAGTTCGCCAACTCTCCATCAGGTGGCGAGCAACAACTGTTCTAAGACTTATCATCTCGCGCAATTAGAGTGTTGCCATGTCTGAAGCCCTTCATCTTTCCCCACCTTTCGTCTCTATACTATCCCTTTCCAAAGAAAGCAACACACCAAATATAGGAAGTATTTCCTGAGTGTTGCCTCTCTTTAAACAAAAAAAAGGACATTATTGGTAGCAGTTCCTTTTTTTGAAAAAAGAAGTTATACAATTTTAAAGAATTTATCTCATATATTTTTTCAAACAAATTTTTATTTGCAGGAAAAATTTAGTAGGTTTTTTAATGCTCTAGTTAAATCCTTTTTTTTTTTGGAATTGTTCTAGAAAAATGATCATGTTGACTTCTGTGATATTTGTGGACCTTTAAAGAATGAATTCTTATAATTTAATTTAGATTTAAGATCTTGCAATAATTTAGATTTAAGATTTTGATATCTTTAGAACGGTTTGTTATGCAAAATATTACATTAAGTTTTATTAAAATTACATAAAATATAAATTCAAATAATAAGAACTAATTACTATTTTTAATATGGAACTACTTCTTTTTTTTTAATGTAAGTACTTCTTAGTTTTTCTAGGAAACTATTTATTTTTATTTTTTTTTGTAAGTACTTCGTAGTTTTACCATGGAACTATTTCTTTACTAGAAAATGTATGTAGTTCTTAAAAATATAAAGTAAATAGTTCTTCGATGAAAGAAATAATCAATTCTAAATCGATTATTTTAGTCTCAAGCCCTGTTAAAAGAATCGAGTAGATAATCTAGTAAGGAATGCGTTCTGCCCAAAATGCTTGATTACAAACCCCATTACCTTTTTGAAAATTGTTTGCTAGAATGTTATTTGAACATTTAGAATACCAGCTAACTATCTGCATTACTTTAATACAAATAATAATGGCTTACTAATACCTACTTAATTTTCTCATTATTTTAATACAAAAAATAATGCGTTACCCATAAATATTTTTTTTTGAGCTTTATCGTTATTTTTAAATATTATAAAGTAAAGATCTGTAAATTTTTTGAAAATCTATTTTTAGACTCGTTAATTTTTCAACTCTAGTAAGGACACATATAACTTAATATTTAAGTCATTTATGTCCCACCAAAAACTTTTTTTTGACATCGATGAATTTAACATTGCTTTGTCATAGGAGAGAATCATTCCTAATATGATTATTTGGAAGTTTTTCTGCCTAAGCAACTTCTTAAAGGAAATTTAGGCATAAAGAATTCCTGCAGCATTAAAAGCAATATTCCTTACTATGACCAGCCAATGTTAAATTAGTCGAGGAAAATGCTCAATTAGAATAATTCCTTGGAAGAACAATAGTAACAGAGTATCTATCAAGTATAAGTTTTCGAAATAGCTATGATGGTAGAGCAGTTGACTTACAGTCCCAGGCACATTTTATTAAAAAAAACATCAATAAAAAAATATTTAATTTCAGACTCACTACTTTTGTCCATACTTTTTTTTTTGATTTTTCATAAGGCGTTAAAAGTTAAGAAGTTTGTAATGAGAACTGCAAGTACTTGTCATTAAAATATCAGTCCTAGATTCCAAAAAGGAAAAACTCCATCCGAAACCAATATCTTGCTATTGGGAAATTTCTTCATAATTTTAAAATTATTCTATAGAAAACGTTTCTTATAATCAGAAGTATGAACTACAGAGTGCAGAAAATCATTACCATAGAATTGGTTATATTAGTATATATGAAGTAATGGCAAAGTACTAACATTTCTCATTGCAAATCTCATTACGTTCATATGGAGGGTAGCGCAAAATAATCGCATATTATTACGACAAATCAAAAAAAGTGTGTTAACCTACATATCGTCACCTAAAATCCAAAAGGCCGTAACTACACTTTTTATTTTTGTACAGGGGAGGCAAAAAAAACATTATAAATAAGAAAACTACATAAAGCTAAGTATCCAAATTTTAGAATTATGCTTAAGATTATGCGGAGAAAAAATTCATGAAAAAATACTGGTTTTTAAGTAATGTACACTCACAAGACTACTGAATACACACATTAAATTAACTGAAAATCAGTTAAAAAAATGGCTACTTACTTTTCGTTTAAAACAATTGTATTTTATAGTTTATTTTAAACTGTTGCAAAATTAATTGACAAAATCGATAAAAACAATAGATTGTTCCCATTTATTACAATACTCAATTTTTTGTTTTAAATCGCTATAGAGCAATTCCATATGAAAACGATCAAAATTGGCAAATTTTTGGACGACCCCTCTCCGATTTTAAAATAAATAGTCTCAATCGATTGCCCAGCAAAAAATAATGTACCTACATATATTTTTTTTTTTATAGTGACTGGTTTAGTGGTGGTGTGCACCACTGTCATGTGACAAATTTGAAGAATTCTTCATAAGGGACCTCATTGAAAGTTGTTTAAAACTACTAAAGCGATCGCAACGAGTGATAGCTCGTTGGAAAGGTATTGAATCAGGCTTTAATTGAAAAATAAAATTTTCCTATAAAAAAAAAAAAAAATATGTAGGTACATTATTTTTTGCTGGGCAATCGATTGAGACTATTTATTTTAAAATCGGAGAGGGGTCGTCCAAAAATTTGCCAATTTTGATCGTTTTCATATGGAATTGCTCTATAGCGATTTAAAACAAAAAACTTCAATACAAAAATGTATAAAAAAAATAAAACAAAAGTCTATAATCAAAAATACTGCTTTTCGGCAGTAATTAAAAAAGTTTTTAGTCAGCTTATCTAGTTTTATATATTTATTGTAAGTACTAGTTGGAAAGCATGCCCGTGCCAGGCAGAAATTGAGAGACTAACAACAAATAAATATATTTTACCCGCTGATTTACATTTTGCAAATACATTTTGACAAAATTAGTAGTTCACTGTTTAAGTTTTGAGTACATCTACAATAGTGAGTTTAAAAAATCAATATGCTTGTTTTCTAATTCGTTGCCATCCAAGTCCACAGGGCCAAAATAAAAACATCAATTTGCAGCGTTTTGCGTCAAACGCTGTCCACATTTACACAACATAAACAAACAATTTTTTACGAATTTTCAAAACCATCTTTGTCCCAATATCCGCTTTACTTCCGCCAGAAGATCGAAATCCTAAAGTGTGACCGCAAACCTGAAGTGTTTTTAGCCCATGCGTAGTGCTATGATTATGCTAAAGTTTTGCTTTTTGGAATATTTGCAACTTTAAAAGAGATTTTTTGGTCGTCATGGAGAACTTCTGAACATAATGACACACGATTAGGAGCATTAACCCTTAATAT
The DNA here is from genome assembly GCA_021234595.1 of Delia radicum. Lineage (NCBI taxonomy): Eukaryota > Metazoa > Arthropoda > Insecta > Diptera > Anthomyiidae > Delia > Delia radicum. The sequence continues at coordinate 7,514,128 of CM037853.1, read as the reverse complement.
GCTTTTCTACCACATTTATTTTCGTTGCCTACTTTTGACGATATGTGCAAAAAAAGGTTTAGGGTGAATCTCAAAAACTTATTCGTAAAAAGGAATAGGTTAAAGAATAAATGATTCATTATACCAAGATATAATTACACTCTAAAAATTGCACATTTTGTGTTTTTACTTAAGAAGGTACGACGATTTTCGTTTTTCGAAAAACGCGAAATTGAGCGAAAACACACATTAACTTCAATATTTATCAAAGTGGGCAACCAAAACGAATAACGGTATTCACATCGGACATCGGTATTGACATTCGATTTTTTTGTCTGTTTCGGTATAGTGATCCCGATACCGATATCATAATACCAGTATTATTGAAAAACTGTATTTCCCACAAATTTAAATTCACGTTCACACGTGTTTGCCAAAACACGTATTAAAGATCTTTATTCCATTTCAATAGTTCTTTGTTTTTTCCACACGTTTTGGCAAAACGCATGTTTTGCAATCAGGTGCAAATGACTTATGAAATTGACAGCCGTACGTTAAGTTGGTAATTAGATTTTTTATTAGCAAAAACTTAAATATATTTGCAATTTTCGATATTTTCTATTAAAAAAGGTAGTAAAATTTTTATTTAGAAATGTAAAAAAACTAGTTTTTAAAAACTAATTCAATATACCATATACCGATATATTTGAAACCAAGAGATTCGGTATTGATATCAGTTATCAATTTAAAAAGGTTTTGAATCGGAAAACGATACTGAAAAGGCATCAGTTCTCAACCTTGATATATATTTTTCAAACATCTTTCTGAAAAAATCCGTCAAGTTACGACGATGTCCTTTAGAGGTATCTTTTCAGAATAATGTATATCCTTTGATAAAATAAGAGATTTTTTAAACACTTAAGCTTTAGTCTTACTTTGTGTTCATTAACAATGGTTTCTAGTGAACTTAAATATGTCCTTAAGATTTTTGAAAATTGTGTTCTCTTTAAAATATTTATATTTTTATTGTACGAATTTTTAATTTTCACGCATTATCGCTTCCAAACCGTGGATTACACACTCAAAGCTTAATATTTTATTAAATGAAGCGTATTTGGTGCAACCGGTAAACTGCTAAAAAAAACACAAAAACGTTCTTTTGGTGTGGAACAAAAATTCAAATAATGTTAACAATTTATGTTGCTACAACTTCCAGATCAAAAACTGAATTTGTTAGTACAACATGAATGTAAAATTTCAATTTTCTAACTGATCATATAGATATTGTACATCTAATATAATCTTTTTACAGCATTTTTAAATAACAAAAATTTTATAATATTGAATAGTTTATTTTCCATACATTCCATTCAGCCAAAAAACCGAAACTTAGAGACCAGTTTTCACATAAATCTGTCTTGTGGTTAGTACAAAATGTATGACAGTTTTCAGCTTTCAAGCTCATCAGATGGATATTGTAAATACGATATCTTTAAAAATACATTTACATCGCCTCTCTGTCCATAACAATCAAATCAAAAAATCCGGCTATGGGGAGAGAAAAAATTGGCATAATTATGAAAGTCAGTTTGTTCACGCCATTCAGCCTTCAACGCTATGTTTCATCAGATAAAAATTGTATATAAAATATAACTTTTAAAACGGTTTTGCCACGCCCATTCGTCCACAAATCGAAAACTTTTATCACGCACTATTTTTTGGCATCTTGAAAGAATGAAAATCCCTAATTTATTTATTTATTTATTTATTTATTTATTTAAGTCTACGGAATAAATCCTTACAGACTATTAACATAATAATTACAAAATTATAAATTAATATAAGTACAATATTTTTTTTTTTTTTTTTTTTTAAATAGTAGAATTTAAAAACAAAATGATGTTGCGTTTAATAATATTAACATTTGAAGAAAAATCTAACAAATTATAAAGATTATTAAAATCATTACACATTCTTATAAACGGATCAGCATCAGCATACATTTGACGATAGAATGGAGTATATAATGGAGTATAATTACGTGTTGATCTTGGAGGAACGAAAAGTACAAAATTTTCTAACAGGAAATCGGAGCATATATCACCATTAATCAAATTTAATAAAAATGTAACGTTTAGCATTGTCCTTCTACTTTTCAGAGTGGGAAGCTTAACGAGGTTTAGTCTGGTTGTATATGAAGGTAGATTATTAATGGTATTAGGGTAGGTGCTTCGTAAGCAGAACAGCAAAAATTGTTTTTGCACTGATTCAATTTTTCCAATTTGAACAATGGATAATGGATCCCAAATCACAGATCCATATTCCAAAATTGGTCTCACAAGCGATGTATATAATTGTTTTGTTACATTGGAATCTGTAAATTCCTTAGCCCATCGTTTTATAAAAGCTAAGGTGCCACGAGCTTTATAATCGTCAATAAAATATGCCGTTTAAAATCCAATTTTGGGTCTAAGAGAATACCCAAATCTAGAATATTATCTACTAATTCCAACTGAAAACCACCCAAAGGGTAAACACCAAAAGATTCTGTCCTTCTAAAGAAGCGCATATGTTTACATTTTTTTAAATTTAGTTCCATAAAATTAGAGCAGCACCATTCGTAAAAAACTATTTAAATCCTGCTGTAGATAAATCTGATCGGAATTTTTATTAAAGCCACGAAAAATTTTAACGTCATCAGCATACATAAGAACGTTTGAAAACTTTATTACCGATGGTAAATCGTTGATAAAAAGAGAAAATAATGAAATGTAAAAAACTAATGTTGCCACGCCCCCTCGCCCGAAACTTAATATCAAAAATCCGGCTACGTTAGGTTCTTTCTGCTGGTTAATACTATAAGTATGAAAATTTTCATCATTCTATGCCGACCAAAAAGTTCTGGAAAGACATACACACACACAAACAAGAGGAAACTATGCACTTAGGGAACTTCTGCTTTAAAAATATGTAGTTGTTTGGATTGTAATACAGTTTCTTTATTTTTAATGTAAATGTCATTCATTTGTAGAAGAAATTTAATTTTTATTAACCTTGTGGTTCATTGAAAAAATAAACCACATCAAATGACTGTTTTATGATTTTACATTCATTTTTTGCAGTTGTTTTTTGTTATTTAAAAAAATAAAAAAGTAAATGTTTGTTTATTTTTTACTAACATACGAGTAAGTCGTTACTTTTTACTACAATTGTTAGTAATTTATTGAACATTAAAAACAAATGACAAATGTTAGTTGAATTTAATGAAATGTCAGTCGTCCTTTCTTCAAGTGAAATTTTATATGTTTTTGACTACAATTGATGTCGTCTCTACCTACATAATATCCTAAGTGTAGATATATAGATTTTTCATTACTGGGATATTAGAAAGGTTCAGAAGCTATAAATAGACAACATCAACAAAGATCTATATATTCACAATAGATATTCCCACGAACCTTCTTCAACTTTCGATATTTACACTATTTGTGTGTCAATCTTCAAGATTTTTGGTCATCGTGGAACACTTCTGAAGAATATGACTCATGATACTATTTAGAAGTGTATAATACCTAAAATAGTTTTTCGCCTCTTCTACTCATACAGACAAAAGATCGGGCTCCGATACATTCGGTATCATGATGAATACTATGAATATGCCAAAGGACCTTCGGAGAAACACAAAAAAATTTTAACAATTTAGTTTTCTACACAATCCAGCTCACAAACCAAAATTCAGGTTTCAATTTCGATTTATAATAAATAAATTTAAAATTTATATTAAATAATAATTAATAATTACATTGAACTTCGTAACGTGGTTAATGCAAAATTTAAGCTTTCTTACTTATCAGATGGATATTGCAGATACGATATAACTTTTCAACAACCTTTTGCCACGCCCATCTGCTCACAAGCTAAAACTTAAAAAATTGGGAGAAGGTATGCACTGTTTCGTAGTTTAATATAAACTTTCTAGGTCATCAGGAGCTTCAGAAACGCATAGCAAAATTATAGCCAACTTAGAATTATTGTTTAATAGTAGAACGAATTGTTATATAGTACTGAAAATACGTTTTTTCACTCCATTTAGCCCACGGACCGAAATTTCGAGATCTGTCTTTAGAAAAATATTTCATGGAATTATTAAAATATGTACTCCAGTTTTCAACATCCTGGCTTATCAAATAAAAATTCTAAATAATATATAACTTGTGGTGCGCACTGTTTGTATGCGAATTTTAAGCTTTCTAGGTCATCAGTAAGCTTTATAAAGCTCAGAAGTGAATAAAATATGAGGAAATGTCGAAAATCGAAAAAGCTTTGCCCCTTCGCCCACAGGGCGAAAATTTAAAATCTGGCGTCGTTAGAATCTTTTTTGTTAAATTTTCTATAACCATTCCAATTTTCACCTTTCCATATCATTAGGTGGCTTGAGAAAGCTCTGCAAAGGCAAACACACACACAAACATTTGGAAAATAAATATGGAGGAACTTCAAAAATTTTTAGTGGCCACAAAGCAAATATGTTTGGAAAAACATGCCGTTTGGAAAAATTTACTTTTTTGGACTTTATCAATTAAGTCCGTAGTAAGGATTCACTCTAAATACCTAACTATGTTAGTAAAAGTTCATACATTTTTGCGTTTAAAATGCCTTTAGGACTAGAAGGTTCTCAGTTCACTCAATATGCCAGCTAAACGCAAAAACATACATTTTAAAAAAAAATTACGATAATTCCTTATAAATTTATGATGTTTATATCCCGTTATTGGTGAGCTGACATCCACTTGGTATACCTCAAGCTATATAGAATAACACCATTTTCAAATACTTTTCTGAAAACTAAATTCCATTAAACGGAGCAAAAACCCCATGGAAAAAACTGCGAAAGTTTAAAAATCTCCCAAGTCTAGTGAATCCATTTTATATTGTTTTGGATTTCAAAGTTAAAAACCATGAGCAAAAAAATAAAATGAATAAAAGAACTCTTGTTAGTTTCAAGTATTTTTTTTTAATTTTTCGACTTTTAAATGCCTATCAATTCTTTGGGTTAAGACGTTTCAAAGTGAAACTTTGCACGTCATAGCTTTTAAGTATAGTCAACCTAGCCATATTCATCGTTCCTCTCAATTCAAAAAACCTTAAGGAATAAGAGGCATCTTATGTTGGTTTCAACAGGTGTTGAACATTTTTGAAGTAGGTCATATATCGATTTTTTAAACAAAACGCATTTTAACTATTTAAAAACTTACTAGAAAATTGTTTAAATTAATTTATTTATTTTCATAAAATAAAGTTAAATGAAATTTTTTAAACAAAAAACAATATAAATCATGACATAAAAGGTAAAAATCAGCACTACACGACTTTTTGGTTAATGAATATTTTGAAAATGCAGTTACGGCCTTTTGATTTTCGTTAAAAAAATCGGTATTGGTCGTAAACGTTTAAAAATACATCGTAATCAATCAAAAAGTCAATTTCGAATTTTTTTTAGATACGGCCTTTTGGATTTTATGTGACGATATATGCTTACCTGTATGGTCAAAAATAATTAGTCTAAAAATAAATGTTCAAAAAAACTTAATAATAAAAAACATGTATAGAAATTTTCTTTGTATAGAGAAAAATTTTGTCATTTGCCCAATTAAATTCGGTTATGACGACTGAAATCGGTTGGTAGAACTGAATATTGGTGTTCACAACAAAATTTGGGTATCACAACTAAATTTTAGTTGCAACAACCAAAATAATCCGATATCACATTTGGATATGGTTATACTAACTGAATTTAAAGTCGGTAGACAACAAGATATACTTTTCACTTCGGTTGGCACTTTATTTACCTCTGTGTGTGTGTGTTGATGCACACACAAAACAGATTTGTTGTACCAACCGAATTTTGCTCTACTGACATGAGTTCGGACTATTTTCAATTCATTAGGGGTGGGATATTTTTTATTCGTTAGGGGTGGGATAGTGAACGATTTTTCTATTAAGAAATTTTCTATTTAAAACAAAATGTTGTTATATTATATTGAGTATTGAAATGAACGAAAATAATCTATTGTTTTTATTGATTTTGTCAATTTATTTTTCAACAGTTGAAAATAAACTAAAGATACAATTGTTTCAAAAGAAAAGTAAGTAGTCCTGTTTTTAACTGATTTTCAGTTAATTTAATGTATATATTCAGTAGTCTTTACGGAAAAAATATTTCGAGTGTAGACGTTATGAAATATAGAGAAAATATATTATTTAAATTTTAGTAAAAAAATGTGGTGACAGCTTTCCTAAAAATTTATGGCACTAGTTTTATAATTTTTTCTATATTTTATAAAAAAAATGTTATCAAAATTTTTATTTTCAAAATGAACCATATCTAAAGATGGGAAAGGGTAAATAAGAAATTTGGCGAACAAACACGTTTAGCAGTAAAATTTAACGGACTTTATACTCAATTTTATAAATAAATTGCAGAGCAGCTGAAAAGCACAATGCTTAAAGCTTAAAGTTCCACAAATGTCCTCAAAAAAATACAATAATTTTAGTTATTGACGTTTCAAATATAAATACCCAAATAAATTTCCAAATGAATGTATATATATGTTGTATATGGGTAAATACCGGGTAGAACCCGATCTCTTTCAATATCTGTAATATTTACAGCTATAGAGCAAAATGGATTTTTTGATTTACTGGAGTATATTTTCCAAGGTTTTCATAAATATCATAAAGCTTTCTTTTAAGTGTAGTATGAATAGAGTTTACATGTGCCCAAATATTGCACAAAATTCAAGTTCTACAATTATCATATCCTAATTTTCGTATTATTGAGAAATAAAGGATTATTTCCAGGATTTAAGATTAAATGTAGAAAAGCCAACAGCTTTGAAAGGATTATTACTTTATTGTTTTTTTTTTTTTTGTGGAGCAGCGTAATATTTTGTTGAGGCTTTATTTTGAATTAAATTTTCAAATTCTAATATGTAGTACCACTTATTTTCTTATTCGTTAATTTTTATTTTTTGTTGTTTTCTAAGTTTTCGTTTATTTAATATTTCTTAATTTAATGAAAGTGAAAATTATTCAAGTTCGAGGCCATAGATAAAAAAAAATCAGCCAAGAACTGTTATTTTCAAAGTTACTAAGCACAACAAGATTTTAAAATCCAGCAACATTGAAGCGTTTTACCGCAAATCATTTTTGTTTTTTGCGACTCTCAAAGCGGAATATAAATGCCCAAAAGATATTTAAGGCATTTTTTTAAAATTTATTTAATTTAAAAAATTAGGTTATGAAACATAACATTTTTTAGTTTTCTTGTATTATGTTTTTGAAACCCGGTTAAATCACTACTCAAGGGTTCGAAGAAACTCAACGAAATTATTTGGGGCTCCAACTATTAGTTTAAGGGTAATTTTTATGACGTTAAACGTAAAAATTCAGAATTCAAAACTCTATACCATGGGGCTGAAATAAAATTTGTTAGATAGATCTTTAAAATACCTTTCAGTTGATATCCCCTTGCATTATCATGAAATTTATATACATACTGCTCAAATTTCATGTGAACTAGGAAAAGAAAACTGATTTTGTTTTAGTTTTTAGTAATTTTTCTAATGCGAATGAAATGTCTTTTCAAACCCCAATTTAACAAATTTTATTTCACTGCCATACATTGCCTATTTTTGATATTAAAATTTGGAAAATTCGGAATTTTTGGTTTTAAGTGATAAAGTAAAGCTTAAACTAAAATGTTGTCCGCCAAATAATTTGTTCGTAGGCTGGAACTCTTAGTAATAGTGATTTATCTAGTTTTGTGAAATCAAAGCACAAAGATCAAAAAATATAAAAATTTTAGAATTCATAAAAAGTTTTAGCGACACCCTTTCAAAAATCTGAAAAAAACTCTCAAATGTTTTTTGGGCCATAAGTACGTCAAGGTTCTTTGGCGTTTGCCATTAAATTCCACTTTTCAAATTATTTTGAAAAATTATATTTCTTCAGATCCTCGCCATTATAAGCAGTTTTGTAAATTCTATAGACTTTTCGTTAAAATGTTTTATAAAATATAGATAAAACCCAAACTTTGTACAAAAGTTTCAGAATAATTATTAAATATATATATTTTTAAATGTTTGCAGAAACAAAAATTTCGGAAGACTTATTTTTAAAGCAACGACAATTTAAAACTTTTAAGTTCATACTAATTTACTACGATAACACTTTTATTGTAAATACCTTCATTAATGTTTTTTATTAAAAGTATTATAAAAAAAAAACCTTAAATCAACTCTTATTTTTAGTAATTTTTGGAATTGGAATTTTGGATTTTTAATCGGCTTAGGGCTTATATATCCCCCTTATTCCCACTATATTCACGCCTGAATTAACCATTTTCCGATTGAAGTCATAGAGAATATTCGAATAAAATAATACAAGAGCAACAGCTTCAACAATGAGATACCAGAGATGTACACAGAATCTTCTCACCCATCATTGCGACACAATCTTATCCATTGAAACATAACCAGCAATCGAATTCCAAAAATTCAAATCATTAGTTGGAGCTTTGGTTGTGATAGTGACGCTAACCAAGCTTTCACATCGCGAAGTGCATTTAATTTGTTTTCACCAAGAAACAATAAAACGATTTCAGGGAATTCCTTGTGGTCATAGCTGGATTCCCAGTAAAATAGTAAAATCTAATTAACAGGTTGCACACCAACTTATACTTAATAGGTTCTGATTTATGTTCTACAACCGATTCTTTTTGTACGGAGTTTGTCCTATTTGGAATAGATTATTTATATTAAAACAAGAACAGTTTGCTTTAGAACCAGTTATAGAACTGGTTCTGGGACAGTAAAACCTTACATTTTGAGGAATGGTTTTACTGTCATGGGAGCTTTTAGAGCTGATTTCATAAGAAAATTTATAAAAAAAATAAAAAATTTGCAAAGTTGCCGAAATAACTATACAAAACAACTGTTACTAAAATGCTGTATTTTTGGTTAGTTACTTTTCTAAATGACTGAAAAATAGTTGTTTTCTTATTTTCTGTTTTGTGGTCTCGCCATTTTAAAGTTAGCGGTTATTTAAAGCTGCAAAGCTACCAAAAATTAGTAAAAAATTACCTAGCAGAAAAAAGGGCTAAAATTAGCAGATTTACTAAATATTACTAAATATTAGTAATATAAGAATAGGAAAAATAAATAAATTCAATTTACAAATATTTAGTCACATATGAGCTAAATTTTAGTTAACTGAAAGTAGCAAAATAATCTGCTAAAATCAGCAAAAAACATTTACTAAATATTAGTAAACAAAATCATTAAAAAATGTAAAATATTTAAAGTTGTTTTTCTAGTTTTTGTTATTAATGCGAATGAAATCAGCAATCTACAATTTTTTATCAAAAATTTCCGTTGATTTTAGCAAAATGAACTATTATTTGCATTCTACTGAATTTGAGATAAATATAGCAAAAATTTTGTTAATATTAGAGTTTTTGTTTGCTTTTTTAAGTCTACAAGTTTTTGTTAATTTTTCACGTTAAAATGCAATTTTCAACTAACTAAAATTCACATCGAATATATCTAAAATTTTGTAAACTTAACAGATTTTTTTTGCTCTTTTTATTGTATTAATAGTTAGGGAAAAAATCTGCTAAATTTAACGGTTTTTTCGGCAAGGTAATTTTTAACTAATTTCTAGGAGATTTTCTGGAGATTTTTTTTAAAATTTGTCCATAATTCTTTAAAATACCGAATCCTACAAAAAAAAAACATTTTCTGGCCGAAGTCTTCGATCGGACACTATTTAGTTTTGTAACTGTGGAATTCAAGATTTAGAAAATATAAACTAATTAAAAGTCGTAAAATCGTTCAAGTTTAAAAGAAGTTACACTAAAAAAACAAAAAAAAAAAATCATCAAAAATAGCAAATGCCTACTTCATGTTCCTCATATCTTTAAAACCACCACAACATTTCGAAATTGGTTAAAAGCCCGTTTGAAGTGCTATACTTCTAGATTACATTAGTCTTTCAACCGCAATGATCGGATGAAAAATGTAGTTTTGACGAAATTTTAAAAAACACCAATCATTTTGACTGGTTTTGTGCATATTTAATAACTAGCCTATGGGGAATGGGACCGGTCCTGCGTGTGCCACAGGATCGGTCCCTTCGTGATAGAGACCGGTCCTCTGCTAAACCCCACCCTACGTAAACAACTGACAACTTTAACATGGGCTTTTCATAGGAGGGGCTCATTTGTCCTGCTTTAAACCACATAGTGGCATGCCACAGGACTAACCAAAGATGGGCATAAAAATAAACGAAAACTAAATAGCTTCCAATGGGTAAAATTGTGGACAACTGGCTTTTTCTTGTTAATAGGCATTCTGGTTTAGTGTTATGTCCTCCCTTTACCAGTCACAGGATTGGTAATTTTAGGACAATTGACACTGCTTAACCCACTTCAGTATTAAATTATACCAGTCCTGTGATAAGTCCTTCTTTAACCAGTCACTTTTAGGTCAATTGACTCCTCATTCCCCATAGGATATAAACATATTATCTCAGAATTTAAGTGTAAAAACTGTTTTATGGGGAATTGTTACAACACCTAATCCAATGAAAGTCATATAATAACATCTCGAATAAGTTGGTACAAAAATTTGTAGTTTCTAATCAAATATGCCAAACCAGTCGAAATGACCGGTCATTCTAGAGTTAATATTAGGCGCAATATTTTATCACTGACAAAGAAGGTATCCCAACCCGAACACGCAGATTTTAATGAACTTTGAATATGTTGTAAAAGACCAAAATAAGGAAACACGTAATTTTTAGCTGCCCGTTTAAGGGTTAAAAATTAATTTGTTTCTGTATGAAAACTTGACTTTAGTTTACTAAAACTAAGGGTAAAACTAAATAAGGGTAAAAGTACTCAAGAAAAAAGTGGACCCAGTGTTGTCACATTTTTGAATTATTTAAAATATAACGGAAAACCTCTCTTCAGGAAAAGTCGAATGAAAACCAAATGTTTTTGAATATCGGAAAAAGCTCAAACACCCGCTCGAATAAATTAAATAGGCATTGCTGTGCACTATTTTTAGCTTAATACGCTAGATTTAATGTTAGTCAAAACACATTTTTTTTAATAGAAAAAAATACTTGAAAGTCTTTGGGCATAGTTTTTCATTAGTGAATGTGTCTTCAAAAACCTTTTCATTTGAAACCAAATTTGTCCATAGTTACTTTTAATAGAACAAAATAAACCGAACAAAATATAAAATGAGATAATTTTTGACCCCACTTAGTATCGCCTAAATATGTTTTTACAATACGTGTATAATTTCAGACGAACGTGTGGCACCCGAACGAATACGTAAGGAAATGAGTTTTTATAATTCGTTCGTCTGACTTACGTTTGAGTACGTAAAGCTTTATGTTATGTCAAACTATAGAGATTGCCATGATATTGTTTTCGGTTTTTGTTAGCTTTTTTCATATACAAATAACTCATTTTTCGTTGGTAGATGGCAACCCAACACTGCAAATGAAATATAAACAAAAACAGCTGATTTTTGCTTGAAAAAAAAATTTATTTATTTTGTTTAGAAAACAATAGAAGTGGTGACAAAAATATAATTTGTATAAAAAAAAACAAAAACATTTAGAAATGAAAATGAAAATAAATAGAAATACAAATGAGAACAAAAATCATTATTCTTATTTTATTACAATTTTTTGTTAAAAAGTATTTTTTTTTTTAATACTAAATTGTGTTGCCTTTTTTCTTTAACGAATACTTTTTTGTGAACGAACGTCTGTATTTGACGTTTGTGACGTTTCAAATCGCAATGTGGAAACCAAAAAAAAAGAGACGAAAAAGACAACTCTTACGTTTTCACTCAATTCAAAATGACATTTGCGATACAGAACCCCAAAATGTATTTACACGAATTTTTTGAGTGACACGTCTTACGAAAACAGGCCGTAACTGATTTAAAATTATTATTATTTTTTCACGTTATAATACCTGAGATAAGTTAGGTTAACATTGTGCGCCCCGGTAGGCTAGTTGGTAGCGTGCTGGCTTATCAGTGCGGGAGTCGTGGGTTCGATTCCCACCAGAGGCACTGGTCTGTTTTCGCTACAACGCGCCGAAGGCCATAGTAGCTAGTGCTCGGTTAGGGTAATAGTATATAATTTGTAATTATATGATTTTTAATTAATAAAAAAAAAAAAAAAAAAAAAAAAAGTTAGGTTAAAAAAAAAAGTATAAGTTTTTAAATATCAAGATTTTTGCGTAAATCAAAAAAAGCTACAAAGTACAACATTTTTTTTATAACTTTTGAAACTGTCGACAGATTTTGAAAATTTTTTACCGGGAGCTTAATTATCACAAAAAAATGCTAGGTACAAAAATATGTCATGACTCTCATTTTAAAAGAACGTGTCTGTAAAATGTTTAAAAATCGTAAACGAATTGATTAAAGAATTGAAAAATTGTATTATTTGTTCAAATCTATTTTAAAAATCTGTTGAATTTTGTCACGTTAGCAAAAAAAAGTCATATATGAAGATATTTACATTTCATAAATAATTTATTTATTAACATATAAAGATTTATTTTTTTTTTTTTTGCTGAATTTATACATGTTATGAAGATAATTTGTTTTTGTTTGTATACGTAGCTTTATGAACCGAACAAGTTATTTTAAGGTATTCAAATAAAAATTCAAATTCGTTTGATTAAATTTACTTATTATATTATGATTCGAGCTTTATAAATAAATAAAAAAAAACGCTTATTTGAAATATAACTTAATTTTAATTTTAAAAAAATATATAGAAATAACCCGTTATTCTTTTAAATTTTAGTTAAAAGTTTTGCACTTTTTTTAAATTTTTTTTTTTATTTTTTTGTTTTGTTTATTGTAAAATCATATCCTAAGTTTTAAATGTATGCCACTAATATGTGTTAATTATAATTTTGAAATTTTTTATTTTTTTAAATATCTTGCTCAGTTTATATAAAATGTTTTATTTTAAATTTTCAATAAAAATCACTAATAAATTTATTATATTTTTTTTTTTTTTTTTTTTTTTAATATCCATAAATTTTTTGTTTGTAATGTTAAATGTTTTATAATTTAAATTTTCAATAAATACTCAATTATATTATATAAAACTTAAATAATTCTTAAAAATAATATAAATTTTTTTTCTCTCCTTTTTACCCGTTGTCATTTATTTCTTCCTTGGCTATGTCGACGTATATTGTTTTGTATTGATGATGTTGGCTAATTCAAAAAAAAAAAAAAAAAAACAGGAAACTATTCACGTCTGGCTTGTGAAATACAATTTGTGCGTTCGATGGGTTATTATCTTATACAAATTTATATACCCTCTGGACTGATCGTTATTATATCATGGGTATCATTTTGGCTTAATCGTAATGCTACGCCAGCTCGTGTAGCTTTAGGTGTCACCACTGTGTTGACTATGACAACGTTGATGTCGTCGACAAATGCGGCGCTGCCAAAAATTTCTTATGTTAAATCTATTGACGTTTATCTAGGAACATGTTTCGTGATGGTCTTTGCCAGTTTATTGGGTAAACAACAAAAAAAACTTCTCTGATTAAAACTACTTTTCTTTCACATTTCTTTTTTGTAAATCTTAATTACTAATTATAATTTCTCTGTAAATTTGTAGTTTAAAATTTTAAACAAACAATCTAGAGGAAGTTCTTAAAAAAAAGCACTAAACGACAAGAACCTTAGATTGTTTGTTAATTTTGCATATTTTTTTCAATTCTTATTATTATTATTTAAATTTTTTTGTCTAACTCTAAAAATAATATGACAAATTTTAAAACATGTACTGCTCTAAATCTGGTACATGTTCTTCTTAACACTATATTTTTTTAAATTTTCTTTTAACATTCTACTTAAATATATTATTATATTTTGGAACAATATATTGAAAAGAAAGCTTTCAATTTATTGTTTTAAAAAAAAATAACACTCACCAACAAAAATAAAAATAAACACCCTATCACCAAAGAGCACTCCAATAAAACGTACAACTCTACTCTACTCTACACAACAAATCAATATAAAATAAAGTTTTCTTTAACAATAAAATTCAAATTCAATACTTATTCTATTAATACAATTTTTTGAGAAAAAAAAAATTGCACAGTGTTTCACTTAACTTCAGTATAATCAATCGAAATTTATTTAAAGGCTATAGAATATTAAAAGATTTAACTTTTTTTAAATGGTTTTCAAAACTATTAATTTTGATCTGGATGTTTCTAAAAGTCTTCAGACTAAAAAAAGAAGACAACACACAAGGGAGGTATCCCGATGCGAACTCACAGATTTAAATGAACTTTGAATTTGTTGTAGAGGACCAAAAAAAGGACATGTATTTTATTTTTTTTTTTGCTGATCAATTTTACGTTTAAGGGTTAACAATTAATTGGTTTGGTATGAAAACTTTTCTTTAATTTACGAAAACTAGATTTATTTGTAGACACGGTTAAAGTACACAAGAAAACAAAAATGTTGATATCCATATTGCCTATATATAGAAAATAGAATATAGAATAAACTTTATTGATCAAAAAAATGTACAAATAAAGCTTTAAAAGGCATTGACACAATGTCGTCAGCCTATATAAGTAAATTTTAATTTCCAAACATGTTTTGTTTTGTTTAAGACAATCAATAGCTAAATTTTGTAAGCAAAGTGTAATTTAATGTTATAACTATAAAATTAGCTAAACTTTTCCAATTACATGTGTCCGATCCTCCATTTAGTAAATTAATTAAAAATTCTTCATTGAAACTTTCTCTACCAAAAAATCTAACCCTGAATTCCCTAAGTACCCCATAAAATGTGTGATATCTTCGTCTTCTCCTGTGTTACATAAGCTGCAAGTCCTTCTTGTATTGGCATCAAAACTATTTTTTCTTAGAGGTAATACATCAGCCCTTGCTCTTATTAAAACTGATAGTTCATTTATCTTAAGATTTTCTTCCATTATGTATGCAAACCCCATAGCTGGTGTAAGGTGCCTGTAGATAAGTGTGTCACTTTTTGAATCATTTTCTAGCATTCTCTCATAGCAATTATTTTTCAGATCGGACACCAATTCATGACTTTTAGCAATAAATTCAGACTTTGAAAGTCCCACATCAAAAGCAATATTAAATTCTTCTCCGATTTGATTTATTTTCTCTGCACAGAAAACATTTTTTTGCAGTTCAAGTTTTGAGAGCCTGTGTGGAAGCCTATTCATTCCAAAATTATTGCCTATATAGTGGACACAGAGTTGCCAGATTTATCAATTATTTAAAATATAGGGAAAAAGGCTATTCGAGAAAAGTCGCATAAAAACCTAACGATTTTGAATATCGGAAAAAGCTCAGACTCTCACACGATTCAACTAAATAGGCATTAGTATGCATTATTTTTTGTATAATACAACACACAGAGCAACTAAAGTGCCAACCGAATTGAAAAGGGTATATTAATAGTAACAATTTATAAATTCAGTTAGTACAACGATATTTACATTTGATTTCTGAATACTTTGGGTGTTGCAATTAAAATTCAGTTGAGTTAATCTAAATTAAAAAAAATATTTGAAAGTTTTTAGACATCATTCGTGCGCCCATAAATGAGTCTTCAAAAAACCTTTCACTTGATATCAAATTTGTCTATATTTACTTCAAATAGAACGAAATAAAACGAACAGAACGTAAAATGGTGTCATTTTGACCCCACTTAGTGAACCCTAAACATGAGAGTGGGTAGCTACAAAAAAAAAAAAAAAAGTATCCCTTAATGCCGTTCATAACGATCTGCCTTTCCAGGTTGACTCACCTCCCTTGTAAGACAAAGTTTAAGTATATTTTCAAATTGTATTCGAAAGTTAATTTTTTACACAAAATTTTCTACATGAATCGAAGTGCTTTTTATTGTAGTTTTCTCTGAGTTTTCCTTTTATTATTAATTCCTAGGAAAACTTTCTATTACCCGGTAATAAGTTAGTGAATTAGAAACTAAGGTCGGTAACTGGTTACTTTTATATTATAAACCTATTACATTAATAAGGACGTGTACATGCTGATAACAGCTTACAAAGTTCCTATTACTTCCAGTATAAATGTAATAACCCTATGGGGAATGGCACCGGTTCTGCGTGTTCCACAGGATCGGTAGCTCCGTGCCAGAGAACAGTCCTCTGCTAAACCCTACCCTATATAAACAACTGGCAACTTTAACATTGGCTTGTCATAGGAGGGGGTCACTTGTCCTGCTTTAAACCACAGGACTAACCAAAGATGGGCATACCACAAGACTGTCGCAAAAAGGACATGTCGTATAATATAATATAAACGAAAACTAAACAGCTTCCAATGGGTAAAATTCTGTCTAACTGGCTTTTTCTTCTTAATAAGCATTCTGGTTAAGTGGTATGTCCTCCCTTTACCAGTCACAGTATTGGTAATTTTAGGACAATTGACACTGCTTAACCCACTTCAGTATTAAATTATAGCAGTCCTGTGATAAGTTCTTCTTTAACCAGTCACTTTTAGGTCAATTGACTCCTCATTCCCCAGAGGAAAGTTTCTTTCTTAATTTGATTTTTTATAAAATCAACTTGAACTTATCAGTGAGTTAGGCTATATTACAGGGAACATATATTTTGATATTAAGACTTCTAGCCAAAGGAGCTTAGACAGCCCGTCATTTTCCTGCCCCGCCCTCAAGAATTTTCAAAAATCCATTCATAGTGGATGTCAACGCCGTAGAAGGAATATATGTATAAAATTTCAGATTCCTAAACCACTGGGTTTTGGTAGGCGTCTGGTAGGGGTTTGGACCGGGGGGAGATTTTGGACCGGGGGGAGATTTTGCCGCTTTATATCCCTCCGAGAAAGAATTTCGATAACTCCCTTCTTATCGGACATCTTTGCGGGAGGATGTACGTTCCATACCAAATTGTAAGTTCTTATCTTCAATGATGGACAGACAGACTGCAGAGGCTTTTCCAATTTCAGACCTTGTATGTTACCACTCTCCTAACCAAAATTTAAAATAAAAAACTTATCAGTAAATTAGCCCACACTCCAAGGAATACTAATTTTCACGTTTCTTACACTAATAGAAATAAACCTGAAGAAATAGCAGAAAAGGCTAAGAGTTAAAAAAGACCTTGCACAAAAAACTGCTAAATTTAGTAGATTTTTTTTGCTAAACATTAATAAATTAAGAACAGTAAAAATAAATCTGTTAACTTCACAAAATTTTAGCTATATTCGATGTGAATTTTAGTTAATTAGAAATAGCATTTTACTCTGTAAAATTAGCAAAAACTATTACTAAATATTTGTAGACTCAAAAAAAAATGCAAATAGCAGTTCATTTTGCTAAAATCTATAGAAAATTTTGCTAAAAAATTGTAGAAAAAAAATATAAAAAAAACTATAAAAATTTTAAATTCTTGAATGATTTTTTTGTCTACTAATATTTATATTAGTATTAGTAGTTTTGCTGATTTTAACTTAAATTAACTTAAGCTTAGCTCAAATGTAACTTAATATTTGTAAATTCAACAGATTTGTTTTTGCTATTCTTATATTACTAATATTCGGCAAAAAATCTGCTTATTTTAGCAGTTTTTTCTGCAATTTTTAGTAGCTTTTTTTTGCTATTTATACAGTTTTATTTCTATGAGTGAAAGAAAGGAATTTGGACAGACAGCCAATGGGTACATTTCCCAGTTGTTTGCCTTCCCGTAGGAATTTAATAATCGCGTCCCACATACCAAATTTCCGTCAAAGGGGACCTTTTACCCTTTTTGTACCTACCCGTTAGAATTTAAAAAGAATACCACCTCCCCAAATGTTGCGGCATTGTGAGCTAACAAACCGGATTATTTCCAAATGGGTAACACAAATTATAATATTCTATTAATTTTGTTTCGGGATATGCCATATTTAATTAATTTTAATACGCTTTCAAAATCGGAAGTTATTGTTAAAAAAAACTTTTTTAAGATTTCACAGACTAAAGAAATGTTAACTTAAAAGGAAGCACTGCTGATGGTTTCTCTCTGGTTTCCATAAAGTGTGGATATGTGGTAGATGGGCAAAATAAGAGAACACCCAGAAAATAGATTCGTTCATAGCTACCGTATGAAGCAACAAAAATTCTGAAATGACAATAAAATTTGTGTAGCCTTAACAGAAATTTAATGTTACCTGAAAAACTTTTACGTTTAAGGGCTATTTCTTTTTCTTTCATGATTCTTTTAAAGGAAGAATATCCATATTTTGTATCAAATAAAAGGTATTTGGATTTCCATTAGGCTTCTAAAAATTATAAAAAGTTTTAAAACAAAAATATTGAAAATAACTTTGAAACCCATTTTTACCTCCTATCTGCTTTATATTACATCCGAATTTCATCAAGTTATCTTGTTTTTTTTCCAAAAGAGAAGCATCAATCAGGAAATTCTTCCTATTTAATTATGTGTTGCTTTCTTTGGAAAATGATAGTGGAGAGATGAAAGGTGGTGAAAAATGAAGACATTCAATTACGCGAGATAAGTCTTAGAACAGTTGTTGCTCTCCACCTGATGTAGAGTTGGTGAATTTATTGAAGCTTTTTAGTACATAGCCCTGATTCATTATTTTACTTCGGTGTGGTTAAGTACTATGGGAACACCGAAGGTGGGCGCTGCGATACATATAAGTGATGGAAAACTCATACATATTATTTTTGTAAATAGATGTTGTTGTCACCGGGAATCGAACCCGGGACCATCTGTGTAACAGTCCAGCGCGCTAACCATTACACCACAGCGTTTTATTTTTGACAGTTTTGAATAATTTTTAAAATTTATATTCTGTTGAGTCTTCAACAATACACACAGAGAAAAATTTAGCTGTTTGCCAACTAAAATTCGGTTACTTCTTCTCAAATTCGGTTATTACGAAGTTCATTCAGTTGGTACATCTCAGCATTAGTTTTTACAACAAAGTTCGGTTAATTTAACTGAATTTTAGTTGCAACACCCAAAACATTCAGAAATCTAATGTAAATATCATTGTACTAACTGAATTTATAAGTTGCTACAATTAAAATACACTTTTCAATACTGTTGGCACTTTATTTCTCTGTGTGTAGCATTTTAACATGACTTCAGATTTTAAGGATATATATATAATATATCTAAGGATTGATAATAGATCCGCCTAACCCTAAGTATACTTTTAGAAATAAGTGAAATGTTATTCATCTACTGGAAATTACAAATGGGCTGACGTCAAATCAAAAACCAGAGTTAATAAGCTCTACTACAACAACCCCATTGGGGTAGTATTTTGTTCTGAATTTTAATGAAACTCTGTCGTGTTATTTTGAAAAATGAAAATTTGGCCAAATCTATTAAGCGTTAGGCGTTCGCATTTAAGGTCAAAGTTACAGAATTTTGAAAAAACAAATCCCAAAAAAATAGTTAAGTCTTATCGATTCATATTAAATTTAGTGTGTTGAACAAAAATTTCAAATAATTTTTTAAATCGCCAGAGGAGATTTCAGAATATCATAAAAATTCTGAAACTTTGACCCTAAAGCTGCACGGCTTAGAATTATCTGGTTTGGCTGAAATGTTTACCATATCAGTTTTAGACAAATAGTACAATATGCCGACCAGGAATCGACCAAAGTATATAGTATTCCTTAGATAGGTCTTAAATAAAATATTTATATGAAGTTCCGTTAAGCAACAAATGAAATACACTGCATATTTTTTCTCAAAATCACCCATTTTTCTCCAAAATTTTCAAAACAAAAAAGTCGAAAGTACGTTTTTACAAAATTCTTGCAATTGTTAAAGAAAACTTTATAAATATATACAAATGAAAAATATCAACAAATTTGAAAAATTCTTCTAGAAAATGTAAAAATGAACAAGACAAAACATAAAGAAATCTCTTTTTTCGTATTTGTATGTTCTTGTTAAATTATTTTGTTACTTTGACAAAATGTTAAAATCGCTATCATTCGAAGAAAATAAATACAAACTCATAGTTATGCGCTAAATTATTGAAAAAGAGTTTCAATACAGATGAAATAAAAATCGATGTTCAAAACACTACATATTATTTTTAATTTTTATATTATTTCATTTTTAAATTTAATTTAAATATTTATTTATAAACTTAACAACAAAGCAGCTTATATAAGCAACTAACCAGCCAACCATCTAAAAAAAAAAAAAAACTATAATTGAAATTCAAAAATAAGCCAAGCAAACATTAAATGAAATGCAAAAAACCTAAAAATGTTTAGCAAATCAAGGTTATGACGTGTTTTTCACCTAAATGCACTACTACTGCATAAAAGTTGTATATACAAAAATATACACACAACGTCATGGAGAAACACGGCTTAACCTAAAATGATACCCTGATATCATATACGCCCAGCTTCCGCTAAATAAAAAAAAAAAAAAGTATTAAGAACACAAAAACGAACAGACAACCGTATGTGAGTACTAAACTGCTGTAAATCTACCTTCAACTACTACTGTTCCATATTACAAGGTATGTATGTTACTATAACTACTACTTCTACATATGAGTCATTCCATGTGAAACCGAACGAGTTTTAATATCATGATTTTTTGTTTGCTTTGAAATTTGGCAGACGTAGTATTATTTTAAAAATAGACGCCTCATATTTTTATAAGAGTACAAAAAAGACATCAATCATTCAAATCGTCCTACTAGTTTTAAAAATCTATCAATTTAAATATCGACTTATCGGAAAATTGTTCTTGTTTGTTTTTTTTTTTGTGAATTAAAATAACTCCTTTGAAATTTTTTTTTTTTTTTTGTTTAAAAATGTGTGTGAAATATTTTTGAAATAAGAACAAAAATCGTGATATAAAAAATCTGTCGGTTTTACAGGGAATGACTCGTATGCTATGTCATCGGAGTATACTACTTAACCCCATTATGATGAAATGGCTTAAGGTGACCCTCCCAGACGTAGCATATGTTTTGAAGTGTATAATGCTTGAAGTGAAATATACTTTGCATAAATGCAATGCTATTTATGATGCAATTGAAAAAAAAAAAATATACTTTTTGCATTAAGTTTTTAAAGCTACAAAATTTAAAAACATGACACAAGAAGTGTATATGAAGTATATTTTGCTTTCAATTAATATTTATTTTAAATAGAAATACAAACAGAAATTGTGAATTGTTTAAATTTAAAATTGTCTAATGCTTGTTAACACTAGAATGACCGGACTAGTCATTTTGACTGGTTTGGCGTCTTTGATTAAAAACTGACGATAAATCAGTGGGCTAAAGCGCTCTGTCTAACGCGTAGTGCGAGTGCATGTGGCATTAGAAATCAGTTTATATATACCACGGTCATTGATTGCACAGAAAATTTCATATAGACGCAATCGAACAAATAAAAACTTATCGAATATTACATTATTCAAAAAAAACAGGGTCACTGACGAAAGTTCAATACCAGAAACTGCGCAGTCTGATTCTGAAAAAATTTAAAATTTGCAATGTAGTTATGATTTTTAGAAAATACGCTCATTCTTCTCTACCACGCCTTTCACAGTTACAAATTTTTGTTCCAACTTATTCCAGATATTCTTTTATATGACTTTTGTAGGATTAAGTAGCGTAACAATTCCACGCTTACACGCCGATATGAATGAAACTCGGATATGTTGTAAAAAATTAAAATTTAGGATATAAGGGTTTTTTAGGTGACATTTCGAAGGTTAAAATGTGGGGGTTTTTTTGAGTAGTTTTTTGCATTTCGTTGCTGATTTTTTTTTAGAAACCATAAATAATTGTGGTATCGATGTAAAGATATTTTAAAGGCGCCTCCGCCTATATGTTGTTTTTGTAAAATTTCGACTTAATGTTGCTGTTGTTGTAAATGTTCTTAATTTAGGGTATACTGGTATCACAATCAAATTCTCATTAATCCTTATTAAGTTTAAGTCAACACGTATTTGATTTTGTTTTTAAATATTCGGGCTATTCCGGATCGTTTGTTTTCCCAAAGTATAATTTATGGTGCATATATGCATATCAAACTTCATATTTTTTAGATCACTTCAAAACTGTATACATTTTAGTTTATATTTCGTAAATTTAATACAAAAAGTATAAAAAAGTCGGGCCGTTTAGGGCCGTACCCAGGAATGTGTATTGTGGGGTTGGGGTTGGTTCCCGAAAAAAAATTTTGGGATTGTGTACACAGAAAAGTTTTTTATTTTGACAAATTTGGCTTTGATCGACTGTTCAAAAATTATGTAGCAATTTTCGAAGTTTTAAAAATTTTTTAGCTGAGAACTAAAAAAAAACAACTTAAGTAAAGTTTAACTACAAACAAGAGTCGAGAATTGTTCGCACAATTACAATTATTGCAAATTGTAATAACTGTTTCCTGAAGAAGTCATCCAATGTGGAGACGAAATATTGGAAATAAATAATTATAATTAATAAATAAATGATCTTAAGCTCGTTTCAAATAAGAAGAAAAAAAATATTTTTGACAAATTTTTAAATGTTTCCAGGTTCCAAATGTCGGTACCTCTAGTAATTACTTTAAGAGATAAATAGGCACTTATTGATGTCATTGTGTACCTTTGGAATTCTAGATTAAAAATATATAAATTAAAATTATAAATTAATTAATCCTGAAATTTTAGAAGAAATTACACTAAAAAAAAAATAATTAAAAATTCGTCAGAACTAGCATAAAGCTACATTCTCCTATAAATATCGCTTAAACAACACAATACTTAGAAATACTGTAAATGAAGTTTTGAACTGCTGGACTTCTATTGCATTGCTGATTATACCGTAATGATCGGATGAAAATGTAGTTTTGAGGAATTTTTAAAAGCCATCATTCATTTTGACTGGTTTTGGACAGAATATAAAGGGTCCGCCATCTAAGGTTTTTTCGGTCATTCTAGTGTTAAACTACAGTTTTCAAAACTCTATAAAAATTATATTAAAGTTTAAACTAAATTTAATCAGTTCACACTTTCGTAAATTAATTAAGCTTTATCATATTTATAAATCGTTTCATCCTAATTACGATACATTTTATCGTATTTAAGAAAAATTTCTATATTTTTATTCTTTAATATGATCATATATTTTAATGAATAAAAATTCGGTAATATGATATGGCCTTTTTTAGTAAATCTTAACTTATTTACAAATTTAAGCAAGGTAAGTATAAATATTTTTATGACTATGATTAATCAATTAAATATTAAAAAATAAAATATATTTAATCATAATGAAAACAACAGATAAATATATTAAAATGCTTCTTCTAAATATATGATATAATATACGTCAATCCTATGAGACTTTAATAATATAACTAATGAATGAATAAAAACATTCCATTCGAAATCAAATTTTTTTGATAATTTTCTGTATTGTTATGGATATCACAATCACAAAAAAACGTTAGCGCCAATTTCTATAACACAAACTACAGTTTGTTTATATTCTGTATGATAACAAAGTGTCGCTTACGTTTATTATCTTTAAAAAATAAATCAAAATTTTGAATATGCTTGAGCATGTATTATGCATTATTGGATACGCAATTCAAAGGACTTTTATTGATATCCAAGATATATATATTTTCTTTGGCCCTAACAAGAGGTAACGCAAAAGTGGCGCTTATGAATTCAATTTTATTTATATCATATTTATACGAGCTACTTCAAAAAATTTCGACACCTGTTGAAACTGACTTTAGATGCCTCTAATGTTTCAAGGTTTTATTAATTGAGGAAAACAATGGACTATACTGAAAACTGAAAAAATATGACATGCAAAGTTTCACGTTGGAAAGTCTTTACCTAAAGAATTGATGGCCATTTAAAAGTCGAAAAATTAAAAAATAAAATCTTGAAACTTACAAGAGTTTTTCACTAATTTTATTTTTAGTTCATATTTTTTAAACTGTCAGATCGAAACCAGTACAAAATAGCGTCACTAGATTTTGGTGATACATTCGTTAAAAAAAGTAAATTATATATCACTGCTTAGTGAAAAGTGGTTTATAAGTGAAACCAAAATGTTCCGATTTCTAAACTTTCGTAGTTGTTTCCATAAGATTTTTGCGCCGTTTAATGGTATTGAGTTTTGAGAACAGTATTTAAAAATGGTGTTATTTTATACAGTAATGTTTCCATTTCTAGTGGGAACAACTGCAGTTATTTCCAAACACATTCCGCTTTGTGATAACTAAAGCGCTGTATCAATTACGCCACAACGTACATCAAATAAAAGATTTTAGTAAGCTTAATACTAAAATC
This sequence comes from Delia radicum, assembly GCA_021234595.1. Taxonomy (NCBI): domain Eukaryota; kingdom Metazoa; phylum Arthropoda; class Insecta; order Diptera; family Anthomyiidae; genus Delia; species Delia radicum. The sequence goes on along the minus strand of CM037853.1, from coordinate 7,489,710 downwards.
GAAAAGGCATCAAAAACTGTTAAAGACTTTATATTTTATTTAGTAAATAAAATTTTCATAACTTCAAACAGCGTCATTATATAAAATTTTTAATTTTGCAAATTTAAAAGTATTTAACACTTTGACAACCAAACTGATACCGCTGAAAAGGCTCTCTACTCACTCTAGTGTCGATCACAACAAGTTTTGTTAAAATCGTCCTGCAGGATTTCCTAAACTAGAAAGAAGTAAAAATGGGACCTATATCAAACATTCTTCGGCAAAGGGTTAATATGATTTCATGCAAATAAGAAACCCTAAACCCAATTAAATATCATAAAACCGGCAAAAATAAGTGATTTTCAAAATAATCGCGGATTTCCTTTTAAGTTAATTGTGATAAATACAATGATCTATAAATTGAAAAAAACTTTAATTCAGTACAAGCAAAAACTGTAATTTTAATCTTTTTAATTTGCTTTAAACTTAAAACCGCCATAATTTTTGCGACGTTAAAGATAAATGATTAACGCGAATACATTTAGCATGCTCTAACATATACACAAAAGGTTATTCATGTAATACAAAAAAAAATATTCAATTTTTGGCCTCAAAATGTCGAAAATTTTTGAAATTCCTCATATATTTTTCAAAATGTATACCGAACGTGCAGATTTTAATGAGATTTGGATATGTTGCAGAACAGCATATAAAAATAAACACTTATTTTTTTTAGCTGATTAATCTCACTTATAAGGGTTTAAAAGTGGACTTAAAAATTTTTAATTTTTTTGTTAAAAAAAATGTCTGAAATTTACGAAAAAGTAAAACAAAAATGTTTATACCAATATTGACTATATCGTGGACCCAGAATGGCCTTAATTTTGAATTATTTTAAATGTAGGGGAAAAAAGCTCTTCGGGAAATGTTGACAAAGTTCAACATTTCATTTGTTAAAAAACTTTCTGAAATTTACGAAAATTTAATTTATGTGATTAGGTAGTTAAGAAACAAAAATCAATATTGGATATATAGTGGACCCAGAATGGCCACAATTTTCCATTATTTCAAGTAATGGGGGGGGGGGGGAAAGCTCTCCGGGCGATATCTACAAAGCTCAAACAAACTACTGAATTTATAAACCCACATTATAATATAAATTTTATTTAACACTTTTAATGCCGGGTATATTGTCTTTTATTATCGTAAACATTTTGTAATAATTCTAAATTTTTTTTTTTTTTTGTATTTTTGAATTTTTGTTTTTATTTTAAAGCTTATGGATTTTGGTTTCTTTAAAAGCACATAAACTAGAAATATAGTTCAAAAGTTTTGTAATTTTTAGCTTATTACTGGAAAAGTATTTTAAATTTTCGGTAGAGTAATTTTGGTCTACCAGATGATTTTTTAGTTCCGAAAAGTACAAGTGTTTTATGAACAAATTTAAAAAAAAAAATGAAGTATAGAAATTGTACTAGAACTGTACCAAAATTACTCTACAGAAAACTCAAAAATATTTTTTCAATAATAATCCAACTTGAGAGCCCTATTTCGAAAAAAAAAACTTTTTTTTGTTAAAATGTACCACAACCAGTAACTTCAGTTTCTGGTAGGGAAATTATGATCCACTTCAAATACTTTTCTGATATTCAGCTCTTTAATATGCATCGATTGAGTGGTATTCCTTTCGACCAATTTGGAAAGGTGCCCCATGTTGGACACACTAATAATAATTATATAGTAATGTATTCCAAAGGCAGAATTAAAAAGAATAATAATAAGATAAAATAAAGCTAATTCATGTGTGCTACTTGCAGATGAGTTTAAACTTTTTTAAAGTAGTTTGGGGTCCTAAATCCGGATCTGAAGTCAAAATCGTTCCGCCGGCTTAACTTTTCGAGATATGGACGATTCTTTGTTTAACCCTCTTACCCGGTCAAAAATGATTTATTGTTCAATATTGCGCAGATGTTTTTAAAATAGTTTTTATTGATTTGAATCCTTCATAAATTTAACTCTAATTTGAATAAAACTATGTAGGGAAATGTGCAAAGGTATTTTGGAACATCGAATTAGTCTCGCAAATGGTATTATTTTTGAATTGTGCCTACAACATTCAGATTTGTTAAACAAATTGGAAATATCAACAACATGTTTATATATAAAACGAGGGGCCAAACTTAAAAATCAATTCAGTAGATCCAGAAATATGTGGAAAATTTGCCAAAGTTTTGAACCAAATTTTTTTTTTTGAAGTAAATTAGTTTTATATTTTAGGAGGCTCTGTGCGCCCCTGTTCTCTAATTGGTAGCGTGCTGGCTTATCTGTGCGGGTTCGTGGGTACTTAAACAAAGTTTTATAATTAGTCTGTGCAAAAGCCTTTCTGTATCCATAAAATCCCTAGTAATAAGGTTAAGATATGACCAGATTATATATAATTATATTCAAAATTTGAGTCTATCTATATATTATATCAGAGTTCAGATACATTTTTGTATATACCTTTATATATAATTATATATCATTTCAGATATATTTATATATAAATATATATAACTTTAAATATAAATAAATATGGAGTTATATATAACTATATATGTACTCAGATATAATTGGATGGACTCAAATTTCAGATATTATTATATATGGTCATATATGATCATATCCAACCATTTTTACACGGGCTATTTGAATTACTGTTAAATATCGGCCTAACCCGGAAAATTTGTTAATTTATGGCAACCTCTAAATATTGACATTTTTGACTGAAATTTAGACTGAGCATTATTGAGCACTATTAAAGCCTTGTAGAACACTAAAATTCGACAGTCTTTGTTTTTGGTCCATCCTACTGCGTACAAATAAATCTCAATTTCGTTAATTTCAGACATGTTTCCATACAAAAAAGTAATAATTTTGATTCCACATTTTAACATTTTAAACGTAAAGTTGGAAATTAAACCGCTGAAAAATTATGAATTCCTTATTTTGTTCACCTTTATTACATATCCGAGTTTCATTAAGATCGAAGAAACCTTATCGAGAGACTCTCCTTGTTAGACTATTTTATAGACGTTTGAATGTATCATATATTAGTGAAGAGTATTTTATTTTTTTTTTGTTTTTTTTGATTAAATTTAAAACATATTAAAACTATATAATAATGTATAAATAAAAACTCGTATTTATAAATTTTCTTTTATGTATTAATAAACAGAGACTAAAAGAAAAAAACTTATACCAACAAAAAAATAACATTCATACATTGATTTTTTCTTCATACTCTTGAACTCTTTACAATAGTAAATGTGCTTGTTCCATGAGTTTGTATTAAATGCACACACAGCAATAATAATTTTCTTAAAGTGATAGTATGAACAAAAAAATAAATCAAACTGAAATCATTAAAAAAAAACTCCTGCTTGCAAAATATTATATAAAAAAAAAGATGAAGGAAAACAAAACAAATTCAATATTTTTTAATTAAAATCAGATTTCCACCTCTTTTTTACTGCCACCACCAAAGTTTACTAAAATAAAAAAAAAAAAACACTCTATTGATTTCATTTCCTCTTTTAATTTTTCTGTAGTTTTTCAAACTAAGTAGATTTTTTGTTATACTCGTGCATACATATTCATATTCACATTCAAAACTCATTTTCTTTTTATGTAAAATTCATTCATATATTGAAATGCTTTCAAAGATGAATAAAAAGCAAATATACAGCCGCATAAATAAAAGAATATTTTTTTTTTTTACACTCACTTACATTTTTGCATAGACTAAATAAAATATTGAAAATAATTGTATATACAATTTTTATTTTAAATTTATTTATTGGAACAAAACATTTTAAAAAAACTGCATTGTAATTAAATTTTTTAAATATTTTTACTTTTTGAAAATCTTGAGTTTGCGTTTTTTTTTGTAGCTTAATGTTGTGTTAAACAAAAGACTTTAAAAAATATATTTTAAAAAATCTTAAAATTAAAAAAAAAAATAATCCAAAGTTGGTGACTGGTTCTATAATTATTAACAAATTATAATCAAACTTAAAATGTAATAAACATTTTTTTTACTGTAACGGACAAAATAGTAACAACTAATAATGTTAAGAATACTGGGTTATGGGCCCAAACCGGACTGTTTAATTGATATTTATGATTTATTCTAAAAGAGAATAATTTCAGTGCCCAATCAAATGAAGAAAATAAAAATAATTTAAAAAATATTCTTTTGACAATGATATTTTTATTCCAAACGAAATACGGAAGTCACCTAAAACAAAATTATTTTATAGGAGGCCCAGTATGGATAAATTCCGAAGACTTTTAAATCTGATGCAATTACATGACTAGATAAAATTCTTTGTTTTGCGGAACCTCTCTTTGAAATTCATAGTTTTTTATTGATTCAGCTTATATAGCTGAATTCAGCTCATTTTCAGTTTTTGAAATATCTCTTGAAATATATATTTACATCATTCAAATCAGTTGTTCATATAAAGGGTGTCCAAAGAAGAACGCAATTTTTAAATCTGGCAACATTCGAAATGTCATTGTTTGACATTTGAACAATTGTTATTGTTTGCTAGTAGAAGGTACGAGGTTAGTAAAAATGGAGCGCTACACGAATGAACAACGCATTCTCATTGTGAAATTGTTTTACCAAAATGGTGAAAGTTTTGCGGCTACAGTTCGCAAATTGCGATCAATTTGGGGTCACAATAATGCTCCAAAAGAGTCAACTGTAAAGAGATTAATGGATAAATTTGCCGAAACTGGGTCTGTTAGTGATGTAAAGACAACAACGCGCCATCGACCATTTGACGAAAGATTTGCATCTTCATGCATACAAAGTTCAATTGACTCAGGAACTGAAGCCAGCTGACCATGGACAGCGAAGGGAGTTCGTTAATTGGGTATTGGAGAGACAACATGAAAATGCTGATCAGAATTGGCCGCCTAGATCGTGCGATTTAACACCATTCGATTTTTTTCTTTGGGGTTTTTTGAAGTCGATGGTTTACGCGAATAAGCCTACGACGACTCAAGCCTTAAAAGAAAAATTTGAAAATTTCATTAAAAGATCGCGTGCATGCCAGCAAAGCCGCGGTGGCCATCTGCACGATATATTGTTCCATACATAACCTCATTCTGTCTACTTTACGATATAATAAAGTTTCACGATTTTTTTTTAAATATCTGTGTTTTATTTAAAATTTAAAAATTGCGCTCTTCTTGGGACACCCTTTATTTTGCTTAATTTTTCGAAATTCAACCGCAAAATCATGATTTTGTTTAATAATACAAATTTATACAAAAATATCATTCATTTGAGTATAATCTTGATTTTGTTTGTTTCAGAATATATAATCGGTATTGCAAGGAGGTTGAAAATTTTACATGTTTAATTGTATCCCTATAAATTTTATGTTTGGAAAAAAAATTTATTTTTTCATTATGCGTATACTAAACATTCCACTGAACTCATTTTTATATTAAAATTTCAAATCGATTGAAAATATCCTTAAATATTTTAGAAAGAAAGAACATTTGTAGAATACAAAACAAAATTTGTAGACAACATAAATACAAAAACCGCGATATTTCAAAAACTAAAAATCAGAAAGAAAAGTTTTTATTTAGATTTAGACTCAGCGTACCTAAATTTATAAGAAAAAAATGCTTACAAAGACACGTTTAAAATTCTTCAGTAGTAATGTTAATAACACATTTTTATATGAAGAAAATTTTGTATTACTTTGGTATTTGAAGCATGTGTTTGAAATTTTTAAGTTCTTTCCAAGACATTTTCAATGGCTTTGCAAGTTTAATACAACATTTTTCTTATTGGAATATAGCATATGTACAATGCTAAAATTTTTAAAATCCTTTAACATGCAAAAGATGTATATGGACAAAACTAAAAAAGTAACATTTTCAACTTCCTTGCAATACCAGAGCGAGATCCTGGCACAAACATCGACTCAAATTTAACATAATTTTATGTGGATTTATATTCTTTAAAAAATTCATGATTCATGATGATAAAATTTATAAAAATTAATTTAAATTGGAAAGATATAAATTAACAGCAAAAAATAACCAAGATTTGGTAAGCAGTACCCAGCAAAAAAATATTGCTTACAAAGAAGCGCTTGCGGAAGGCATTATTTATTTACGAAGCTCTTCCAAAGCAAATCTAGAATTCATTATTATTGTTCGCGATGTCCCACTTGGTATGTCTCTTTTAAGCAGCTCCATAATAGTGCTTCACCGCCTTTCATACAATAAAGCAATTAGGGAAGGCATTCAGTTATGCTTCCCAAAATGCTTTCTTTGAAGCAGTTAATAATGCTTACAATGAAGCAATAAAGAATGCAAACGCTCAAATAAAAAAGTTAGTAAAGTCAGCAAAAGTTTTGCTGAGTCAGCAAAATTTTAGTCAGGAGGGTGCTTGCAAAAAAATTGCTAATGCCAGCAACAAAAGTTAATTTATTTTGCTGAATATCATAAAACATATTTTTGTGATTCTTTTTATAATAATTTATCTTTCAACTACTTACATCATTGGTTGTCTAAATGATGCTATCTTTTAAAGGGACGCTAATGCAGCAGAGAATTACAGAAACGAAACGAAAAAATAACAATATGCAACATATACAACACTTTTTTTTCAATAAGAAAAAGGAAACATAAAAATTTACCTAAGAAAGTTTAGTTTGTCTACCTGTTGTATATTTGTTATCAACTTGGCCACTCAATATGACTCAAATACACGTTTAATCTTTTTTAAATTTACATATTTTATTTTGTCTTTTATTTAATTAATAGACAATTACTTTCACAAGCCGGTGAAAACGCAAAATTTAAGTTGTTTCAATCTACAATTTTGTTTTATGTATGAAAAACAGATACAAAACCTTCCATGGTTGATTTTTTTATGTGTCTTTCTAGAGTTGTACATCTTGACATTTAATTCATTCTGGGTATAACTTTTAATCTGGTTGTCGTTCACACTATTGATGTGCTAATCAGCACAATTTTTTTAGCAAAATAAATTAGTAAAACATTAGTAAAATATTAGTAAAACATTAATTCAAAACAGTTAAGTGCTGACTAAGTATAAATAAAATTTAAGTTTAAAACATAATTTAAGCAAAAAATTTGCTGAAAAATAGTACACCTGATTTACAAGATGATTTTTTTAACTTTCTACTAATTTATTTTTTTGAGTGTACTATGAAGCATTAATGTTGTCAACATACATAAAAGTATTGTCTAAGAAGGCATGAATTTAATGCTTCTAAGAGCACATTAAAGAAGCGATTTTCACCTGCCTAAAAAAGGCATACCATGTGGGACATCGCGAACAATAATCATGCCTTCTGGATTAGCTTGAAAGCTCTTCGTAATTAAATAATACCTTCCAGAAGCGCTTCAGGGTAGGCACTAATTTTTGCTTGGTAATGGCCGAAAAGCATTAAGCTGGAACGCATGTCAATCTTTATGTAGATACTAAATAAATTAAATATTCTCAACCAAAAATTGATACCGGAAGTGATCAGATAAATTTTCTTAAATTAAATTTTTCTTTTTGTAATTTTCCCTAAAAAGGCAATTCTCACAAGTGAGAAACCCTATTAACCCTTAATTTCTCAGCAGTGCCGATTTTATTAAAAATAGTTATTTATAACGTAAAATGCAAAATAAACAAAATCTGCGTACCACGATTTTTAAAATAAATTTTTTTACGCTTGATATAACCAAAAAAAAAAAATTTTTTTTGGATCATCAAAAATGATGTGACATAGAGACAAAAATAAACAATCTGGTAACATTGTGAAATATAGACGGAGGAGATTAGAAAAATAAACAAAAATCTAAAAATAGAATATTTGTGTTGTTAGTGTTGTCACTTCTGAGTATAATATACAATAACTGAAAAAAGCTAATAGGAAAGAAAACTGCAATTTAGCTGCATTAGATTCCAGGCCATACTTGGGTGTGATCGCTAAGCGGTCATGACTTGGTATTGCTACGCTTGTAATGTAAGATGAGCGCAGGTTTGATTCTTACAGCCGCAGGTTGTTAAAAAATTTATCATATAGAGACAATCTGACAATTATAAGACACAAAATAATAATACAATTTAAATGGACAATCAATGATGAGCCAATGATGAGGCAGAAACTAGTCTAGTCTGATTTAAAAATTAATAGTGTTTATAATTTTTAGAGAAAAACGTTTATTCTTCTTCTTAACCTCAACATTTTAAAACAATTTCAATTGAAAACTTTAACTTGTCTCAAATACTTAACAATATAAAATATATTAACACACATTAGTTTTTTCGACTTTCATAACTAATTGAAGGCGCAATTCTAAATATTTTTGTAAAAACGCAATTTATTTAAGAGCGATTGGATTTTCTTAATGCAATAATTTTAGTTTTAATTGAGCAATTTGTTCAATGTTCGTATCTTTAAAAATACAGTGTGCATGTAAGGGTTAAGCTGAATTTTTAATATCTTACAGTGGAGACAAAATTTCCAAACCAGTCTTTTTTCCCAATTTCAAATTTAAATTTTTTTTTCATAATTTTGATTTCAATAGTGCATATGTTATGACAAAGCCTTACAATACTCTCATAAAAAAAGCCCGAACAAATAGTCCGAAACTAAATGTTAAATTTTAATAGCATAATAATTTTTTTTTTTAACAGATACGCAAAATTTGTTGCAATTTTATTCCGCATACGTTACTAAAGGGTCCGCCAAATAACTTTTTTTTGAAAATGCTATAAAAAAAACTACTTAATATTTTCTCAAATTTCTTTTTTTATTTGAAAGTACAATCCTTCCGGTTAATAATGGAAAATAATTTCATTCAAATGGCTGCCTCGGCTGGCCATGCAGTAGCCTACACCATCGGTCCAATTTTTAAGCACATTATCGATTGTGTGCAGCTGTATTTCACCAATGCGCAAAACATCGAGTGTAGCTTCGGCCGTGTGGCACGTAGCGCCGTCCTCTTGAAACCAAATGTTGCCAATATCCTCCTCTTCAATTTTTGTGAACAAAAATTCGTTCAACATGGCCCGATAACGATCGCCATTGACTGTAACGGCCACTCCTTGCTTATTTTAGCACACATTCTGCAACATTACCAAGATTTTCCAAGTAATGTCGCAATATTTCCCAGCATTGTTCAAGCGTATACACAACCATATTCGTTCAGCGGAAGGATAAAACTAATTATTTGTCAAATCAGACATGAGCTAAGTGTTACCATTCACGAAATAAGCACTAGTTGAAAAAAAACGTTAGATGGCGGACCCTTTACTTAATATTTTTCACTAAATAACAACTAAAATATGTTGTACTCATAGATGGTAACCATTTTGATTCGGTTATTGGTAAGGGTAACGGTATTTCCTCTTATTTCGGTAACGACTTTTTAGTGGTAACGATATTTCGATAACGATTTTTTGGCAATAACTATATTTTAGTTACTTTGGTAACTGTATTTTAAGGATATTGACGACTTGAATGTGGCAACTTAAATGTAACAGTCGTATGTAAAAGTAAAAATAGGGCCGCTGCACGCAGCACAAAACCAGTCACACTTCTTGCTATGGATTTTTATTAGAGGTGTCGAAAAATATTCGGTTACTATTCTATATATTCGGCATATTTTACTATACGGCCAAATAGCAAATAATAGCAATAATCGGTTAACTTGACTTGAAAACCTGTAATTTTTATCTAAAAAAAATTAAATTATTCAAAATCAAGAATGCCGAATATTCGGTAAAGTGACGAATACACTATTAGCGTACAAAAATTTGTTATAAATAACATTGCAGAAAAACTGTTGAAATTTGCAAATTTTTTTTTTTTTTTTTTTGCTAAATATTAGTAAGATAAGAATAGCAAAAAATAAATTTGTTGGATCTACAAATACTTAGTTATATTTGAGCTAAATTTAAGTTAATTAAAAGTATCTACAATTTTGTTACCAAAAATTTATCTTGATTTTAGCAAAATATACTGTTATTTGTATTCTACTAAATTTAAGGTAAATAAAGCAAAATTGTTATTGATATTACAGTGTTTGTTTGCTGTTTAAGTCTACAAATATTTAGTAAACGTTTTTGCTTATGTGAGCAGAGTAAATTGATATTTTTAACTAACTAAATATCAGCTCGAATTTAACAAGAATTTTGTAAAGTTAACAGCTTTATTTTTGCTGTTCTTATTTTATTAATATTAAGCACAAAACCTGCTAATTTTAGCTGTTTTTTCTGCAATATAATTTTTAACAAATATTTAGTAGCGTTTTCTGCTACTTATACAGTTTTATTTCTATGAGTGTAACTATTATCTTTAACTATATTTTCTAAAGTCTTAATTTTGTGTTTCTCTTCATAAGTTTGTTAGTTTTTAGTTTTGCTAATATATAAAAATTTCCAAATTTTATGATTATTATTTTCTTGTTCATTTTTTTCTTTTCACATTTATTACCAAAAAAAAAAAAAAACAAAATCCGGCTTTACCCGCAAAACTCCACTATTTTCAAAACCATAACAAAAAATCTAAAAATCACACAATTAATAAATTGGATACAAACTGTTGAAAAAACTAAAAAAAATTTCAAAATTATTCCTACTACCCCCCTACAAAAACTGGCGATTGTTGTTATTCAATTGGATTTGTAATGGAAATTATTTGAAATTTTTCTGCTGCCTCTAAACCTCATTCCTAACTTTTTGTTTCCAAATCAAAAACAAAATCAAAAACCAATTCAAAATCACTATCAAAATCAAAAATCAAACAACCAATTGATTGATTTGACTTAATTGATTGATTGAATAGAATATGCCACCGTCGGCTATATGGCAAAACGAATTCAAATGCGAAAACAAAGATTTATGACGATTCAAAAGATGGCTGAACAAAAAAAGCAGCAACAGCTTGATGGGGTGCAACAGCCGCCCAATCCCAATCCAAATGCGGGGGTGGATCATGGTGGACATGGGCATGGCCATGGCCATCACAGCCATGGTCATCCTCATGTACCCAAACAAACAGTGAGTAACCGCCCAATTGGCTTTCAAAATATCCAACAAAATGTTGGTGCGCGCGGTTGCTCGATAGTGGGACCCTTGTTCCAGGAGGTGAGATTCAAAGTGCACGACCCGAAGGCCCATTCCAAGGGAGGAACTCTAGAGAATACAGTGAATGGTGGACGAGGCGGACCGCCCGGAGGACCCCACGGACCAGGACCCCAAGGCGGAGGTGGGGGCGGAGGAGGTGCTGGTGGAGGCGGAGGAGGAGGAGCACCGCCCGAAGGTGGTGATGCTGAGGCCGCAGTACCAGCTCACTTATTACACCCGGGCAAGGTAAAAAAAGTAATTTTATGTCTACACTTGTTTACCCCACAAGAGTAGAGACTTGACTAATCAATTATTATCCTCTTTCTCTTCCCCCACTAACTTTTCTCTCTTTTTTGTTAAATGTTTATGTATGTGTGTTTTTGGGTTTCCTTTATTTTTTGATGTTGTTGTCGTTGTTGCTTAACTTTAATCTAGGACATTAATAAGCTATTGGGTATAACACCCTCCGACATTGATAAATACTCACGCATAGTGTTTCCGGTGTGTTTTGTGTGTTTCAATCTCATGTACTGGATTATCTATCTTCATGTCAGCGATGTGGTAGCCGATGATTTGGTCTTATTGGGTGAAGAGAAATAAAAACATACTCATCATACAATCAAACTCTCACTTAAACTCTCTCACTCATACTTCACGTACACATACATATGCAAAAAAGAAAAACACACACATGTCGTTTAACGTCAACCAAAAACACAACTAAACCAGCTCATTCAAATCTACTACAAAGGAAACGGAAGTTAAAGATGAAGAAAAAAAGAGAAAAGGAAGAAGACGGAGTAGAAACAGTTTTAAAACACATGCATTAGTTGTAGTTAAATGAAATTTAATACATATTAAATATAATTTTAGTAACAAAAAATAAAAACCAAAACAAATTAACTATAATTTATTGTTTAATGTAGAAAACCAAATGAAAGAATTACTTATTATACATATAAACTAAAAATAAAAACTAAAACACATGTTAATTACCATAATTAATACTAAAAATTAATGAAGAAGACATAATTTAATAAATAAAAGCAGAAAAAATTATAAAAAACAAAAAAAAAAAAAAAACAAATCAAAATTATATACTGACAATGTAGAACATTTTTACGTCTAAGTCTAAATTAAAACAACAACAAAAAAACTAAGACTTAAAATAAATTTAAAAATAGTAATGAAGAATATAAGACGAAAAACTATTGAGTAAAATTGAAAAAAAAAATTAATAACAAAAACCCGATGCTTTTTTAAGTTTTTCTTAAATTATCAGGCTTCCTTTAAATAAAACATATATTTAAAAAAAAAATCTATTACTACAACATTTAACCCAAAGTCACTAAACAAATCTAATTAATTTTATTCATATTCTAACAATTTAATCTCTTGACTATATTAATACACTTTTCTTATTTCTTTATTTCTGTGTATTACTATTACAACATATACATTGTCTTCCTTAAAATATCTAACAATAGAAAAACTTTTTTTGTTATGCTGTGTTTTTGCTTAAGAAGAATTTTCTAAATAAATTCTTAAAATGTCAATTAATTTTTAGTTCGCTGGCAACATAATTTTACATGTAAAAATATGATTCTCGTTTAATAAAGATTTCTATAGCAAATTTAATTTCGTTGTACACCGTGGCGTATGATTCACGTATTTGAATGAATACAATGAATGACATAACATAGGATTTGACCAAGGGGCTTTAAATTTTTCAAGGTTTAAGACTTTAAAAAAAAACTAAGTCCTAAGAGAATGGAACTTTAAGAGCCACATTTCTGAAAGTTAAATAATATTTTTTTTTTTTGTGATGCGAAATTCATCCAATTTCTTCCAATTTGTAAAACAACCTATTATGTCGTAAACAAATTAAAATTATTGTTTTTCTAAATTTTCACAGAAATGTGCTATCTTCAAACTAATAACAAAATTAAATCGCAAAATCATGCTAATTTAAAGATTCGTATTTTCGAAAGTATTCATCTGATGTCTCTGATTAAAAAAGCATTAAGTTTTTATGATAAACCTCTATTACTATAATTCTCCAAAAATTTATACATTTTAAACAAATGCATTTTGGATGCAAATGTAATTTTTAAATTCATTTTGTTTCCCCTAAAAATTTTTATTTTTCGAATATGTCAAAAATTTTACATTTTTTATAGGCAGAAACTCGTATAGAAATCAGATTTTTATATTGTAAATATGTAGTGTGTTTTAAATTCTAAACAGTTTCAAAACCGGTTGAAAATGTAAAAATTACAAATTATACACTGATAATAATCGATGCATAAAAATATTGAAACAAAATATAGAAACAAATATGGAAACAAAAACTTTCGTAAAATTAACAAAAATTTGTTAATTTTTGGAAAGTTTTCATTGTTTTGAAATTAATTTCGTATTTCTTTGCATGGATTATTATTTCAAAATATATATTTTCTGAACACATAGAAAAAACTTTAGCTATTTGCCAACTGAAACTCGGTTACTACGACTAAAATTCGGTTATAATGAATTGCTGACGATTGGTACAACTGAACATTAGTTTTCACAACAAAGTTCGGTTAAGTCAACTGAATTTTATTTGCTACACCCAAAATTTTAAAACATCTAATGTTAATATCGTTTTACTTACTGAATTTATAAGTTGTTACCATTAAAATACACTTTTCAATTCGGTTGGCACTTTATTTGTCTGTGTGAATGCATTAGTGTAAAAGAGGGAAAATCAAATGATCAATTTTAATGAAAAGAAATCCGATAACAAATTTCAAATATATTTATTACATACTTTTAAGATTTATTAAATTTTTTTTTAAATTAAAATTGTGAACAATCTAAATTTTTTTGAAAATTTTACTTACAAAAAGCGAATATAAAAAGTTCTAAAAACAATCATTTAAGCGCTTAAAACAAGCTCGAAAAGCTGTAAAATAAGCAGTTTAAAACATGACGTTAAACTTTAAAAATAAACCGTTAGATTTCAAAACTTTTTAAATAAAATAGACAAGCTCAAAAGTTCAAATTGATTTATCAAAATATTTTTTGAAAACTAAAATATATGACATACAATTTTCAACTTTCAACATAAAATAAAATTCAAAATACCGATTGCTGGGAAAATAAAAAAAAGCTTTATTTTAAAAGAAAAAGTTTTAATAAGCTTGACTTTGAAAGAAAAAAGTCAAAATAAGCCTATATTTGTAAATTTACAGCTACACTGAAAGAATTCTCTGCATTATATTAATGGATAGAAGCCATGAAGTTGCTCTGAAACTCGTCAAAACCGAGTTACTGGTTTTGTTACAACTAGGGAATGCATACCGGGATTCCGGGAAACTAAGCATTTTTCTGTTTCTACACTCCCGGGAAGTTGGTTCGGAATCCCCCGTTTTTTAAAAATACATTTTTAAACAAAAAATTTAAATATTCTGCATTTTTAAGGCAGCAACTAGTAATTTAAACAAACTTTTAATTATAAAATATATAATAACTCAACAGTTAATCTTATGGCTTTCTTTTCAGACAAAAATGTCACATTTTTTGTGCTTTGCCCTCAAATTTCCTTTTTTGTGTTCTTTTCTAAAATAAGGTGAACACCCTTAGAGGGGGCCGTGTTTCTTTCTAAAAATGTTGCCATAAAAAAGGCAAAAAGTGCAATTTTAGCGCCTTTTATAAAAGGCAAAAAAGGCAATTTTAGCGCCCTCAAATTATTTACAGGGTAATTTTTGCCCTGTTTTTTCGATTTATCAATCTCATGTGTATAAACTATAAAGTTGTTTGCGAGAAAACTCTCACCTTGGTAGCCGAAGGGTAGTGTGCTGGCTTCTGATGCATAACGTAAAATATGAAGCTAACTTAAAACTTAATTTAAAAAAATAGTTATTAAAAAAAATTTCTTTCAAGTTCGCTGAGATTTGAACTGTGACTTCCATAACAATATTTTATATACACATATTTTTAAAGTAAACAATATGTGATATGTGATAAAGTTTGTAAAAATTAAGCATTTTATTGGGGCGAGGGTGAAGTGTTTGAAATGTTTGCACTTTAAAATGCTAAACTTTTTTCCAGAAAAGAAAACATCATTAGTCTTCGACCTTAGTTTAAACAATCCAAATCACTCTCCTAAAATATTTTGCCATTATTTAAAATTTGTCCAAAACACTTTCAATTACCAAATATTGTCTAAATGCCATTTTTCAGCAAAAGAGTTTAATCAGACTCAATTGGTTTTAAAATTTGTATAGTTTTGTCATTTTTTAACTTATTTTATGAATACAGTTTTTATACCAAAACTTTTTTTAATTAAACATCCCAGCAAAAAATAGTGCTGCCAAGAAGCGCTTGTGGAAGGCCTTCTTTGAACCCGATGCGCTTGCTGAAGGCCTTCCAGAAGGTATGATTTTTGTTCGCGATGTCCCACTTGGTAGGTCTCTTTTAAGCAGGTGAGAAGAACTTCTATCATGTGATCTAAGAATCACCTGATAGAAGCGCTTCCGGAAGAGCTTCCAGAAGAGCTTCCCGAAGCGCTTCCAGAAGAGCTTCGAGAAGCGATTCTTCCTTCAGGAAAGCACAATATAATGCCTTCCAAAATTACTTCATAGAAGGCCTTCTTTACTGCTTCATTTCATGCCTTCTTCACTGCTTCTTTTCATGCCTTCTTTACTGCTTCAAAAGAATGCCGTCAGGGAAGCACAATATAATGCCTTCCAGAAGTGCTTCATAGAAGGTCTTCTTTACTGCTTTATTTCATGCCTTCTTCACTGCTTCTTTTCATGCCTTCTTTACTGCTTCAGAAGAATGCCTTTAGGGAAGCACAATGTAATGCCTTCCAGAATTGCTTCATTGCATGCATGACGCCGAAGCGCATCTTTGGAAGCACTGAAAGAAGTTACTGCTTAGCAAATCGAAATTATTTTTTGCTGGGATATAAAACTAATTTCACGCTGACTTAAGAAAAATTTAAAATTCTGGCAAAAACCTCTAATTTAAAATAGAGATTTAATTTTATAAAAAAGTTCTTAGGTTGTGTAAAACATTTTGCATAGAAAAAATATGATTTAATATGAATAATTTTATAATTTATTGAAAAAATTTCCCGCTTTCCCGGGAAATGAAAAAGTGCGGGATTTTGCATACTCTAGTTACAACCAAATGATGTTTTAATATACAAAAATCTTAATATGTCTGAATAACGTTTTTTTTTTCAATACACAACATCTTAATATTTGGCACAAATTTATTAAACAATAAAACCATCTTTTCTCATCTATGGAATAGCGCATTAAACTCCAAATAGCGAAAACAGAATTATAATTATTAATAATAATTAATTAAATTTGTTTGTTTTGAATTCTTTAAATTTCTTTTCAAATTAAGCGCTTCCAAAATAAATTGCCAAATTTATATTTTAGGCATTTGAATTAAAAAAAAAAAAAGAAAATTTAAATAAAAAACAATAAAAACCAAAAAAAGTAATAACTTAAGATCATATTCACTTTTTAATTTTTTGTTAATTAGCTAACTCTAAAATAGCATCGGGTTTTTTTTAAAAAAGTAATAAAAATAATTAATATTAAATTTCATTTATTTTTGCACTTCAAAACCAAAATATATTTTTTGCACAAAAATAAATTATAATTTTTTTTTAATAAAACACATAAAACCAAAAAAAAAAAAAAAAACTCAACTTAAATATTAAGCACACATTATTTATGATTTTTTTAAAAGAATGAATGACAAAGAAAAACGAAACTTTTAGGTAATATTTAAAAAAATTAATAAACAAAAAGAACAAATTTATAAACATTAAGTGAAAAAATATACTGCCTAAATAAAAAAACAAAAAAAAAAAACAAAAATTTAATAAAAAATCGTACATAAATAATAAAAAATGTAAATATCAAAGATTTAATAGAAAAAATAAATCAATTGTACAGTATGACTTACATTTTAGTTAAATTTTAGTTAAATAAGTGTAAATAATATTTAGAATTAAATAATTAATTAATGAACAAATCAGACAAGTTATAAAATTAACTTTAACAATATGTTTGTATAATTTCTAATTATAACAACAAAATTTAAACAAACATAATACAAAACGCAAGTGAAAGTAGGAATAAAACTTCGCAATCATACTAAAATAATAAAATATTAATTGTCTTACAATTAATAAAATAATTTATACTAACAAACTAACTACAAAAAACAAATAATATTATTTTAGCATATAATAGTATTTATTATTTAAATATTTATTTTAACACAAATACAGACACACATACAACACACATCCATACACACTTATACAGTAATGTGCAAAATAATAAATTATTTCTAAATTGCAAAATGTTTTCATATTTTAAAGAAATTTCTAAATCTTTTTCGGCAGATATATAATTTGTTATTTGACAAAACAACGTAAGTCGAAATAATATTTTATATTTTAAATACTTTTAACGGGTATTTTAATTTAGTGTTAGTGAATTTTAAAATAATTACAAAAAAAATGAAATCGAAATTTTTTCAGCATATCGATAGTTTAAATTTTAATCACTTCTTAGAAAAGAAAAAAATAAAAAGGAGAAAAAAAACAAAAAAGGTGTATTGAATATCCACTATAGGTGGACTTTGCACATAAGAAACAAGTTTTCAATTTATTTTTGATCAATGGTTATAATCTTTAACTTCAAGCTCATATATTAGTTCTCATATAGTGCATAAACTAGTTTATATGAATGTTTGCTGTTTGGCATGGGATTGTTACCGCTTTCAAAACGTCATCTGATAATGGGAACCTAGAAAATTCCCGAAAACATTCCTAAAAGGGTCAAATAATAAATTTGAAAACAAAAAAACTCTATAGATTATTTGTTAGGACAATATCCTAATAAAGAAATATAGAGTATGGCTTCGAACTTGAATAATTTTCATTTTCATTGAAAAAAGACTCAAATATCTCAAAATTTGTCCAATAATATTTTAGCTTTTACCGTGAACTGTTCACTTTTAAATTGGCTTTGCAGCAGAGTTTAACTTTTAAATTAAACTTTTTATTGGAAGGTGCATATGTGTTATTTTTTTCTTTAAAGAATTTTTATCGGGTACACATAAAAAAAATAAATGCTCGATACTTACTACCCAATCAAAACAAAAGTTTGTAAAGTCTGCAAAATTTTTACTGGGAGGATAATTGCGAAAAATTGCTAATAACAGCAAATTAGCCAAGCTCAGCAACATTTTTGCTTAATTTACAAACTTGTGATTGTATATACAATCATATGTAGTCGTATATAGAAATCCATATAACAGATGATGTCAGCTGATCCGAAATATTTCATGCATAACCTTACCTCATTGGATCCCATGGTATCTCATCAGATATAATTTGATCCCAAAAATGTTTATATCTAATTTGAGACAATTTCATATAGCTTTTTAAAATTTGTTGAAAATTCACCCTACTATTTTGTTTAATATTCCAAATAATAATGAGCATTTTAATATAAATTAACGAATTGAAATTTTATAAGTAATATCAATTTGGCTAATACAGTGTGTTTCATAGCTATAATGTCAATATTGTTTTTGAATTATTAAAAAAAAAATAAGAACCAATAGCTTAGGTGTCTTCGGAAGCTTAAGTCATCTCTGTCTTAGCTTTCGATTGATGCAACATAGAAAGTTGTTGTATTTTTTTTTAATTATGCTGTAGTTTAGTGTTTCATAATTATAACATCATTTTAAGAAACTTTTAAAAATTAGCGGTTGATGAAAAACTCTTTGGGTGAAAATAAATCTGTATTTAAGAACATTTTTGTTTCTTTCATTTGACTCAAGTATCGCTTCAGTTTGTACCCAAAAATAAAGATTTTATGCGAATTCAGTTCAACTCAACTTGACTTTTTGTTAACAATTTTGATAGAAATAAGTTAATTACATGCACCAAATATCGCATATTATGTTTTGCAACACACAAATATACAAAAACAAGAAATTAATAAAGCTCAAAATTTAAAAAAATCGCTCACTTATTAAAACTGAGCTAGAAACGGGAGCAAAACGGGTGGTATAAACTATTTAGCATCAGTAATAAAAGCGTTAAATTTTAAAAATAGCTAAAAAAAAAAGAACAATCTTAATTGGTTACAAATTGTAATATATCCATTTTTCAACCACGTTTAATTTGATATTAATAATTTTAAAATGGCAAGTAACTCATAAAGTTTCAAATAATGTGTAACGACTTTTTTTAAGCTTTAAATTGATTTTTAAATTTTTTAAATAAACATTTTTATAATTGAATTAACAATAAAAAAACAATTTTTTGGATCATTTTGAAACAAAAACCTCCCGCATAAAGTGCATTTTCAAAAAATGTTTTACGTTTTGACCATTAAAATTGCATTAGTGGACCAAATTACTGCACAACATATTTAAACTTATTTTGCACGTATTGTGCTCATTGTTTTGGTCATTTTAATGCACATGTCGCGAAACATCGCTTTCATTTTTTCATCGAAATGCGCGAAACACGTTAAACCGTTTGCATTCCTTCAAGAACGATAAGCATCGTTATAGTCTAATTACTTTAAAATTTTGTCGAAATATTAATTTTTTGTGTAATTTTTTTTATGGACCATACTGCTGGGATAGGTAAAATTTGATAGTTGCAAAAGCTATAACCCTAATCTTCATTGTTTTTTTTTTTCTCAAATAGAATAAAATTTTACTAAAAATTTAGATATAAGATTAGGCAACTAAAAAACAAATGTCCTTTAAATTTTTTTCTTCTATTTGAGAATCCGTGTCAGATTATCTACTTTATGTCTACATTTTAATGCAAAAAAGTGTTTTTCACATGTTTGTAGCAATTTAATAGACAAGACGATTACAAAATGTACCGAAAATGTGACATTAAGCTTTTCTGTAATTTTGTCTGTCTAATGACTGTAAAAAGTTTTTATTACAGGGGACAGATTCTCTAACTAAAGAAAACGTTATGCTAAACGATAACAAATTTTTGGTTTTGTTACCAAAATTGTTAACATTATTTAAAATTTGTATTGTAATATGGTCATAATTTAACTTCAAAAGGTGGACAATAATCGTCGATCATCCTACAGAATTCCTAGCAAGTTTTAAAGCTTTAAACATTCACCTCTGTCCTATGTTTCACATTCCCATGAAAGTGAAATCAATACGACTTTTTGGTACTTTGACTTTCACATACACCGTTTTAATTTCGATTTACTTTCCTGTAGAACGTAAAAAGAACATTTTTTTTTAAATCATAAGACTGCTTAACGAGTTTAATTTTAGCAATTTCCACATTTTTCGAATATCATTTCGAATTTTATACATTTATGGGGATTAGAAAGCCCCAAATTTCAATTTCATGTGTTTTTCAAATTCACTTGTATTCAAAAAGTAAGGAAACTCGGGACATGGGCGATTAAGTGAAATTTGTTTGCTGTTGTGAACAAAATACTGGGCCTTACTGGTCTCAATAAATTCCAAGATTGTTAATTTTTAAAGTTTCTTTAAGTTTGTCTTTATTATTTTGCACAGCACTGTTATTATTCATAATTTTGTGCACCTTTAGGTTTATAAAACAGACTTTTTATTTAATAAAAACCAAAAAAAAATCTTCATTGGTTCAAGAAAACCATAAAATTTTTGCACTTTAAATATGGCTACAAGAAGAATGAGAAATTTTTGGGGAACAAAATGAATAAATTCTGACACAGAGAAAACTTTAACTGTCCAAATTCATTTCAATGAATATATTATCCAGATAATTCAAATTTTAAATTGTGAATGTTGGTTTTCCGCCAAATTTTATTTGATTTTTGGAAAACCAACATTCTAGAAAAAAGGTTGAATAAAATTCAAAATTTAACTTCTGAATTATGCCTAAAAAAACAAAATTTTTTTTAAGTGGCTTAATAAATATTTAACCGCGTATTTCGTAAATCACTTCGTTGAAGTGAATATTTCCAAGTAAATTGTTTTTCTAACAAAAACATCTTGAGTGTTTTACAAAATATCTGCCTGAAATAAATTTAAACAGTTTTTCCTTTTTTTTTTATTTAATTTGTCCCCATAAAATTTTGGACTTCTAAGTGCAATGATTTTTTTTTTTTTTTAATTTTCATTAATTAAAACCATAACAACAAAAAAGACAAAAGTCTTAAGCAGTTCCTTTATTATCAAAAAATAAATATATTTAACTGTAAATATCAATAAAAAACAATTTTAATTTATATTAATACTGCGTTCATATTGACCCCAAATTTAAAGTTTTCGTTTATTTTCAAGTTTTCGATTTAAAATTTTTATAGGATTTAAAAGTCGAAAACTTAATTAACCGAAAACTTGTATATTGGGCTTCAGTATAAAAGTAGTATAAAATCATTTCAATAATCAATTACACCAATCACACTCTAGTCCTTCTTTTTTTATATATTTAATTAAAGCGAAATGATACATTAATGTCAGATTTTTAAACGATCAGACCTAACCTAAAAGAAGCCGTACTTTATACACAAAACATACACACACACACTTTTCTAGTTAGTAGGACAAAAAAAAAATATTTTCAAAAAAAAATTATTTGAAATTATTACAGAATAGAGATAAATATCAATTGAAAACATTTTATGAAAATTTGAGATCATATTCTAAATAATTTAATCTTTAAATGTAAGTTTATCAATTTCTATAAATGTTTTCAATGGAAATTTCCTCACAAGACCATTAAATGAAACATCAATTTAAATTTTTTAACAAAAAAAAAATTAAATACAATATCTGATTATGTTAATAAGTTTAATACCCTATACTCTATTAAAAAAAAAAAATTCAATATTTAAACTAAATAAAAACCACATGAGAAATTACTTTATCAAAGTGTCTACAATACACAATGAAGGAAATATTTAAAAAAAAAAAACACAAATTATTAACAAAAAAAAAAAAAAACTTTAGGAAAAATTAAAAAAAAAATAAATTAATAAAAGCAATATCTTTACTACTAACAATTTTATACTATCAATGATGAAAATAAAAACCAACTTATAAAAAACAGGACATTTAAGAGAATCTGCAAACACAGGGCTAAAAACAACAGAATTTGAAAATATTCATATGCATACAGAAATGAACATGTACTATCGCCACTTAAACAATTTTTTATATAAAATTCAGATATAAGATGATATGTAAACGTCTTTTTTTAAATAGATTTTTTTTTAAGTCAACCTTCTAACCGGCAAGCCCGCTTCTATGCGGGCATTTCAAATTTGCCATAAATGCACCAAATAAGTGATTTTTAAAAAGAAATTAAGCTGTGCCGATGGCTATTAGCAAATTAGCTTAATTGTTTGTAAAAAAAAAATTCTTGTGCAGTCCATGGTTTGGAAACGAGAAAGTGTCTAAATTTAAATTTCGTTAAATTTTAAAAAAATATTTGGGCATATGTCAAAAATTTTTTTAATCTTTTATAACCAATAAGTTTTTTCAATAACTTTCCCAATTTTATATTTTATAAAAGCGGTTTATATGTGTGGATTAACAACACTTTAACTCGTAGAAGTGCAAAAGAGCCATAGGTCTAAATTTATAATTGTTACCGTTACGAAAATTTGAAATATTTAAAAAATCTTTTGAAACAAGCTCACTTTTTTTTCTTCTTTCTACTATATTTTTTTGGGACTTTCAACTTTTGATTCCTTGAGAGATAAATTCAACATATACCTTATTGTCACGACATAACCTAACAAATATAAACCTGGTAGGTTAAAATTTAAACAATTTTCTTTTTGTTTACAAAGGTTGAGGTTAGTTTTTTTAGTTTTCAAATATTTGCTGTTTTTTGTACCGGGCAATGACACCCCTTAGATTTCATTTGTTGCTTTTCAAAAAGTTTGATCATTTTCATGATAGACAATACAATTAATTCATTGGCATTACCCAAATCTTCAGTTGTCTGCAATAGAAAAAGATAATTGACCTAACTGAAACCGAGACATTACATACAACAGACAAAATAACTCTAGGAGAATATTTTTGCCTGCCTTAGTGTATAAACTGCCTGATCTGGAAACCCAAATTATAAAATCAAACTATTTGAAAAACAACAATTTTACATGTCTATATAATTTGTATGTCAGTACATGTATGTATGTTTGTTGTATTATGATTTCAAAAAATAACATATATCCCAACAAAAAATTGATGCATCGGGGTGGCGACCTTTCATTTCTGAAGGAGTTTGGGAAGCAGTTCACGAAATTGCCTTGAAATTTTAAAGTTAGCTATAGTTAAAGAAATATTAGCAAAAAGCTTTTTTTAGAAAAATTATGTTTTTTGATCAACTGTTTGCAAAAAAAGTACAAAATTGAAAAAAAAGGGGCCACTATTTCACATCATTCAATTTTTTGTTTTTTTTTTTTTTTAGAGAAGCAACACTCTGGAAATTCTTCCTATTAATTAATGTGTTGCTTTCTTTGGAAAGGGGATAGTGGAGAGATGAAAGGTGGTGAAAGATGGTGAAAGATGAAGGGCTTCAAACATGGCAACACTGTAATTACCCGAGATGATAAGTCTTAGAACAGTTGTTGCTCGCCACCTGATGTAGAGTTGGCGAATTTATTGAAGCTTTTTGTTTTATAGCCCTGATTCATTATTTTACTTCGGAGGGGTTAAGTGCTATTTGAACACCGACGGTGGGTGCAGCGATACATACATATTATTTTTCTAAATTGATTTTATCGTCACCGGGAATCGAACCCCCACAACGCCCACAAAAAAAAAAAAAATCCCATTTTTCGCGATGTCGTTAATAAAAAATTAGCAACGAAAAGAAGAACCAAAACTGTTTTCTGCACTTTAAGAAAACAATTTATATAAAAACTTGCTTACTTTTAAGGAAAAAATTGCTTACACTACAAAAATTTCATATATTTCCATCCATGATAATTTACATAAAAACATTGATGTATGGATTAATCAATACCAACGAAGTTTTAGTTAATTGAATTGTGTTTTAATAAAAAATAATGATTTTAAATGATGTATGTTCAAAAATGTACTTTTCATATTTTCTTCAGATTGAAATTTCTTAAAATGTTGATATACAATTCACGGAGCTTTTGATTAAACGAATTAAGTGGGAAATAAATGAAAATTAACAATTTCGCAAACTCGCAAACTCGATTAACGGATTTAATAATATTCACAAAATAGAAAAACAATTAGAATTTTCATTTTAATTGAAAGACTATCACACATCCTTCACTCCATCACAATAAATTAATATGGTTGATATAACTTTCTTATGTTAAATTGTATTATTTTTGCTTTTACTAAATATTATTCCTCTGTATGTTTATGTCGTGGCCAGATTTGTTAATAAATGAAATCCCTTAGGAAGTTGGAAAATCCCAACGAAATTTAGGATTAAATTGTGAAATAAATAGTCTTTTCATTTGCATTTTTTAAATGACCTTAAAAGCCCATTAGAAGCATGTCTAAAAATATAAATAAATTTGAAAAAGGTCAATTATAAAACTCTTATTAATCAAAGTCCATACTTTTAACCCATATTAAAATTTTTTTTGTAGTTTATCTAAGTATATAAATTATTAAAAAAAATTTAAAGAAAATAACTTGTGCCCTTATTTTGTAAAACGCTACGCCTCACTTCACCTTGCGTTGGCCTTATTTGAATTTCTTAAATCACCGCGTTCAAAAAAGTGACTACTCGCGTTGCAACAGCTGATTATTACGTTATTTTAAACTCAAATGTGTGAAAAGGGCAATTGTGTAAAACGCAACGCTTAATTTTTTATCACTTGAACTGTCAAATTAAACACCCATATTTTTGAAGCGTTACATATTTTTAAATAACCACAAATCACATCATAGGAAAAAAAAAATATTTTAGTTTTCTGTGTTTATAATGGTAACAATTTACCACTTGTAATATTTTTTAATAATACAAAAAAAAACTGCTTTTTAATTATCACAATTAAAAAATATGTTAATTTTAAATAAAACAAATGAAAAAAAGCTATAAACACAAATTTGAATTTGGTTTTAAATTTTCATCAGCTGTATTACATTTGTATTCACAATCACAACTGATGGAGTGACCAGATCATAAAAAATCTGGTTTTCTCAACTTTTTGTTTTTTTAGTTCAGTACTGTCCTGTATGTAGGAAACCATAATAACGCAATGGTTTGACAATTGAAGTGATAACGTATTAGTTCAGTGTTGAGACAACGCGGTGACGTAGTGATTTATAAAATAACATATTTTTTACTTAGCGCTTGTGTTGGCGTAGGTGAAGCGTTGAACGCAGGGAAAATACAAAATATGGGCATTGATTTTTTGTAAAAATTAAATTCGCAAATTTTTCAAAAAGTGGAGCAAATATTAAAATTTGATATTCACATTCGTTATCTACATCCTAAATTCTATCACAATTGATAAGCCGCATCTCCGATGTATTTTTTAACGTAAAAATTTTATGAACTTTTAAAAAAAAATTCGAACTTTAATTTTTTTTTATTTTTGTTTTTTTCTACCATAACTTCAGAACATAGTTAGGTATCTAGAGTGAATTTTCACGACAGACTAAATTGATAGATTGCAAAAAAAACAGTTTCTTCATACATATTTCGCTTTTTGTTACAACACAGCGCTGTATCAATTCTGCCAAAACGTATATCAAATATAAGATTTTAATTAGCTTAATAGTAAAATCGAAAAAAAATCGAATTTTAGGACTTAAAATTTTATAAAGCCGACAAAAGTTTCATAAGCTCAAAAAGCCTCCATAAAAACAATTTATATTTTGGCGAAATTAATATGATTTCCTGCAAATAAAACCAATCAAATATCATGAAACCGTCAAAAAACTAATGTTTTAAAAACTTTTTTGAAAGTATTTTTAAATTTATTTGCTGGTGTAATATCGCTCACCTAGTACAAAAGTGACTCAACTTAAAATTTTCCATTTTTCAGAAATCGAAAAAATATATATTTGCAACTTTATACCATTTGAAACATAAAGAAAGACATAACTGTTTTTAGCAACAGTTAACAACAACAAAATACACTGATATTTTTTTTATACATAAACAAGTATATTGTGCATAGTTTAAGCATATAAAACCGAAAAATTTAAATTTTGAGTTAAGTCACTTTTGAACTGGGTGTGCGATATATATTTTGGCATATGGTAAATACAATGAACAAAATTCAAACTAAACCTGTAATTTTAATATTTTTAATTTGTTTTAAACTTTAAACCGCCATATTTTTGAGCAGTTAAGGATACATAATTGGCGCGGATGGATTTAGCATGCTTAAACATGGGTTGACACATGCACAAATAATAAATCATGTCATATGAAGAAAGTTTTGAAAAATATTTTGTTTCAAAGTACAGAAAATTTTTGAAATTCTTTATATAAATTGTTATTATATGATTATCTTAAAATCTTTGAATAGTTGCCAAACATATTTTCGAACACATTCTTTAAAATAATTTTATTATAAGAAATTTCTTATAAATTATATCTGTAAATCGTTTAAGCTGCTAATTTTATATATTTTATAAAGAAACATTTCTATAAATTTACAAAAATATTTCAGTGTGAAAAAATTCTGTTTCCAAAATATCTTATTAGCTAAGAAACTTATTAAAAAAAAACTATTAATTTAAATATTGTTTTAATTAATAGTTTATATTTTATTTATTAATTTGAATTTTTTTTTTTTCAATTAAACTTTTGTATAATTCAATTATATTTTAAATTAATTGATACAATTAAATATTAAATTCAATTAAAACTATGATTGTATGGAATAAAAATTAAATTAAACTATCAATTGCATTAATTAAAAACTTAATTGCATTTATTAAAAAATTTAATTAAACCATTAAAAACTTTATTTTTAATGTATTGAATTAAATATGTATAAAAAAAACTTCAATAAATCACGAAATTTGATTATGTCAATTAAAACTTTAAATATTTCAATTAAAAATTTATTTCAAAAAATTTTAATTTTACTTTAAACAATTTTAATTTTCTTCTTAAAACTCCGTGATTTATTGATTTATGCAACAAATTTTTTGATTAATAAAATATCAATTAATTTTGTTTAATTGAATCTGAATATTTCCTATCAAACTATTCTTCTAAATAGAATAGTTTTTGATGAATCATTTAAACTGTCATTTAATAAATGTTATATTTTCTTAAACATTTCGATATTTTATTACATTTCTTGTCCCCACACTTAAATGACACAAATTCTGAATTTCAAATAATTTCCGCTGAATTTCAAATAATTGCACTCAAATAGTGTTTGTAAGATTCTGATGTATTTAACTAATAGGGAAAACCAATTCTATATAGTTGTGTTTTATTTTATTTTTTAATTTAAAAACTGGTGAATGCCAAGAGTAAACAAAAGAAATAGTAGTTGAAATTTATATAAAAAGAAGAAATTGTAAAAATAAATAATCATATGATTTAAATGCAATTAAGGGTTAAATGTTTAATACCAAAAAAACAACAAAAAAAAGAAGTTTAGTAATAATATAATATTAAAAAAAAAAACAACTTAAGAAAAAAAAACCTTAAACAAGTGATAAAATTTAAAATACTTTTAGTTAAAATATTAAAAAAAAAAAAACAAAAACTGTTACGAAAATAAAATTCTAAAAATCCATTAAGTAAAAGTAGTAAAAAAAAATCAAAATCTAAAAAAAAAGAAACACAATTTGATAATGCAAACAAAAAAAAATGTAAAACAGATGCTCAACGGTTTCGGAGCGTATTTCTAGCATACCTACTTCAAAAAGAGAAAAACAAAAGCTTTTATTTAAAATTTTTTTATTAACAATAGCAAATTTTATTTTTGAGTTTTACGAAAAAATATTTTGAATAAATTTTAAACACGGATTTTTTACTTATAAAAAGAAATGAAAACAAAAAAATATGTAACAATTACAAAAACTTTTGGAGTCCCCCTTTAAAAAACAAAAAATAAACAAATTAGGATATTTTTTATTAAAAAGCTCCAATTAAACCTCTCCATTAACGAAGATACCCCAAAAAAAAAAAATTATATAATCCTTAATAAATGAAAATTTTATAAAATCAACAATTATTGTATAAAAATTAATACACAACCAAACCGATAAGTGAAAGAAATATCTTTAAATATCCCCCTTTTAAAATAAACAAGTTAAGAACATTATTGAACCACGTATAATTTAAGTGTTAAGTAAATTTAGTCAAAAAACAATTTAAATAATTTAATACGAAACAATTGAATAAAAAATGAGAAAAAAAATAGCACAAACATTTAAGTATATAAAAACAAAAATAATTCATTAATTAACAAAAAATACAACACATAACGCTCCAATTTAATATTAACGAAAATTATTTACATAAACCCCATTTATAATAGGTTTTTTTATCATTAAACATCTTAATTAACAAAAAAAAGTATAAAAAATAAAATAATAATACTAATAAAAGCTAACACTATGACTAATAAGGAAGGTCTGCTAAGATGTAGAACTATGATTACGGCGAATATCAAGACATCTCCAGATAAGCGAGTGTTATCGTATTCTCAAGATTAGGGAGTGAAAACGGCAGTTTAGCCACTGTGTGTCCTTGTCTTTCGCTTTAGTCTGCCTACCTGAACGTATATTTGTTTGCAATTTTACCACACAGCATTAATAATCATTATAAAGATTTAGTTTACAAATACGCATTTAATATTTATTGAATTTAAATATTTTATTTTGTCTTTAATTTAATTATTAAACAATTACTTTGACCAGCCGGTGACAACACAAAAATAAACTTTCTTTAATCCACATATATATTCACATTGTTAGCGTCCTTTTGTATGAAAAACAGATACCAAAAACTTTCCATGATTGAGTTTTTTATATGCCAACACAAAATTAAAATTTCTTTAATCCACATATATATTCACATTGTTAGCGTCCTTTTGTATGAAAAATAGATACAAAAAAATTTCCATGTTTGAGTTTTTATATGTCATACAAAAATTGAACTTTTTAGTATCAGTTTCCTCGTCTCTACTATGTACATCTTGACATGCCGCGACATCTACTTGTTTCTGCGTATATCTTTCAATTTGGTGGTCCACCACACTATTAATTTTTTAGTAAGATAAATTAGTAAAATATTAGTAAAACATTAGTTCAAAACAGTTAAGTGCGGAATAAGTATAACTAAAATTTTAGGTGAAAACACAATTTCAACAAAAAAAAATTGCTGAGAAACAGTACATTTGATTTACAAAACGTTTGACTAACTTATTTTTTTGAGTGTATGCCACGTCCAGGAATCGAACTCTTAACCTGGATAAGAAAAACTATAGATTTTTCTTATTACTCGCCAATATTGAGATATTTATTTTATTTATTTTCGCCTTTTTTACCAAACATCCATAATTCAATGCAATCGAAGTTCTTGCGATTGTTCCAGGATATCTTAGTTTGCGGCAGCCCTGTGACATGTTTTTTGTGGTTAGTTGTGTGACATATTCTTGTACACCTATTCTGTGACATGTCCCAGAGCGCAATTGACCCCCTCATAGAACAATCCCATGTTAAAGTGCCCGGTACCTTTCATATAAAAGCCCGTTTTCGTGAACGGTGCCTATAACAATGAAACGGTCACGTGACGTGTCCATAGGTTCTTTTAGGTCTTAAATCTTTTTTTTTTGAGAATTTTGGTAAAATAAAAACAAAAATTTGTTTCACAAAAATCAAAGTTCCACTATCTTTTCGGAGCATAAGTAATATAATATTTTGAAAACTTTTATCATCAAAAGTGTTGAAATCCTTCCACCTTATGTGGAAGGTGTGTAATAATAATTTTAAATAGATGGCATTTGTGTACCAAAAAGCCTTAAAAATTTTATTGCAATTTAAAATTTATAGAATACCGGAAAAAAAAAATGTTTATCATTCATATCCTAACTTTTTGTATAAATACACATCGCTGTGTTCGTGTACAACTTCAAAAAATCATAAAAATTTCTTAAAACTATACAAAAATTTTCAAAAAAATATCTACCGCAAAAGACTGGGCTGGATCCGCAACTGAACGTTCCGACTTATTAGCGAAAAACAAAAACTAGGTCAATTTGGGGTGAAGTGGAAAATATTGGGGGAAAACGAAAAATGCTCCAAATGTTACCTTAAACAAAGTATATTGTTTAATATACTCTTTAATATATGTTTTAATATATTGCTTATTAACATTTTGTAGCAATACAAATTATAAAAATTGTTTAAATAAATTTTCCAATTTAAAGTTTTTAAAAATTTCAGCTTTGTTAATCTTCCAGTCATAGTGTTACTCAAAATAAACAAAATAAAACAAGAAACAAGAAACAAACTTCTGGGTTGTATGTTAATTATATTTAGTAAAATATTTATTACTAATTTTTTTCTATTAATAAATATTGTTTTTCTACTTGTTAAACGTTCGTTTCTAGTTAAATTTGTTACATTTTTGTTAATTCAAATATTGTTATCTTGAACTGAAAAACTAAGTTCTATCATTAATTTTTATATTTTTAATATTAAATTTTTGTTAGCATATTAAAAATTAACCTATATCATTATTTAAATAAATGAAATTTTTAACAAATTTGGACATTCCTGGTTACTTATAAAATAATTGGTATAATATATTAATGTATCTTTACGACATCTTTTGATAATTTGTCATTAAGTCTTATTTGAGCAAAATAATATGGATTTTTTTTTTATTTTCAAAACAAATTTCCTATAATGTTTTTAAAAAAAATATTTCGAAAATTACATCAAATGAACTAATTTCGCCATACTATGAAATATTAATCATACGCTACGTATGATTTTCAATAATATCATTATAATCAATATAATCATACGTCAGGCATGCTAACAAAAATACACCACAGCGTATAAGTGATATTTTAATATGGATTATCAAGGAAAATGTTTTTTATGTTTTTTTTTTTTTTTTATTAAAAACAAACAAAACTTTATTTTTTATCCGTCCATTAATTAAAAAAAACAGCAAAAAAAAATAAAAATAAGAAAATACACTCATAAAAGTTCCTAACTTTAACATTAAAATGTACAATATTCGGTTCTTGGTTATGAACAAAAGTAACCAGGAATGTTTATTTTAATACTGATTTTAAAATTTTATTATATTTTGTTTGAAACTTTATAAAATATTTAAACAAATTAATCTCTCTCAAGCAAGCATATTACACCTTTTGAAAAGAATCACATTTTTTTGTTAATTTGCACAAATACTATTTCACACTAGAAATTTTTTAAACAAATTAAAACCCAAAAATCTAAACAGATTGCAAAAAATAAAAAAAAATAAAAGTTTATAAGAAAGAGTATGTTCAACCACTATATAGAACAATTGTTTATAACAAATTACCCTCCCCCCCCCCAACATTTTACCTATATCCACTCATATTCCCATTACAAACGCCCTTCGTCTCACCCCCCCCCCCCCCCCCCCCGCAAACCACCACTACACACTCACAAAAAAAGTATTTATATAGAGCAATTTATAATTGAAAAATAAAAATAAAAAAAACTCAACAACAATAATGAAAGTTACATTAATTTATAATAAAAGAAAATTAAATAAATTATTATAATAAAAAATTAAAAACCCACAACAACAAACATAATATGTACGTATTGTAGGATGTAATTATATGATCATTTATTTGATCATAAATATTTGACTGTGTTAATTTTCATTATATAAAAAAAAAAATTAAAAGAAAACCCCAAAAAAAAAAATATTATTATTAAATAATAATAAAATATTCTAAAAAAAAAACCTTAAGTAATAATGAAAATAAATTATTAAGAAAATATAGTAAAAGACAAATGTCATAAAACGTTACACACAGAAAAATAAAAAACAAAAAAATATAATATAATTAAGTTATTTACCAAAAAAACCAAAAAAAAAAATAACAAAAAAGTACGAAAAGAAAAAATATTATAAAATTGATAACAAATCAAGTGAAATGAATAAAAAAAATGAAAACTTGTATAAAAATTTAAAAAAAAAAAATGCATATTGTTTTATTGATCCATCAAAACGTAAGTAAGTATTGGCTTGTAAAATTAAAATTGGTTTGAAATATGATGTAATTGGCTCTCATTTCCAGTTTCTACATAATAAACAGTAGAATTAGGGCCAACTGCATATAAGTCGTCGTCAAACCTCATTATTTTGTTCGAAGAGGTCGTTTTTGTAATTAACTTTTATTTGATTCATGAAAAAACGCACAATATTTGTACACTCGCTTACCCGCTGCATTACAAACATATAAAATATACATGGTTACCAAAATAATTAGTTATTCGTATGCTTTTAAGCAACTAAAAAATTATTGTGGTTACAAGTTTGTAAATAACAAGGCCTACCCATATACCTACACTCAAATAAAAAAGTTAGTAAAGACAGCAAAATTTTAGTCAGGAGGGTGCTTGCAAAAAAAATTGCTAATATCAGCAAAATCTTTTGCTGAAAACCGGCGTGCTGATTTTTAGCAACAATATTAATAGATTCAGCAAAAGTTTTGCTAACACTTAGTGAACTAGAAATTAAAAAACCCTTGCTAAAAATTAATAACATTTTTGCTGAATATTAGTGGACTGAAAAAAAACTCAAAAATTTGTAGAAAAATTATACTTTAGTTAATTTATTTGCTGAAAATCATAAAACATATTTTTGTGATTCTTTTTAAATAATTTTCAATACGTTACAAAATATAAAAATTTTCATACCTCCCAAATTGACGACATGAATTAATGTAATATCTGAAAACAATAGATATAATTATATATAACATAAAAAAATTATCTTTCAACTATTTAAATCAATGGTTGTCTAAATGATGCTATCTTTTAGAGGAAAGCAAATGCCGCAGAGAATTATACCTTTTTTGCAATAAGAAATAGGAAACATAAAAATCTACCTTAGAAGTATGTCTTTGTCTTTCGGATTAGTCTGGCCTGCTGTATATTTGTTTGCAATTTGACCACACTAGATTATTAATATCATTTAGTTTACAAATGCACATTTAATCTTTGTTAAATTTAAATATTTTATTTTGTCTTTTATTTAATTAATAGACAATTACTTTTACAAGCCGGTGACGACGCAAAATTTAAGTTGTTTTAATCCACAATTTTGTTTTATTAATGAAAAACAGATGCAAAAATCTTCCATGGTTGATTTTTTTATATGTCTTACTAGAGTTGTACATTTTAGTATAATTTTCCTCGTCACTTCTACATCCATGTCACGATGTAGTAGTGACGAGGAAATCTAATTCATTCTGCGTATATCTTTCAATATGCTTGTCGTTCACACTATTGATGTGCTAATGAGTACAATTTTTTTAGCAAACTTAAATTAGTAAAACATTAGTAAAATATTAGTAAAACATTAGTTCAAAACAGTTAAGTGCTGAATAAGTAAAATTTTAGTTTAAAACATAATTTTAGCAAAAAATTTGCTCAAAAATACTATACTTGATTTACAAGACGGTTTATCAACTTTTCTACTAACTTCTTTTTTTGAGTGTATCAGTAGGGCAACCAAAAACAACTCTAAAAACAATGTTTTAAGCCCTTTAAAAAAGCTCTAAAAAATGTAAAATAACCCGTTAAAATTAAAAGATAAGCCGTTCAATTTAAAAAATAAACCGTTTAATTTCATAATTTTTATTAAAATTGTTACTACAAATAAAATTTGTATATAAATTATTCCTTTGAACTTCGTCAATCAACCAAAGTTGTAATAGAAAAGTAATTTTTGTTAAAATTTCAAATTGGTTTTACAAAATCTTTTGATAAACCAATTTGTTGTTCCCTTTGTCAGCATTCTACTTTAAAATACTGATTGATAGAAAAAAAAAACAAAAAGGACTATTTCAACATAAAAAAGCTAAAATAAGCTTAATTTTTAAAGAAATAAGTCAAAAATAAGCAAATATTTACAAAATAAGCTTAAATAAGCAAATATTAAAATAAAGGGTGTCCCAAGAAGAGCGCAATTTTTAAATTTAAAATAAAACACAGATATTTAAAAAAAATCGTGAAACTTTATTATATCGTAAAGTAGACAGAATGAGGTTATGTATGGAACAATATATCGTGCAGATGGCCGCCGCGGCTTTGTTGGCATGCACGCGATCTTTTAATGAAATTTTCAATGACCGTTTTGCATGAATGCTGCGGTATTTCATTAATGCAGCGTCCAATTTCCTCTTTTAAGGCTTGAGTCGTCGTCGGCTTATTCGCGTAAACCATCGACTTCAAAAAACCCCAAAGAAAAAAATCTAATGTGTTAAATCGCACGATCTAGGCGGCCAATTCTGATCTCCAAAACGCGAAATAATACGACCGGGAAATGACTGATGCAGCAATTGAATTGTTTCTCTGGCTGTATGACATGTGGCGCCGTCTTGTTGGAACCACATGCCCTCCACATTCATTTCTTCAATACTAGGCAAGAACTGGTTATCATTTCACGATACCGAACACCATTGACTGTTTGCGCTTGACCTGCCTCATTTTCATAAAAAAAAGGTCCAATGATTCCTCCAGCCCAAAAACCACACCACACAGTGACACGTTGAGGATGCATTTGCTTCTCGTGAATCACTCGAGGATTTTCCTCACCCCAAATTCGACAATTCTGCCTATTGACGAAGCCGTCAAGATGAAAATGGGCCTCGTCACTGAAGATGATTTTTGCGAACTGTAGCCGCAAAACTTTCACCATTTTGGTAAAACAATTTCACAATGAGAATGCGTTGTTCATTCGTGTAGCGCTCCATTTTATAAGCGAAAAAAGCCTGAACAAGTATAGCTCAAAATTTTCATAACTTCAAGATCAGAACTCCTGTTCAATTTGAATTGTTCTATCCTTTTAAATAAAAAACAAGCTTAAGCTTATTTTTAGTTTCTCTACACTCAAAAAAATAAGTTAGCAGAAAAGTCAGTAAAACACCTTGTAAATCAGGTATACTATATTTCAGCAAATTTTTTGCTAAAATTATGTTTTAAACTAAAATTTTAGTTATACTTAGTCAGCACTTAACTGTTTTGAACTAATGTTTTACTAATATTTTACTAATGTTTTACTAATTTATTTTGCTAAAAAAAATTGTGCTGATTAGCACATCAATCAACGACAACCAGATTAAAAGTTTGACGAAGGATGAATTAGATGTCAAGATGTAGTAGTGACGAGGAAAATTATACTAAAAAGTACAACTCTAGTAAGACATATAAAAAAATCAACTACGGAAGATTTTTGTATCTGTTTTTCATTAATAAAACAAATTGTGGATTAAAACAACTTAAATTTTGCGTTTTCACCGGCTTGTGAAAGTAATTGTCTATTAATTAAATAAAAGACAAAATAAAATATATAAATTTAAAAGAGATTAAACGCGTATTTGTAGTCAAATTGAGTGGTCAAGTTGATAACAAATATACAACAGGTAGACAGACTAAAGCGAAAGACATACATCTTAGGTAAATTTTTATGTTTTCTTTTTCTTATTGCAAAAAAATGATTGTATAAGTTACGTTTTGTTATTTTTTAGTTTCGTTTCTATAATTCTTTGCTGTATTAGCGAATAAACTCGAATAATCTTGCTCACATCGTATTAGCGTTCCTTTAAAAGATAGCATCATTTAGACAACCAATGATGTAAGTAGTTGAAAGATAAATTATTTTAAAAAGAATCACAAAAATATGTTTTATGATTTTCAGCAAAATAAATTAACTAAAGTAAAAATTTTCAACAAATTTTTTGAGTTTTTTCAGTCTACTAATATTCAGCAAAAATTTTATTAATGTTTAGCAAGGGTTTTTTAATTTCTAATCCAGTTTTAGCAAAACTTTTGCTGAATCCACTAATTTTGTTGCTAAAAATCAGCTCGCTGATTTTCAGCAAGAAATTTTGCTGACATTAGCAATTTTTTTGCAAGCACCTTCCTGACTAAAATTTTGCAGACTCAGCAAAATTTTTTGCTGACTTTACTAACTTTTTTATTTGAGTGTACAATAAGACATTATGGTGTAAAGTGAAATTATTGATCAAACAAATATATATTTTATGGACCTCGATAAATCCTAATTTTTGGAAGGGATTCAAAAATTGGAGGGACGTTGGACTGTGTGTATTTCCAAAAAAAAAAAAAATACAGAGGATTAATGAATCGATTAACTGAATTGTAAACACTAAGCGTCATTTTCACAATTGGTACATTAACTGACACAGTTGTTGTTGTTTCACATATAAATTTTCAATTTAACTGTTTGTTAAATTTTAACTGGATATTCAGTAACAGAACCTAAGTCTAAGATAAGAGAAGTGTGAGAACCTGACTGATTTATGCGCATATTGAATAGAAAAATTTGGAAAAAGTCCGCTTCATTACTTTTGTCAAAAGTTCACATATATAATTTAATAATTAGGCCAATGCGAACATAAAATCAAAAATATGCTAAAATTGGTAGAATAAACTACGAGTACAATGTGCTTACTTTGAAATAATTGTACATTTAAAACCCGAATGCTAGGGTTACAACACACAAAAAAAATATTTCTTAAATTCCTCGAATTAAAAATTTAGTTGAATATCATTCAATCAAAAAAAATGATCAATATTAAAAATTTTATTCAAACATACAAGAAATTATTAGTAATATTAAAAAATTGTTTTATTGAATCAATTGCAGAATTAAAAAAAAAAAAATTAATAAAAATATTATTCCACGTACTAACCAGATTCCTATTGTCCATCGTTCACTACAAATTACCTTTGAATATATTTACTCAACTTTAGGAGCAAAAAATCTCCCGCGTCAGCATACACAGAGAAAAAATGGTTAAAGAGAATAATGTATGATTGGTATTAAGAAATTTTTATAATATGCTGATTACGGTTGTCGTAGTCGTAGTGAAAATTTGGCGTTTTTAAAAAACGGTATTACGTTTGTCGAAAACTACGAATGTACAACACTGCTAGAAAATCTATTACAATTTCCGTATTACGGTTGTCGTTTTCGGCTGTCAAAATGCATAGAAACACTCGTCTATTTTATTTCTCACGACAGATTTAAAAAATTCTTGTAAAATGCAAATTTCAATGAAATTTTAATTAAATTTAAATACTTTTGGAATAAAAATTAT
This sequence comes from Delia radicum, assembly GCA_021234595.1. Taxonomy (NCBI): domain Eukaryota; kingdom Metazoa; phylum Arthropoda; class Insecta; order Diptera; family Anthomyiidae; genus Delia; species Delia radicum. The sequence goes on along the minus strand of CM037853.1, from coordinate 7,452,219 downwards.
AGCACCGAAGCTGTTTGCGAAATTGGAGGAAGTTTTAGGGTAAAAAACATAATTGGCAAAATCTGGAACAAGTGCAGTTTAGAAACATAACTAAGATTACTTCATAACTTTTACCCCAAAAACTAATTTTTGAGTTGATTTCAAGAAACAAAATATTTGTAGTCGCAGGCGCCCCCTTGCGGCTGGGCATTAAAGTTGAAAAAGTTTTTTTTAAGTATCTCAAAAAGTACAATTTTTTATCACTTGAACTGTCAAATTAAACACCCATATTTTTGAAGCGTTACATATTTTTAAATAACCACAAATCACATCATAGGAAAAAAAAAATATTTTAGTTTTCTGTGTTTATAATGGTAACAATTTACCACTTGTAATATTTTTTAATAATACAAAAAAAAACTGCTTTTTAATTATCACAATTAAAAAATATGTTAATTTTAAATAAAACAAATGAAAAAAAGCTATAAACACAAATTTGAATTTGGTTTTAAATTTTCATCAGCTGTATTTACATTTGTATTCACAATCACAACTGATGGAGTGACCAGATCATAAAAAATCTGGTTTTCTCAACTTTTTGTTTTTTTAGTTCAGTACTGTCCTGTATGTAGGAAACCATAATAACGCAATGGTTTGACAATTGAAGTGATAACGTATTAGTTCAGTGTTGAGACAACGCGGTGACGTAGTGATTTATAAAATAACATATTTTTTACTTAGCGCTTGTGTTGGCGTAGGTGAAGCGTTGAACGCAGGGAAAATACAAAATATGGGCATTGATTTTTTGTAAAAATTAAATTCGCAAATTTTTCAAAAAGTGGAGCAAATATTAAAATTTGATATTCACATTCGTTATCTACATCCTAAATTCTATCACAATTGATAAGCCGCATCTCCGATGTATTTTTTAACGTAAAAATTTTATGAACTTTTAAAAAAAAATTCGAACTTTAATTTTTTTTTTATTTTTGTTTTTTTTCTACCATAACTTCAGAACATAGTTAGGTATCTAGAGTGAATTTTCACGACAGACTAAATTGATAGATTGCAAAAAAAACAGTTTCTTCATACATATTTCGCTTTTTGTTACAACACAGCGCTGTATCAATTCTGCCAAAACGTATATCAAATATAAGATTTTAATTAGCTTAATAGTAAAATCGAAAAAAATCGAATTTTAGGACTTAAAATTTTATAAAGCCGACAAAAGTTTCATAAGCTCAAAAAGCCTCCATAAAAACAATTTATATTTTGGCGAAATTAATATGATTTCCTGCAAATAAAACCAATCAAATATCATGAAACCGTCAAAAAACTAATGTTTTAAAAACTTTTTTGAAAGTATTTTTAAATTTATTTGCTGGTGTAATATCGCTCACCTAGTACAAAAGTGACTCAACTTAAAATTTTCCATTTTTCAGAAATCGAAAAAATATATATTTGCAACTTTATACCATTTGAAACATAAAGAAAGACATAACTGTTTTTAGCAACAGTTAACAACAACAAAATACACTGATATTTTTTTTATACATAAACAAGTATATTGTGCATAGTTTAAGCATATAAAACCGAAAAATTTAAATTTTGAGTTAAGTCACTTTTGAACTGGGTGTGCGATATATATTTTGGCATATGGTAAATACAATGAACAAAATTCAAACTAAACCTGTAATTTTAATATTTTTAATTTGTTTTAAACTTTAAACCGCCATATTTTTGAGCAGTTAAGGATACATAATTGGCGCGGATGGATTTAGCATGCTTAAACATGGGTTGACACATGCACAAATAATAAATCATGTCATATGAAGAAAGTTTTGAAAAATATTTTGTTTCAAAGTACAGAAAATTTTTGAAATTCTTTATATAAATTGTTATTATATGATTATCTTAAAATCTTTGAATAGTTGCCAAACATATTTTCGAACACATTCTTTAAAATAATTTTATTATAAGAAATTTCTTATAAATTATATCTGTAAATCGTTTAAGCTGCTAATTTTATATATTTTATAAAGAAACATTTCTATAAATTTACAAAAATATTTCAGTGTGAAAAAATTCTGTTTCCAAAATATCTTATTAGCTAAGAAACTTATTAAAAAAAAACTATTAATTTAAATATTGTTTTAATTAATAGTTTATATTTTTATTTATTAATTTGAATTTTTTTTTTTTCAATTAAACTTTTGTATAATTCAATTATATTTTAAATTAATTGATACAATTAAATATTAAATTCAATTAAAACTATGATTGTATGGAATAAAAATTAAATTAAACTATCAATTGCATTAATTAAAAACTTAATTGCATTTATTAAAAAATTTAATTAAACCATTAAAAACTTTATTTTTAATGTATTGAATTAAATATGTATAAAAAAAACTTCAATAAATCACGAAATTTGATTATGTCAATTAAAACTTTAAATATTTCAATTAAAAATTTATTTCAAAAAATTTTAATTTTACTTTAAACAATTTTAATTTTCTTCTTAAAACTCCGTGATTTATTGATTTATGCAACAAATTTTTTGATTAATAAAATATCAATTAATTTTGTTTAATTGAATCTGAATATTTCCTATCAAACTATTCTTCTAAATAGAATAGTTTTTGATGAATCATTTAAACTGTCATTTAATAAATGTTATATTTTCTTAAACATTTCGATATTTTATTACATTTCTTGTCCCCACACTTAAATGACACAAATTCTGAATTTCAAATAATTTCCGCTGAATTTCAAATAATTGCACTCAAATAGTGTTTGTAAGATTCTGATGTATTTAACTAATAGGGAAAACCAATTCTATATAGTTGTGTTTTTATTTTATTTTTTAATTTAAAAACTGGTGAATGCCAAGAGTAAACAAAAGAAATAGTAGTTGAAATTTATATAAAAAGAAGAAATTGTAAAAATAAATAATCATATGATTTAAATGCAATTAAGGGTTAAATGTTTAATACCAAAAAAACAACAAAAAAAAGAAGTTTAGTAATAATATAATATTAAAAAAAAAACAACTTAAGAAAAAAAACCTTAAACAAGTGATAAAATTTAAAATACTTTTAGTTAAAATATTAAAAAAAAAAAACAAAAACTGTTACGAAAATAAAATTCTAAAAATCCATTAAGTAAAAGTAGTAAAAAAAAAATCAAAATCTAAAAAAAAAGAAACACAATTTGATAATGCAAACAAAAAAAAATGTAAAACAGATGCTCAACGGTTTCGGAGCGTATTTCTAGCATACCTACTTCAAAAAGAGAAAAACAAAAGCTTTTATTTAAAATTTTTTTATTAACAATAGCAAATTTTATTTTTGAGTTTTACGAAAAAATATTTTGAATAAATTTTAAACACGGATTTTTTACTTATAAAAAGAAATGAAAACAAAAAAATATGTAACAATTACAAAAACTTTTGGAGTCCCCCTTTAAAAAACAAAAAATAAACAAATTAGGATATTTTTTATTAAAAAGCTCCAATTAAACCTCTCCATTAACGAAGATACCCCAAAAAAAAAAAATTATATAATCCTTAATAAATGAAAATTTTATAAAATCAACAATTATTGTATAAAAATTAATACACAACCAAACCGATAAGTGAAAGAAATATCTTTAAATATCCCCCTTTTAAAATAAACAAGTTAAGAACATTATTGAACCACGTATAATTTAAGTGTTAAGTAAATTTAGTCAAAAAACAATTTAAATAATTTAATACGAAACAATTGAATAAAAAATGAGAAAAAAAATAGCACAAACATTTAAGTATATAAAAACAAAAATAATTCATTAATTAACAAAAAATACAACACATAACGCTCCAATTTAATATTAACGAAAATTATTTACATAAACCCCATTTATAATAGGTTTTTTTATCATTAAACATCTTAATTAACAAAAAAAAGTATAAAAAATAAAATAATAATACTAATAAAAGCTAACACTATGACTAATAAGGAAGGTCTGCTAAGATGTAGAACTATGATTACGGCGAATATCAAGACATCTCCAGATAAGCGAGTGTTATCGTATTCTCAAGATTAGGGAGTGAAAACGGCAGTTTAGCCACTGTGTGTCCTTGTCTTTCGCTTTAGTCTGCCTACCTGAACGTATATTTGTTTGCAATTTTACCACACAGCATTAATAATCATTATAAAGATTTAGTTTACAAATACGCATTTAATATTTATTGAATTTAAATATTTTATTTTGTCTTTAATTTAATTATTAAACAATTACTTTGACCAGCCGGTGACAACACAAAAATAAACTTTCTTTAATCCACATATATATTCACATTGTTAGCGTCCTTTTGTATGAAAAACAGATACCAAAAACTTTCCATGATTGAGTTTTTTATATGCCAACACAAAATTAAAATTTCTTTAATCCACATATATATTCACATTGTTAGCGTCCTTTTGTATGAAAAATAGATACAAAAAAATTTCCATGTTTGAGTTTTTTATATGTCTTACAAAAATTGAACTTTTTAGTATCAGTTTCCTCGTCTCTACTATGTACATCTTGACATGCCGCGACATCTACTTGTTTCTGCGTATATCTTTCAATTTGGTGGTCCACCACACTATTAATTTTTTTAGTAAGATAAATTAGTAAAATATTAGTAAAACATTAGTTCAAAACAGTTAAGTGCGGAATAAGTATAACTAAAATTTTAGGTGAAAACACAATTTCAACAAAAAAAATTGCTGAGAAACAGTACATTTGATTTACAAAACGTTTGACTAACTTATTTTTTTGAGTGTATGCCACGTCCAGGAATCGAACTCTTAACCTGGATAAGAAAAACTATAGATTTTTCTTATTACTCGCCAATATTGAGATATTTATTTTATTTATTTTCGCCTTTTTTACCAAACATCCATAATTCAATGCAATCGAAGTTCTTGCGATTGTTCCAGGATATCTTAGTTTGCGGCAGCCCTGTGACATGTTTTTTGTGGTTAGTTGTGTGACATATTCTTGTACACCTATTCTGTGACATGTCCCAGAGCGCAATTGACCCCCTCATAGAACAATCCCATGTTAAAGTGCCCGGTACCTTTCATATAAAAGCCCGTTTTCGTGAACGGTGCCTATAACAATGAAACGGTCACGTGACGTGTCCATAGGTTCTTTTAGGTCTTAAATCTTTTTTTTTTGAGAATTTTGGTAAAATAAAAACAAAAATTTGTTTCACAAAAATCAAAGTTCCACTATCTTTTCGGAGCATAAGTAATATAATATTTTGAAAACTTTTATCATCAAAAGTGTTGAAATCCTTCCACCTTATGTGGAAGGTGTGTAATAATAATTTTAAATAGATGGCATTTGTGTACCAAAAAGCCTTAAAAATTTTATTGCAATTTAAAATTTATAGAATACCGGAAAAAAAAATGTTTATCATTCATATCCTAACTTTTTGTATAAATACACATCGCTGTGTTCGTGTACAACTTCAAAAAATCATAAAAATTTCTTAAAACTATACAAAAATTTTCAAAAAAATATCTACCGCAAAAGACTGGGCTGGATCCGCAACTGAACGTTCCGACTTATTAGCGAAAAACAAAAACTAGGTCAATTTGGGGTGAAGTGGAAAATATTGGGGGAAAACGAAAAATGCTCCAAATGTTACCTTAAACAAAGTATATTGTTTAATATACTCTTTAATATATGTTTTAATATATTGCTTATTAACATTTTGTAGCAATACAAATTATAAAAATTGTTTAAATAAATTTTCCAATTTTAAAGTTTTTAAAAATTTCAGCTTTGTTAATCTTCCAGTCATAGTGTTACTCAAAATAAACAAAATAAAACAAGAAACAAGAAACAAACTTCTGGGTTGTATGTTAATTATATTTAGTAAAATATTTATTACTAATTTTTTTCTATTAATAAATATTGTTTTTCTACTTGTTAAACGTTCGTTTCTAGTTAAATTTGTTACATTTTTGTTAATTCAAATATTGTTATCTTGAACTGAAAAACTAAGTTCTATCATTAATTTTTATATTTTTAATATTAAATTTTTGTTAGCATATTAAAAATTAACCTATATCATTATTTAAATAAATGAAATTTTTAACAAATTTGGACATTCCTGGTTACTTATAAAATAATTGGTATAATATATTAATGTATCTTTACGACATCTTTTGATAATTTGTCATTAAGTCTTATTTGAGCAAAATAATATGGATTTTTTTTTTATTTTCAAAACAAATTTCCTATAATGTTTTTAAAAAAAATATTTCGAAAATTACATCAAATGAACTAATTTCGCCATACTATGAAATATTAATCATACGCTACGTATGATTTTCAATAATATCATTATAATCAATATAAATCATACGTCAGGCATGCTAACAAAAATACACCACAGCGTATAAGTGATATTTTAATATGGATTATCAAGGAAAATGTTTTTTATGTTTTTTTTTTTTTTTTATTAAAAACAAACAAAACTTTATTTTTTATCCGTCCATTAATTAAAAAAAACAGCAAAAAAAATAAAAATAAGAAAATACACTCATAAAAGTTCCTAACTTTAACATTAAAATGTACAATATTCGGTTCTTGGTTATGAACAAAAGTAACCAGGAATGTTTATTTTAATACTGATTTTAAAATTTTATTATATTTTGTTTGAAACTTTATAAAATATTTAAACAAATTAATCTCTCTCAAGCAAGCATATTACACCTTTTGAAAAGAATCACATTTTTTTTGTTAATTTGCACAAATACTATTTCACACTAGAAATTTTTTAAACAAATTAAAACCCAAAAATCTAAACAGATTGCAAAAAATAAAAAAAAATAAAAGTTTATAAGAAAGAGTATGTTCAACCACTATATAGAACAATTGTTTATAACAAATTACCCTCCCCCCCCCAACATTTTACCTATATCCACTCATATTCCCATTACAAACGCCCTTCGTCTCACCCCCCCCCCCCCCCCCCCCGCAAACCACCACTACACACTCACAAAAAAAGTATTTATATAGAGCAATTTATAATTGAAAAATAAAAATAAAAAAAACTCAACAACAATAATGAAAGTTACATTAATTTATAATAAAAGAAAATTAAATAAATTATTATAATAAAAAATTAAAAACCCACAACAACAAACATAATATGTACGTATTGTAGGATGTAATTATATGATCATTTATTTGATCATAAATATTTGACTGTGTTAATTTTCATTATATAAAAAAAAAAATTAAAAGAAAACCCCAAAAAAAAAAATATTATTATTAAATAATAATAAAATATTCTAAAAAAAAAACCTTAAGTAATAATGAAAATAAATTATTAAGAAAATATAGTAAAAGACAAATGTCATAAAACGTTACACACAGAAAAATAAAAAACAAAAAAATATAATATAATTAAGTTATTTACCAAAAAAACCAAAAAAAAAAATAACAAAAAAGTACGAAAAGAAAAAAATATTATAAAATTGATAACAAATCAAGTGAAATGAATAAAAAAAATGAAAACTTGTATAAAAATTTAAAAAAAAAAAATGCATATTGTTTTATTGATCCATCAAAACGTAAGTAAGTATTGGCTTGTAAAATTAAAATTGGTTTGAAATATGATGTAATTGGCTCTCATTTCCAGTTTCTACATAATAAACAGTAGAATTAGGGCCAACTGCATATAAGTCGTCGTCAAACCTCATTATTTTTGTTCGAAGAGGTCGTTTTTGTAATTAACTTTTATTTGATTCATGAAAAAACGCACAATATTTGTACACTCGCTTACCCGCTGCATTACAAACATATAAAATATACATGGTTACCAAAATAATTAGTTATTCGTATGCTTTCAAGCAACTAAAAAATTATTGTGGTTACAAGTTTGTAAATAACAAGGCCTACCCATATACCTACACTCAAATAAAAAAGTTAGTAAAGACAGCAAAATTTTAGTCAGGAGGGTGCTTGCAAAAAAAATTGCTAATATCAGCAAAATCTTTTGCTGAAAACCGGCGTGCTGATTTTTAGCAACAATATTAATAGATTCAGCAAAAGTTTTGCTAACACTTAGTGAACTAGAAATTAAAAAACCCTTGCTAAAAATTAATAACATTTTTGCTGAATATTAGTGGACTGAAAAAAAACTCAAAAAATTTGTAGAAAAATTATACTTTAGTTAATTTATTTGCTGAAAATCATAAAACATATTTTTGTGATTCTTTTTAAATAATTTTCAATACGTTACAAAATATAAAAATTTTCATACCTCCCAAATTGACGACATGAATTAATGTAATATCTGAAAACAATAGATATAATTATATATAACATAAAAAAATTATCTTTCAACTATTTAAATCAATGGTTGTCTAAATGATGCTATCTTTTAGAGGAAAGCAAATGCCGCAGAGAATTATACCTTTTTTGCAATAAGAAATAGGAAACATAAAAATCTACCTTAGAAGTATGTCTTTGTCTTTCGGATTAGTCTGGCCTGCTGTATATTTGTTTGCAATTTGACCACACTAGATTATTAATATCATTTAGTTTACAAATGCACATTTAATCTTTGTTAAATTTAAATATTTTATTTTGTCTTTTATTTAATTAATAGACAATTACTTTTACAAGCCGGTGACGACGCAAAATTTAAGTTGTTTTAATCCACAATTTTGTTTTATTAATGAAAAACAGATGCAAAAATCTTCCATGGTTGATTTTTTTATATGTCTTACTAGAGTTGTACATTTTAGTATAATTTTCCTCGTCACTTCTACATCCATGTCACGATGTAGTAGTGACGAGGAAATCTAATTCATTCTGCGTATATCTTTCAATATGCTTGTCGTTCACACTATTGATGTGCTAATGAGTACAATTTTTTTAGCAAACTTAAATTAGTAAAACATTAGTAAAATATTAGTAAAACATTAGTTCAAAACAGTTAAGTGCTGAATAAGTAAAATTTTAGTTTAAAACATAATTTTAGCAAAAAATTTGCTCAAAAATACTATACTTGATTTACAAGACGGTTTATCAACTTTTCTACTAACTTCTTTTTTTGAGTGTATCAGTAGGGCAACCAAAAACAACTCTAAAAACAATGTTTTAAGCCCTTTAAAAAAGCTCTAAAAAATGTAAAATAACCCGTTAAAATTAAAAGATAAGCCGTTCAATTTAAAAAATAAACCGTTTAATTTCATAATTTTATTAAAATTGTTACTACAAATAAAATTTGTATATAAATTATTCCTTTGAACTTCGTCAATCAACCAAAGTTGTAATAGAAAAGTAATTTTTGTTAAAATTTCAAATTGGTTTTACAAAATCTTTTGATAAACCAATTTGTTGTTCCCTTTGTCAGCATTCTACTTTAAAATACTGATTGATAGAAAAAAAAAACAAAAAGGACTATTTCAACATAAAAAAGCTAAAATAAGCTTAATTTTTAAAGAAATAAGTCAAAAATAAGCAAATATTTACAAAATAAGCTTAAATAAGCAAATATTAAAATAAAGGGTGTCCCAAGAAGAGCGCAATTTTTAAATTTAAAATAAAACACAGATATTTAAAAAAAATCGTGAAACTTTATTATATCGTAAAGTAGACAGAATGAGGTTATGTATGGAACAATATATCGTGCAGATGGCCGCCGCGGCTTTGTTGGCATGCACGCGATCTTTTAATGAAATTTTCAATGACCGTTTTGCATGAATGCTGCGGTATTTCATTAATGCAGCGTCCAATTTCCTCTTTTAAGGCTTGAGTCGTCGTCGGCTTATTCGCGTAAACCATCGACTTCAAAAAACCCCAAAGAAAAAAATCTAATGTGTTAAATCGCACGATCTAGGCGGCCAATTCTGATCTCCAAAACGCGAAATAATACGACCGGGAAATGACTGATGCAGCAATTGAATTGTTTCTCTGGCTGTATGACATGTGGCGCCGTCTTGTTGGAACCACATGCCCTCCACATTCATTTCTTCAATACTAGGCAAGAACTGGTTATCATTTCACGATACCGAACACCATTGACTGTTTGCGCTTGACCTGCCTCATTTTCATAAAAAAAAGGTCCAATGATTCCTCCAGCCCAAAAACCACACCACACAGTGACACGTTGAGGATGCATTTGCTTCTCGTGAATCACTCGAGGATTTTCCTCACCCCAAATTCGACAATTCTGCCTATTGACGAAGCCGTCAAGATGAAAATGGGCCTCGTCACTGAAGATGATTTTTGCGAACTGTAGCCGCAAAACTTTCACCATTTTGGTAAAACAATTTCACAATGAGAATGCGTTGTTCATTCGTGTAGCGCTCCATTTTATAAGCGAAAAAAGCCTGAACAAGTATAGCTCAAAATTTTCATAACTTCAAGATCAGAACTCCTGTTCAATTTGAATTGTTCTATCCTTTTAAATAAAAAACAAGCTTAAGCTTATTTTTAGTTTCTCTACACTCAAAAAAATAAGTTAGCAGAAAAGTCAGTAAAACACCTTGTAAATCAGGTATACTATATTTCAGCAAATTTTTTGCTAAAATTATGTTTTAAACTAAAATTTTAGTTATACTTAGTCAGCACTTAACTGTTTTGAACTAATGTTTTACTAATATTTTACTAATGTTTTACTAATTTATTTTGCTAAAAAAAATTGTGCTGATTAGCACATCAATCAACGACAACCAGATTAAAAGTTTGACGAAGGATGAATTAGATGTCAAGATGTAGTAGTGACGAGGAAAATTATACTAAAAAGTACAACTCTAGTAAGACATATAAAAAAATCAACTACGGAAGATTTTTGTATCTGTTTTTCATTAATAAAACAAAATTGTGGATTAAAACAACTTAAATTTTGCGTTTTCACCGGCTTGTGAAAGTAATTGTCTATTAATTAAATAAAAGACAAAATAAAATATATAAATTTAAAAGAGATTAAACGCGTATTTGTAGTCAAATTGAGTGGTCAAGTTGATAACAAATATACAACAGGTAGACAGACTAAAGCGAAAGACATACATCTTAGGTAAATTTTTATGTTTTCTTTTTCTTATTGCAAAAAAATGATTGTATAAGTTACGTTTTGTTATTTTTTAGTTTCGTTTCTATAATTCTTTGCTGTATTAGCGAATAAACTCGAATAATCTTGCTCACATCGTATTAGCGTTCCTTTAAAAGATAGCATCATTTAGACAACCAATGATGTAAGTAGTTGAAAGATAAATTATTTTAAAAAGAATCACAAAAATATGTTTTATGATTTTCAGCAAAATAAATTAACTAAAGTAAAAATTTTCAACAAATTTTTTGAGTTTTTTCAGTCTACTAATATTCAGCAAAAATTTTATTAATGTTTAGCAAGGGTTTTTTAATTTCTAATCCACTAAGTTTTAGCAAAACTTTTGCTGAATCCACTAATTTTGTTGCTAAAAATCAGCTCGCTGATTTTCAGCAAGAAATTTTGCTGACATTAGCAATTTTTTTGCAAGCACCTTCCTGACTAAAATTTTGCAGACTCAGCAAAATTTTTTGCTGACTTTACTAACTTTTTTATTTGAGTGTACAATAAGACATTATGGTGTAAAGTGAAATTATTGATCAAACAAATATATATTTTATGGACCTCGATAAATCCTAATTTTTGGAAGGGATTCAAAATTGGAGGGACGTTGGACTGTGTGTATTTCCAAAAAAAAAAAAAATACAGAGGATTAATGAATCGATTAACTGAATTGTAAACACTAAGCGTCATTTTCACAATTGGTACATTAACTGACACAGTTGTTGTTGTTTCACATATAAATTTTCAATTTAACTGTTTGTTAAATTTTAACTGGATATTCAGTAACAGAACCTAAGTCTAAGATAAGAGAAGTGTGAGAACCTGACTGATTTATGCGCATATTGAATAGAAAAATTTGGAAAAAGTCCGCTTCATTACTTTTGTCAAAAGTTCACATATATAATTTAATAATTAGGCCAATGCGAACATAAAATCAAAAATATGCTAAAATTGGTAGAATAAACTACGAGTACAATGTGCTTACTTTGAAATAATTGTACATTTAAAACCCGAATGCTAGGGTTACAACACACAAAAAAAATATTTCTTAAATTCCTCGAATTAAAAATTTAGTTGAATATCATTCAATCAAAAAAAATGATCAATATTAAAAATTTTATTCAAACATACAAGAAATTATTAGTAATATTAAAAAATTGTTTTATTGAATCAATTGCAGAATTAAAAAAAAAAAAATTAATAAAAATATTATTCCACGTACTAACCAGATTCCTATTGTCCATCGTTCACTACAAATTACCTTTGAATATATTTACTCAACTTTAGGAGCAAAAAATCTCCCGCGTCAGCATACACAGAGAAAAAATGGTTAAAGAGAATAATGTATGATTGGTATTAAGAAATTTTTATAATATGCTGATTACGGTTGTCGTAGTCGTAGTGAAAATTTGGCGTTTTTAAAAAAACGGTATTACGTTTGTCGAAAACTACGAATGTACAACACTGCTAGAAAATCTATTACAATTTCCGTATTACGGTTGTCGTTTTCGGCTGTCAAAATGCATAGAAACACTCGTCTATTTTATTTCTCACGACAGATTTAAAAAATTCTTGTAAAATGCAAATTTCAATGAAATTTTAATTAAATTTAAATACTTTTGGAATAAAAATTATAGCACCGAAGCTGTTTGCGAAATTGGAGGAAGTTTTAGGGTAAAAAACATAATTGGCAAAATCTGGAACAAGTGCAGTTTAGAAACATAACTAAGATTACTTCATAACTTTTACCCCAAAAACTAATTTTTGAGTTGATTTCAAGAAACAAAATATTTGTAGTCGCAGGCGCCCCCTTGCGGCTGGGCATTAAAGTTGAAAAAGTTTTTTTTAAGTATCTCAAAAAGTACAAGTCCGTTTATAACAATGCTCCATGAAAGCTCTTTTAAATGGCTTTTCAATGGTGTACAATATGTCAATATAAATTAACCCATTAAAGGCCAGTTTAATATTTTCTTATTTTTACTTTAGTTTTTTAGATAAAATGTGCTTTTTATTCAAAAATTGGCCTGTGTAAGTACTTAATAAGTTTATAGAAATGGATAGCCGGACTTATAAGCTTTCTTTTGAGGTACAATATGACCACATATCTCTTGAAACAATATATCAAAGGTTAAATTTAGACAATGTGGATTTTTTGCGATTTTTTTTAACCTTTAATCTCTTTTTTATACCTTTATACCTTTAATGAAAGCTTGCGAAATTTTCTTTAATTTTTTGTAAAGTTTTTATATGCTTATATAGGCGATTTTTTAATAAGGTGATCTTTTTACAAAAAAAAAAAAAACACAAATAAATATAAGGAAATTTTGAATTGGGCTGTAATGGGTTAAATTCTAGGGTCATATCGTACATCATTGAATAGATATTTTAATAAGCTTTGATATGACATATATATTGTAATGATCGGACGTGTACTTTTTATGCCTCGTCGAGCCGCAAGGGGGCTCTGGCGACAAAATTTTTTTTGCTTCTTAAAATCAGCTGAAAAAATATTATGAGAGGTAAAAGTTTGGACGTGATCGGAGTTATTTTGCTAAACAACACTTAGCCGTTTCTTCGAATATCATTCGTCTCAGCCATAGGCACTCATATTTTTCATCTGAAGTTAAAAAAATAAGTCCAAACTTAGCATTTTTTTATATTTTTGATAATTTAACAACAAAATTAAAAATTTCTTATTGCCGCCAATCAGCTGTTTTTGACAGATCGTCATAGAGTGCTTCATAATATTAATAAATTTAACAAATTTGTCAACACTCTGTTGCTTTCAATCTATTACAAAAAATTAGTCGAAAAATTTACATAATACCGCAACAAATAAAAATCGACAACGACTTCGACTAGAGTCGAAATACGACTACGACAACCGTAATCAGGCCCAATATCTGCCGCAGTGCCCATAATATCATCAACTGGGTTCATATTTATTACACAGAAAGAAAAGTTTTGCCATTTGGCCGAAAGTCGGTAAACGAAATTAAGTCGGTTACTACGACTTAATTTCGTTTACTACTACTAGAAATCGGTTGATGCAACTGAGTATTAGTTTTCACAACAAAGTTCGGTTAACACAACTGAATTTTAATTACAACACCCAAAATATTCAGAAATCAAATTTCAATATGGTTGTTACCACCAAAATACACTTCTCAATGCGATTGGCACTTTTTTCTGTGTGTATCATCAGGAAAATACTATGATCTTGAACTATATATTTTCTCTGCGTGTATTGGCACCTAATTAATTGGCCTAATTAAAGTTTGGACTCAAACGCTAATTGACTTTCAACCAGTTTAATACGAGTATATCCTATGTCCGACTTTAATTTTTTATAATTGAAGGGCTTATTGTAAAAACTTGATAAGTCACTTTAACAATTTTCTAGTTTTTGCTGTTTTCTAGATATCCATTAATATTTTTTTGGAACAAGTCAAACTTAAGCACTTACCACACGTACCTGGAGTCAAAAATAAACCAAAAATAAAATGTGACTTATCAGATTTTTACAGTTTTACCTTCAATTGTACTTCGATCCTAAATTGTAGAAAAATAAATGAAATACCAAATAAGTGTAGTAATATTTTTATATATTTAGTTTTTGTTTTATTAATGAAACAGAGGTTCATACATGACATATATGGCGGAGATTGCAGTTTAATAAAATATTTGACATTTGAATTTTTCTTTACTAAACAAAATTATCTTTTTAGAATAGATTAACATATTTTCTTTTATTTATATTATTAATACAATTTAAATATAAAACATTTAACAAATTAGGCCAGGTATAAATAAAATGACCAAAATGATTATAAACCTTAAAGAAATCGGGAACGCTGTGAAAATGGGATAAAAAAACGAATTTTTTTTTAAAAAATAATAAGTTGTCTACCATGCCAAAATCAATATGAAAATTTTCAGATGCCGAAATTGTTTAAAGAAATTATTCTATATAATTTATAATGGTGTTTGCAGAATAGTAGGAAATTAAAGCGGTAACACAAGAAAATAGAAACGGTTTAATACACAGAAAAGGCTAAAACGAGATTTAATTTAGAAATTGATAATAACAATTAATATTTTAATTGATTTTGCACCTAATCATGCAAAAGATAGTATTAATTACTAAACATTGGACACAAACAATAAAAATTTTAATTGATTTTATTAACATTTGTTTAAAAAACTAATTTTATTTGATTAATAAAGGGTCCGCCATCTAACGTTTTTTTTTCAACTAGTGCTTATTTCGTGAATGGTAACACTTAGCTCATGTCTGATTTGACAGATAATTAGTTTTATACTTCCGCTGAACGAATATGGTCCGTATGTTCGTTATGTTGTGAAAAAAGTGAAAGAAACTGGCATCCTCATCGATAAACCAAAGCGTGAAAAGCCAAAAACAGTGCGTACACCCGAGAATATTGCTGCTGTGGCAGAAAGTGTGCGTGTAGCGCCATCAACATCAATTCACCGTCGTTCTCAACAATTGAACATTTCGGAGACATCATTGAGACGAATTTTGCATAAAGACCTTGGTATGACGCCATACAAAGTCCAATTGGTTCAGGAGTTCAAAAAAAAAACGTTATTTGGCGGACCCTTTATCTTTGATATTTTATTTTAATAATATTTTCTGTATATGATGACATTCATTCGTAAATATAACAGGGTTTCT
Source organism: Delia radicum (assembly GCA_021234595.1). Taxonomy (NCBI): domain Eukaryota; kingdom Metazoa; phylum Arthropoda; class Insecta; order Diptera; family Anthomyiidae; genus Delia; species Delia radicum. The sequence goes on along the minus strand of CM037853.1, from coordinate 7,436,434 downwards.
AAACTTTTATATCAGTTTCAGTTTTAAAATGTTAGACAGCTACCATAATTTTAAAACTAAAACAGTATCCACCATAGCTTTATAAAAATTTTAGCCATTGATTCAACCAGCCTTAACATGTATTTACTAAAAAAAAATAATAGTTTTTTTTTTCTTGCATTATAAAACAATATATATTTTGGTTTTGATTTAAATTTGTCTAGATTAGATTAATTATATAATTTAATAACAAATAAATAACTCATTGATTAAATTGAGATTTATTTTATAGACAGTCGACTTGAACTACTCTCACTATTTAACTAATAAATAAATAAGGTATAATTACAAAAATACTATTGAAAAATTAATCTATGTAAGAGTTTAAACACAACTGGAGCGACTAACTACAACGATTTTTTTCAAATGTTGATGAAAAAATACTTTATTCGTTACTATCTCTCTCTCACGCATTTGAAGTGCTTTTAATATAATATTAACATAGTTTTCGTTAACTCTTCTTGTGTGTCTTGTAGTTTGTCGTGCCAATTGCAATTAATCTCGAAATATGTTAGAGTATACAGATATCAAAGATTGAACTAAGTTGGCAAAATGTTTTAAAATTAATTTAGGTTTTATTTTATGTTTGTATTTACTTTAGATAAATGTTTTTAGATTTTGCAAAACTGTCTTTAATTATTATGTATTTGGAAATGGGATGAGCATAAATATTTAGTGTTTCTATTATTTTTGTATTTCTTAATGTTAAATTAAACAATTGACAATGTGTTTTATAGTTAATGTAAATGGTAATTTTAATACAGCGCTTAGTGGCACAGTGGGGAAATTTTAATTTTTTTGAGCAAATTTGCCAAACAAAAAAATTTTTAAATAATTAAATAAATTCCAGATCGATTAACCATGTTCAATTTTAAAAAGTCATTATATATATTATATACTAAACAAATCATTAAAATCAGCGAAATTTATATTTTTTTTGATATTTCAACTACAAAAAATGTAAAAGTTGGGGTATGTAAATGACAAATATCTTAAATTAAGGGCTATTATATTCTCTCTTGTTACTTTTTGTTAGATCCGGTGTCACAATATAATTTTCTTGGTAATAATCAAATACAGTAAAATTTAACGCTTTTGGTAAAATAGTTAAGAATCTTACCAAAAGCGTTAAACTTTACTTTATTTAAAAACCACTACTTTATTAAGAACCACCACTGACCGTAGATTTGATAACGATTATTAATAGGGAATAAGATTACCTAAAATTTGAGATGCATTTAGATTATATCCCACAATTTTTAAATTTTGTATAGCAAAAAAATATCAGGAAATTTGAAATTTAGCTGATTTTGACGATTTTGACGATTTATTGAAAACATAAAATAAACGACTTTTTCAAATTTTAGTTTTTTCAAATCCGTTTAAGACTGTGGGCTGTAGGCAAATTCTCTCAAAAAAACTCCAATTTTCCCCACTGTGATTGGTTCCAAACTTGAAGCAATTGGTAATTAATATACCAGACCTTAAGTACTGGACCGATTTAAACACAAAAAACCATAAAATATATAGGATGAGTATAACTTTAATAAACTTAATCTTGCAGTCACTCTGTTCTAAGACAAAGTGAGCGATAGGGTGCACTCATAATAATCCATGCTAAAAATACGAAAAAAATGTCAAAACAACGAAATCTTTTGTAAAATGAACAAATTATCGTTTATTTTACAAAATTTTTGGTTATTTTAACATTTATTTGTATTTCTACGCATGAATTATTATTAGTGTGGAGAAGCTGACTACCACGAGTAAGAAAAATTTTTCCAGGCTTGTCATTTTTATAGTTAATTCTCGATTTTTACGATATTGCCTTCTGACAATCTGTTTGAAGGGACAAACGAAAATGACTTTAAATAGCACTAGCACTTCCTCATCAAAGCTAATTTGATTTCGAAAATCAAAATTCTAAAATTTTTTTCTTAAAGATACAAACCCCAAGTTTGGCAGATCGTTGGCCTAGTATTGGTTTGACCCACCGACCATTTTTGATAATATTGAGTTATGAATAAATTATATATAATGTTAATATCCCCTTTCTGATTCCGAAACCCGTTTTACGCTATCTCGTATCATATCAGAGATAACCAGTATAAAATATGTGTTTTTCTCGATAACTAGGTTTTGTCATATGGGTCAAACCAATAATAAGCCGACGAGATTTCATAATCAAGCCTTAACTATAAAAATACCAATGACTTCTAGATAGTCAATTGTGCCACCTTGTAGCTCAATTTGTCTTCCAACAGAGTGACTACAAGATTAAGTTTCTAAAAGTTACACTGCTCTTTTAGAGTTTAAGATTTATTGTGTTCAAATTGGAGCAGTAGTTTACATGTCGCACTTGATCTACAAGAGGGTATTAACTCAAAATTTTTAAAATATCACTTTTCAAGAAATCAACTAACAACATCAATATCTATCTATTGTAAAAATTTCAACGTATTCCGATTACTCTTTCATCTCGGAAACCACTTTTGAGACCATTTTCATGATATGTAGTGATTACCTTTATTTCAACAAAAAGATATTATTTCGAGTTAGTACAAAAGTTCAAATAGAAATGAATCGTATATTTTCATAAAAAAGGTATTATTTTGATTTGAGCCTTTATTTGTGTTAAAAATAATCAAACTGTTTTATTTATATTTGGTTGTATTTTGAGTTGATACTGTTTTGTTGATAAAATTTGTTTTATTCTATAAATTTAAATCGATAAAATTTCAAAAAAATGGTATTAACTCAAAAAATTGATTTTTTTCTGCAATGAGTGGTAAAATTTAAAACAAAAACAATGTATATATATTTCCAATGGAATTTGCTTATTATGATATGTTTGAATTTTTAAATTCTGTTAAAATGTGGCCATAAACAGTTTTTTGACTCTACTGAAAATTTTAAAAATTTTAAGTTAATACCCTCTTGTTGATCAAGTGCGATGTGGTATATTTATTACTAATTTTTCAAATTTGAAACCACTGTGCACTGTGCTTGGCAAAATAAAATCCAATTTATTTTCGTAAAAATTTATATTTTCATAAATTACACAGTTCAACAAAATCAGAAAAATTGTATGTATCGGGGTTGCGATCTATCATTTCGAAAAGACTTTTGTACACAGACGACCAGGTCCGCGGGTCCAGAAAAAGGTTTTGGGGAGGGAAGTTAGAGTATTTTTAATCTTTTTCACATTTTTGTATTGAAAATTTTTATTTTGGGGGAGGAAATGTCCCATTTTACCAACAACTGGATCCGATCCGTACCTACAGATGACGAATATGACTTAAGATTTTTAAAGTTAGCGATAGCTGAAGAAATATTTGTAAAATATTTTTTTTTTTAGATAATTGCAACTATTTCATAAACTTTTTATAAAATAGTACAAAATGTTAAATGTGTTCATGAACTTTTTATAAAATAATACCGAATTTTAATATAATATTCTCATTTATTTAAAACTGAAATTTCTAATTTTTCACGATTTCGTAATAAAATATCTAAAATATCGAAAACAAAATCCTAGACTTTACGTACCTTAAGTGAACATCACAGGTTATTTAATTTAAGAAAAAAACTTGCGTATTTTCTCTAAGAAAAAAATTGCTTAAACTACACAAATTTTATATATTTTTAACCCTGAAAAATATGCAGCCTATGCCAAATCTTAATTAATAAAATTCAGATAAAAACATTCAAATATGTTTAACACATATTTTCTAATCAATACCAACCAAGTTTCAGTTAATTTGAGCGCATTTGCTTTAAGAAAAAAACCGATTTTAAATGATGCATGTTCAAAAGTGTTTTTTTTTTTATTTTCCCATAGTAAATACATACAAAATTAGTTTTAAAAAATATTAAAAAATTTTGAACTTTGGATTGAATTTTCGGTAAAATTTTTATATGAATGCCAACCGTACCAAAAAAAATAGTACTGGCAAAAAAATGCTATATTTGTAAAACGCACCGTGTTAAAAATAATACACTATTTTGTTTGCAAAGCATGTGTTTTGCCAGTACCACCCGAAAAATTGTAATTATAACCAATTAGAAGCGTTTTTTTAACTTTATTTCACACATTTAATGCTATGATGTATAAGACTAAGACCGAACTGTATTGCAGCTTTTTAAATGTGTTTTATTATAATTATTTCTCAAAATTAATTTAATTCAAGCTATTTTAAAAGCACCAAATTTGTTGGACTTCCAACGTTAGGCCAACGGTGGCAAGTTCTCTCAAACGAACGAGTAACAGGGAAAAACTGTCAAGATTGTTAACACCACGTTCTGCGAACGCATAAACGACCATCGCCAATTCTTTGCCAACACTGTGCCGATTGTATTTTTCTGCCTGGATATGTTCTTTCGCTAAAGTAAATTAAGTGGAATATATATTAACATCATGTGCTAAAATTTGGCAAAATTTTATTAAAGGATTTTATAATATTTACAAAAACGAAAAATAAGTAAAGTTTTCACTTTAATTGCAAGGATATCGTACATCCTTCACCCAATCGCAATTAATTGATATGGCTTTAAATGCTCACAGTCCATATCTAAATTTAATATCCGATTTTAAAGAAAAAACTAGATTTTTGGTAAAAGTTAAATTTGCGAATATTTCGAAAAGTGTAGCTTTTATTAAAATTTGGTGTTAACATTCATGATCTACATCCTAAAATTTATCACAATTGATAAGTCGCATCTCCGATACATTATTACGTCCGTATTCATAAAAAAAATCTTAGTTCAGATTTCAAATACATTTTAGTTAAAACACATTTTAAGCCTTAAAACTGTATGCATAAACAAATATTAGCTTAAAATACCTATTTTAACTCTTGTGTAAAAGTTAGTTTTCGTTTATGAATACAGTTTTAATGCTATTATTTGTGTTTTTAACTAAAATGTGTTTGAAATGTTGTTTAATATTTTTATGAATACGGGGGTTAGTGTTTAACAGTGTTATTGATAAAAATTGTGAAATTATACTTTTTTGTTGTAATTTTACTTACATTTTTGTTGTAATTTTACTTAACATTTTTTTTTTTGTATTTAATATTACGCACAATTCTGAAGTACATCCAATATAATTAGTATTCATTTTTAACATTCCATTTGCTTTGTTATTTTATAAATATTTCTTTATATTTACACTAAATTAGTAGAATAATAAATTAAATTATAATTTATAAATAATATTTATAAGTAATTATTTTATATATTTTTTTTTTGTAATTTTTTCTTAATAATTCCCTAATATAGTATAATATTATGAGAGTGTGTGTTTGTATTTTGAATTATAAATACGGTTATGAGTGGAACATGTTTTAAAATTTGTTTAATACTTGTGTTTTTTTTTTTTTTTTAAATACGCAAATCTTTAATTTTCGAATATTATCAAGAATTTCTCTTTATTTTTTAATTTTTTTTTTTTTTTTTGTAATTTTCAGGTAAAATAAGTATAAAAATAAATGAACTTAAAAGAGAATATAAATTTAAAATTACAAAATAAATGTTAAGCCAATAACCTGGTCCCCAGGATTTTTAAATATATATATAGATTTAATATTAATGAGTTCAAATATATACGAGAGCGAAACACTGAGGATTTTTGTACCAAATAGAAGAAATCAAATTTTATATTATATGGGAAAATCTACGGAACCGTAGATTTTTCATGTTATCAGCAGTTTTGAGGCAACGAACAGGCGAACATGATACATTTTAATATTTAAACTGTGCTCTACTCAATTAAAACCTACACTAATTTACCCTAATTTTGCTTGTAACTTTTAAAAGTTTTTCCACTCTTTTAGGTGTAACTTTTTTTTTTTATCAGGGGATGCCCCCTACTCATGCAGTGCATTGTATTGATCAGGAAAATAGGGTATGGGATGGAGGAAAGAGGCAGTAGTGTTAAAGGAAATAGCCTTAAACCTTTGGTGGATGATAATCATGATGTTGCAACAAGTATGTGCCCTCATTTCGGAATAAGTGGTACCTCTCCAAAATCGGTAACTCTGTTTTTTTTCAATAAATAGAAATTTCAGAGATTTTTAATTTTTGCACTTTCAACGTCAACGTAATTGCAAATCTTTATATATTGGCTTATTTGTCATTTATAGTTATAACAAATAAATTAATAAAATGAATGAGTGTACCTTCAGAAATAAAGAATATTTGACAATACAGAATAGTGTAGATCTTGAAATTTTATATTATTTGAAGGGCACATCCGTAGCTACAGTACTACGTGATCGGTAAATACCAGTACTACTATTATTGTGTTGTAAGTGTTCAATGGATCGTACACAGAAATAACTAAAAACGGGTTTTAATTAAAAAATTTATTGATTGAATTAATATTTTAATTGATTTTGCACCTATCACGGCAATGATACTATCAATTAAACCTTCTATTAAAATTAAGAAGGAAAAAAAAGTTATAAATAACTTCTACAAAAAAAATATGATACTCACAAAAAAAGTGTGTGATCTATACGTTGGTATGTGTGTTTTTGCAAATTTGATTCTGTTTGTTTGTGTGCTTGTTTTGTTTGTTAACTTCAAGTGTATTTGGTATTTGATACTGAAAATTTTCTGTTTATACATACAATGTATGAAAAAATAATATGATAATTGCTTCTAAAATAAAATATGTATTTATATATTTAAAAGTCATTTGAAATATTAATTGATTCAATTAAATATTTGTTTAGAAACAAATTAAATTCAAATCAAATCTTTAATTAGATATTTTAGGTTGATAATTTTTTCTGTGTATTATTATTTTGGTATCCAGAGCCATTTAAGGTTAAATGTTGTAGCTTTTCATAGATTTTTGGAGCTAAAAGTGATGTAGAAACGAAAGTGATACTCCGATCCTTTTAGCACGTACAGAGAAAAATCTCTTTCATATAAGCCAGATTTCAACCTATAACTCTTTAAACTACGCATGTGCCAATCAATTTAAAGTTAGATTTTGCGTACTGTAGAGCTAAAAGTGATGTGAAACCAAAAAATTAAATCCGATCTATTTAGCACTTTCATTTAATAATTGTTATGATAACATGTACAATTCAAAATATATTGGATCCCATAATTCTAGAAGTTGTGGGTAGCGATTTTTAAAGAAAGAAATATTGTAGAGAATTCAAAGTTTATTCGATCCATTTAGCGCTTTCACATAATAATAATAATGATGATGATTTCTACCGTTCAACATATATATTGACCCTATAATTCTTTAAACTGCGGATGTGCCACGTAATTTGGTGCTGCATTTTTTTGTACTTTTAATCTATTTTGAAGAACAAATTTAAATAGAGACAAAAAATATTATCCCATCGATTTAATTTTAAGTTGAATTTTTCTTAAGTTTGACCGCTATTTCCGCAAGACCAGATGTGTTAGAGAAACTTGGAAACCAAATCCGAACTTAGCACGGATAGGTTATTGGAAAACGTGTGGTAGAATCCCCGAAAAATCAAAAAATTTTATAAGCGAAAATTTCTGAGATTTTTTGTTTGTAACTTTTTCAGCAATAAATAAGCTAATCCAGAAAAAAATTGTGTGGCAATAATTTGAAATTTTTTAATTTTAAAATCTGAAATCATATGGTTTTGTAGATTTCCTGATATACAACAAAATTTCTTATTAATTTGAACAAATGTAACACGAAAATGCAAAAAAAACTTTAAATCGCACAAAAGATTTTTTAGATATTCCCCAAAAAACATTAGCGATATTTTTGCAAGCACTCTTCTGACTAAAATTTTGCTGACAAACTTTTTTTTTAGTCTAAGCATTGTTTTATTTACGTTACGTTAAGTTAGTTCAATTCTAGGCCGCGAGCAGAACGGTTGAATAAATTATTCATTAACACAATCGAACCTTTGTTTCATTTAAAACGGTTAGTTTGAAGGGCCCCATGGGTGGCCCATCACTTATTTCTTTTAACGGATGGTTCCTGCCGTCCTTATCTTTGATAAAGGCTACAAAATAAATTTCCAATATTGCGACTTTATTTGCAAATGGTCCTATCCTAGCAATTAGTATACTAAAGAAAACTCAATTACTAACTTTTTGTTAAGATTCCATTTGTAAGCGAAATAATGAACCGATTTTCTAAGATTTTGCACTCATAATCTGACACAGTTCTTGGCGATAACTTAATACGAAAAAAAGTTGACTTTTAAACATAAGTTGTCGGAAAAGTATGTCGTTTTTTTTACGATCTGAGTCCTAACTATCATTTGCGTGATAAGTTTAAAATTAGCAAAAATTTCAATTTATGCAGTTTCTTTTGTGTAGTTTTCTAATTGTTCTACTTTTTGGTGTACGTGAAATATTCAGGGGTTTAACTCAATCTTGAAAATTTAAGCCATTTTGCAGTTTTAAAATCCTCACAAATAGACCTCAAAATCAGGTCTTATAATATGAAAAAATAATTTTGGAACATTGAACGGATATTTAAAATTATCATACTGTCAAGGGCAGCAATTGCTCAAAAGTTGTTAAAACTGTTATAAACTTTAAGCTTTGATTTCTCTTATACGGAATATCTCTATGCATGTGAATCTCTCTCTCTCTTTCTCGTTTGAACTTGTCCTATTAGATATACATATAATTATATAAGTTGTGCCTGATTGTTTATGAATTTTTTCGTTTTATTTTTATTACTTAATTGTAATTTGTAAAGATTAATGTAAATACGGTTATTAGTTTATTGTTATTATATCCTAAGGTTGCTTTAAAGTTAATGTACCTGTTCAAAAAAAAATAAAAAATAAAATAAAGATTTCACAAATTAAGTTTATGTTCCTCATATTTAGGCAAGAGATAAATTTAAGCATTCGATTCTTTCAAGTTTTGTAAACGCTCCAATTGATTTGAATCCAATTCCTCCGGTATACTAGCACGACCACCTACTACTTGTTTGGGCGCCCCAACATCAATATCATCTTGACCAGATGCATCTATACTTTGAGGTGCTCCACCTGCACTAGCAAAGGCATCATCGAAATTGGCATCAAAATTAGCTTCAAAATTTGCCTCAAAACCAGCACTAGCTTCAGCAGCGGCAGTGGCCTTTTCATTAAATGGATCTTCGGCCTCCTCTAAAGGTTGTATTTCAGATGAGTCTTGTTCCAGATCTGAAGATGGTGAATCCTCTGGATTGGGTGTAGCCGAGGTTAGTCTTATAGTTACCTCTGGTGCCTCTATAACTTGTTGCCTACCTTCAATTATTTTGTTCATATCCGCTGTCTTAGCTTCCCCGCCTCCTGTTTTGTGTTTTAGTTGTTGCTTGTTATCCTCTGACATCTGTACATCTTTGGCGGAAGCTCCCTTGGACTTTCCCTGGCTACCAGTCTTATTTGCGTCATCGTCTGCGCTACCACCTCCTCTTTCTCCTATTGGAGGGAAAGATTTATCGGATCCGTCTTCAACCATAGGGGTTGCAGCGGTAACAATAATTTGTGCCATACCTAAATTTAAATTATTTCCAATATCCTTAGACATCTTAGTACCAGCTCTTGCTGTAGTATTTGCTGTTGCATTCAAAGCCGGTGGCGGTTGTGATGGTGGTGGCATACTACTACCATCGTCTTCCATATCGTCCTAAAATAAAAATTAAAATTAATAAATATTGATAAAATTTAAACAATTTATTAAGATATGTATGTGAATGATAAATATGTTTAAATTTTTACCTCATCTCCTGGTTCTTGTATAAGTACTGCGTGTTAGCATTAAATAAAATTATGAAAATTCATATTTTTTAATCATATTATTACAAAATAATTATTATTACCAAAAAAAAATGTCAATATAGATTTTTAAATATTGAAGTGTTGGAAAATAATAAGAGGAGCTAATATTGGTTCACTACTTAATAAATATTACTTTGAACGCAAGACAGATTATCTTATACTGTTAGAAAAAGCTTTAGTACCAGGCATGTCACAGAAAACTATTTCGATATTTTTTTTTTTTTCGTTTTTCCACAACATCTACACAGAAATCTATACGAAATCGAACAATTTTAGTACGATTTTTTTCTGTGACACCCCCAGTTTATTTATGAAAAACTTTATTTATTTTCATTTCATAAAAATCTTTTTCAAACGATTGTTTAATAAAACATTTTATGAATATAATAAAACGATTAATTGATCAAAAATGTATAAAGCTTTTCATATTTAATTAAGCTTTTCCTATCAGAATATGTTAATAAATACTATTTCGAGTTATAACATATTTTAGTCTTGTGAAAACATGCTTTGTAACGTGCTTCTTAGGATTACAAAAAGAAGTAGAAATAAACACACAACACAGAAACAGTGACGGTAGCATTCCATTAAAACGGCAAATCCGTATATCACCAGTAAACAAATTTAAAAAATTTTTATGCGACAATATCGCAATGTATAAATATAAATTTATTTTTTTTTAAAGTATTATAGCACAGTTTTTACAGTAGTACAGTAAAGATTTTAAGGTAAGTTTTGCATCTATTTGAATCAATCTACGTATTTCAAAGATAAATAAATTTTGGGTCATTTTAACTTCAACTACAAAAAGATATAAATCTATATTTTTCTATTTACACTGTGTGTAATTTTTTAAGTCATGGCAAAATAACCATATACGGACACCACAACGTGATAAAAGACTAAAAAAAAAGACCCGTGTCTCCCAATTTTTCCCAAAGTCATCTCCTTTTTTGTTTATGGGCCGCCAAAGATTTGGGGCTCATAAAGATTCTCAGGCTCATATCTTGCAAACCGTTCAGAATTTCGATTTACTCTCTGGCAAAGTTGTAGCTCTTGTCATAAAGAACAAAAATTGCGAACATATAAAATCAAAAAAACTTCACTTTCCAGATCAAAATCGCAAAAAACTTAAAAAAATTCGATTTTTTTTACCTTTTTCCCCGTGTTCAGGTCCATAGGTAGCAAATCGTTCAAAATTCAAGGAAACAATCAACTACAAAAATTTACCTAAGATCTCAATAAACAAATTTCTTGAACATATAAACTTCCTAGAGATGATTCTTAACACCGTTTAGGTAGCGCGCAAAAGTGAAAAATTTTTTAATTTCATTTTTTTTTCTTTTTTCTCCTGTTCAGGTGCATAGGTAGCAAACCCAATTCCCAGGAAGTTTATATGTTCTAGAAATTTTTTTATTGAGATCTTAGGTAAATTTTTGTAGTTGATTGTTTCCTTGAATTTTGAACGGTTTGCTACCTATGGACCTGAACACGGGAAAAAAGGTAAAAAAAAATCGATTTTTTTTAAGTTTTTTGCGATTTTGATCTGGAAGGTGAAGTTTTTTTGATTTTATATGTTCGCAATTTTTGTTCTTTATGACAAGAGCTACAACTTTGCCATAGAGAGTAAATCGAAATTCTGAACGGTTTGCAAGATATGAGCCTGAGAAAATGATCACTTTTTTGCGAAAATGATACCGAGGCCCCAAATCTTTGGCGGCCCATAAACAAAAAAGGAGATGACTTTGGGAAAAATTGGGAGACACGGGTCTTTTTCTTTTTAGTCTTTTATCACGTAGTGGTGTCCGTATATGGTTATTTTTTTTCGTGTTGCACTATGTTATAAATAGAAATGTTTAATATTATACAGATATTTTTATGAAGCTGCGTTTTTAATGTTAAAAAATATTGAGTAATTTTTGGACTAAAGTGCATTAAACGATTTTTAGGTAATTTAATTAAATAAAGTAAATCTGTATTTTGTTATTTATAATTCAAAAATGTTACCTCTATTATGCAGATATTTGAAAGAAACTGCGTTTTTTAATGTTAAAAAATATTGGGACATTTTTGGCCCCAAGTGCACAAAAGGGTTAATTAAGTTTTTTTTTCTTTTTAAATAATAAATACCAACTACGGAAAATAATTTAGTCAACTTTCATTCAAATACGAAGATACCACATGATTTATAATTTTATCATTTTCATGAAATCTTCAAAATTTCGAAAAAATTGACCTTGAAATTTGTTCTTTCCTGTAGTTCGATTTTGACCAAATTTTCAGAATATAGTGCTTGTAGTTTGTTTCATAAAACTCTGAATAGCATTAATTGGTAATTGTTAAAAGTAGATAAATTTTACCCTATGATCTAATTTTGTCCACAAAAAGGCGTTTTCCTCGAAATCCGCCGAATTTAAATAGCTGCCCGTACTAAATTAAACGGGGGATATGTGTAATTTTTGGTATTTTTATTTTAAATTTTATACTTAATGACATTTCGCCTTCCGACATCGCGAACATTTTGCCTAATAGGATAATTGGCTTTATAGGTAGCTTGAATCTGTAGGTAACTTTAGGCAGCACAAAAGACCAACATTGGTCGCGGTGCATAGTGCCTTCTGATCTAATCTACTTAATGAGACCTTAGTGTGCGAAACTATTTTTTTTTTTAAATTTGTTGAACAAAATTTTTTAGAATTTGAAATTGGAGATTTGAAAAATACCCCAAAAATATTGTTGGTTTTCGACGTCACCTTAGGACAGGATACCGACATCCTAAAAATTAAATATTTCATATCTAACAATTAATGGGTCCAGTAAGTAAAAAAAAAATGTTTTGGTATTTAATTTCGAAAACGTTTAGGATGTGGGCTCGAAATGTTTGATCAAGTGGTATTTGGCACATTAGTGGTCCGGGGTATTTTTTTTTACTCGGGTAATTCTCAACCGATTTTGGATTTTTTATCTTTTGGAAAACACTTTTTTGTCTTCATCTCGATTAATTTATAATATGGAATAAAAACTGCTTCAATATTAACAATTTTTTGAAAAAAACGCAAAAAATCCATTTTCCTCCATACAAAACACACTTTCAATTCTCAATCGATTTTCGCCTGGTTTTTTTTTATCCAATCGGCACCAAACTTCATATTAAATTTTTTTACATACAAAGGAACCAAACTAGCCCATCGTTTGACTTGAGAACTCATTTTGAAAAACGGCCATACAAAGTTGAAAACCTCTAATGCGACATACATGCAACTATTTTTTTTATTATGTATTTAGGCCCCCCCTAAAACCGAAAATAGTATTAAAAATATTTTTGATTTTCTGTGCGCACCGGTATGCTAGTTGGTAGCGTGCTGGCTTGTCAGTGCGGGGGTCGTGGGTTCGATTCCCACCAGAGGCACTGGTCTGTTTTCGCTACAACGCGCCAAAAGTCATAGTAGCTGCAGCTCGGTTATGGTAATAGGATATAATTTGTAATTATATGATTATTAATAACTAAAATAAAATAAAAATAAATAATTTTTTTATTTTCTAATTTTAATTTTTGAGTAATTGACAATTTTGACTATATCTCGATTTCGGATCAAGCTACTTTGGTTACTTAAATTGCTTAACAAATATCATATACTGTGCAACGTATATTTTAAATACTGGTTTTAAGGCGGTTCATTTGTTTTGGGCTAAGGGTTGAAATTAAATCTATTTTTCGACAAAAAAAAATAAAATTGGAAAATTTAGAAAAAATATATAAGATATTTGTGTTGCAAACGAAAAATATAAAATATATATTTTTTTTTCTTAAACGTAGTACTTCAACATGGAATATAAGTAATTCTTGAAGAAAATCTATAGATAAATACTTAATTTATTTAAGAGTATCCAAATTTAAGATTTTTTCTATATTTATCTCATGCATCTGTTGTTCGCACGTCGCAAATATTAAGATATTTTGATAAAGTCTGGCGCACTGACTTTGGTGTATCCCAAGGACAAAAAACTATTTATTTTTGGTAAAATATGTTCCTGTTTGGAAACACACTCAAAAAAATAAGTTAGTAGAAAAGTTAGTAAAACATCTTGTAAATCAGGGATACTAAATGTCAGCAATTTTTTTGCTGCAGGTCATTAAAACTGAAGCATCTGTAAAATATCTTTTCAAAATTCAACAAAAACAATTCCTGGTTGTTTCGGGTTAATATTTTTGTGTATTATTTTCGTAAAATTTTTAACATATTTACTTTATTTTGTTATGGTTAATAAAATTAAACTGCAATTAAAGGTCGAAAAAAACATAATTTTTATTTTTAATAAAAATTATAACAAACTTGTAAAAAAGGCAAAGTACCGCCTAGTTTACTTTCCCTGTTTTGTTTACAAACTAAACAAAATATAAAAAGGAGAGAAAAACAAAAAAACGTGTATTGAATATCCACCAGAGGTGGATCTTGCACATCAAACAAGTTTTCAATTTATTTTTTGATCAATGGTTATAATCTTTAACTTCAAACTCATATGTATATTAGTTCTCATGTAGTGAGTAAACTAGTTCATATGAATGTTTGATGTTTGGCATGGGATTGTTACCGCTTTCAAAACGTGTTCTGATGATGGGAACCTAGAAAATTCCCGAAATAAATCTATCAACACATTCCTGAAAGGGTCAAATAACGAATTTGAAAACAAAAAACTCTATAGATTATTTGTTAGGACAATATCCTAATGAAGAAATATAGAGTATGGCCTCGAACTTGAATAATTTTAATTTTCATTGCACAATTAAAGGTCGAAAAAAAAAAAACATAATTTTTATTTTTAATAAAAATTATAACAAACTTATTAAACTGCATATTTAATTTTTGTTTATGAAATATAGAGTTTTTATTAGTTTGTAAAATATATATATTTAGCTGTATCTATTAATATGATCATGTGAGTATAAGCAGAAATCAAAAAGCGTTCAGAAAACATGATATTTGAGGAAAAATCAAATAAAAAATATTTCAAAAACTATTCCATAAAATAATTTTTAATTATATTTTCGGTTTAAAACAGTTTAGAAATAGTCGGATTAAAAATTGTCGTATTGTTTCTGTAAACTAGTCTATTCACAGAATGTCTACTCGAACAAAATTTTAAAAACCGCTTGTTTTGTTTTGGATATATCTTTAATATTAGGGTTTTAGCATTATTGACTCAATCTTTGGAAATTTAAAACTTTAAATCTCTTAAAGCTGCGTTTACATTACCATCGAAATCCAGTTTTAACTAGACTTAACTACACTCAGGGAACTTCTGCTGTAAATATTTGTAGTTGTTTAAGTAGTTAAACAGCATCTTTATTTTCAAATGAAAAAACAGTAATTTGATTTTGACTACATTTGTAATTTGTTTTGACTACATTTGTAGTTCATTTAAAAAACAGTAATTTCTTTTTGACTACATTTGTAATTTGTTTTGACAAAACCTCATTAAATTACTGTACTATGAATTTTATTTGATCAGTATTTTTGTTTTTATTTTAAAAAATAAAACAAACAAACATTATACTGTGTTTTCATTTGCATATTTTGAGTAAAACACGTTTTGTTTCAGAACGCGTACAAAACATGTTTTGTTTAAAAACACATCCAAAACATCTTCAGTAGAAACGTAGCCTTAGTCAAGTTTTTACTACATTTGTGGTACACTTTATGAACAGCAAATGACAATGTTAGTGGAAGTTAATGATATATAAATCGTCCTGTGTTCAATTTAATTTATTTTTAACTACATTTGCAGTGGGAATTACCTACATAACATTATAAGTGTAGTGTATAAAATGATATAATTTTATACACTACCACATGAGCGAAACCTAGTATAAACTGGATTTCGATGGTATAAAACATTTAATAAAAACCGACCGATCCCAATCCACAAAAAATAAATATTGTTTAACTATAACCTCAAAATGTTCTTGTTAAAGAAATTTATTTTTATTAAATAAATTATATTACAATGAATTTATTACATTCGGTTCGGTTGCAGTTAAATACATTCAATAAAACATTTTTGGAAAAAAAATAGTTTTTCAAGAGAAGCAACACTTAGAAAATTTAATTAATGTGTTGCTATCTTTGGAAAGAGGATAAATGATAGGTTAAATATGGAGTGAGATGGTTTAGTGTTATGGAATCACCGAAGGAGAGAGCTGTAATACGTATAAGGTATAAAATATAACTCATACATATCGTTTTTCTGAACTGATATTGCCGTCGCTGGTAATCGAATCCGAAAACTTTTGTGTCACAGTTATTAGCGCTAACCAATACAACACAAGCTTGACAAAACATTAAATGTCGAATTTCTAAGAATCTTGTAAATATTAGCGGTAGCCGCGGATCTAGGAAAATATTTTGATTAGTGAAATTAGGGTATTTTTAACTTGCTTTTCTATTCATATTTTATTTTCTATTCTTATTTATGTATTGAAAATTTTTATTTCGGGGGGATTTTTATTTCGAATACTACACTTAGAATACTATGTAGGTAAAGACCACTGCAAATGTAGTTGAAAACAAATGAAATTTCATTTAAAAAAAGGAACGACTTACATTACAGTAAATTCAACTAACATTATCATTTGTTTTTTTAAAAATTACTAATTATTGTAGTAAAAGTGAACCACATGGTAGTAAAAAATAAACAAACATTTATTTTTTTATTTTTTTAAATAACAAGAAACAACTGTAAAAATCATAAAACAGTCATTTGATGTGGGTTGTTTTTTTAAATGAACTACAAGGTACTACAAAATAAAGAAACTGTATTACAACCCAAACAACTGCATATTTTTAAAGCAGAAGTTCCCTGAGTGTATAAATTGCCGAATTTGGAATGCGACCGTAGTTTGAAATATAAAAGAAGGGAAGGAAAAATATCTATTACTTTTATTTCACCTGATTAACTACAAAAAATATATTTGTTTGTCAAATTCTGATATATATATATATTTAATATGTTAAATAATTCGATAAAATATTAAATTATCTTGTACTAAAATGTTTATTTAAATATCACAGCCAAATGCGCAGAAATTTACTTTTAAAGTTTCTTTAGACTTCGTAAATTTTCAATCAAACATATTGTTAATATAATTATAATGTTGCTTAAACCGGATTTTAGTTAGGACGACTAAAATTTTGTTTTAAAAGCAGTCCAAGCGTTTGGTGATAAACACCAAGGTAGCCAAACGTCGAAATCATTTTAATTACATTCAAAAAATCTTCACAGTTACTACACTCTTAATAATCCATAGGTACATTGATAATAATCCATACATAAAAATACCAATAAATGTCAAAATAACAAAAACTTTCGTAAAACAAACCAATATTTGTTCATTTCACAAAAGTTTTTGTGGTTTTGCCATTATTTGCGTATTTTTAGCATATATTATTATGAGTGTAAAATACACAAAAAATGTTGTTCATTTTACGAAAGTTGTGGTTAATTTGACATTACGAAAAATTGAGTGATATGCACAAGTGATTTTTCGTTTCCAAAACAAAACTTAATTTGTATATTTTACGAAATTTTGCAAAAAAAAAAACACACACAAAAAACCAATTGTAAATATAATAATCATAATAATCCATGCATAAAAATACGAAATTATTGTTAAAAGCACAAAAACTTTCGTAGAATGTACAAATTTTCGTTTATTTTACAAAAAATTTGGTTATTTTGACATTTTTTCGTAATTTTACGCATGGATTATTATCAGTGTAATTATTTAATTGAAATACAAAATAACTTTGTAAATTTTCTTACGTTTTACAATTTTTTTTTTTACTTTTTACGAAAAGTTTGTAATGTTACAATATTTGATTGCACTTAGCGGTAAACATAATATGCGAAATGTATTATGTACAAAATTTTTAAATTTATGAGATTTGATATGTAAGAAAATTTTGTAATATTAACAAAAAGTTTGTATAATTTTGTATTTTTAAGCATGGATTATTATGAGTGTAGATAAGCTTTCTTTGTGTATATTACATTTGTAAAGATAAAACTAATACCAATAGGAATGAAATACCATTACCAATATCGAAACAAATAAAAAATCGATACCAATATCGTAATTCGATACAAAACTTTAGTTTTAGATTGCAAATAAAAATCTGAAAATTTTATTGTATCTCCACAAAACGTAAATTTTAAGAATGGAGTAATTATATATTGTTTTTATAATTTAAAGTAAAATAATACCGACAAATTAGCTGACAAAAACAGTACTTTTTACCAATTTTTCTGCAGTATTTTTAAAAAGGTTTGTTCAGAAAACAGATTCCTGTTTACAACCGAATTTATAGACAATCTAACATTTCGTTTGTAGTAAACCAATTTTTCAATTGAGTTTACGAAATTATCGTTGAGGTAACCAAAATTCTGTTGTTATAATCAAATAATGATTACCTAAAATGATTACACATGCCGAAAAGATTTTATAACCAAGAATTAGACTATACTTTCCCGAAAGTTTTAGACGTACTGAATCCGAATATGACCTCAGAATAGCCCCATCACATCAGGTTTTAGAGTATTCTAACCTAAAACTGCAAAAAACACGTTATTTGAGCACATTTGAGGTTCTGTAACTTCTAGACAATTTTTTTTTCAAGAAGATCGTTACGGTATCTAAAAGTGCTACTGCTCCCCTACAAAATCCATTCTGAATTTTTAAAAAATCTTCATTTGCCTGAAAAGTCATCTGCTGAACGCAAATAATGAAGTGTTAAGAACTGTGTATCACTGATTGAAGAATTTTTAACATTCAAAATGGATTTTTTACAGGAGGAGTAGCACTTTTAGATACCATAACGATCTTTTTGAAGAAAAAAAAAATTGTGAAAGTTACAAGACGTCAAAAGTACCCAAAAAAAAAAGTGTTTTTTGAACTTTTATGTTAAAATATCTCGAAAACCTAACAAGATATAGCTATTGTGAGATCAGATTCGGACGTCTAAAACCTTCTGGAAAGTATAGTCTAGTTCATGGTTAGAAAATTTCAACAAACAACAACCGAACCATTCGATTGGCAACAAATTCGGTTGTCAGCGCGAATTAGCTTTCTCTGTATACAGAAATTTCTCTATATACAGAAATTTTTTTTTTAATTGCAAACAATTTATTCAAATGAAAGAACTTCACAATTTTTGAAATAGTGAAATAGTTTGAAATCAAAAAATGTTTAAGAAATTTTACCCCGGTTAATGTGAACTTGGCATACGACTAACTATTTCTCCTATTCCCTCGGAGTTCGAATTAATCGGGTTTTACTGCACATTTGGTTTAACTGACATACTTTTTTTACTGTACAAATTATCTTTTAAATTGTAAACATCTTAATATTTTTAATAAAATTTTAATATTATCACTTTTGTTGGCAACACTGAGTATTACCGTTACCCTTAAAGTAAAGTTACTGAGAAAACTTTAAATGCCGTTACCGTTAATACAATTTTTTTTTTTTTTTTTAAGAGAAGCAACACTCAGGAAATTCTACCTATTAATTAATGTGTTGCTTTCTTTGGAAAGGGGATAGTGGAGAGATGAAAGGTGGTGAAAGATGAAGGGCTTCAAACATGGCATCACTGTAATTGCGGGAGTAGATAAGTCTTAGAACAGTTGTTACTCGCCACCTGATGGAGAGTAGGCGAAATTATTGAAGTCTTTAGTTCAAAACAAATGACAAACAAAAGATTTTATCTAAAAATTATAAAATTTGAATTTGATTTCAAAGCATTTGGCTGCGATTTGTTAAATAATTGAGTTTCAGCAGAGTTTGGTTGTAAAGATCTTAAACTGACCCGAAAATTTGATTTAATTTGTCCTATGAAATATTTAATAATATTTATGAATTTTTTAAATATAATGAAACGCTTCGTAAATAAAATAAAATGTAATAATTCATTAGACGAGAAATTAATAAAGCTTTTAAAAAAAAGCTTATGAGCTTTTTTTCAAAAATGTTGAAAAAGTTCGTTATAAATCATACACGCTGAAGGCAAACTCCACTCTAATACTAATCTAAAATATAAAATAATTTGATTTGATTTGATTTTTAACGCAGAAATTAATAAGAAAAAATATATTTAACAAATTAAACTGAAATTTTAAACTCTACTAATCGAACAAAAATTTACCCGTTTTGGCAGTACATTGTTTCAGTGCTTAAATTAAGGGAAAAAAATTATAAAATATAAAAACACTCTGGCGGAAAAGCAGTGATTTTGAGAACTAAAATAAACACTGAGAAAAATTTTGAGGAAAAAATAAAATAAACTAAAAACACACGAATGTGTTTCGGTAAAAAAACAAATTATTAAAGCTGCAATGATATAAAAAGCAGTGGGAAGAAAATACACACATAAAACACATACAAAGAAAAATTATATTTATTGATTGAGTTTATTTTTTTGTAGTAAATAAAAATGAATCAAGAATATCTATTTAATTCCCATTTCAAGCTTAATTCATCGTTGAATAGGTTTATTTTTCAATTTGTTTAATTTTTTTTTGTTTTAATAAATATTGTTGCACATACACTGTGTAGTAGAGTTGGAAGTAACATGGAAGAATTTCATATTAATTTTTATTCTGTTTTTTGTTTTACCTCTAACGAAGAAGAAGCAGGATTACAAAAGTTATTTATGTTTTTGTAATAATGTTTAATAAGAAGTTTGTAAAAAAACAAGGAAACTCAAAAATAATTAAATATTTGTCAATAAGTATGAATTTTATCATAAAAACTTATAGAGATAAATTAAAACATAATCAAATGGTAGAGTTATTCTAAAGGAAGAGTGAGAAACATGAAGATACACATAATAATGATGATAAAGAAACAGGAGTTTTTGTATCAAATTACCTGGTGGAGGCATACTGGGTGCAGCACCATTTGGTATATAGCCACTATCATCATCTGTAGAAGAGAAATACAAAAAAACTAAGTTAAATTTTAGGTAATTTAATACACTGTAAAACATTTACAATAATAACATGTAACTAGGTCAACGGTAATACTCATTTCCAATACTGTAAGTTGTTTTTCTCTATCGTCCATTGCATGATAGATCGGCCAAAATCTGACCAGGGGTCATTTAAATTCCTTTATATGGTGTACACTAGGCCGGGTCGATTTGTATGGAGGCAAAAAAATCGCTCAACGTTCAAGGAAAATCGTATGCTAGGTATCAAAATAAGAAACTTTGCCGAAGGAACCATACCTCTAAAACGAATTCTGATGTCCCGACTTTTGACCCATAGGGTCAAATTTTGAAAAATTCCACTTTGACCCATTTAGAGTGCCCCAATCGAATCCAACCCAATCGAATATAATTTATACATTCATCTGCTAGAGCGTCTTCCGGAGAAGAAATAGAGACCCTAATCTTGGAAAGACTCCTACTTTCTGAAATATCTCTATCCCGAGATTTGTATATTTTGCTATAAAAACACGGCTAAAAAGGCCTCTTTCAACTTAAATTTTAACCCCTTAACGGTCACCTAGAATGATTTATGCATTAATCTGCTAGCGCGTCTCCCGGAGAAGAAGCAGATCCCATAATCTTGGAGATATCCCTCCTACTTTCTGAAATATCAAGGTGGGCTTTTTCAAAATTTTACCCTACGGTTCAAAAGTCGGGACATCAGAATTCGTTTTAGAGTTATGGTTCCTTCGGCAAAGTTTCTTATTTTGATCCCTAGAACACGATTTTCCTCGAACGTTGAGCGATTTTTAAATCGACCCGCCCTAGTGTACACGTATTCTCACGGATGTCTATTATATCCCTATGGGGAATGAGGAGTCAATTGACCTAAAAGTGACTGGTTAAACAAGGACTTATCACAGGACTGGTATAATTTAATACTGAAGTGGGTTAAGCATTGTCAATTGGCCTAAAATTACCAATCATGTGACTGGTAAAGGGAGGACATACCACTAAACCAGAATGCTTATTAACAAGAAAAAGCCTGTTGGCCAGAATTTTACCCATTGGAAGCTGTTTAGTTTTCATTTATTTTATACGACATGGCCCTTTCGCGACAGTCTTGTGGTATGCCCATCTTTGCTTAGTCCTGTGGCATGCCACTATGTGGTTTAAAGCAGGACAAATGACCCCCTCCTATGACAAGCCAAGGTTAAAGTTGCCAGTTGTTTACATAGGGTAGGGTTTAGCAGAGGACCGATCCTGTGGCACACGCAGAACCGGTTAAATTCCCCATAGGGATACTTCGGTTTTCAGTTTTTGCAAATTTTTGTAAATTCGCATTTAATTGCAGTTTTTCAGTTTTTAAAACATCCAAAATATTTGAAAAATAGTGAATTTTATAAAATCATATTTCCTTAAGCAGGTAGATTATTTCAAAGATTTAAAAAGCATATGAATGTTTCAGTTGTCTTCTTTACTATTTGCGAAAATTTTTGAATGCATTTTACACTTTTTTCCAATCCTTCGATATTTGAAACGTTATAGTTTTTAAAAAATTAATTATTTTTATAATAAATAAAATCTTGGGCTTTTTTGGGACCAAAATTCTAACTATTTTTAATAATTTATTCAAAAATGGCTTACTAACTTTTTCAATACAAAATATTTTTTTTTGTTTTTTTAAGATTTAAAAGTAGTTTTGTTTTTTTTATTTAAAAAAGAAATCATAATAGCACTGAAGCACTTTCTTTTAAAGTAAATTGACTACTTCCATAATTTCAAAATCATTTGAAAGCCGTAGTTGTCTAGTTTACGATTTGTGGTTCAGTGAATTTCTATCCACCTCAGTGGTTTTCTATCCACCTAAGTCTCTCACAATCTGCCCTCTTTTTATTTGTTCGTAAGCTCGCACCGAGCAAATGAAAACATATTGCAGAAATTAAAAGTTTAAATTAATTTTTACATGATAACTTTGCATTGAATACTTTAAAAAAATGTTTATTTACTTAAAACTCTACAAGATAAAATTAAAATGCATTAAATTTTAAAAGAAAATAAAAAAAATTTAATAGATAAATATAAGCAAAATAAAAGTGGAGTGTTTTTTAGCAAGAACTTTTTATCAACATGTAGCAAAAATGTTTTCATCTGCTTGCCCGAGTTGGGTATTTTGTTGCTGAGAGGTGTGTGAAGTGTAATCTCTCTAGTTGTATATACTCTTTGGTAACAGATATCCTAGGGTATAAGTATGACAAATTTTAACGAGATCAAAGGACTGGAGTTCTACAAATTACCGCTTTTGAACGTTCTCTCATATAATGGACGATATATAAAGGTGGAATTAATATTTCTGGCCAATAATATAAAGCATTTGTTTCATGTTGGTCATTTTAGCCGTTTTAACGGTCGTTTTTATTACATTATGTCAGTCATAGCCTTTTTATTATATTTGTAATCATATCAAAAGCTAACAGTTTCAGTTTAAATTAACTTATTTGTCAAAAGAAAAAAATCTAATATTTCCTTATACACAGAAAAAAATATTTCCTAATTTTTTTCAATTAAATTTGAGTTGTTGAAAATTGTAAAAGCTGTCAATTAAAAGTTAATTGAATCAATTAAATAATAGCTCAAATTTGCAACTTGCTTGGTATTTTTTATGTAATCGCATAAAAGCATTTGATAAAAAAAAAAAAACAAGATAACACCAACATATTGTTGTTGTTTTTTGTAATCTTTATGTTGTAGTTGTTTTTTTAAAATGTTTATGTGTATTAGTAATAAATTTATATTTTTAATTCATTTTACAAAATATTTTAATAAATTCTCATTTGCTTTATTAGTTTAATAAGTTAAATAATTTAATTTCAGTACTTTAAATCTGAATATTTATTTATTCTAGAACATTATCATTAAATTGATAATGAAATTTTCTAAATAAATTTTGTTAAATAAAATGTAGCCATCTTTTTAATGAGAAAAATGCTTAAAATTAATTAAAAATTATTAAGAAAAACTGTTATTTTAACAAAAGGGCTAATTTTGGAAGGAAAAAAACAAATTTCTGTGAGCAATTTGTTCACATAAATCTAAAAAAATATATTAACTTAATAGGAATTATAATCATTAAAATCAATTCAAGCTATAAAAAAATACATTTGGTATTACAATAATATCCTTTCAAGGCCTTTTGATAAGGTATAATATATTGATCAATTTTAAATCCAATACATTGATTTCTATTCAAATGTGTATACAAATACGAATATTTAAAAAAAATCATAATGAAATGTGTATAATTCAATAAAAAAGCTATACATTTTTATTTGAATGGCGAAATGTGTATTTAAATTTAAATTGAAAATAATTCAAAAAGCTATACATTTTTATTTGAATGGGGACTTTTCGTTGTTGGTGGAATTTCAACAATAAAAATAATTGAATCGGCAGTTTTCGAGATTGAAATGAGTTTTTATTTTTGTATGTGTAGAGTTGAGCATTACAGTTCACAGCTCATTTCGATAATTTTTTAACCTTCAAGCACACTAGACCATATCAAAAACTTTCAATCGTTTATAAAATTATATTGTTTAACGGTTTTTTGACAATTTTAAATAATATAAAGAAAATTGCAAAAGATCGGCTACAACACATTCAAAAATTACATTAGCGTTATGAATGCATTTTCCCAAAAAACAAATGGTTGTTGTTTAATTGTAAATCGTAAATTAAACAATTTCCACTGTCATATGATTTTTAAATCTTCGAAATAGTCCATCTACTTTTCAAAGTTCACTACTTTTAGCATTTTTTTTTTTTTTGATAAAAATGGAAACAAAAACGCAAGTTAACACAATTTTATGGAACTGAAAACTGTAGTGAGTAAATTACATTCATATTAAATTTTAACAATATCAAATGTCTGGAGGCCAAAAAATTACCGTTTTTAAACGTTCTCTGATGGAATGGACGATATACACAGAAAAAATTATCAACATAAAATATCTAATTAAAGATTTGATTTGAATTTAATTTGTTTCTAAACAAATATTTAATTGAATCAATTAATATTTTAATTGCCTTTTAAATATATAAATACATATTTTATTTTAAACGCAATTATCATATTATTTTTCCATACACTGTATGCATAAATAGAAAATTTTCAGTATAAAATACCAAATACATTTGAAGTTAACAGTTAACAAACAAAAAACAAAACAAGCACACACACAAACAGACTCAGCATTGCAAAAAACACACATACCAACGTATAGATCACACACTTTTTTTGTGAGTATCATATTTTTTTTGTAGAAGTTATTTATAACTTTTTTTTCCTACTTAATTTTAATAAAAGATTTAATTGATAGTATCATTGCCGTGATATGTGCAAAATCAATTAAAATATTAATTGATTCAATAAATTTTTTAATTGAAACCCGTTTTTAGTTTTTTCTATGTAATAATAATAATTGTATCATATTAGATGTAATCTAATACAATTAGATAATATTTGATACAATTATTTTTTGATATAACTAGATTTAGTGTGATACAATTGTATCCGAATTTTGTCCTCATCCAAATGTCTTAAATTATATATAATATTATGCAATTATATGTGATATACCCGATAAAAAAAAAGTTATATCTCAAATATAATATCATATCTCATTTGATATAGATCGATATTTAATCTTACCCAACTTTATCTCAAACTGGGAAGATTCAGTATTATCCAATTAGATCCCCCAAATATATTACTAGATTAATTTAGATCAAAATTATCTCAAAATTTTGGGATCCAATAATATCTAATTTAAGATACTGATAGATCCCAAAATATCCCATGGGAATAGTTAGATGTAAACTAATCTAATTAGATAAAAAAAATACGTAATTTTTGGTGAATGGAATAAGATATTTTGAGAATAAATTGGATTTACTTAAATCTTTACACGCTTCGTCGGAACAAGCTCTACCCCAAAAGTGCGAATATTAAAAATATATTTCTTGATAATGTATGTGGGCTGTCTCTGAATAGTTTTGCGATAAAAATCAAAATCTTCGATCGAGCGCTTTTGCAAAAAATCAGATTTGAATTTGTAAAAAATTAAAATTTGTAATTTTTTCGAAAACTATGCGAGAAATGAAAAAACGACTAAATATCAAAATTATTCCCGAGAAACGCACAATTAAAATTTGCATTGCAACTTTTATAGTAAGCGGGCCTTCAAAGGTTTTATACGATTACCCAAAGGTTTTATATGATTACCCAAAAAAATTGCGTGTCGGATCTGGATATATATTTGAGTAACTTTAAAATGATATAAATATAATGTTATACCATTTATATATCATTTATTGGCTAAAAACTATTTTATTTCAGAATTGGGCAAAATTTTAAAATAAAATATATATTTCATTTAACTTGGAACTGTCGGGTTTGAGATCATAATTATATGTTACTATTACAAAAAGAAGAAGTGCCTCACTTCCGACCTAAGCGACTAGGTCATCCTCAGCCTCATTTTAATCCACCACGCACAAGAAGCTCAAGATTTAATCAGGTATATATCAACCAACCACAGAAAAAATTTTTGATAAATTTTGCTTAGTATTGAAATAAAATATAATAAGCTCCACTATTTTATTCACCATAGACATTTTAGCGGATGCAGAATGAACCATTTCGGTTAGCTTTCTTTATTTCAAAATTACAGTATATTCAATATTGGCAACTTTCAACTTTTGACAGTGTACATTTTAAAGTACGCCATATCAATAGTATTTTTCCCATGGAATAATATTGGTGTTTTTTTATCTCGAATGATCTCTTTTACCAACTTTACAAATATTTGTTTATAGAATTTTTTTTGATCACTTACCAGCCGTATCTTGTGAACCAAACATATCTTCAGTCAATTCATGAGCATATTCTGGTGGCAATGCTGGTGCTGGAGGTAGGGCAAAACTTGGCGGAGCTGTTGGTGGTGGCGATTCTTCACCACCTTCTGTTAATGGTTCACCATTTTCATCACATTCCTCTACTACTAACGAAGGGAAATTACCAAATTTACCCTCTAATTCACCTTCCCACCAGCCATCATCTACACCATGTGCCGTTTTAGTAACAATCTTAATAATTTGTCCCTCCTCAAAGGTAAGTTCATCCTCAGCAGTGGCATCATAATCGTACAAGGCAATACAATATAAAACTTCGGACTTCTTTTTTTGCGGTGCCATTATAACCGAAACTTGATCGGGTGATTGCATAGAGTCCACAGTTTGATCTTCATTATCAACGGTATAATCAACAGATGAAAATGAAATTTGAGAACGCAATTGATTGGCAGAACTACCATTGACAGCGGTTTCCTGTTCGATATCCAAATAGTTGTGAGGTACATAACCCTCTTCGCCACGATAGTTACGAGCACGTAACCAACCATCGCCATCTCCTTCGCCTATAACCTCTAGTTGTTCATTTTCCACTATGGTTAATTCATCAGGATTTTGAGCCTTAAAGCATATAATACAGTTTTCATAATGCAAAAAATATATATAAAATACTATTTAAATAATTACAGTGTAGCTGTATAAAGCAGTGCACTTAAATATGGCCTCTTTGGGTTCAGGAACAATAGGTTCTTCCTTTTCTTCTTCCTCCTCTTCTTCATCCCACTTCACTTCAGTAGGGTCTTCCCAGCCCGTATTTGAAGACATCATAGGCATTGATGTTATGGGTTCTTGTACATGTTCTTCGGTTTCTTAGAGATTATAAGAAAAATAAAATTTTTATTTAAAAATCCAGCCTTTAAGAAATTTATTAAAAAAAGAGTTATGTGAAAGTTACGGGTAGTAGCAAACAGGACTTTGTGAAATTTTGGCTAACAAGGAAAGTCTCTGGGGCGGACTTTTAAGCCCAAACCATGAATAAAACTTTAATATATGATAGAGTGGACAAAAGTCAGAAACATTCGCTTAGAATCATAACTGCCCAATCAGAATTTTAGGGAGTGCAAATGGGTTTGAAGTTTGTTAAGAGCTTTATTGTATAAGAGATTTTCAATCATTATTTAGTTTCACTAGACAGGTCTCCAACCTTTCGATAGGTCTTCAATAATTTGCATATTTTTTTTGGAACCAACATAAGTAACACGCCGAAAACTAAAAATTTAATCACTTCTGACCCCACTTTTTGACCTCCAAATATGGGATTAGGCAGCTAAAAGAAATATAGTTGCTGTTCACTTTTACTCCTTTAAAACATACCCAAGTTTCATTACGATCTGAAGATTCAGCTCGGGAAACCTACTAAAAAAATGTGTTTTTTTAGAAATTTTAGCTTTTTGTGGAAAATCAGCTTTTTAAATCTTATTTATAGCAGTAAAAATATTTTTTGGTCTATTCCGACTTGAGAATTGTCTATAGAAATATATCTAACAAGGAAGCCACTCCAAGTTAAATACTCCGATTTCATGATCGACATATCTTGGCTACATCAAGAATTTAACATATTTAGCGGATGTGTGATATTTTTGCCGCCCAATCTCATCTTTAGGGGTACGAAATGAAAGAGTTTTTGGAGACGACCTGTCTTGGCTTGGCTACATTAAGAAGTTAACATATCTAACGAATGTGTGATACCAAATGAAAGAGTTTTTAGAGACGCATCAACTGGACATTTCAAGTGTTTTTGTTATTCTAAGGATTGTGTTTTAAGTGACATTAAAAATCTCGTTTTGTGAAAGAGTTGTAGTTGGATTAAGCTAAAAAATATGTATATTAATGCAGATTGAATTTAATCGACGGGATGTTGGAGCTTCTTCTGACATTCGTAATTGTTCCCGACTAGCCTTTTCACCCATATTTTAAATATTTCTAATAAATGGCAACCCTAATACTACATAGGCATTTTTGCTGTCAAAATTTTAGATTTCTCGAGTACTTCAACCCTGCGTACAAACAAATTACCAGGGTTTTTTATTCATTTTTTGCTCATAGTTTTTAACTTTCAGATATAAACCAATACAAAATAGACTGACTAGACTTGTGAGATACATTAACTGAAAAAGTAATTTCAATATTGTTGCTTGGTGAAAAGTAGTATGGTGGTTTACAAGTGAAACCAAAATTTTCTAATTTTTAAACTTTCGCAGTTTTTCCCACAGGGTTTTTGCGCCGTTTAATGGAATTGAGTTTTGAGAACAGTATTTGAAAAGTTCAGTAATTTTATATACAATAGCTTGAGGCATACCCAGTTGATGCCAGCGCACCAATAATGGGATACGAATATCGCAAACTTATAAGGAATTGGAGTAAACGTTTTGAAAATGTGTGTTTTTGCGTCTGACATTCACAAATATATTTAAAATTGGCTATCGTATAGCGTGAACTGAGTAACTTTATAAGCAAGTAGCAACTCCGAGTCAAAAAGTCATTTTAAAAATTTTAAACTCAAAAATTTTATGAACTTTTTAAAAATTTTGCAAAATTGAATTATTTTTCTTCGCATTTTTTTCTATAAAAAACATGGCTTGAGAACATAGTTAAGTATCCTGATTTAATCCTTACGACCGACAAAATTTATAAAGTACAAAAAAGTTTAATTTGTTTCATTTATAGCGGGTACAGCTGCAGTTTTTCCCAACATATTTCGGTTTGTGACAACCAAAGCGCTGTATCAGTTCCGCGAAAAACTACATCAAACAAAATATTTTAATAAGCTTAATACTAAAATCGAAAAGGCATCAACAAATTCTAAGGATTTTCAATTTTATGAAGCAAACAACATTTTCATAACTTCAAAATACATCATTATATAAAAATTTATATTTTGCGAATTTAAAAGTGTTTAATATGATGTCCTGCAAATAACTAATCCTTTACCCAACTAAATATCATTAATCCGGCAAAAAATACGTGTTTTCCAAAATAATCATGGTTTTACTTTTAAGTTCTAATATATGACAAACACATTTGTTTGATTCTATTTTTATATTTTATTTATATTTTTATATTCTTATTTATATTTTTTGGTAGGTATTTTGAAATGTGACAAATTCTACGGAGACCTATAAATTGATGTAGCTTTTATTTAATCTAAGCAAAAACTGTTATTTTAATATTTTGCACCATAATTGTTGCGCAAACACCCCTGGTGGGGTTCCAGGTTAACCAATCCAAAAGGTGCAAATTTATATAAGTGTATATCGCAAAACAACTTTCACACTTTATCAGGAGGTAGGCCAACATATTGGCCCACAGACCCTAACAAAATACCTGATCTTCTTGATTTCATTGTATATTGTGGTATTTCTAGGTACTCTCTTGACATCTCAAATGATGAAAACTTAAATTCTGATCATACTCCGCTTCTTGTCAACTACAATGTCAATGTAGAGATAATACCAAAACACGTTAAATTAATTAGACATAATACAAATTTAACCGCCTTCAGTGAAATGATTGATAATAACGTGAATCTTAATACGGTAATTAAAACAGGAGATGAATTGGATGATGCTGTTGAAACATTCACTTCTTTAATTCACGAAGCTGCTTTGCTATCTACCCCAGCTATCGAACCTTCTCATGACTTAGGTCTAAAAGTTCGAGCCTCAGCAACAGCAAGAGAGTTGATTCGACAATCTAGACGGCTAAGAAGAGTATGGCATCGTACATGGAATCCAAGAGACAAAGCAAACTGGAATCTTGCAATCAAACTATGCTCCGAATTCATGGCCAGAGAGAGAAACAAAAATACTGGTAATTACCTTAAGAAATTAAAGCCTCAAAATAAATACAAGGAGTATGAACTTTATAAAGCCACGAAATATCTAAAACGTCCTGCAAAAACAAACGCTCCCATTAAAGATTCTTTTATTTATTTATTTCGTCTATGGATACAAAAATCCTTACAGACTAGCAAAATTATGACAATATTAAAAAAAACTTAAAATATATTATTTAATACAGTTTTAAATTGATAGTGGTTAACACTTATATCTAATTGATTACAATATTTATTAAACAATCTCAAAACTCTAGTAAGAGGTTCATTTAACGCATAATTAGTTCTATGTACATCAATATAAAAGAACTTATCTCTAACTCTTAACGATCTAGAAGGAACATATAATTTGATTAAATGCAATAATTCTGGGCAATCAACTACACCACAAATAATACCATGTAAAAAATTTAAGGCAAAAATGGTCCTACGTGTTTCCAAAGTTTTAATGAAAATAAATTCACATTTATCCTCATAGGATGGAACAGAAAATGTAGGATCAAAAGGAGATTGATTAACATTAACATTTAGGAATAGGAGAGCAAATTTTACAAATTTAATTTGAATTTTCTCAATACGATTAATATGGATATCCGCTACAGGGCTCCAAATAAATGATGCATATTCTAGCCTAGATCTTACAAAAGAACAAAACAGAACTTTTTTTGTGGAACAATCAAAAAGATTACCAGAATTACGACGTATAAATGCTAATAATGAATAAGCTTTAGGTATAATGAAGTTCAAATGGCTACAAAACGATAATTTGTAGTCAAAGACTACACCAAGATCCAATATTTCATCAACAGATTCTTGTGGCTTATGGTGTAGAAGTGATGCTCAAAAATCCACCACTTTTGCCGAACACTTGGAAAATACTTTTAAACCTCAAAACATCAATGAAAATGATAGTGACATTCTAAACTTTTTAGATGTTGCATGTCAAATGGATTTGCCAATAAAACGTATTTCCCCAAATGAAACTAAAGCGGAAATTAACTTATTAACTAATAAAAAATCATCTGGATATGATAAAATAGATGCGGTAGCCATTAAATCATTACCCTTCAAAGGAATTGTCTTTCTAACACTTATTTTTAATTCAATTTTACGTCTCCAACATTTCCCCTCTCAATGGAAATGTGCGGAGATAATTAGGATTTTAAAACCGAACAAACCGATTAATGAAGTGTCTTCCTATAGACCAATTAGTTTACTACCGATCATATCAAAATTATTTGAAAGACTTCTACTCAAACGCTTAATTCCCTTTCTTGAGAAAACAGTATTATTCCTGACCTTCAATTCGGCTTTCGCCATAAACATGGTACGCCAGAGAAATGCCACCGTATATGCAATGTTATAATTGATACTTTTGAAAATAAAAGATAATGTTCTGCTGTATTTTTGGATATACAACAGGCGTTTGATAAAGTTTGGCACAGTGGCCTGCTATTTAAATTAAAAAATATTCTTCCTGCTCCATTTTACAAATTCTTTCTCTCTTACTTAAGTAATAGATGTTTTTATTGTAAATCCAATAACGATATTTCTAATATTCATCAAATAAAAGCCGGTATACCGCAGGGTAGCGTTCTTGGCCCAGTTTTATACACCATTTTCACATACGATATGCCTACCAGAGAGGACGTTACCGTTGCTACATACGCAGATGACACGGCATTCTTATGTTCACATCAATCACCATCTGAAGCTTCCAGAATTTTGCAATTGCAACTTGACATTCTTCAACACTGGCTTACAAAATGGAACATAATTGTCAATACACAAAAATCAAACCACATCACATTTACTTTGAGGAGAGAGAACTGCCAGCCCGTGTTTCTAAATGGCGCAGAAATTCCCAGTAAAGATACTGTCAAATACCTTGGACTTCACCTAGACCGACGGCTCACATGGAAAGTGCATATAAAGGCCAAGAGAAAACAACTCGATATTAAATTCAAGCAAATGTACTGGCTACTAGGAACTAAATCCCAACTTTCACTGGAAAACAAAGTTCTGCTTCTAAAAACTATATTAAAGCCAATTTGGACCTATGGCATAGAGTTATGGGGAACCACCAGCAATTCAAATATAGAAATTTTGCAAAGATTCCAGTCTAAGGCCTTAAGAACAATTACAAACCCTCCTTTTTATGTTACAAACAAAACATTGCATAATGATCTTAAAATACCTTTTGTTAAATCAGAAATAAGTAAATTTAGCTGCAGTTACTTAAACAGACTCAGCAATCACTCAAACATATTGGCAATCACACTATTAGACGAGACTGATGACGTTAGAAGACTTAAAAGGAACCATATCTTAGATCTCCCATTTTTATAATATGTTTTATTTATGTAATTAACTAACATAGTTTATAATGTATAAGTTATAAAATGTTATTATAACACATTTATTTTGATTTTCTAATTATATTTTATTTAATGTCATACTAATCATCACTATATATGTTTGTAAGTACATGTATATTTTCAATTGTTGTTTCCAATGGGAATCAATATTTCATGTCAGTGTATATATTTTATTCAAATTTGCTTATTATTGTAAAATAGATTGCAAATAAATTTGAGAAAAAAAAAAAAAAAAAAAAAAAATTGTTGCGCCGCTAAAGGTAAATGATTAACGCGAATGGATTTAGCATGCCTAAACATTGGCTAACATACACAGAGAGAATTTCTTGTACGTGTTTTAATGAAATTTGTTCACTAAACTGACGAAGTTTTCT
The DNA here is from genome assembly GCA_021234595.1 of Delia radicum. NCBI lineage: Eukaryota > Metazoa > Arthropoda > Insecta > Diptera > Anthomyiidae > Delia > Delia radicum. Next base: position 7,403,065 of record CM037853.1, on the reverse strand, counting down.
TCACAATGTGAATGAAAAATTTCTTAAACTTTATGAAAAAGATTCATAGTTTTAATGAAACTGCTTTCAATGCAACTTTTTCATTAGTCGTATGAAGTTTTTAATAAATAATATGACATTTTTCATTCAATTTTATGAAAAACTGCATTAATTTAATTAAAAATTTCAATGGACGAGTTCCACTGACATTTCATACGTCTAATGCAAAAATTCACTGATATCATGCAGAGAATTCTCTCAGTGTATACATACCAAAGGCTATTCATGTCACACAAAAAAAAAATTCAAAATATTTTACCTCAAAGTGTCGAGAATTTTTGAAATTGCCTATATTCAAAATGAAAATATGATATATTTTATTAAAAATTAAACAAAATACGAATTTAAAACTTTATCGGTATTGGTGGTGAACTTTTTTTGACGCCAGCCAAATATTAAAAACGTTTTCATAGTTAATAGGTTTTTATGGTTTATTGGACTATGGCTATGCCAATTTTGATACTTGCAAAAAAATTTAATTTTTATGTTATAATGTCTCAAAAACTTGACTACTTGGAAAAAATCTGAATACGGATACAGATTTAAAACGCCAAACACAATCTAAAAAAGTATTCTCTGGACTACGGATCGATAGTTTTTGCGAAATATAAAATTCGTGTGTATTGATCAAAATTTAAAATGTAACTTTTTTAAGAAAATAACAGGGACGTAACAGTTATAACTTTTATTGAAAAAATTTACTTTGCGTTTTATATTTTTGTATTTGAAACTTTTAAATATTTATTTACTGGACTTATTAATTTTTTTTTTAAAACTCAAACAAAAAACTATCAAAACAATAACTTTTTTTATTTTGTATTGTCTTTGAAAAGAGGATAGTGGGGAGATGAAAGGTGGTGAAAGATGAAGGGCTTCAAACATGGCACCACTGTAATTGCGCGAGATGATAAGTCTTAGAACAGTTTTTTGTTTCATAGCCCTGATTCATTATTTTACTTCGGTGGAGTTAAGTGCTATGGGAACACTATGGGAAGGTGGTCGCAGCGATACATGTAAGTGATAGAAAACACATACATATTATTTTTCTAAATTGATGTTGTCGTCACCGGGAATCGAACCCGGGACCATCTGTGTAACAGTCCAACGCGCTAACCATTACACCACAACGCCCACAACAATAAACATCGATATAAACCGCAATATAAAGAAAACTTCTAGCAAACAATTTGTGGTAAGAATTTATAATCAAATTTTTGATTTTTATTTCAAAAATTATAATAAAAATTATTTATTTATAAAAAAATCAATAAATAACAGAAATTATAAGACCACAAAATGAAAATCGAAAAAATAAAAGTTTTTGCGATATTGTTTAACTTTGTAATTTTAAATAATATTTAAACATTAGAGCAACTTGAATATAAAGTTTTTTCTTTTCAGTTTTAGTGACATTAAAAAAAAACAGTTATTTTGGGTCTCTGGAAAATTTGACCCCATAAAGACCCACTCTGACTTTTTGGATATGTTATTACACCAAATAGTTTTTGCATTTTGCAATCTTTCTGTAACTCTAACTTTCTGTAGACTCTACAATTTTCTGAAAAATATCTTAAGGAAGATCCAATTTGTCATATGGGATAAGATTTGTAGAAATCGGATAAAAACTTAAAATGTTAGAACAGTTTAATTCTATCAGTTTTAATAAAAGTATTCAACGCGGAACACCTATTCAACGCGAAATGAACCAAATTTTAAAAAACGTTGAATATCTCATTGTGTTTAGTTTTAACGATATCAAAAGTCACATATCCGAAGACTGAATTGAACATTTTTAGAATGGTTCTCCATTTGATCAATTCATAGTTATTTAAATTATGACGTCATCGCATAAGTAATGACAATTTACCATTTAAAAAACGCTGAAAAATATATCGACAGAGAAAAGCGTTAACACATTTTCCTCTGAAACCTTTTTGCGAAATTCCACAAAATTTTTTTTTTTATTTATTCTTTTACGATTTTTTTTCTTAAATTTTTTTCATCTCAATTGATGGAGAGTATACACTAATACCCCGATTTGAGTGGTTTTGAAGTTACGTCGTTTAAAAATTTGCTGTGACTTCGAAGTTGCGTCGTTTATAATGCCTTGGTTTGCGTCGTTAATATGAAAATGTTTGTCAAAATCTGATTTTTTTAAACACAAATAATGTGAAGCAAACACAAAAAGCTTACCACGGCTAATATCTGAAGCGATGCAGTTGATATTGAAAGCATTTCAAAATAATGATCTAGACGAAGATCGAAGTTTAAAAGTGTCAAGAAATGTAGCCGACGCTATTAATTGTCACAAAAAAATAGATTTGCAAAAAAAAAGCACTTACAATTAAACAAACTTTAGATCATTTCATAAAAAAATCAGCAAGATTGCTAAAATTAAACTGTATCGATTTAGATGATTTAGGGGAAGCAATTAAATAAAAATCAGTACAAATGTATCATGTTTCAGCTTGCGTTGCATTTCTCTGTTCCCCATTACCGACGCAAACCACACTGAGAGAATTATCTGCATGTTATCAATAAATTTCTGCATTATATATGAAATGTCACTGGAACTCGTCCATTGAAACTTTTTATTAAATTAATGCAGTTTTTCATAAAATCTAATGAAAAATTTCATATTATTTACTAAAAATTAAAATGAAAATTTTTCAAGTTCGATTTCTTTATTAGGATATTTAATAGGATAATCTATAGAGTTTTTTTGTTTTCAAATTTATTATTAAAAATTTCATACGACTGATTAAAAAGTTTCATTAAAAATGGTTTCATTAAAACTGTGATGATTTTCATGAAGTTTAAGAAATTTTTCATTCATATTGTGAAGAGAACTTCATTAGTTTAGTAAAAAAAAAATTCATTAAAACTCGTCCAAGGAATTCTCTCTGTGCGGGGTATGAGTGTACAAAACTCAGCACAGCTAACTTAAATGCTTCAACTTGTTTTTATATTGGATATGTTTTACTTAACTTACCTTCATCACTATCGCTAAATGTTCTATCCCGTGTAAGTTGTGGTTCTTCTTTTGGTTTACCAGCAGTAGCAGCTGCTGGAGCACCACCAGCAGCTTCTTCCTTGTCACTATCGTAAAATGAGTCCGAACTTGGATTTTCCTAAATTTTAATATTATATTATAGTACAATACGAAATGATTAAAAAATGTTCAACTTACCCCTTGACCCGAAGCATCAGTACGCATCGAAATCGAACTAGCTGAACGGGTCAACTCTTGGGCTCCAATAATTTCGGCCTCTTGTACCCACTCATCAACATTTATGCCACCCTCACGTAAACATTGTAAACAAGCTTCAGCTTTAGCCTTTTCCGTTTCTGATCTTCGTATCATATCACGGAATTCTTCAATCTTTGTATCCAAGTCTGGGCCATTAGGATCATTTGGATCGGAGCGTTGACCGGAGTCTCTCAAAGCAACACATACCGCTAGTTTTCTAGCATGTTCTCGTATTGAAACGTTCTCCTTAACAACTCTACCGGCCAAGTTTTTGGCCTCCTTGGTTAGAGTCTCTACAGCCGATTCATGTTCAGTGGTTACCTTACGTACCGGATCATTGTCGCATGCTTCAAAATCATATTGAATATGTTGCTTTAGAACCGGATAGAATAGATAACAACATTGTAAATTGTATTCACGTGTCAATTGTTGGGCCTGATCACGTATTTTGCCAAATGAATTTTGAGTGGCATGACATGTCAACAGCTCAGTACGTCCCATTAAAGTCAGGTACTCAGCCACACGCTCAAAAACATAATTTTCCATAGTGGTCATAGTTGTCTGTAGATCTACCGTAAAATAACGATTCTGATGAGCATTAGCAGCAGCCAAACTTAAAATATAGTCATTACGGGCACCCGTCGACTTCTCTTCCAATAATTCTTTACGTGATGTAACCCGGGCACTGTTCTTTTGTAGCGAGGTAATCGATTGAAAGAATGATCCTTTCTTCTTTTTCAACTTCTCCTCAATGTCCCGTGCTTTATCACGCACATCATGGGCACAGTGTTCTTCATCGAAATACTGTTTTTTAGTTTTATCCAAATCGCCAACACTCAAATGCAACTCTTTTTGTACATTAACAATTTGAGATAGTGATCTTTTGGCTATGGCCAATTTATAATCCCTTAAAACTTTAGCTTCATCGGCAATTTGTTGTTGAAATACTTCAATGGCGGCTAAACGAGCACGAGCCAATTTTTCATTTTCTTCCAAAACCGTACGCCAAACGCTCCACATATTCCTATGAAAAGGGAAAGAAATGTTAAAAATCTATTTTTTCACATATTCGATTTAAAACACTAGAGGGTGTGTTATACCATAATAACGAATGTTTATTGTCATTGATTAAAAAATGTATTTAGTATTTTTTTTTATCTAAATATGAAATTACTATCCACCCTCTAATTCGACAAATTTCGTTATAATACACCCATTATATGAGTATTAGTGTGGCAATGAAATTCAACACAGAAATTTCGCTAATAAGGGGTCGGATTATTGTATCACACAAATAGAATTTCTTGGATGAGTTTTAATGACATTTTTTCACTAAAAAAATTAAGTTTTCTTCACAATACGAATGAACAATTTCTGAAAGTTTATGAAAAATTTTCATAGTTTTAATGAAACTAGTTTTAATCGAACGTTTACATTAGTCTTATGAAATTTTTAATAAATAAAATTAAATTTTATCCAAAACTATATTAATTTAATGAAAAGTTTCAATGGCCGAATTTCAGTGACACTTTATAGATCTAATGCAAAAATTCATTGGTATCATGTAGATAATTCTCTCAATGCGCTAGATCTCAAACTGAAGTGATGAAAATTTAAGCCAAATCGGATAACTCTAATAAAGACTTAATTAGTTAAGAAGTATAAGTAGAAAAGTATGGTAGCATTCTTGTAATAAATAAAAAGGGTATAAAAATAGTTTTGTTATCTTTGTCTTGTACATAGAGCTAAATGTCAAGTACACTCAAAAAAATAAGTTAGTAGAAAAGTTAGTAAAACTTCTTGTAAATCAGGTATACTATTTTTTAGCAAAATTTTTTGCTAAAATCGTGTTTTCAGCTAAAATTTTTGTTATACTTATTCAGCACTTAACTGTTTTATACTAATGCTTTACTAATATACTAATGTTTTACTAATTAATTTTGCTAAAAAAAAATGATGCTGATAAGCACATTAATAGTGTGGACGGCAACCAGATTAAAAGATATACGCAGAATGAAGTAGATGTCGCGGCATGTCAAGATGTAGTAGAGAAGAGGAAAATGATACTAAAAAGTACAACTCTAATAAGACATATAAAAAAATCAACCATGGAATATTTTTGTATCTGTTTTTCATACATAAAACAAAATTGATTATTAAAAGAACTTAAATTTTGCGTTGTCACCGGCTTGTGAAAATAATTGTCTCTTAATTAAATAAAATATTTAAATTTAATATGTATTTCTAAACTAAATGTTTATAGATTAATAATCTAGTGTGGTCAAATTGCAAGCAAACATATACAGACATGTAGACAGAGTAAAGCGAAAGACAAAGACACACATCTTAGGTAGATTTTTATGGTTCCTTTTTCTTATTGCAAAAAAAGGGTTGTTTTTTTCGTTTAGTTTGTGTTTGTTTATTTTTTCGTTTCGTTTCTATAATTATCTTCGGCAGTTGCGTCCTTTAAAAGATAGCATCATTTAGACAATCATTGATGTAAGTAAATGAAAGAAAATTTTTTTTATGTTATATATATTTATTTCTAAATATTTTCACATATTAAATTAACTCATGTGGTCAATCTGGGAAAATGAAAATTTTTATATTTCGCAATTATTGTAAATTATTTTTAAAAGAATCACAAAAATATGTTTTATGATTTTCAGCAAATAAATTAACTAAATTATAATTTTTCTACAAATTTTTTGCGTTTTTTTCAGTCTACTAAAATTCAGCAAAAAATTTATTAATTTTTAGCAAGGCTTTTTTATTTCTAATCTACTAAGTGTTAGCAAAACTTTTGCTGAATCTACTAATTTTGTTGCTAAAAATCAGCTCGCTGATTTTCAGCAAAAGCTTTTGCTGACATTATCAATTTTTTTGCAAGCACCCTCCTGACTAAAATTTTGCTGACTTTACAATCTTTTTTTTTTTGAGTGTATAGAAGTAGAAAATGTCTATTTTAAACAGATTTTAAACAGTTTCAATGCATAGAAAAAGACAAAAAAAAATGTTTCCTTATTTTTGTAACACATTTAATTGTCTACAGATACGTTTATTACTTTACGAACAGAATAATGAAGCCTTGTCAAACTTTCGGAGTTTTTAAGCAAACAAAAAAAAACACATTGTACTTTTATAAAACTTACTATGCTACACTGAGAGAATTATCTGCATGATATCAATTAATTTTTGCATCAGATCTATGAAGCGTCACTTTGAATCTTTAATGCGGTCCTTCATAAAATTTTATGAAAAATTTCATTTTATTTATTAAAAATCTAATTTTGAATTGTCAGGTTTGAGATCATACACACAGAGAACAATTTAGCTATTTGCCAACTGAAATTCGGTTACTACGACTCAAATTCGATTATTACGGCTTTCATCCGGTTGGCACAACTTAACATTAGTTTTCACAACAACCTTCGGTAAATTCAACTAAATTTTAGTTGCAACACCAAAAATATTCAGAAATCGAATGTAAATATCGTTGTTCTAACTGAATTTATTAGTTGTTACCAATAAAATACATTTTTCATGGTTGGCAGTTTATTTCTCTATGTGTTATTAAAATGTTACTTTTACAAATAGAAAACACTAATTGTTAATAAATGTAAGAGAAGATGAAAAAATGTTGTGCGGAACAGCGCTATAGGCAGTGTCGTAATTTCGTCCCAAGCGACTAGGTCATCTTCAGCCTCATTCTAATCCAAAAAATTTCGTACGCCTAATGAAAAAGTTTCATAAATATAAGAAAGCTCTTTGAAATAAAGCCTATGAAATTTTTCATTTACTTTGTGAAAAAAAAAATTCATTTGTTTAGTAAAACATTTTTTTAAAACTCGTCCAAGAATATTCTCCCTGTGTAGAGTGAACCAAATTTTAAAATCGTTCAAACCAGGGACCATAATCATTATAAGTTTTATAATAAAAATTACACAATAATGATTATATTATGAGTTTTAAGGATTTTCTTCAATGGTAATGTTTATTTTTGAGTAATATTAATAAAAATCAGCCATAATCATTATTTTTGAGCAAAAAAAATACAACTCAAAAATAATCATTATTTATGATTTTTATTTTTTTTCGCTCAAAATAAAACTCACTTTCAATTTATGACTTTTTTGTGAGTTTTTTTACCAACATAGTTGCATATCCTCATAAAACAAATAAATTGAAAATGAGTTTTATTTTGAGCGAAAAAAATAAAAATCATAAATAATGATTATTTTTGAGTTGTATTTTTTTTGCTCAAAAATAATGATTATGGCTGATTTTTTTTTTATTATTACTCAAAAATAATCATTACCATTGAAGAAAACTTTAAAAATCAAAAATTTAAAAATCATGATGGATATGCAAAGATAGTCAAAAAAATAATAATAATGGTGCAATAAATTTTTTTATGTCTGTTCGAAGTGATTGATTTTTTGATTTAAAAAAACGAACAATAATCATTATTTACGGTCCCTGGTTCAAACGGAAAAAACTAAAATTGAGTTTCAATTAAAATGTTTGTTAATTCAGTTAAGAGTTTAATTGAATTCAATTCTATTAAGGAATTTGTAGTATCAATAAAAACATTTTGTAGGTAAATACGCAGGTAGAAAAATACGATCGTGAAAGCGTTTTAAAAGCACTTCAAAAGGTGGTACAGCGTTTTCAGAACATTCCGATTTACAGGTTTAAAGCGTTTTGGAAACGATCCAAATGATAACTATGTTTTACGTTGTGAGAAAGGTATTTTATACCATTCTCAAAGCGTTGCCGAAACAAACTTTGTTATGCATTTTGAAGCGTCAGAAAATTAATATGTTAGCATTCTTGTTTACAAATTACGACCGTTGTGAAAATGATCCAAATGATAATCATTATTTACCGTTTAGGGTGGTATTAAATAACGTCGGAAAAACAAATTTAAATATATTTAAAAACAAGTTTGATATAATTTTTATTAAAAATAAAAATTATGTTTTTTCGACCTTTATTGTGCAATGTAAATGAAAATTATTCAAGTTCGAAGCCATACTCTATATTTATTTATTAGGATATTGCCGTAACAAATAATCTATAGAGTTTTTTGTTTTCGGGAATTTTCTAGGTTCCCATCATCAGAACACGTTTTGAAAGCGGTAACAATCCCATGCCAAACATCAAACATTCATATAAACTAGTTTACTCACTACATGAGAACTAATATATGAGCTTGAAGTTAAAGATTATAACCATTGATCAAAAAATAAATTGAAAACTTGTTTGTTATGTGCAAGGTCCACCTCTGGTGGATATTCAATACACGTTTTTGTTGTTCTCTCCTTTTTATATTTTGTTTAGTTTATAAACAACACAGGGGGTGTAAACTAGACTGTACTTTGTCTTTTATACAAGTTTGATATAATTTTTATTAAAAATTAAAAATTATGTTTTTTTGACCTTTAATTGTGCAATGATAATGAAAAGTATTCATGTTCGAGGCCATACTCTATATTTCTTTATTAGGATATTGTCCTAACAATTTTTTTTTTTATATTTATAAACAGTTTTTTAAAAAATAATTTATCTTGGATTAAAATGAATCTAAATATGACACAGGGTAAATGTTACTTTACTTTCTAATTTTCTATTAAAGTTTTGTCATATTGACAGACTAATTAATTGTATTAAAAAACTTTTAAAAGCTTAATTTTTTAAATTGTTAATTAACATTTGAAATTTAGAAGTAAAAAACATAAAACGAGATTTTTAAAAGTTGCATTTAAAATGTAGGTTTTGAATTTGGAAATTTCAATGCAATTCTTTGAAATATTTGTCCATTTTTCCATTTCAACAAAAAAAAAATATTCCAAATCCCTCCAAACAAAGTGTTCCACACTTTTTTTGTATTAATGAATATAATTTTGCAAAAAAAAAAAAAAGTGCTGCGAAAGCTCTTTTTCGAGCATTTTGAGAAAACTATAAACCAATGTTTTAACAGTGTTTTTACAAATAATCAAATATATATTTTGTTAAAGAAGTACTGCTAACGTACTTTGTGCAAATGTTATAAAAACGCTTTAAAACCATGCTTTAAAGCCGTTGTAATTTTTTTTTTTAAATGTACTCCCAAAGTACTTTTTGCAAACGTTAAAAAAGCAATCCGAAATAATGCTTTTGTAAAGCTCTTTTTTATACATTTGGCAACAAACGCTCTGAAAATTTATTTGTTTGCGTTTTGTTTCTTGTACATTCTCTAATTTTTACCTGGTTATTTAATTGATTTAGTTTAAATTAAGATTTTAACCATATATTCTAAAATCTTCTTTGAATATTGTTTATAATTTCAAACAAATTTCTGGTAGATACTATTAAAACTTTAATTATTTTTTTTTTTCATATATTAGCTATTTTTTAAATTTAATCGATTTTTTCAGTTTTGTAGATTTTTTCTTCAATTTTGCTGATTTTTTTTAATTTTGTAATTTTTTTCAATTTGTTGTCATTATGGAATATAAAAACTGGAAATTTTATGTGCACCAAATTCATTTTCAGTTAAACATTTAATAGATATTATTAAACATTTAATTGAAAGTGTGTTGGAAATCAAACAAACGTTTAATTGAAATTTTATTGACAATAATTTTTAAGAAGTGCATATCTTAATTATTTTTAAATTTTTAGGAAAAAAAAATTTAAGGAAAAAGTCGATTTTTAGGAATATTTTTTTCAGACATCTAAAAAACTATTTGAGCGAGTTTAAAAATTTAATTAGTCACAAGACATAATTCTATTATTTTTTGGGTTTTTTTTTTAATTCCGAAACTTTGACCATAAAGGTCAAACTTCACTATACGATTTTTAGACTAATTGTCGAACTAATCCTATCGAGTTTCGGTGATATCGGTGAAATTGTTTCCCATATATTTAATTGCCACCCTAATGAGTTTGTTACTAGTTTTATTTATAGTACTTTAAAAATGTGTGATTACACGATGTCCACACTAGATAGAAACTTTGATATTTTTCTGTCAGCAGAGAGAACTATATTACGTGTGGTGCACTCATTACTGTTACTGTTAGTATTATATCTGATATAAAAAGAGAGTTGTTATGATAAATCTCTAAACAACAATATCATAATATAAACTGTCAAAATACTCACACACAAACACAAAAGATTGTAAACAAAAAATAAATTAAATTTAAACGCCTAAAATTAGAAAAATCCAAGAAAAAGTGTATTAAAAATTGTTTAACTGTTATAAATCAATTTAAAGTTATTTTCTAATCGCATAGTTGAAAATTAAATGAATAAACGGACTTCTTGACTCAAAGGAAATCAGAAAGTTATGAGAAGACATGATATAAATATCAATAAGTGTTGGCCACCCTAAACATTAATATGAACATAGATAATTTAATTCCGTTATTCTGCTGGCGTTCTTGCACCATATTATATCCAACTTAATATCTAATGTGGACACTAGGCCGGGTCGATTTGTATGGAGGCAAAAAAATCGCTCAACGTTCAAGGAAAATCGTATTCTAGGGATCAAAATAAGAAACTTTGCCGAAGGAACCATACCTCTAAAACGAATTCTGATGTCCCGACTTTTGACCCGTAGCGTCAAATTTTGAAAAATTCCACTTTGACCCATTTAGAGTGCCCCAATCGAATCCAACCCAATCGAATATAATTTATACATTCATCTGCTAGAGCGTCTTCCGGAGAAGAAATAGAGACACTAATCTTTGAAAGACTCCTCCTACTTTCTGAAATATCTCTATCCCGAGATTTGTACATTTTGCTATAAAAACACGGCTAAAAAGGCCCTTTTCAACTTAAATTTCAACCCCTTAACGGTCATCTAGAATGATGATTTATGCATTAATCTGCTAGCGCGTCTCTCGGAGAAGAAATAGCTAAAATAATCTTGGAGAGATTCCTCCTACTTTCTGAAATATCAAAGTAGGCTTTTTCAAAATTTGACCCTTTGGGTCAAAAGTCGGGACATCAGAATTCGTTTTAGAGGTATGGTTCCTTCGGCAAAGTTTCTTATTTTGATCCCTAGAATACGATTTTCCTTGAACTTTGAGCGATTTTTAAATCGACCCGCCCTAGTGGACACCGTGTTAGTTAACGAAAATAGATTGTTAAGATAACTAACGTGTCTTTTAGAAAAAGAAAACACAGAGGGGCTAATATTAACTCTCTAATGCGTTAAGACGTCTTTTTTACTTGAAAACGAGTTAACGTTGCATGATATAAATGAATTAAAACTTTTCATTAAATTAAGGACATTTACTGCAAGAACGTCAGAACTCAAAAAACATGATTTTCGAGTTAATGACGCATAATTATTCGTTATATCACATATCATATTGTGTAAAAAAAATCGTATTGATATCTTGTATACTCACATCTTGAGAGAAATTATGTCGTTATTTTTTTCTTCAAGGTGTAAGTAAATTGAAAACTTTAAACTCGTTTTCTACAATATCAAAAATTTTGAGTTATGACGTTATTGCAATAAATGAGCGATTTATCATAAAATTTTATGAAAATGTTCATTTTATTTATTAAAATTTTCATACGTCTAATGAAGAAGTTTCTTTTAAAATAGTTTCGTTAAAACATTAAGTTTATTAAATTTGTCATTCACTTTGTGAAGAAAACTTCATTAGTAAAACTCGTCTACGAAATTTCTCTCTGTACAGTCATATTGCCCCAAATGACAAGAAGCAATTAAAATAAAATATTAACAAAATTTTTTTCATGCAACAACTTACCATCTTTCTTCCATGCCTTCCATTTTAATATCTGGTATATTTGGTATCTTCTTATTTAAGTATTGTGAAGCTGTCTTCAACAAGGCCTCACTGTATGATTTCTCAATGGCAGACCTCTTAATGGTGAATTGCCGTATATCCTCCAGCAAATCACACTCATGTTGATTCTTCAACTGCAGCTTTGCCACTTGTTCAGTGTGTAAATTCTTTAAGAACTTCACATAGTTTCCCTAATTAGGCAGAAAAAGAATAACATCCAACAATACAAAATGGAATCAAATCGAAAAGGTAAAAATAGTATAAAATAATAGGAAATAGAGGGAAAAATATATCATGTAGAGAAATATTATAATGAGGAGACAAAAGCTAAAAATATACATATTTTTAATTATTTTTATATTGTACGGCTATTGGATAAGAGTAAAAGTAGTTTCGTATAGCTACTTTTTTGTCTTATATAACGATTAAGGGAAGTATTACTAGACCATGTCAACGGCTACAAAAGCCAGTCTTTGAAATACATCTTTTTTTTTAAAGAAATACACAGAAAACTATATTTCCCAATTTATTAAATCGATTTGTTGAAAATTTTAAAAGCTTTCAATTAAAAATTAATTGAATCAATTAAATAATTGCAGAAATTTAAAAATGTGGTGTCATTTTAAAGACACCACATCACTGTTCTTTAAACCGTGTTGCACAAAAATAATTATTTTTCGCGAAAAGGATAAAGAATTTGAAAAAAATTTTCTTAATTCGCGAATATCTCAAAAAACGCGTAATTAATTTTTATGAAATTTATTTTGCAATTAACTGAAAGTATCACTTACAACATACACAAATTTCAAGTTGGGAATCAGAGGGCTTCAAAAATAAACAGAAATTTTCCGAAAGTATCTTTGATATTGAATAGAAAATTTTGTATATTCACATAGTACCCTACAACAAATCTCAATACTTTTTGCTACGTACACGGACTTTCGCTATCACATCCTATGTCCATACAAAAGGACATTTAAAGTTAAATGTTTAAACAAAATTATTTAAATATTTGTACTCTTAAGTGCTGTCAATATAGATATTAAATGAAAGAAAATAATCTCTTCTGTTCCCCAAATTATTTGGCGTAATATTTCAGGACAACAAATTTAAAAAATGTGATCCTTCAATATCCTTGACTGTTTTAATAAGAACAAATTCATGTTAAAGGTTTGACTACACTGTAATACATATTCAAAATTTAGCCTTCTGACTTTATTAGTTTAGCAATAACTAATAAACATTTTAATTAGCCTTGTAAAAATAAAAATCAGAAGTAAAAAATTTAATATAATATATTAAAATTTTGTATGTAGATCAATATTTAAAGTGTTTGTTAATGCTTAACTAGTTAGTAAGGCTAGAAGGCTGAAATTTGAGTACGTAGTATCTTTAACATAAACTTTTTCTTTTGACGAACTTATTTAAAACAATCAAGGATCACATTTTTAAAAGGACATTTTCAAAAATGTTGGCCCTCAAATATTGCGACAAATAATTTGTGTAATAGAAGAGATCTTTCATCTTATATCCATATTGGCATCATTTAATATTGTCCTAACAAATAATCTATAGAGTTTTTTTTTTCAAATTTATTATTTGACCCTTTCAGTAATGTGTTGATAGATCTATTTCGGGAATTTTCTAGGTTCCCATCATCAGAACAAATAGATCTATCAACACATTCCTGAAAGGGTCAAATAATAAATTTGAAAACAAAAAACTCTATAGATTATTTGTTAGGACAATATCCTAATAAAGAAATATAGAGTATGGCCTCGAACTTGAATATTTTTCATTTTCATTGCACAATTAAAGGTCGAAAAAAACATAATTTTTATTTTTAATAAAAATTATATCAAACTTGTTTAATTAATATTTTACTAATTTATTTTGCTAAAAAAAAAATATGCTGATAAGCATATTAATAGTGTGGACGACAACCAAATTGAAAAGCATACGCAGAATGAAGTAAATGTCGCGCCACGTCAAGATGTAGTTGAGACAAGGAAAATTAATATTTTTGTATCTTTGCAAGCACCCTCCTGACTAAAGGGTTGCTGACTTAGCAACATTTTTTACTGACTTAACTAACTTTTTTTTTTGTGTATAAGTTTTTTTACACAGTTTTAAATACACACAACACTAATAAAAAAGTCAGTATATTCAGCAACCTTTTTGCTGGGAACATCCTTGCAGAATAATTGCTAATAGAAGCAAAAAATTTGCTAAATTCAGCAAAATTTTTGCTCAATTTACTAATTTTTTTTGCTGATATTATCAACTTTTCTGCAAATATCCTCACAGAAAATATGATGCTGACTTTACTGACTTTTTTTAAGTGTAAAATGCATTTGACATGCATAGGACTTTCAATTAGATCACGAATGTGAACACCAAATTTTATGTAAGCTTCGGTTTTTGAAATATTCACGAATTTAACTCTTACCAAAAATCAAGTTTTTTATTTTAAAATTTTTTATTAATTCATATACCTGAATAAACAACGAATAATATTTAATATGATTTAAAAGTATGAACTTTGACCATTTAAAATATATCAATTAATTGCGATTGTGTAAAGGATGTGGGATATCTTTGCAATTAAAGTGAAAACTTTCATTTAAAACCATATCAATTAATAGCGACTGAGTGAAGGATGTCTAATATCCTTGCAACTAAAGGGAAAATTTATTTTTTTTCGTGAATATTATAAAATTCCTTAATCGAATTTGTAAAATTTTAGGACATGATGTTAATTTATATTTAACTAAATTCATTTCATCAAAAAATTCAAAATTCAATTCGAAATACAATTTTTATAACTTTTTTATTAAAATTAATTTTGTATAAATTTACTATGGAGTATATCGAGGGCTTATATTCAATACCGTCTATCTACAAAAACACAATTTTTCAGGAGAGCCAAAAAAACTGTTTTATTCTCAAATAAGCAACAATTTCGATGAACTCATCTTCTACAATATTAACAAAATGTGTCTAACAAACGTTCTAACTAAAAAGTTTCTTGAAATTCGCGTTATTTTAGCTTCTATGGTAGAAGGACGGTATTGCCTCAAAAATCAAATCATTGTGTAGGAAAATAATATGTAGATAGACGGTATTGCCTTATTTTAAAATTAAGTTTGTATTACGGTTTTTGTATGGGGACCCCGAAAAAGGTGGGAGATAGGGGGTAGATATGTTCACAAGAAATGTTGGGGATAGAAAAATAGTAGGACCTGGTCTAACATTTGAACCCTTCAGGGAGCTAGGGGTTGTTTTTGACTAGTTTTTGTTTGTTTTTGGCATGGGTGTCTCAAAAAGGGTGTCAGATAGAGGGTAGGTGTGTTCAGAAGAATTGTTTAACCAGTTTAAATTCAAAGACAATGTTTTTTATAATTTTTTTATTATAATTTATTATAATTTTTACTGCGCGTGGCTAAGATTATAGAAGTAGTGATACTCCTCTGGAATTACCGCCTTTAACTCCTGTAAATGTTTCCATTTGTTTTGCTGAATTGGTAGTCGACCGGTATACAATTGTTTTGGTTCTATGTGACCTTCATATTGCTTTATTCTAATAGGTAGTTCAGTGTAATTATGATCAAAATTCACTTTAAACTTAATGGTACCACTTGGGGAATATAAGAGAGATCTTAGTTGGGATACTGTCGGATCATTTTTTGCTCGACCAGGTCTAATACTGGAAAATCGAATAAGGTTCGTATCCTTATAGTTCTTTAAAAAATCATACTTTAAATGTAATGCATCAAATGGCATTTTAATAATTTTGTTCTTGATTTTGACTCTTTTGCGGGCATCTTTGGTTACCCTGACGTAGTCGTATGGCAAATATATGGTTTGATTTTTCAACTTAGCCTCTATCTTTGCATGGGCACTGTCACACTCCATCTGGGTGTGTCCTTTCTGCAAGTATTTTTGTTCTATGATTTTGTTGTTTTCTATTGAAAAATTGGACAAAGCATTCGACAAAAAGTAATTACGGTTTTGGTAACCATCGGAGTAAATTATTATTGGTAGAGTATCTGTTAGACAGTGTGTTGACAAATGGTGCATTATGCACGAAATAAACGTCGGAGCGGAGAGGTCTCCATCAGTCTCGTTCCACCAGTAATTTGTACATTGATGCGTGGCGAGATTGTACACGGTAAAGTTGTGCACTTGTGCTAGAAAATAACATAAAGGGCACACTACCGCATACACAGCGTATTATGGTAGGTATTGATCGTTCGACAAGAGAAGTATCCGAAAAACGAACAGTGAATAAATAGATATCAAACAGAGAAATAGCCTGAAATTAAATAAAACGACAAAATTCTATGATGTAGATAGACGGTATTGCCGTCATAAAATTCATAAATAAGTATCTTTGTAGATAGACAAATGATAAAATACAGTACTAAAAATAGTTTTTTTCCACTAAAATTTTTACAGTACATGCAGATGGGGTCAGAGATGAGTTTGGCATAAAAAAAAAATTTCGTGAAAATGTAGATAGACGGTATTGAATATAAGCCCTCGATATATTAAAAGTACTTTTAACATTCATAATTTAAAATCATGAACTTTTTTACAGTTTTATCAGTTAGCAAACTTTTTTGTGCATGAATTTAATGTCCCCGACTATAACAAAAAGACTTTCGATAAAAAAAATTTTAAATATAAAAATGTTTATATGTGGAATAAGTATAAATATTTTAAATACGTTTAAATAATCCAAAATTTCTTAAAATGTTATTATTATTTAATTTCCATTAAAATACCTACACTCATAAAAAAGTTAGTTCAAGAAGTCGGGAATCCGTTTATTCCAATTCAGTTGAACAAATTTGTTTCTGTTGTTATTGTTTAAATCAATTATTTTATACTAACTCTTTTAACAAAATTTTTATTTTTTTGTAGATTTTCTATAAAAAAACAAAAAAAAAACATTTAACACTTTTCTTTTGATAGAAAAAATAACGCTTAAATAGTGCAAAATAAGATTAATTGAAAGTTTTTTAGACACATTTTGTTTTTTCTCTATGTAAGCCAATTACTTCCATGATTTTTCTCTTAATCGATTGTTTTTTAAATGTCAGCTGTCATATAAACCAGCAAACAAATTTATAAAATCAAATACGAAATAACTTTTACCTTAATCCAAAAATTCTTTTAATTTTTTTCGGGGTTTGAAAATTTATTGCTTACCTTTCGCGGTGGGGGCTGCATTTTTCTTGTTTATAATTTATATTTTTTTTTTAGTTTAGCTTCTACTATACTTTACTTTTTTTGTGTTTTGTCTACCACACTTAAAAGGGGGTGTGTGGGTTATGATTATATTCCAAATTAGTTGTCTATATTAATTTTGTATATACTTTTTTCTTTGTATATTGATTTTAATTTATTTCAAGCAAACAAAAAATAATACATTTTTCATCTAAAAATGTAGAAAAATAAATGACAAAATACAAAATTCAATATAAATTAGCATTTGATTGAAATAATAAAAAAAAAAAAAAATATAATACAAAAGCACTCAAATGCAAAATAGCAAATTAAGGATTATGTGTGTATGTGATTGACGAAGGATTTGTGTGTGTGTTTTTTTCCGTTTTGTGTGTGTTATATACACTTATGTAATATTTGTACATGAAAAAAATAAAGGATACTTTTTTTTGAAAGATTTTATAAAATTTATGTGTTATAGATTAAATACATTTTGTAATTAAATATTTTTTAAATCCAATAAAAACTTGAATTGCTTTAATGATTTTTAATTCATCACTATATTTTTGTAGCTCTAGATTTTCTTTTAGCTTAACCTTTTAATATTTTTTTTTTTTTGTTAATGGAAATTTGTGTAATATTTTAAATAAATTTTGTTAAATGTTGACTAACACTCTTCTTGGACATGGTCTCCTTTTTGGCCATTGATTTTTCTTTTAATTTTTACACAAATTTTTCACTTTTTCACAAATTCTTTTTTTTTCACTTTATGTGAAATAAAAAAATCACAAATTTTCTTTCTTACGTATCGATTTCGTCGCCGTCGTCGATGTTGGTGAAAAATTTCCTGTCTGCTATTGAAAAAATGTTCTTTTTCTTTGAGCCCTTAACATTTTGTTTTTAACTGGAATTGTGTGTTGAGCCCAAAATTAAGTGAGCGTAATTTTCCAATATGTTATATGTTGACGTTTCGTGGAGCCTGTGTATGTGTGTATAAATACAAGTAGATTTTCCTAGTATTGTAATGTTTTTCATTCATAAACATGACATTTGAAATGTTATTTTACCCTAACAGTGTTGTATTTTGAATACCTGCGCACTTTGAAGATTATTCTTTGACAGAATTTACAATTGTCAATAACATCATTATATTGGATTGGGGGAAAGATATTTCGTCGATTGATTATTGGAGAGCCGCACCGACCAAAAACATTTTTGCGAGAAAAACGAAAAAGGAAGTTTACAACAAAATTATTAAATTTATACAATATAGGTTTTCTTTTTTGTTTGCTATATCTATAGATGCATTTATTATTAACAATATTGTTAATTTTTACGCCTTTTTGCACTGAGTCTCCAGAGTTATTAACAATTTTTTAAATCACAATTTTATTGTTTTTCTTTCAAGTAGGTCAAAAGTTTTTTTTCTTTTCACCATTATAAAACTAGGTTGTCATAGTGCAAACCAATGCTTAAACTTTTTATTGTTTTTTGTTTTATATGCGTTGCTTATTTCAAATGTGTCAAACCAAGATTGACGAATAATGTTTTTATTTTTCTATAGAAAGTTTGACTCATTGGCCAAAAAGTGGTCAATACACCATACCAATGTTAAGAAATTTGTAAAAATAGGGATACGCAGCACATATGGGGCTGGATATCTCCTAATTGATACGAGGCATATAAAATCGGATTAAAGATTTAGAAAGAGGACACATTAATCATATATAATCAATTCCTAACTCAATTTTGCCAGAAATGGTCTATAGGTCTCACCAATATTCATACGACGATTTGTCGATATTGTTAAGCTATGGGTTTTTGAAAAGTCATAATAAAGCTTTATTTTAACTTTTTTTACTGTAAAAACAAATAATTTTTTATATACAAAATTTTCTTTCAAATTTAATGAAGTTACGTTGTGGAGGGCTAAGGTTTAACATAAATTAATAGCGTCCGACCGAACAGTTCGACCAAAAAACTATATTTTGTCGGATTTTTGATATCTAGAGGCAATGATGACAAATTTTGGTATTGGAAACATGTTTGTTGAGCCGATTTAATTCGATTTTGTGTATAAAATTTAAGAGAAAAGCCGAAGTTTAGCTATAAAGTTAAAAGTTCGGCCGCCGAACTATTTTCAATTTGGCCGAACTTTCTGATACCGCACAGTGAATTTATTGCTTAACTACAGACTTTTCTTCAAATTTGACACTCAAAATAGCATCTAATCAGCCCAATAAACATTTTTCCATCCGCCAAATTTGTCCATAATGCTTTAAAATACCGAATACAAACCAAATGCACTTTCTGGCCGAACTGTTCGGTCGGACACTATAAATTAATTCGTGAATTTTTTTTAAGAAATTAAAACTTACTCAAATTTCATTCCGGAAAAGCATTCTTATGGAATGAAATAGAAGCTATATATTGGAAAAGCTGCAAATTATGTAAATGAAATCGTTTTTGAATGATTCAAACTTGAAAGTTTAAAAATTTTCTTAATTCATTTCACAATAAAATGGTGAATGATTAAAGATTTGTTGTTTTTCCTTCGATTTAATTAAATCTACATCAGTATATAGATCTACTTGTATTTATCACATTTTAAAAATACACTCAAAAACATTTTTTGTCATATATTAGAACTTAAAAAGAACACCGCTATTTTTTTGGAAAACACTAATTTTTTATATTAAATACTTTTTAAAAAGCTCTTAAAAATTTTTTGATGCTTTTTCGATTTTAGTATTTATTTGACAGCACTTTAATTGTCACAAATCGAAATTTGTTCGGAAAATTAATGAAATAAATTAAACTCTTTTGCACTTTATCAATTCATTCCGTCGTGAAGATTCACTCTAAAAACCAAACTATGCTCTCAAGGCATTTTTTTTTTTGTAAAAAAATATGAAAAAAGTAATTCAATTTCGCAAAATTTGGTATGCCTCAAACTGTTTGAAATGACACCGCATTATAAATACTGTTCTAAAAACTCAATTTCATTAAAAGGCGCAAAAACGCAATGGAAAAAACTGCGAAAGATTAAAAATAGTTGGTTTCACTTTTTACCAAGCAGCGATATGGCAATTCCTTTGTATTGGTTTTGGTTTGGTATTGGTCTGACAGTTAAAAACTATGAGCAAAAAAGTAATATAAAATAAATGAATAAACTTTTTTAAGTTGTAAGTAATTTTTTTTTTATTTTTCGACTTTTGAATGGTCATTAATTCTTTTGGTTAAAACGTCAACGTGAAACTTAGCTTCGCATTGTCGCAGCTTTTTAGTATAGTCAACCTAAACCTTCACACGCCGGTAAAAAATATGGTTGCGGCCAAAAAACTATGTTTCATACAGCCATAAATGGTTGTTTCCATTAAATTATTATTGTATCAATCATATTTCACCAATAATATAATTGCTTTAACCATGTTGTGAGAAGTTGTGAGAAGCAATCAGCCCGAACAAATTTAATAATATTAAACAAAAAGACATAATAAGAAGAACACAACGCGTTGGTGTTAATTGTAATGGTGATATTTTTAGTAAAATAATTAATAATTTGGTAGTCTTAACCCAGTCTACCATAGGAGCCTAGGCAAATTTCCACGCTTTCTCTAAATGAAGTTATTGTTTATTATACATAAAAGTGTTATAAATTAAGTAAAAATGGATAAAAAAAGTGATTTATTTTCACGTAAAATAAATTGTAAACAAAAAAAATTAAAGAAATATGAAAGAAAAATTTTAACAAAAAACACGTTCTTTTAAGTCTGTAGGACGACATAATCATAATATGTTTGCAATGATAATAATATGGTAATAAATGATGACGAAATTCTTTTCCATGAATATAATATGACAACTGGAACTTTAATATGGTTATAGTGCAAATATTATGATTACTACAAACATATTATCATCATTATAAATGTATAGTGAAATTGTATTCTTAACAATATTTTAATGCGTATTTATGCTGTAATTACATATTTTCCATTATTTTATTTTGCTAACAAAATAAGATTTTTGCTGAAAAATAGGAAGTTAAGTTTTGCTTTTTTAGATAGTAAAATAAAAAATTTATGTAAACATCGCATAGTGATAAAATCCTTAATAACACAAATCTTATTCGTGAGTTTAAAAATTTATTTGTTTTTGTATGAAAACTTGTCTTTAATTTGCGAAAACTAGATTTATTTATTTTTTTTTTAAAGAGAAGCAACACTCAGGAAATTCTTCCTATTTATTAATGTGTTGCTTTCTTTGGAAATTGGATAGTGGAGAGATGAAAGGTGGGAAAAGATGGAGAGCTTCAAACATGGCAACACTATAATTGCGCGAGATGATAAGTCTTAGAACAGTTGTTGCTCGCCATCTGATGTAGAGTTGGCGAATTTATTGAAGCTTTTCGTTTCATAGCCCTGATTCATTATTTTATTTCGGTGGGGTTAAGTGCTATGGAAACACCGAAGGTGGGAGCTGCGATACATATGAGGGATAGAAAACTCATACATATTATTTTTCTAAATTGATGTTGCCGTCACCGGGACTCGAACCCGGGACCATCTGTGTAACAGTCCAACGCGCTAACCATTACACCACAGCGCCCACTAATTTAGGGGGAGAAGGCTTTTCAGGAAGAGTCTCATAAAAACCGAACGATTTCGAATATCGGAAAAATATCAGACACCCCCACGATTAAATGAAATAAGCAGCACTATGAAGGATTGTTAGCTTAACAGAACTACAATTCCTTAATAAATCGCCAGATTAAATGTTACTCGAAACACATATTCTTGAATAACAAAAATACTTGAAAGTATTTAGAGGAAAATTGTACACTTGTGAACAGGTGCGGATCCAGGAAAAGGTTTTGGGGAGGGCAGTTAGAGTATTTTTGATTAATTTTCAATTCTTTTTGATTTTTTTTGTATTGAAAATTTTTATATTGGGGAGGAAATGTCCCATTTTGCCACCCCTGGATCCGCGCCTGCCGGTCAGTAGATCTTCAAACCCATGTTCATTATCAGTAGATTCTACTGTAAAACTTTCTAAGTGCATGATGAAATTAATATATTTCCTTGAGAATGAATTAAATGGTTTGTAAATATTTTTAATTAAATTTTGGCCCGATAGAACGAACTGCATTCAGAAAAGTTCTTCATTTACTGCATGACAGTTATTTGTGTAGTAATGCGTTAGTAGTTATTTTAATTGCAATAGCAGTTGTTTTACTTAGAAAAATAGTTTTCAATGTTTTTGGCGTTTATAACAAGCGGCTTGTTTATAAATTTAAACTTTAATCGTTTTTTTTTTTTAATACGAGTTGTGTTGTTTTAACCTCATTTGTAACTGTTTTTTCTACAATCGACAGTTAATTTTTAACTGTTAAGAATACAGAATATACTGAGTTTTTAAGGGAAATGTCTTTAAAATCTAACCATTCTTCTAATAAAAAATTAATCAAAATCTAATGGTTTTCGTAAGAAAAAGTTCATAGAATTTGTGTGAAGGCAAATAATTTAATAAACATTTGTAAAAATTAATCATCCATAGTAGAAAGAGTTAAATACTCTTGAAACTTGTGGTAATCCATCGAAAAATGAATTTTTATTGCTGTGTCAATGATTGGCAAGGTAGGGATTTTCAACCGAAATGTATAAGGTTTTCAGTCGTTCAGTCGAGGAAAAAAATTCATTTTAAAGTTATGTTTCCTTGATAAAAATAATTATTTGTAAAATTTTTAAAAGTTTTTTGAAATAAATTTTTGTGCACAGTTAAAATTATTTTTTTTTTAGTAAAATTAAATCAATTTACTGAACTGTTACCCAAAAATTTAATTTCAGATATTGGCCATAAAATTAAAATGAAAATTTTTCAAATTCTAGGTTCGAATCATCAGAATACGTTTTGAAAGAAGTGACAATCCCATGCAAATATCAAACATTCATATAACTTAGTTATCCCACTAACTAATATATGAGCTCGAAGTTAAAGATTATCACCATTGATCAGAAATAAATTGAAAACTTGTTTGTTTATGTGCAAGCTCTACCTTTGGTAAAATACATGCTTTTTATTTTTATTTCCTAGCTCCAACTATTAAACTAAAACTAATTCCAAATTTTATTTTTAAAAAATGTAAACTACTAAATCAGCAAAGGCAGCAGAGCCAGAAGGGTGGAAAGTTGGTTGTTAGAAAAACTGGGTAAATTTATCAAATATTTTACTAACACTTAGTTTATTATATATAAAATCAAACAGACTTTTTTGCTGTAACTTAGTTGTATAAAAACATCTAAAAAACTAAAAAAAAATCTGATATATGTATATTTTAGGAAAATAATGAAATATTTTTATTTTTTTATTACAAGAAAACAAACGCTATTTTTAGGAAAAATGTTAAAATTGCCAAACAAAAAGCATATGAAGTCTTTACGTCTAAAATTAACCCAAAAATGAAAATTATCGACATGTGGAGAACAATTAAATGTTTTTCAGACAAAACTCCAACAATTCAAAACATAAAAGCATTAAAAAGGCCTGATGGTAATATTACAACAACATCCGAAAATATAACTGAAATACTTGCTTCACAATTTTCTAATATTTCATCAAATTTGAATTACTCAGTCGAATTTTTAAGAGAAAAAAACATGTATTTATCTGGAAACTATTCGCCTTTAAACATTAGTAAAAATGCTAAACTAATTGAAGAACAAATCACAAAATATGAACTACACATAGCTCTGAAGACCACTAAAGATAACAGCCCCGGCCCTGATAGAATAACGTACTCTATGA
Source organism: Delia radicum (assembly GCA_021234595.1). NCBI lineage: Eukaryota > Metazoa > Arthropoda > Insecta > Diptera > Anthomyiidae > Delia > Delia radicum. The sequence goes on along the minus strand of CM037853.1, from coordinate 7,378,923 downwards.
TTAAAAATGGTCCTGAAACGTTTAAACAGAGACTCCTAGATTTATTTAATAACATCTTCAAAACTGGAATCATTCCACATGTATGGAAAAGATCAAATATAATTTGTATACCTAAACCCACAAAAAACAAACTAGAACCAGAGTCTTATAGGCCAATTTCGTTAATTTCTTGTACCAGCAAATTATTAGAAAAAATAATAGCTAAGCGAATTTCATGGTTTCTAACTCAAAACAATTTAATCAACGTTAAACAAACTGGTTTTAAGCAAAACAGCTCAACAACAGATGCTCTAATTCACATTGAATACTTTCTTGCAAAAACACTATCTTCACGTAATCACTGCTCAATCTTTAGCATTGATTTCGAAAAAGCCTTCGACAAAATCGGCATTCACAACATTCTTGGCCAATTAAAGGACTGGAATGTGGGAAAAAATATCTATAACTACGTAAAATCTTTTCTAAGCAACCGAATATTTTCTGTAAGGGCAAACGGACACTTCTCAAAATTAACCAAACTTGATAATGGTATCCCACAGGGATCTCCACTATCTGTCGTCTTATTCTTAATAGCGTTTGAAAAAATCAACCAAATAATGAAAAACCACAAACAGATACATCACTGCTTATATGCTGATGATTTTTATTTGCTTGCAAAAACAAAAAACCCACAAGAGGTTCAAAATTCACTGAACAGAATTTTTATCGATCTCAACAAATGGTCTAAGATATCTGGTGCTTCAATATCACAAGAAAAAAGTAAACATTTACATATATGTCGTAAACACAGATGTTCTATAGGTCAATTTCAAATAAACAGCGCAGCTTTTACTGATGTCAAAGAACTCAAAGTTCTTGGCCTTATTTTCAATAAGACATGTAATTGGAATAGTCATATAAGGTATCTAGCAGGTGATCTCTCTAAAAGAATAAATATTCTTAAAAGTATTTGCGGTCTTTCAAGTGAAAGCCACATTAACAGTTTAACTAATGTTCTTAAATCAATCATACTAAGCAAAATTGACTATGCCCTAATAATATATGGAAAAGCATCCAAAACACAGTTGTCAATTATTAAGAAATACTATCATCACGCATTACGAATCATTTCACAAGCTTTTAGAACAACACCAATATTGAACATGCTTACAGAACTGGGGCTACCAACTATAGAAGACAGATATTGTAAACTCATCAGCACCCAAATAATAAAAATTTCACAAATCAAAAATAATGTTATATTTAATGACGCTAATAACTTCTCAAAACTAAAAAGAAAACCTAAAATAGAAACTACTATAGCATCAATCACAAAATCAGCTAATAGTCTATCAATTTCTTTAAACAAACCATCCAATTTCAGAGTACACTTTCCGCCCTGGACTAACATAGAAGCGCATTTTATTAAAACCACAAATACCACCAAAAAGAACTATAATTCAGACCAGATTATTCAGCAACACCTAGAACAAATAAACACTTATAAAAACCAAAACTACATAATCTGGTACTGCGATGGCTCCAAAACAGCCAATGGCAATGCATTTGCTGTAGTTGATGAAAACAATACCATAGTCAAAACTGGAATGCTTCCTGACTATACTTCAATATTTACATCAGAAATAACAGCCATAGAAGAAGCAATCAAACTTAAACCGTCTGGAGTGAACCTCATAATATGCACTGATAGCCTATCATCCGTTAACGCCTTGAAATCATATAAGCACTCTGATCCCCTAATCTCCCGCATCAAAGAAAATCTTGTTCGCAGCAAACACACAAAAATTCTCTATACACCGGCTCACATGAACATTAAAGGAAATGAATTTGCAGACACGATTGCTAAAATCACTAACAAATCCCCAACCATATTGATCAATAACTACACAAAAAAAGATATTCAAAATCTAGTAAAAATAAAACAATAACACTTTACCAAATGCATACTATAAAAAAATAAACCCTCTTTTACAAAAACCAACATATCCTACCAACTTTACTAAACAACAACAAAAAATTTTTACTAGGCTGAGATTAGGCCACTCCAAATTAACCCATGAATACATCCTTAAAAACAGCTCCTCACAACCGGTATGCCCTAACTGCGACAACATCTTAACTATGGATCATCTCTTATCTTGCTTCAACAAAAACAACCAAATAATATCTTTAACGGAATCCATACAGAACTTTGATTATAATCAACTAAGAAAACACCTACCTCAAGATGTAGTGAACAAATTATAAACTATTTAATACTTTTTAATTATATATCATCTTTTGTAATCAATTAATTATGTAAATACTTAAAATCATACTTCATTAAAGGCGAAGGCCCTGGCAGCCAGTCCTTTTTCTCTATACACATTTTCTGCAAATTAAATTTGCATTAAATAAATATTAATAATAATAATAATTATTATTTAAAAACCCAAATTTTTTACTCACTTATTTTTTGAGTGTATGAATGGAAAAATGTAGAAAACCGATAGTGTCTTACTTTTGAGATAAGTTACCAGCAACATAGTTGTTTAAAAAAAATTGTGTAATTCACTAAAATTTACCAAAAACTTGTTTAAAAACTTAAGTTTAGTTCTTAATAAAAAATTTCATTACCACTTGATTTAAACAACAAAATAATTATTCAATTTGATTAAATAAATTTGTTAAAATAATTAACTTCTGTTAACACATTTGACGATATTTCGGCAAAATAACCAATCAGCAAAAAATTCATTTTCTAAACAATTTGTTAAAATGACGGACAGGTTCTGTTGGTTGTATAGTGATCACCCCCATACACAGAAAAATGTAATTAATCGATTGTTTGAATATCAATGGGAATTTAAACAATTTTTTTAATTTATTCAATTAAAAAATTTATTGAATTTTCTAATATATCCATACAGTGTTGACAATGTGTAAACAAAATTTTTAAAAATTTGGCAAACTATTTTTTTTTTATTTTATTTAAATTAAATAATCAAACAAATGTTTAATTATATCAATATATTATTTAATTTGTAAATAAAAGGAAAAAAAATCGCAAATGATTAACTTTTAATAAGTTGAATAGTTTACTGATTTCAAATACACGCGAAATCGTAGTTATTTCACTAGAGTTTGCAACACTCTTTTTGTTGAGATATTCGTGTACGCACGAAAACTTAATTTAGTTTAGTGTTTTATCTGTGGTAATAAAAGTGCACATGTGAATTTAAATAAACCTTATCAAAAAAGGACAATTAAACTATTATTTTTGTAAATAATTAAATTTTCAATAATTATAAGTGTCATTAAACTATCATTTTAAAGTTGTGTGTGATTTTTTAAGAAAGCAATTCAATTACAAGAAAAAGTTCAAGACAAGACAAGCAAAACAAAAAATTTGTCTTTACTTTTATTTGTTTTCTTATAATAAATTTTTTTTAAAATTAAAAAGCTTTAATTTTATTATAAATAAAATGTCAATTTAATTTACAAACCTACATTTCTTTTTTTTTTATTTAATGAGAGGCATATAATAAAAATAAAAAATACCAGTTTTCAATTTAAACTACCATTGTTTTCTGCTCAAGTTTCAATTAAAGTTTTAATCAATTTAACTAAACTTTTTAATTGAGGTTGTAAAGAAAAACAATAACTCTTTTAATTGATATTATTATTATTTTAATTGAAAGAGTTTTAATAAACTGTCTGCAAATTTTTTTAGTTAATACTATCATTTCAGTGGTAGGTGCAAAATCAATTAAAATATTAATTGACTCAATAAAATTTTTAATTGAAACCCGTTTTTAGTTTTTTCTGTGTACATCAATTTAATATGGTATTTAGTTGATTTCACCGCTGTTTTTGGTTCAATGTACAACCAAAAACTAGTTGTTTTGAAAAACTTCTAATTTAAAATTTATATCAAATACAAGTAGTGTTCAAAACCTACTTTTTTGGTTGTTTTGGTTAAATAATACTTGAACACACGTAATAATAATATATCATTATCAATAGATTTTACCGACATATAGCTGCTAGTGCATACTTTAAACAAATGTTAATAAAGTCCACTATTTTATATTTTGATTTCTTAATTTTTATATGATTTTACCAACATAATGCTGTGAGTGCATAATTTCAGCAATCGTTAATGTAGTCCACAATTTTATATTTTGATTTTTTTTTATGAATTTAATTAACAAATTTATGGTAATTATTATTATGATTTTTGTATTAAAACTTAAGATATCAAGATATGAACTATTTATTGATAAGATTGTTAAAATAGTTAAGAAAATTTATCTTCTTTCGTAATTTATTTCCGAAGCTAATAATAAAAACGTTATAATAACTTTTAATTTGTTTAACAAATTGTTACTGAGGAATTGAGTATTTCAAATCTAACTATTACATTTTTTTTTTTTTTTATTATCAGTTTTATGAATTTTAACAAGTAGAAAAGCCTTCGCTAACGTTTTCACTCAATTTTTTTAATATAGTTCGAGTGTTAAAAGCAATGATAAATAAAAACTATGTATTTTGTTTTTTATTGATAAGACCTAAAATCAATTGAGTGTATTGATGGCTTAAATGTAGAAAGCCACTAAATCGATTTTTTATTTCTTTAGATAAGAACGCGAAAACTTTAAATAATCTAAAAAAAGCTTTGGATATAAAATTTCTTTTAATGCTGTTTTTATTAACTTTTTTCCTTCTTCGTTAAAGAAATATATATACGAGTTAGGGCCTTTCTACATTACGTCATCGATATGAAAGCGTGCTAAAGTTATATACTCATTGAAAAGTTAATTAGTTAACTCGGAGCTGTTTAAAAACACTCATTTAAATTTATGAATACAAATCGTTTGCTCTTTTGTTTTCCTTCGATAAAAATACCAAGTCTTTGATTTTTTTCGATTGTTTAAAACAGGAGTGCCCAAAAGTTCCTTATGGAAGAGCAAACACCAATACATTTAAAGAAAAACTAATTTTTATTCAATATTTTTTGTTGTAAAAACCAATCCATACAAAGAAAAAAGAAAAAAATATTTCAATGTTTACCAGCAAAGCATACGAAAGTGTTGTTGCTTTGCGCTTGCGTGTATAAAGTGAAGAACGACAAAAAAACTAATAAGACAAAGTTGTTTGTGTATTTCGTATTGCTAGTGCTGAGCGCTCTATATGTGTATTAAAACACACAGCATATAGCTAAGTGTTTTTACAAAAACAATTGAGTACCAAGCGCATAGGCCGTGGGCACCCCTGGTTTAAAATATTAGAAAATTATGATCTATTAAAAATGTTCCATGTAATCGATGCTCGAGGTAATTTTGGTGGAAAATCTAAACTCAAAAAATGTTTTCATGAGAATCGCCTGAAAATTACAGTTAAAAAGGCGAAAGGTATTTACTAGAGATGTCACAAAAAGTGTCTTCGGCACTTTACCGAATATTCGGTTTAACCGTGTACAGAATCTTTGCCGAATAGTTATTTTACATATTTAATATAAATTTCATATAAAAATAAATAAACAGGAAATTAAACTGGACCACTTATGGTCCAATTAAATTCCGGCCGGGTCGATTTGTATGGAGGCAAAAAATAGCTCAACGTTCAAGGAAAATCGTTTTCTAGGGATGAAAATAAGAAACTTTGCCAAAGGAACTATACCTCTAAAACGAATTCTGATGTCCCGACTTTTGACCCGTAGGGTGAAATTTTAAAAAATCCCACTTTTGACACTTTAGAGTGCCCCAATCGAATCCAACCTAATCGAATATAATTTATACATTCATCTGCTAGAGCGTCTTCCGGAGAAGAAATAGAGACCCTAATCTTGGAAAGACTCCTCCAGGAGGAGTCCTCCTACTTTCTAAAATATCTCTATCCCGAGATTTGTACATTTTGCTATAAAAACACGGCTAAAAGGCCCTCTTTCAACTTAAATTTTAACCCCTTAACGGTGATTTATGATGATTTATGCATTAATATGCTAGCGCGTCTCCCGGAGAAGAAGTAGCTCCCATAATATTGGAGAGATTCCACCTACTTTCTGAAATATCAATGTGGGCTTTTTCAAAATTTGACCCTATGGGTCAAAAGTCGGGACATCAGAATTCGTTTTAGAGGTATGCTATCTTCGGCAAAGTTTCTTATTTTGATCCCTAGAATACGATTTTCCTTGAACGTTGAGCGATTTTTAAATCGACCCGCCCTACTGTATATATATATATAAAAAATTATCTTACATCAGTATAACCAGCCGTAAAATTTTAAAGAAAAAGATTTTGTAAAAACTTGAATTTCTCAATATTTTAAACAACAAATGCAATTATTTAAAGTTTTTTTCTTCTTCTAAGCTATTTTCTCTCTAGTAATTTACCTTTAAAAATCTAAAATGTTGTTATTTTGTACAAGTAAGAAACTACTAATAATTTATTAGTAATAAATTCAGTAAAAATAACTGACAAATTTTACTACATTTATTTTAAAACAACTGACAAAATTTGTAAAAAAAAAATACAGTTGTTTCAATTACTTCATCATACTAAACATTTTAAGTCAAAATTCCAATTTTCTGATTTTTATTTGAAAATTTAAGAATTTATCAATAATAACCAGAGAAGACAAATTCGTCCTATTGCTTTTTTAATTTTATACCCCGATTTTTTTCTTTTACAATTTATTGATTTTTAATTTTTGGTTTTAAAAATTATTTTTTTTTGAGATTTTTGAGCTATAAAATTGTATTTTTAAAAATTTATTTGCTTTAAATGATTTTTTTTGCACATTTTTTACTTATTCTGGCAGAAAAGAACTGGGGGAATAGTATAGAAGTGTTTAATAATTATACAGCTCCATAAATTTCAAGTTAGTTTTAAAATTTCTTGTACAATATATGAATTTTTTAGAAATTTTTTACTATATATATTTTATATGTTTTACAAAAATTTGTATATATTTTACTAGAACTTTGTAAAACTAACTTAAAACTTATGTAGTTATATAATTACTAAGTACTTTGATAATATTCGCCCAGTTTTTTTTCTGCGTGTTTTGTTAAGTAATTTTTTTTATTTTTTTTGTGGTTTTGCCTTATTTTTGCTTTTTGTCCAATATTTTTTTGCCATAAACCCACTGTGCAAATTCTTTCGCTAAATGTTAACAAAATAAGAACAGCAAAAATAAATCTTTTAACTTAACTTAAACTTAAGTTATATTCGATGTGAATTTTAGTTAATTTAAAATAGTTTTTTACTCGGTAAAATTTGGAAAAACTTTTACTAAACATTTGTAGACTCAACAGAGCAAACAAAAACTGTTTTATTAACAAAATTTTTGCTATATTTACCTCAAATTTAGTTGAATGCAAATTACAGTTTATTTTACTGATTTTTAGCATTTTCAGAAAACTATTGGTAGTTTTTTCTATAGAAAAGCTCTAGTTTTTAACCATTTAGAATAAAGTTTTTAGAATATTTAATTTCTGAACCTCATGGAGACTTTAAAAAAAACTCTTAAAAACTAAAGGGTCCACCATCTAACGTTTTTTTCTTCAACTAGTGCTTATTTCGTGAATGGTAACACTTAGCTCATGTCTGATTTGACAGATAATTAGTTTTATCCTTCCGCTGAACGAATATGGTCCGTATGTTCGTTATCTTGTGAAAAAAGTGAAAGAAACTGGCATCCTCATCGATAAACCAAAGCGTGAAAAGCCAAAAACAGTGGGTACACCCGAGAATATTGCTGGTGTGGCAGAAATTGTGCGTGAAGCGCCATCAACATCAATTCACCGTCGTTCTCAACAATTTAACATTTCGGAGACATCATTGAGACGAATTTTGCATAAAGACCTTGGTGTAACGCCATACAAAGTCCAATTGGTTCAGGAGTTCAAAAAAAAAAAGTTATTTGGCGGACCCTTTATAAATATTTATATAAAAACCCGAATAAAATCTTAGATAATTTCGAAAAGAAGTGTTTAGAATCGGAAAGTTTCAATATTAAAAATCTTAAGTGGTTTTAGGAAAATAAATATTCAGGACGAAAAAAGTTAGCAGCATTATTCAGAAGATAATATATATTTTAAAATCTAAAGTTTTTCGATTGCGAAAGCTTATGGGAATTAGAGTATTCTTTGAAAAGAAACCGTTGTTAGAATTTGAGAGAGTTTCTTTGGACGAGTTTTATGGAAATTTTTCGTTAAACTAAGGACGTTTTATTCACAAAGTGGATTGAAAATTTAATGATTTTTATAAAATTATTTTTATGAAACTATTTCAAATTAAACTTTTTCATTAGGCGTATGAACTTTTTCATAAATAAAACGAAATTTTGCATAAATTTTTTAAAAAACTACATTAATTTAATAAAAAGCTTCAATAGAGGAATTCGAGCGAAACTTCGTTGATTTATTGCAGAAATGCATTAACATCATGCATAAAGTTAGCCGCATTTTTCAGAAGATAATATTTTAAAATCTAAAGTTTTTCGATTGTGCAAACTTATGGGAATTAGAGTGTTCTTTGAAAACTAACCGTTGTTTGAATTGTAGAGTTTCTTTGGACGAGTTTTATGGAAATTGTTCGTTAAACTAATAACGTTTTATTTACAAGGTGAATTGAAAATTTTATGATTTTTATAAAAAAGCTTCATTATTTTTATGAAACAATTTTAAATTAAACTTTTTCATTAGGCACATGAACACATGAATAAAACGAAATTTTTCATAAATTTTTTAAAAAACTACATACATTTAATAAAAAGCTTCAATAGAGGAATTCGAGCGAAACTTCGTTGATTTATTGCAAAAATTCATTAACATTATGCATATTATTCTGTCAGTGTATGAATTAAATCATAAAAATATGTTAAGTCTAAAGTGACTTTTCAACTAATAAAGTTTATTCACAAAAGTTAAGCGAAAACTAGTAACATTTTACCAAGTTTTTACGAGTTTTTTTTTACTTAATTATTGAATAATATATGTGAAAAAACTTTATTAGTTGAAATGCTCCTAGTTACTTGGCAACGATTTTTTTTGTGTAGGCATCTTAATCTGAATTTGAATAGAGGAAAGTAAATTCACTGTGTTTTTAAGATTTCATAAAAAAAATAATTTTTTAGATGAAATCTAAATTTGAGATAACTGTAATTTTCAGTAGATTCTAGTGATACACTTTTTTGAGTGTATGTTGAGATAACTCCAATTTTTAGTAGATTCTACTGATAAACTTTTTTGAGTGTATATTGAATGTATGAAAAATATATGAGTTTTTCAACTATTTGCTTTTATTTAATAACCTTACAAATAAAGGTATTTAACTATTTAACAACATTTTTTTTTATAAACAAACTTAGGCAACGGGGGCAACGGGTAAATGATCACCATGGGGTTGGAAACCATTTTCATCAGCAATATAGTTAACGGTATAAGTTTTACCATCATCAGCAACAAAGGAGAAAGAGCCTTTAACTGCAAGAGATTCGTGATCGGAACCAATATTTTCTACATGACCTGAAGCCTCAGCTGCGGTACCATCGCTAGTTTTGAAACTGTTATTTTTAAAACAAAAATACAAATCAGAATTAAAATTTTACATTCTTAAACGAATTCCTTAAAAACTTACGCATAATCAAAGTTTTCGGGTCCTACATCAGATCTGGACTCCAAGATTTCTACATCGGAAGGTGCAGCCAAAACTACAGCGAAGAGAGCAGCGAAAACAATGATAAATTTCATAATGATAAAGTTTGTTATTCTGTTGATGGTGCAAACTGTATAGATACTTTTTGTTCGGGACAATTGAGTTTTTATATTCATTAGCAATACACTCAGGAAATTAAGAAAGTAGATATTACTAAATATGACAGTTGAAATGACTACAACTTTAGACAAAAAGGCGATGACTGTATTTGTCATAAAAATTACTAACCATGTAGTCATTTTTAACTTTTGATAAAAAAAAACTACAATAGTAGTAAAAACGACTAACGAAGTTGTCAAAAACAGCTAAATGAATGCATAAATCATAAAAACGAGAAACAAGACAATAAAAACAATGAACATAAAACGAGTATATAATTTGTAAAAACTACTGTTTTTAACAGTTATTTTTTCGGTATTTTAAAATTTTTTTTTTAAAAAAAAAAATATTTTTTTCTTTTAATTACAATAAGAATTTTAATTTCATACATCCTATTCAAGTTTAAACGGTATTTCAGTTATGACGTTTTCGTTTTCTAATTATTATTTTCAAACTATGAACATATCAATATTAACAACTATAAACTAAAAAATTAACTGCTTATTGCAAACTTATTGTTTTGGTAGTTGTTTATTAAAATACTAAAATAACTACTCAAATCAACTCTTACAGTAGTACAGTGTTTTTGGTTAGTTATTTTTTGAATTGACTGCCTAAAATATTTATTTTCCATTTTCTCATAGAAAAATGACTGCAATAACAGTTAAAACAACTATTTACTACTGTTTACTACCCGAATGACCTGCATGTAGTTACTGTAAGAATATTCTGAGTGTACTTACCAAAATAAAAATAAAAGAGACGTTAAAATCATTAGTGCAGTTATGCAAGTATGCAAATTTCGCAAATTAACAAAATCGGCAAAAACCAGATCTTCATAGAATGATAAAAATCTAAAAAAATTATGGTCTAGCTTAACGACTTTTTTTTGGATACATTTTAAATTAAACAAAATGAGTGTTTTTGATGAGAACGAATTTTAAATTTTTTGTTTATCACAAGTATGTTAATAACAGTGAAACCTTTTAAATATGAATACGGTAAACGCTTTTCATACCAGATTTTGTTCGGGTGAAGGAAGTAAAACAATTTGTTACAAGCGAGCAGTTTTACTGAGTTATTCTATAATTCGCAAGATTTTAAGTAATTGAAAATTAAATTATTTAATTATTTTGGATTTTGTCGTCTTATTAAGTCTTATCTTAGCAATAGAAATCAGATTCTTTCTATTCGTGATTTTTCTTCGTGTACTGTTCCTATAACTAGTGGTGTTCCGCAAGGTTCTGTCATTGGTCCATTGTTGTTCATTATGTATTTGAGTGATCTCTTGAGAATTGCTAATGGTCTGTCTTGTCAGCCATTTGTTTATGCTGATGATGTGCAGTTCCTTTTATGCTGAAAAGCACTTTTTTGACGTCCTAGAAGAAGGTATTAATTTTATAATTAGGGAGGTATAAGATTGGACTTCTGTCAATGGGTTCTCTGTTAATCCGGGAAAAACGAAGGTTATGGGTTTTGGGTTTTTACCAGATATATGATTTTGTTGACAGAATGAAATGTCTTGGAGCTATCATAAATAATAGTTTAAGTTTCTCGCCGCATATTAACAGAGTTTCTTCTAAAATATCATTTTTATTAAGAAGACTATATTCTCTGGATTTGTATCTTTCACTATCCATTAAGGTACGCATTGTTAAAGCTTTGTTAATGCCTCATATACTTTATTGTGCTGAGGTTTTCTCTGGTACTACCGATGGTGAATTTGAGAAGTTTTCTAAAATTTTTATTAGAATTGTTAGATTTGTCTACGGGGTAAGGCTTCGTATGCATATCACTCCTTATGTGATCAAGTTTCTAGGATTTTCTTTTCGCAACTATGTCGGTATTAGGATCTTATTGTTTTTCTATAAAACAATGCTAAATGGTTTTCCCGAATACCTAGTGGATAATTGCCACTTTAGTCAGCGCGTAAGAAACCAGCAATTAATTTACCCTCCTTGTCATGCGAATATTTATGATAGATCGTTTCAGAGGAGAATGTCTCGATTATGGAATCACTTACCTAGAAATCTGAGGTGCTTTTTTTTTTTTTGTAAAAAAAAAGATAGGCAACGCTCAGGAAATACTTCCTATATTTAGAGTGTTGCTTTCTTTGGAAAGGGATAGTATAGAGATGAAAGGTGGGGAAAGATGAAGGGCTTCAGACATGGCAACACTGTAATTGCACGAGATGATAAGTCTTAGAACAGTTGTTGCTCTCCACCTGATGGAGAGTTGGCGAACTTATTGAAGCTTTTTGGTGCATAGCCCTGATTCATTATTTTACTTCGGTGGGGTTAATTGCTATGGGAACACCGAAGGTGGACATTGCGATACGTATGAGGGATAGAAAAAACTCATACATATTATTTTGATGTTGCCGGCACCGGGGATCGAACCCGGGACCTTCTGTGTAAAAGTCCAACGCGCTAACCATTACACCACAACGTTTGATCGTTTTCAATTCTCTTTTATATATATATATATATATATATAAGGTGGCGCAAAAATAACCTTCCGATGTTTTTTTTTATTATGTATTTATTATGTATAGCATTTTCTGATAGGACGATTACTTTTGCGCCACCTTATATTTCTTTTTTTATTATTTTTTATCTCTACTTGCTACAGCCTGCTAATTGCTAAAGGAATATGGTGATTGCGTATAATGCCATTTTATTTGTATCCTTTATTTATTTACTTTTTTCTACATAAATTATTTTATATATTATATTTATATTTTTATTATTTATTATTTTTTATACTCTGCATTATTTAGTAGCTTTTATATGGCCATATATGGCCTAAATAGGCTCGGTTATGTAAATTGAAGAAATAAAAAATAAAAAAAAAAAAAAACTTTGATTTCTTCTTTTTAAGAAATCGATTAATCAAGCAGAATGATTAATCAGAATTTTGATTTATCAATTAAGTGATTAATTAAACATTTTATTAATCAGAATTATGATTAATTTAAATTTTTAATAATCAGACTTCAATAATTTGATTAATATCGAAAAAGTTAAAAATAAAAAAAATAAAAATTCTCTAATTTTATATTTGTAGATATTAGATTATACATAAAGATAAAGACGATTATACATTGGTCAGACTAATGGTGACTGACCACTGGTTAGACATGTTTTAACACTGGCCATTATTAAACTCCATATTTCGGTATTTAATTGATGAAAGAAAACATTACCAATAGGGAAACCCAAGAAATTATTCAATTATTCATAAATTTGATTAATCAAAATCACGATTAATTAATTAATCATGATTTTTGAATAATAAAAATTACTGATTAATCGATTTATCAAATTTTTTATTAATTTAAATTGTTGATTAATTAATTAATCAGGATTTTGATTAATCAGAAAGTTCGATTAATAGGTTAATCGCACATCCCCAGTTTGAAATGTTTGGAAATTGTTAATGTTTAAAAAAAGTAAAGATATACAAAAAAGTCATCAAAAGGTGTTTTCAAACTCAATTATTGGTACCATTTAAAAAAAAAAATATCATAATTACACCCAAGAACCGTATTTTTTATACCTTTTATCATAAAAGTATGATGCAAAAAGTGTTTTTTTTTTTTACTTTTATTATTTTGAGAAAAAACGCTTTCTTTTATTTTTTCGGTCAACAATAAAATAAAGTTATCTAGTTATTTTGGATTTTTGAGCAAAAATAAGTCATGTTGATTGAGAAAATTGATTTAGTATTTTTTTTTTTATAAAAGGCAATTAACAATTCCCATGAAGGTAATTTTTATTGTGATTTATTAACTTTTATGCATTTACCTCGAGCTTGTACAATTTAAAAAAAAATATATTTTATTGCATTTTTGTAAAAAAAAAATAACTTTTAATTTTGCTCCAAAAAACTTTGATGTTTGCTAGAAAAAATTAAAACGCAAATTTTCAAAAGCGGAGCATTTTATGAATGACTTTTTGGCAAGGATATATAAGGTATATGTATGTGGAGACTTCCCCAAAACAACTTTCAAAACTATTTTATAAAAATGTAAATAAAATTGGTAAATATAAAAAATAAATAAAAAGTGGGAGACTTACCACGTTCCCATATATACTTTAATGAGTTTACCGACTTACAAGGAAACCACACAGTGGTGAATCCACATAAAAAAATATTAGACACGTATTTTTTAGGGGCGCAATCTCAAGTTCAGGGGTTAAAAAGTAGGGTCAAAATTACGTTTTACGTTTTTTTTACTATAGTTGAAATGTATTTAAAATACGCATCCACTGGTATATAAAACATGTCCAAGCATATCCTAAAATTTTTGTTATTAAAAAAAACTTTTTGCTACACTCAAAAAAAAGTTAGTAAAGTCAGCAAATAATTTGTTGAGTCAGCATAGTTTAAGTCAGGAGGGTGCTTGCAAAAAAAATGGCTAATGCCAGCAAAATCTTTTGCTTAAAATAAGCGAGCTGATTTTTAGCAACAAAGTTAGTAGATTCAGCAAAAGATTTTCTATTAGTTGATTAAAAACTAAAAAATCCTTGCTAAAAGTTAATAAAATTTTTTGCAGAATATTAGTAGACTGAAAAAAACTCAAAAAATTTTTTAGCAAAATTATATTTTATTTAATTTATTTGCTGAAAATCTGAAAAAAATTTGTGATTTTTTTAAAAATAATTTATAATACGAACTGATTACATGAATTAATTTAATATCTGAAAATATATAGAAATAATTATATGTACCATAAACAAAATTATCTTTCAACTACTTACATCATTGGTTGGCTAAATATTAGAATTGGGCAATCTAGTTCGTTTGAGTGAGGGTTCTTTCTAGTTCAATTGATCTCAATGAACTAGGTCGCTCTTCTAGTTCAATCGATCGTCGTTAGACTCAAAATCAACATAAAGAAAATAAATATTACTCAAACAACTCTACTAAATATACAAAAAAAAATTTGCAATAATAAAAAGGAAACATAAAAAATTACATAAGATGTGTGTCCTTGTCTTTCGCTATAGTCTGTCAACCGTTTATTTTTTTTGTGCAATTTGACCACACTACTTTAATAATTGCTTTAAAGATTTAGGTTTACACATTTAATGTTTAGCAAATTTAAATATTTTATATTTAATTTAATTAATAGCCGTTGAAAATACAAAATTAAAATTTTTTTTTAATTTTCATATCATTGAAAAATAGATACAAAAATGTCTAACAAGAATTGTACTTTTAGTATCATTTACTCATCTCTACTACATCTCGACATACTGCGACATCTACTTGATTCTGGGTATATATTTCAATCTGATTGTCGTCCACACTATTAATGTGTTTATCACAACATTTTTTTTTTAGCAAAATAAATTAGTAAAACATTAGTAAAATATTAGTAAATCATTTCAGCAAAAAGTTTGCTGAAATATAGTATACTTGATTTACAAGAGGTTTTACTTACTTTTCTACTAACTTATTTTTTTGAGTGTACTTTAAAGATTTAGTTTACAAGTCCACATTTAATGTTTAGCAAATTTAAATATTTTATATTTAATTTAATTAATAGACAATTACTTTGACAAGCCGGTGACAACACAAAATTAAAGTTTTTTTTTAATTTTCATATCATTGCGTTCTTTTGTATGAAAAATAGATACAAAAATGTCTAACAAGAATTGTACTTTTAGTATCATTTACTCATCTCTACTACATCTTGACATACTGCGACATCTACTTGATTCTGGGTATATATTTCAATCTGATTGTCGTCCATACTATTTTTTTAGCAAAATAAATTAGTAAAACATTAGTAAAAAATAAGTAAATCATTTGTTCAAAGCAGTTAAGTGCTAAATAAGTATAACTAAAATTTTAGCTAAAAACACAAGTTCAGCAAAAAATTTGCTAAGAAATAGTATACTTGATTTACAAGACGTTTTACTTACTTTTCTACTTACTTATTTTTTTGAGTGTAATAGCACATTTGTGTGGAAAGTTGTTGTTGGTTTGAGTTTAAAATAACATATAAGAATGCCTATTTGATTTCATCGAAGCCATCGTCTGGGATTTTTTCAATTTTTGTAATCGTTCGGCTTCAAAACGACTTTGCCCGAAGAGATGATATAACCCATATTTTAAATATTTCAATGAAGGGGAAATCCTTGGACCACGGCACAGGCAATATGGGTATCAATTTTTTGCTTTCACGAGTACTATAGTACTACGTACACAAAATGTAAAGCATATTTTCTTAAAAATGTTTTATTTTTTTTACCCCATTTGTGACCCTTAAACATGCAATCGCGCACCTAAATAAATACGTGTCTAATATTTGTTTTGCCCTCAACAGCATATCCAAGTGTTATCAAAATCTTCAATAGTTCACCACTGTACATCGGTGTTTCTGTTTAATTTAAGGTTGTTTCTGCTTGATTTAAAATTGTTTTTATAATACAAACACATTTGAATGAAGGCAAACATTTTTAGTGCATAATGCTAAAATTTACTTCAAACATTAATGCGAGGTTTTACTGTAATAATATATAAAACAGGAATTGGTAAAAATATTTATTTTAAAATAGATCGTTTAGAATCAATGTGTATAGTACATAGATTAAACTTAAGGTCAATATAAATATGAAAAATAGGTCAATTGTTCACAGTAGTCCTCAAGCATTGATAAACTTTAAAAAATTTGTCTGTATAACCTACTGACAAAAATATATAGCAAAATCTCAGTAATGGGCTATCATTACCAGTATCTAAATAATAAGCAGTAGAATTAGCGTCAATTGCATATAATTCGACATCAAAACTCAGTATTTTTGTTCGACGAGGTCGTTTTTGTAAGTACCCTGCGGGAAACGAAGGGTCGATTGATCCATAGTGACAAATCTGTGATATATGATTTGGGGGCACGCCACGTAACTGGTGAAACCAAAATTGTGGTGCGCCAGAAAGTGTTAATTTTGGTGGAATGACCAATCACGTGACTATAGTTATGGTGACAAAGCATTCACTGGTTGCTACCGGATATATCATGTAACTGGAGAAAAAGTAACATAACATCAAAGTGTACTGAAGCAACTAGGGCCGTTGCAGTTGAAGTTATTACTAGTCATTGAACTGGTTCAAAACCGTTAGCAGTGGATGAACACATGGAAATAAGTGCCAAAGGATTCAGTCCCTTGACTGATACACAGCAGACATAAGACTGAAGGAATTTTATCTGCACCGACTATCTGACAGTAGTAATGAAGACGTAACACTCCACTGGTTTAAAATAACTGAGCACGGAAATGTGACCAGGGCTGCCAGATATTGCGATTTCTCGTCAAATATCGCGATCTTAAACTTAGTTTTTTGTTGGGTATAGACAAAATAAGCTAATTATAAAATTGATTTTTGTTGTGCCTTTTTTAAGGTTTTTTTGAACAGGGAGTAAGATACACTGTTTTGGAAAAGTGCAGTGATTGGTTCCGGACGGTCTATTTAGCAACTCATGCATAATACGACATACGCTGAATAAAAACTGACAGGTTACTTGCTAATTACTTTTCGCATGCCCGGCGACATGTACCCCTAGACCAGTGCAGTGGTACGTCTCAAAACTATTTCAGACAAACTACCCCTGTTACAGAACACATTGCGCTGAATATGTAAATAGTTTTCCTTCAAAAATTGTTCTCCAGTTCTAAGATACGTACACCTCACCAGTCACGTGATAATTTTTTTCCCACTGGTTCTGTTGCATATTACATAAATCCTAAAATAGTCATACTTTGACACTACCTACTTCTAACTTGTCCCGTAGTATATCAGTCTGTATGGTGATAGGTTACCTTGGTCAAGTTATTCGATACGTCACACAGTGCGCCACAGGTAGCAAATTGTCACCTCCTATGACAAGTCCATGTTAAAAGTACCGGTCACTTTCATATAACAGAACCGAAACTAGGGCAGGTTCATACACACAAAGTTCTAGTCACATGACCAGTGACTGGTCCATTTCCCGCAGGGTAGCTTTACATATTTGCTTCATAAAAAAACGTACAAAATTTGTACACTCGCTTACCCGCTGCATTACACAAAAATAAAAAATAAGTGGTTACCAAAATAGTTTGATATTCGGATGCTTGTAAGCAACTAGAAAAACATGTGGTTACAAGTCTGTAAATAATAAATCTTACCCTAATAATTATCAGTAATTAAAAAATAAGTAATTGACAAAGAGACATTATATTTGTAATTGAATAAGTGCTAGCGCGTAAGCTTGACTGCTTATACAAACAAAAATAACTATTGCTGACTCCAAATTATAATGTGTTGAGGTATTTATTTTCATTATATAACCACTTACGTGGTAATGAAAGTTTGTGCTGAATGCAGTTAAAAAGGCATCAAAGTTATTAAAATGCGGAAAACTAGTTTTTTAAAGCTTTAAAAAATTAAAGCTGTTTTGTTAGAATATTTTAAGGTTACCGGTATTTTAAGTTAGGGTATTTTAAGTTTTAGGGTTAACGGTATTTTAAATAATTTCGTTAGAGTATATTTAGGTTAACGGTATTTTAAATAATTTCGTTAGAGTATATTTAGGTTAACGGTATTTTAACTTATTTCGTTTGTAGTATTTTAAGGTTCACGATAGTTCTTTAAAGGGTTTTTAATAGTTAACGGTATTTTTAATTAGTGTTTCCCAACTATGGTACACTCAAACAAGTTATTCAGTTACGGCATGACATTTGGTTTTGTAGTAATTAAGAGTTGTTTTTAACTGCAATTACAGTTGTTTTTCTATAAAATAATACAAAACCAATAGGTGTCATTTAAAAAAAAAAAAACAAAAAAAAAACAACTGAAGGAAAATATTATATTTTTGTAACAGTTGTTTTTTTTCATATGGAAAAATGTAGCAAGCTATTTTTGAAAAAAAGCTATTAAAAATAGTTAAGAGTTCTGGTCCCAAATAAGCCGAAGATGTTGTGTATTCCAACAATAATAAATTTTTCAAAAACTATAACGTTTCAAAAATCGAATGGGGTGGAAACAAGTGCAAAAATCATTCAAAAATTTTATTTGCATTATGAATGCATTTTCGCAAAAAATGTGCTTGTCTTTTAATTACAAATCGTAAAGTAGACAATTGAAGCTTTCATATGCTCTTTAAATCTTTGAAATAGTCCACTTACTTAAGGAAATATGATTTTTCAAAATTCACTACTTTTAAAATGTTTTGAATTTTTTAAAAACTGCAAAACTGCAACATAAACGAGAGTTTACAGAATTTGCAAAAACTGAAAACGGTAGTAACTAAAAGACATCCTAGAGAATACGTGTACAAAACATAAAGGAATTTAAATGACCCCGCCCAGATTTTGGACGATATATCATGAAATGGACGTTATATAGAAGAAACTGACTTAGAAATTTTTTTACAATTTTGAATTATATATAATTATGTCTGAAATGACAGAAGACGTTTTTCATGTTTGTATTATATATAATTTATATAAAAATTTAATCAAATTTATCAACCATTTATTGTCATATACACCCAGAAAATTCTTTCCGTAACTACATGTCAGGCATTCGTAAAATAACTATTTTTAACAGTCATTAAAAAAAAATAACTAACCAAAAATACAGTATTTCAATAAAAGTTAGTTTGCGTAGTTATTTTGGGAACTTCGCAAAAAGCTGCAAAAAATAATGAAATGCGTGTATAAGTAAGTTTTAAATATTTTAATTGTCATATTTATTTATTTTAATTCCAGAAAATAGTAAAAAAAAAACTATAAAAAAATATATATTTTTGAGGTTTTTTTAGTGTATTAAAAATCTCCTCAAACATTTTATTAAGAATGTTTAAGCGACAACGCACGTTCTAATATCCAATATAAAACACACAACCCCTTCCATATAGTATACACTTGAGTCTGTTTTTATGCGGTAGATGCGTTCCAAAAAAAAACCGCATAAACGAAATCCGGATAAAAAAAGACCCCATACAAAAATGAAAAACCGCATAACTTCAAATCAAAGGGTCATAATTGAACTAAAAACGCACAAAAAAAAATTAACAAAAAACAATTGAAGGGCTTAGTGCAAAAACATGATAAGCCACACGTTTTCAAAAAACGATTTTATGTGTTCATTGCATTACCTAACGTGGTATCAATATCCACTTAAATGATTTAAGATATATTCCAAATACTTTCAGATCTAGAGCAAATGTTACTTTTTACCAGAGACCGAAAATAACAGTTATCACGAAAACTTTAACTCAAAAACTCTCTATGTTAGAGTCAACGGATACATATACTCTTTCAGAATATATTGTGATCTTAAGGAAACGATCTCAACTCCACAGTTAAGAGTTATTTTTCAACGAAAAAATAAAAGATCGGATGAAACTCTTAAGAAGAGAGTTTTATTTCGCCTTCATTAAATAAAACTCTTTTGAGGAGTTTTATTTTTTCCGTTTGAAATAAAACTCAATTGAGGAGTTTTATTTTTCACGTCAGAAAATAAAGCTCATTTGAGGAGTTTTATTTTAAAACTCATTTATGGAGTTTTATTTTTCCGTCTAAAATAAAACTCATGTTGTTTATTTTCTTCTTTTTTATTGACTTTATTTGTTATAATGTGTGTAGTAATATATTTATATAATTTAACGAACATAACTTTTTCTAAATTTTCTGCGGAAAGATTTGAACGCAGGTCGCTCAATACCAATTTAAGAGCAGAGAATGCTCTTTCTACGCTTACCTGGGTTGCAGGTACACACTGTATAGTTTTTGCCAATGTATACAAGTATGGATAGTGTATTCTTTTAGCCTCCCAGAAATCAAAAAGAGGTTTATCAATCGATAAGGGCCTTGGAGAAAAATTGTCGATTTCATAGAAAGTATTTTTTCATCCTCATTATCACTTCCTTCGCTTTCTTGTTCCGTATCTACATTTAGGGAGTTCAAATGCTGACCCAAAAGCGATGACTGAGATTGAGATGTATTGCAAACATTCTGCGAAGATCGGAAAATATCCGGTGAAGATCGTGGAGCTTCCTTGCTTGTCGACGGTCGATCATATAAGATATTAGAAATAAAACAACAACCATTTAATAATAGGAATCAAACAATAACAAATTAAAAACCCACATATTTTCATTTTAATGACGATTTTTTCAATTTCAATGCAAGTGATTAGATCACACTGATCTGGCAAACGGCAAGCTTTGAATGTTAATTTACATAAAACGAGTTTTATTCTCTGACGGAAAAAATAAAACTCCTCAAATGAGTTTTAAAATAAAACTCCTCAAATGAGTTTTATTTTATACGGAAAAAATAAAACTCCTCAAAAGAGTTTTATTTAATGAAGGCGAAATAAAACTCTCTTCTTAAGAGTTTAATCTGATCTTTTATTTTTAAGTTGAAAAATAACAGTTTTTTATGTTTTTTTTTTCTTTTTAAGCCACAAAATAACTGTTATAAAGGAACTTTTTTGATATTACTTATAACCGTTACGGTCCCTGCTTTTTACAATTCGACTATATTTCAATATTTTTTTACGCAAGAACATGATATGCCACACCAATAAGATACACCAAGAATAATCTACAATTTTGTAGATTGTAGAATTGTAGATTATTCTTGGATACACATTCCTTGAAAAATTCTAAATAAATTTTCTGTAAACACCACATTGACTTAATAAAATGGGTTTTACTGTCTTATAGTCTTCCGAAGAAGGTCATGTAATAGAAGACACATTTTGGCACTTTTTACAAGTATTTTTCAGACTATAAACTTCTTTACTTATCTTTGTGCAATAACTTGATAAGCCACACTTTTTTTTTGTAAAAAAGCAGTTTCCGATGGATTTCTATCATCCATGAACGGGTATGTGATGGGAGCCTTCCTTAAGCACCTATTATGCTTACAGTTTAGTTATAGCCTTATTTTCTACATTGTTTTTAAACTTTGAAGACGATTATTTTATTACTTTAATTTTGTGACTTATCAAGTTTTTGCACTAAGCCCTTCAATTCATTTATTTTTTAAAATCAGTTTAAACAAAAAATAACACTCATGTATCCATAAAAACACAAAATTCATCTAAAAAACTAAGTTTAATAAGAATTAAATTATATTTAAAAAAAATAAATAATTCATTTAGCAATTTAAAAATTTAGAACATTAGATATTTTTCGAATCACTATCCGAAATGTGTCTGATCATATTATAAGAGCTCGTTCCATTTTCTCTATTATGATGATAATTTTGAACAAAATTGTGTGCCAGATAAAATAGATTTTCTTATTTTAGACTTATTTTTTTAATAGCTTTAACTGAAGATTTGCCAAGTTTAACATGTTTTTCAGTAGCAGCATATATATCACC
This sequence comes from Delia radicum, assembly GCA_021234595.1. NCBI lineage: Eukaryota > Metazoa > Arthropoda > Insecta > Diptera > Anthomyiidae > Delia > Delia radicum. Next base: position 7,356,734 of record CM037853.1, on the reverse strand, counting down.
TTTTCTATGCGATCTTAGATTGCCATTTTAGATTCCAAAGAAATTGCTCGTCTTTTTTTTTCTTCGTTTTATTAATATTTTATAAAAATTCTATGAAAAATCCCAACTTTATTTTAACAATACAAACACATTTTTTTTTCATTTACCTTTTAAATCACAAAAATAAAATGCATTTAAATTAGGATCGTAAATCATTAAAATTAAGAAAGAACGCTTACAGTATGAAGATTACAAGTTGAATGACCGAGTTACATGCGAAAAGAGTGATGCCAACTTTATAAATCGGTAAAAATAATAAAAAATCATTAAAAATGTGTATTAAATAGTATCAAAAAAGGCGATTTTAAAACCGCCTTTCAAATTCGCATAAAAATAAACCGCATAAAACCAGACCCAAGTGTATTAAATTATTTTTAGGTTCTCGGAATCGACTTAAGCCCGTGAAATACCACAATAATTGATACACACCGAGAAATAAAGTGTCAACCGAATTGAAAAGTGTATTTTAATGGTAACAACTTATAAATTCAGTTAGTACGACAATATTTACTTTAGATTTCAGAATATTTTAGATGTTGCAACAAAAATTTATTTGAAATAACCAAACTTTGGTGTAAAAACTAATGTTAAGTTGTACCAGCCGACTGAAATACGAAATAACCCAACGTTTTTTATATTATTTTTAAAGTGTTTTATCTCAAAGTGATCTTTGGCCTGAAATTTTTGCTTTTTTGTAATTCATTACATTTTCTTTCAACTAACTTTCGGCAATTCTGTCAAACTTTTTAAGTTTCACTCGGAACAGATTTGAAATACAAAATGCTTTATATCAATTTCATGTAAAGTTAAAGGATTTTAGTCTTAAAATCCAATACTTAACATGTTTAACATTTATTATGCTAATAAAACAAAAACAATTTTAAAACTTAACATAACAAAATAAAATAAATTCAGTTAACGACATTTTTTATGTTTTTATGCTTATACTTATTTTATAAAAGTAACCTTAACTAAAAAGATTTAAAACTAATAAATTATATGCATTTTATGAAATGTTCTTTACTATTTTTTTTAAGTTTTGAAAATTTTACATTTTCATAAAAATAAAAAACTTTAAAATATTTAAGTTTATTTTTTTAAGAAGTTTATGTAGCTGAACTTTCAATTGGTAACTAAATGATTTTTGTTTTATTTTTTATATTTTTTTTTTTTATTTTAAATTTCAAACAAAGTTTGGATTATTTGTTTCAACTTCAAAAAAACATTAAATTAAATTAAAACTGAATAACACTATAAAACACAAAAACACCTGCACCTGCGACAAATAAAACGAATCTGTCAAAAATTTTGAAATCGCGGGGATAGTTTTCGAGATATTTCAAGATTTTAGATTGAACACCCTGTTTTTAAGCAGTTTTGCTTCAATATCCTTTAATTGAATTAAAAATGTTAAAAACTTTTTATGGTATTTCTTCATAAAAATGTTTTTTATGTTAAAGGATATTTTCGGAATTTTATAAAGTGAAAAAATTTAATTTTTTAGTTTAATTCTTAGTTTTTTTTTTTATTATTATTAACACGTTGACTGACACGGCAATTTTCAGAAAACTGGCCAAAAATGACATTTGATTTTTTCACATTATATTACTAAAAACTCTATTTCTAGATCATAGGTATCATCAAAAAGCAAAAATGATGTTATTTTAGGAGAAAAAGGACCTACGAATTATCTCGTAGTTGGCTTCTGTAACAGAAATCGCTACGCAGAAGCCAACTACGACTTAATTCGTATGTACCCAAGCAAAAAAACGCTGAGAAACGCGTTACTTCTGTCCAGCATGTGAAGAAAAGCCTTCCCTTTGTGTGGAAAATTGTTTTAAGAACTTTCACAAATAATAAAATATTACTTTATTTCTTGTATTTGAATTAATTTTTCCATTAAATTTTTTTTTTTTGTTTTTAATAAATGTTCAGTTCACGCAAGCTAACATTGACTTTTTTTTCTTTTCCCAGAAGCCATTTATCGATAATAGCACTGATATAATACGGTTTTATTCGTAGCTACACAAAAATTGCAGGTTTAGTGAGTACGGGATAACTCGTAGTTGGCACCCTAGAAGGGAACGCAAGCTACGAGTTATCTTGTAGTTGGCAGTCAACGTGTTAATAACCGAACACTAGCTACTATGGCTTTCGGCGAGTGGTAGCGAAAACATAAAAGTGCCTCTAGTGGGAATCGAACCCACGACCCACGCACTGATAAGTCAGCAAGCTACCAAATAGCCTACCAGGGAGCAATCCTCTAGTTTTTAACGCAGCTAATGGATTTGGTTTTCTATTAATTTTGAATAAACTGCAATTAACAATAAATTTTATTAAAGTCGCAAAACCGCTGAGTATTTCACAAATTTTTTGCAAAACAAATGTAAATTTTTGTCAAACCTATGAATTTATTTTACTATTTTTTGTTGAAGTGTCTTGTTAAGGTGTTATTTAAAAACAATAAAAAACCAAATCTGCCAGCTGTGGTAAAAACTAGAGGGCTTAAGCTATAAAATAAATAAAATTAGAAATTGCTAATTCCTTACAGAATCCTAAAAATATACTTGAACATGAAAATCAATTATTATACTCAAATGAATTCTTAACTTCCATAAATTTTAAAACTATAAAAACTTTTTTAAGCTTTATGTTCAATTCCACGTTATTGAGGCAAAAGTGCTTAAATACAGGCTGTTCAATGAAAATAAAAAAGTTTAAATATCTCGAAAACTAACTGAGCGATTTAAAATTGTTTGCAATATTTGGGATTAGCGTCCTAAAATTATGTATTGCTAGAGTAGGTCCTTCCAAATATTGAAATTAGTCAAATGTTTCATTTATCTTTAGAGTCATTTCAAAAATGTTTGATATCCAAAAATCTACGAATATGTGAATATGGATGTCGTTGAAAATTATCACATCGATATTCCACTTTTCTATGATATATATGCCTATGAATCGCGGCTCAAAAGTTCGATATTTTTTTGTAAAAGCTGATGGAATACCTCATTTTTAAACTACTCTAACTTTTTTGGTTTTTTTTCAGATTTTTACAAATTTGTGTGTATTGAACAAAATAAAGAAGTTTACTTTTTAAGAAAATAATATGAGGATTTTTTACTAAAATCTAAATATTTTTTGATGTACCCACTCTGAATTTTGAATATGTTATAAATGATAATATAATTTATCACCGAAAATTGTTTAAAAAAAATCGAAGATGTAGTTAAGCGACTTTACATTTTTGTATAAATGTATATGAAAGAAGATCAAAACTTTCAAATCAGCTAAGATTTATAAAAATCGGATTATTAATAAAAAAAAAGTTAAGAGCATTTTAAACATTAAGTAGTTTTCTTAGTTTTGTTAAAAATGTTGTATTTTGAGCAGCACCGAATAACGAAAAACTTAAAACAGCACATACAAATATCATAGGAACGATGTGATCACTTTCAATGAAATCCAAACACCTCAATTGAATCGTAAGTTTTTGAAATGACTCTTTTTTAAAATTGTCTTAATCTCAAATATAAAAAACAACTTTATTTGAAATTTTTAACTTACTCAACTACAATTAATATTCTAAAAACTTTAGCTTTTTTCACCATAATTTACCGCGGGAATCCAAATCTACCATAAAGCGTTTCTGTTATCAAAATTAGGTATTAGTTGTTGTTTTGCGGTAAGTACGTGGAACAGGCCTTATGATTTTTTTAAACATCAATATAAAAAAAAATACAAGAAATTAAGAAAAAGCATAATTTTACCCAACTAACAACTTATAAGGTTCTAAAAATAAATCTAAACTTCCCTCTGTGGTTTGCAATTTATAAGGAATAGATGTGTCATCAAAGAATGCTTCTATTATAGTGCCCGATGTAATTTGCGCCATCATTTCTGGGGCTATGACAATACAAAATACATTTTTGTATTGCATACATTCTACAGTAGCTATATTAACATTATACGAAGTTTCCAATTTAACAACTTTTAAAGGTACACCATTTTTTAGACCAAATTTCTTATCATGTTTTAAATATCTTCCACTTATTTTGACACGATCAAGTGCTCGTATAAAAAGTTCTTCATAGCCACCTTTAAGGCAAGCTTTTTTGGGCGAGGGTATAACTTGGGAAGTTCTTTTAGTTTTAGGTGCTCTCTGTTTATCATCGTGCTCGATTAGTTCTAAGAGTAAATCTAATTCTGTAGGCTGATCAGTAGATTTTTGTGAAGATGTGGTAGGAGTATCAATGATTTGTGAAGGTTTTGGAGAACTACTTATGAATGGACGAAATGATTCATTCTCTTCTGATGATGATGATGATGACGATGAAAAAGACAAATCGTGACTGGGTATATTAGAATGAAGGTTGTTACTTGCTGTTATACTTTTAGATTTTTGATTTCCTATTGTGGAAGTATTTAAAATTGACTTGGACTTTTGGGTTATTGTTATATCTAATGGTTTGAATCTTGATCGTTTTGTTTGTTGTTTCTTTTTCTTTATATTAAAACTGTTAGACTTTCGTAAGATAGATGTGTTTGTCATTTGTTGATAGTGCCTATTGAGACTAAAATTTCCAGGTGTATCTTCCTCAGTTGTGCTGCTATTTAAGAAATGCGAAGAATTCAACTCAGATTGGTTTTTGCTTATTGTTGTTTGATGGCAAGTGGAACTTTTATTTAGTTCTTCATTTGTATCGCCTTCTTGAAACTCATCCCATTTAATATTTTCTCTAGAAACTTTGATGCGTTCATATGTTAATGGTGATGATGATAATGTTCTTGATAAATGTGCTTCATTTGTTTTATTACTATTAATATTTTTCTTCAATTTAGTTATTCTTTCATCTAATGATTTATATTGCATTAGACTCAGTCTCGTTGATTTCATTAACTGCCACATTTTATTATCATTTTTATTGCATTGAATTTTCAAGTCTTCAGCTGCTTTATTTGATTCGTTCAGATGCAGGGAAGAAGGTAAACTTAAATTATTTTTGTTTGTATGAAATTGTTTGTCTTGATTGTCTTGCGCAGGTTCTTCATGTGGAGTTCCTGTGTGTAGGCAGTAGTTTTTGTAAGGCACATTTTTCTTTTGATTTTCATTTGTCCCTTTACTTGATGGTAGTTTACCGGTTTTGGCGTATTTTTTTCGTTTTTGAGGTGCCTCACATGTTATATTGTACTTTTGAAATATATTTTCAAAAAACCGACTCATATTATTTAATTCATTCTACTCTGTTCGAGTTATGTAGTTTGCGATCGACCTAGTTCAGTTGAACTAGCCTTTACTTTGAACTAGTGAGCTAGTTCGCAATCTTTAGTTATGTTAGTTTATGTTAGTATGTTTCTTTTGAGTTTAATACAGTTATTTTTTCAATGTTACCAGCTTTTTTTTTAATATTAAAAAGAAAAACAATATGAATAATTCGATTAAAAATTATCAAGCAAACGATCTAACGAGCGATTAAACGAAAGATCGATTGAACTAGAAAAGCGAGCTAGTTTATTGAACTAGAAAGAGCGTTCACTCAAACGAACTATATTGCGCAGCTCTAAAAAAGTTGTGATATTTGTAAAACAGAAGAAACAAAATAGATTTGGTACAAAAAAAGGATAAACAAAATGGAAAAGAAACAAAAAAAAACACACGTTTGTTTTCTTTACACAGGCTTGCCAGACTTTGATTTTGTCTCCAAATTTGGGTATTTTTTGTTGGTCTTGGGTACAGACCCAGCAAACAATCTGGTCCGTTTATGTGCCGTTTTCGGTACAGCATATACGGATCCGAAGTCCGTTTCCGTACCGGTTTCCGGATCAGAATACGGACCGGAAAACGGAATAAAAGGAACATCGAATACGGATTCGAAACAGTATAAAGGTCCATTTTTATTTTTTTTTTATTTATTTTACCATTTTACCATTTTTTATTTTATGCAACCGTTCTCGAGTTATAACACACTCCGGTAATACCGGAAGAAAAACGATAACGGTTGTAACGGAGTTTTAACTGATGAAAATCGGTGTAGTCCGGTTAAACGGCACAGAAACGGATACAGCAAAACGGAGTTAAAACGGATAATTTTCGAAAATTTGAGTAATCCAATTTTACTGTACGTTAATGGTCCGTTTTCGTACAAGCTTCGACGGATACGGCAATTCCGGTCCGTTTTCGTACCGTCAATGCCAGATTCATGAATCCGTTTGTAACGGACAGTCCGTAAAGTTGTTTCTTGGGGACATTTTCCATTGGGGACAAAGAATTTCAAAAATATTTAGGGGATTTCTAGAGGATTTGCCATAAAATCAGTCAATTGTTTTTATATAAAAAAAGTAAAATTTTATTACAACATTTAACAAAACCCCCTGAAAAATGTCATATAGATTTAGGCAAATAACTTTACGATTAAATTAATCAAAAACGAGCTATAGATAACTAAAAGGTAAAATTTTTGTATGAAGATTCATCAAAAAAACAAATTTTTTGACTCTAAAATTAAAAAACAAAATCTATACTCATATTCACAAAATGTTCAAAATATACTTGTATCCAATTTTCGGAGTCAGTTTTGTGACATTTGTTAGAAAACACCCTTCAGCTCCTTTGAGACTCCTAGAATAAAAACCGTCAGAAATTTCCCAAAATTCGCTTGGTTTTTACCCATCAGTAATTCAATTTAGTTTATTTTTGTATATATTAAATAAAAATTGCATTTTTTTAAACCTTTATGTTAACTGTAGAAAAAAGATTAAAAAAGAAGTATGTACCTAATACTTTTATTTATCTGAATTTTTTTAATTAAAAATTTAATTTTAATTTTAACTAAGTCAGTTTTGAACCGATTTTAAATTTTTGACCGGTTTTAGAAAGACGAACAGTTAAGATTTCTAAAAATATATATGTTTATACTTTTATCAAACGAATGTGGAAATATTATCAAAAATTTTTAAAATTTCCAAAACAATTGTAATTTTTTCAACTCTCTCACCATTTCTTTATAATACTTTATTTTAAAAACTATTTTTTCTTGAAAGTGGTGAGTAAAACGAGTCCCTGTTTGTTCAAATTAAAAATTGTTAAAGTTAATTTTTTTGTATAGTAATAACATTTTATTTTTTCCCACCACGTTTGTGCTTTTGTATAAGTAAAACAAGTAAAGGTAAAATTGTTTGCGTCTTAAATAGTGTGAATGTTTCTCATATACAGCAAAAAATTAAATTTGTATTCTAAAGAAAAAATTGTATCTTTAAGAATTGTTAATCGATTTTAACAAACAAGCACTCCTTTTAGTCGGTATTGAACATACTTTCAAGAAAACAATAGGTTTTCAACCAAAAAAAGTCACCAAATTTGAAAAAAATTAAAATATAGTTGAAAACTTTAAATATTTTGGATAATATTTCCACATGGGTTTGCTAAAAGTATAAACATGTATATATATTTGGAAAGCTAAACTAATCATCTATCCAAAACCATTCAAAAGTTTAATATCGGTTCAAAACTGACTTAGTTAAAAAGATTTTAATCCGTAGAATCTTGAAAAAAGTTTTTTTCTATCGATAACTTCAGATTCTTCAGAACTTCAGATATTCAAAAATTCTGAAAATTTAAAAGTGATTTACCCAACCAGGCTTACCCAACCAGGTCATTTTAAAAATGTATTCAATTTTTGCTAATTTGTAACACCATGTAATTTATGAAATAAACTTTATAATTTCGGAAATACAATTGATAAATATGATATACAACTGATAATTTCTGAAATTCAATTTTTTATTGCTGAAATACAATTGAAAATGATGAAATATTTTTATTAATTAAAATGTTTTTATTTATTAGAATCCAATTTTAAAATGTAAAGTGAATTTGGGCTTTTTTAACAATGAATTCTTGCTCTGACTTAACTAAAAAATTACATTGTTGAATTTTTGGGATCTTTTGCGGATATTTGTTGATATGATATCGATAAAAAGTGTCTGGCAAGCCCAGAAAATGTGGGCAAATTAAATAATAATGAATTTACTTTATACCTGAAATCTGGTTTAAACCGGTTTTTGGATTCAATCTGGTTATGAAACGTAATTTCAAACCAAATTTTCCATACAAATTCATTACTAGATTGCCGGACAATCAGGTTTAAAATTACGTTCAAAATTAGATTGTAGCGACACAACACTGAGTTTTCCCCAATTTTGGGAGATAAATGTAACATCACCTTGTGCAAAAAAATTTAAACAAATAAAAAAATTTATTTAATTAAGGAAAACTAAATAAAACGAGTGTTAAATCCAATAAAATAGCATTTTTTTACTAAAAGATAAACTCATTATACAGTTATTTATTTTTGTTTCCGGCGAAGTCAATTTGTGCAAACATTATTGATATAGTGACCAGAAGAACGAAAACAAATATCGTCTTTCCAAAAAGTCATCCCCTATATAAAAAACTTTTTTCAACTAAATTAACATTGTTTCTTTCATAATCGCTGCAAATTTTGTCATCCGCCAGTGAATTTATATCTTTTTAGCAAACTTTAGTTTGAGGTTATTTTATTTACTTTGTTTTGTTTGCAAAATGTTGCTGCTGTCAAGCCAAAATCCAGTGTGCCTGCCAAATTCTATTATGTAAATGAGGCCGATTTGTAACTGGATTTAACTTGATTTTAAACGAGATTTCGTGGAAGTGTAAATTCACTATAATAAATTTTAACTCTACTACTTTATTCAACATTTTTTCCGATTGGGGATTTTTTTGTAATAACTTTTGATTTGTTTGGGGATAATGAAAAAATGTATCTGGCAAGCATGCGTTTGTATTTGTCAAATTTATTTTCGTGATAAAACAGCTGTTGTTATTTATTTTTTTACTGCGTTATGTAGACGGTACTAAAACTGGTTTTTGTTTTTGTTGGTGGAGAAGTAAACAAAAATTTACAGACAATTTGATAACGTAATTACAAAACTTATGTCTAAACTTGGCTTGCAAGGTGGTTTTAAGAGAAATTAACTGGGTTAAAGAGTGACAAAAGCTTAATACAATATTGAGTCGAGTTTCACTTTCCAAAGTAATAGCAACGAGCAAGCACAACAAAACATAACGGCGGTCTTAAGTTTAAATTAAAAATTGTTTTAAGAAAAAAATTAAATACACCTCGAAAAAAGACAATAAATACAATCTTCGAAAATGATGTGGTCTCAAGTGAACAAAATAAATAGAATAAATTTTGTAACAAAATTAACGAATAACTCAAGATGGCAACCAGTTTATCCTGCTTCAAATACGGCGACACAAAAAACTTTCACTTTACAACAACAAACACAGGCAAAAAGATGGGTAACAACTTCTCCTTCCCATACAGTGGGAAATGAAAAATTGGCTACAAAGCCAACACCGCCGAAACACGATTGGAATCGGGCCGTCAGTGAGGCAGAACGTATTGTAGGTTATCCCACCTCCTTTTTAAGTTTACGTTGGCTTTTAAGCGATGAAATTGCCAATGTCGCATTGCATTTACGCAAATTGGTAGGCAGTAGTCATCCATTATTAAAAACAGCCAAGTAAGTTTTAAACATAAGATGTGTAGGTACATATTTGCTTAATGTATTATTGAAAGATTGCGACATTAGCGTGTGTGCTTGGAATGTTTAATGTCAGACACAGTTAGTGATTTTGTTTATTTTGTATATGAGGAATTTCAAAAATTTTCAACACTAGGGCAAAATTATTTCAAGACATTTTTTGTATGACATGAAGAATAAATTTGTGTCTGTGCTAGCCGATGTTTAAAGATGCTAAATCCATCCAATTTAATCATTTAAAAGTAGCTAAAAGCTAGATCAATTTTTAGATCTCATTGTATTTATCACATTTCAAAATATATATTACACCACCAAAAAATATAAAAATATACTCGAAATATTTTTTTTTGTCATATATCGGAACTTGAAAAGAAACCCGCGATAATTTTGGAAAACACAAATTTTTTGCCGGTTTTAGATATTTAGTTCGGCTTGGGACATTGATAATAACCGATTCGATGCGGGTATCGTTAAGGGTAACGGTATTTTTTGGGGTAACGATGTTTCAGTTATTTTGGTAACGGTATTTTATTTTTTTCGGTATCGGTATTTTAGCGTTAACGTTATTTCGGTAACAGTATTTTAAGGATATTGTTATATCGGTAACGGTATATTTCGGATAACCGTATTTAAATTATTTTGTTAACGGTATTTTAGCATGGATGGTAACCGATTCGATGTGGGTATCGGTAAGAGTAAAGCTATTTTATTTTATTTCGCTAACGTTATTTTAGAGCTAACGATATTTCAGTTATTTCGGTAACGGGTTTTTTTAGCGACAACGGTATTTTAATTATTTCGGTAACGGCATTTTAGCGGTAACGGTATTTTAGTCATTTCGGTAACGTTATTATAAGGATAACGGTTTTTTAATTTATTTCGGTAACGGTATTTCAAGGGTAACGTTGTTTTAGTTAATGTATTCATGTAATGTCAATGCACACCGATATTTTTAATCCCATTATACGCGAATTCCAATGACTTGCCAGTTTATGATGACAATTTGGGAAATTATACATATACATATATTTACAGTGATTATTTTTTCTGATCTTGTCAGATTATTTCGGTAACGGTATTTTACCGATAACTGTATTTTAGTTATCTCGGTAATGGTATTTTAAGGGTATTGATATTTTAGTTATATCGGTAACGGATATTTTAGTTATTTACGGATAACAGTATTTTAATTGTTTCGGTAATAGTATTTTAGGGACAACTATAGTCAGTTGAACGGGTTTTGAATCGATAACGGTATTTTAGCGGTATTGTCTGTCATCGTTGTATTTTAGGGATAACGATAGTCAGTTGAAAGGGTTTTGAACCGATAACGGTATTTTAGCGGTACTGCCTGCCATACCTGGATTATGGTTACTCATTTGCAGGAAATCATATTAAATAAATTTTTTATTGAAATTATAAATTTTGTTTACTTCATAAAATTTAATATGATATTGTCCCAACAAATAATCTATAGTTTTTGTTTTCAAATTTATTAATTGACCACTTTCAGGAATGTGTTGATAGATATATTTATTTATTCGTAATACCCAGCCTACAAGCCCAAAACGTATTACTAAGTAGTACAAAATACTTCACAGTACAAAATACTTCACAAAGTACAATATTTCGGGAATTTTCTAGGTTCCCATCATCAAAATACGTTTTGAAAGAAGTGACAATCCCATGCAAAACATCAAACATTCATATAAACCAGTTTTCCCACTAAATGAGAACTAATATATGAGCTCGAAGTTAAAGATTATCACCATTGATCAAAAATAAATTGAAAACTTGTTCGTTATGTGCAAGCTCTACCTTTGATAGATATACAGCACACGTTTTTTTATCCTAATAAAGATATATAGAGTATGGCCTCGAACTTGAATAATTTTCATTGCACAATTAAAGGTCGAAAAAACATAATTTTTATTTTTAATAAAAATTATATCAAACTTGTAAAATTTAAAGTTCTTAAAATTTGTTGTCGATTTTAGTATTAAGGTAATTAAAATATTTTATTTGATGTATGTTTTGGCGGAATTGATACAGCTATTTAGTTGTCACAAAGCCTAATCTGTTTGGGAAAAGCTGCAGCTGAACGTAATAGGAATGAAAAAAAAATAATTTGTTTGCACGTTATCAATTGAGTCCGTACTGAAGATTCACTCTGGAAACCTAACATGTTCTCAAGCCATGTTTTTTTAATAAAAATTGGAAAAAAATTAAATTTCGCAAAATTTTGAAAGTTCATAAAATATTTTCATTTAAAAATTTTGAAATGCCTTTTGAATTTGGAGGTGCTGTTTACTGAGCAACTCAGTTCACGGAATACGCTAGCGAATTTCAAATATAATTGTGAATGTCAGACGCAAAGAACATCTATTTTCAAAAAAATATATGACAATTCCTTATAGATTTCTGATGTCTATGATACATAGATTACATAGATCTGAAACTCTTCTTCTTTTTTTGTCAAAAATTTCAAAAATATTTTGTGGAGATATACGACGTATGTCCAACAGATTCTCATGAGTAACGTTCACTGACAGCTATTGTCAAAGATTTTCAGATCTATGTGATATATGTTTCGTATCCTGGTATTGGTGCTCTGACATCAACTTAGAATATCTTAAATTATATAAAATTACACAATTTTTTAAATACTGCTCTCAAAGCTCAATTCCATTAAACGGAGCGAAAAACCATAGATTACATAGATCTGCAACACTTTGACATTAGCTGTCATTGCACGTAACTCATGAAAATGTGTTGGACATACAAACGTGGTATACCTATACAAAAAATATTTTATTGTGCATATAAAATTGTATTTTTTGATAAAAGAAGAAGAAGAGTTTGAGATCTATGTAATCTATGATAAACACCCTATGGAAAAAACTGCAAAATCGGAAAATTTTGTTTTCACTTGTAAACTACCATACAACTTTTCACCAAGCAACGATATGAAAATTCCTTTTTTGGTGAATGTATCTCCCAAGTCTACTAACTCTATTTTGTATCAGAAAGTTAAAAACTACGACCAAAAAAGGAAAAATAATGAAGAACTCTTTTTTAAGTTTCAAATATTTTTTTTAAACTTTCGACTTTTAAATGGACGTCAATGTTTTAGGTAAAGATTTTTTCAACGTGAAACTTTGCATGTCCTAGTTTTTAAGTAAAGTTCTCTCAATTGAAAAAACCTTGAGAAATAAAAGCAAAAGCTTTTCTTTATTAATTTTTTGTTTTCTGCATTTTAGGCATTTATTGTACAATGGAAAAAATACTATGCAAGCCTGGGGTCTTATAGTTCTCTTGATTTCTAAAGCAGCTGGTCATGCTCCGTCCGTGCCTGATATGGAACAAGATAAAAGTGCCGGTGTTTTGCATAGCCAAAGAGGTTTAGCTGAAGTAACCGAAATGATACGTATTTCACATTTAGTACATAATGTAAGTGACAATTAATTACACTATAAAAACACCAAAAAGACCTCCACTTGCGACACATAATTTTTATATAATTTCGGCACGCAAATTTTGAAATAATACGGATCCACAATAAAACAAATTTGTTTTTAATACTTGTTTTAAAAATGTTTTTGTTGAAATCAGAATTTTCAAGTTTCTTTATTTCTACACCAAAACAAGGGATTACAAAGGATATGAATAGTTAAAAGTATTTGAAATACCACTAAATAAAAATAAAAAAAGTTCGATATACTAAAACTTTAAATACTAAAACGATATACTAAAACTTTCAAAAATCTAATTAAACTTATTTTGACATCACGAGATAACTATTCCAAATGATGTTTGCTTGAGAAATATTTTGGAGTTTCTATAGTCTAAAACTGATTACATTTGAAAATTGGTATTGTTGCAGTTTTAAACTTGATGCCAAAATTCATAAAATTAAAAAAACATATTTTATTTATTTATGTATTTTTAAAATTATTTTTATTCAAAAATGTTTTAAATTTTGTATTAAAAATATAAAAATTTCTTTTTCTTACTTTCTATATTTTTAAATATTTAGTTAGAATATTGTTCTACCTCAAGTCCGAAAATCGAATATGATATTGTCATATTAGATTTCATTTGCTGCTTTTCAAAAAGTTTGATCATTTTCATGATAGGACAATACAATTGTTTTATTGTCATTACCCAAATCTTCAGATGTCTGCAATAGAAAGAGATAATTGTCTTAACTCAAACCGAGACATTACATACAACAGACAAAATAAACTCTAGGAGAATTTGCACAGTACATGGACGTGTGTTTGTTCTATTACAATTTGTAAAAACAACATATATCCCAACAAACTGTGTTTGTTGAGAAGATCCGTGGTATGCCAATTGTTCAAAAATGCTTTGATTTTTGTATTAAAAATATAAAAATTGTATTATATTGTTCTACCTCAAGTATGTTGTATGTAATGTCTCGGTTTGAGTTAAGACAATTATCTTTTTCTATTGCAGACAACTGAAGATTTGGGTGATGCCAATAAAACAATTGTATTATCAATCATGAAAATGATCAATCTTTTTGAAAAGTAACAAATAAAATCTAATATGAAAATATCATATTAGATTTTTGGACTTGAGATATAACAATATTCTAACTAAATATATGAAATTAAATCAAATAACTTTATAAAACTAATGGCTTGATCGTTCGCTCAAAAATTGTTTGATCGGTTAATCGACCCAAATACAACCACGAATATATGACAACCCTATGTTTTTAAACAATTTTGCTTCAATAGGTTAGGTTAGATTAGAAAGGGTTATGTGCCTCGTTACCGCCAAGTCCAGATTCGAACCTTCCCTCGCAAGTTCGTCCGCCAACTCATTGCCATCCACCTTGCAGTGTCCGGGTACCCAACACAGCCTCACAGTGAATGCCTCCCTCAGAGCACACCACTGTTGCTTCAATATCGATGAATTGAATTCAAAATGTTAAAAACTTTTTACGGTTTTGAAATCTATTGTATAAAGTAACCTTTTTAAACGATATTTTAATAATTTCTTTCTATGAAGAAATAAATAAACGAAAAAAAAATGTTACCACTCATCATACAAAATGTTTTAATAAAGCATTTCGATCTGTACATAGACATTATTTGCAAATTTGTAAATACTACGAACTAGGAAAATAATGGATTTTCAGTTTGTGTGCTTTGGTTCTTTCGCGCACTGTTTGAAAAGAAGAGTTTTGTATTAAAACTCTTTTAATCACTCTTTTAATTTTAAAAATTTTGAATTGATTTGAAAATATTTAAGGAAATGTCTAGTTTAGGGCTTAAACTGAAATGTTAGAAATTCCTTACAGAATCCTGAAAACATCCTCAAACATTAAAACAAATTATTATACTCAAATAAATGCTTAATTTCCGTATATTTTAAAAATATAAGAAATTTTTAACACTAAGTTCGTTTCCACGGTACCCGAAACAACAACAATTTAAGCTCAAAGTTGACAGTAAAAACGCTTTATGGTAAAATTGGGTACCAGCGTTAACGTACGTCGAACACAGCAAAAAAAAAATCCATAAAAACTGGGTGTCCAACGAAAATTAAAAAGTTTAAATATCTCGAAAACTAACCGTGCGATTTTAAAATCTTTGCAATATTTGTGATCAGCGTCCTCAAATTATGTTAAAATTATGTATTGCAGGAGAGGGTACTTCCAAAACTTGAAACTAATCGAATAGTGGATAATAATTACTTATTTTGTGATCATTTTTTTCTATTTATTTCTCTTTAATAGAGTTTAGTCAATCTACAACGGGCTTCACAAGCTGGACAAGATATGACTACATTTGAAGACATGACTTTTGGCAATAAAATTGGACTATTGATCGGTGACTATCTATTGGGACATTCCAGTGCGGAATTGGCTAATCTGCGCAATCAAGAAGTGGTAGAACTTATATCCTCAGCTGTAAGAGATTTTTCTGAATCCGAATTTATTGGTGAACGAGATGAGCAAAATAATCCTATGCCCTCGAAACCTGGCTCAAATCCACCACAAAGCAATGGCACCGCCACTACAGTCGATATAGACTTTAATGAAAAAGATGTTTTGCTGCCCATGAATATATCGAAAGTTATGGGTAATCCCGAAAAAGAATGGGAATGTCGTAATATTTTAAATGCTGGCAGTTTATTGGGTAAATCATGTCAGGCGGCATTAAAATTAGCCGGACAAAGTGAAGACATGCAAAAGCATGCCTATCTCTTTGGAAAACATTTATCATTGGCTTGGCAGGCTTGTTTAGATGCGGAACCCTTTCAAAGTCCTACATTGTCTATAGGTAAGACAATCAAAAATTGTATTTTAAGGTAAAAAATAACTCATTTTTCTATTCATTTCTTTTCAGATACCACCTTTAGTTTAGTAAGTGCTCCAGTGCTTTTTCATTTAGAGCATGATCCCGGTTTATATGATGAAATTGAGAAGGGAAAAGCTTCAGTGGAAAACGTTGATTATGTTAAAATACACAAGGCTATATTACAGGGCCCAGGTTTGGAAAGAACAAAAGAACTGCAACGTAAACATACCACAGCAGCTATGCGGGTATTAGAAAGTTTTCCTGCCAATGATGCCCGTACAGCGTTGGAAAATATAATACTAGCCATGCAAGATTTGTAACGCAGCAAAGTGTTAAATCCTAATTTCAGGGTGGTGGCAATAATTTTAAACACAATGTAGTTTTTTAACTTAGAAAACATAATATTTATATGAACAATTTTTACTTTTTTAATAAATTAATTTATTTTTTATTAAACTCACAAATTTTTTATGAACTTGTTAACTTAAGCAGCACCAAATGTTTACAACGTTCATATTGAAAATATTGTGGAAAATCAGTTTGTATATATTCAAATTTCCAAGGTTTATGTAAAGTTTGTTTGAGGAAATATTCAAACATGGGTGCCACCGCATCAAACTCAGACATTGTAAAGACATAACGTTTTTCCAAGGCTACATAAATAACTTTTGTTCTTCCGCTAATCTCTTCTCTATGAAAGATGGCATCTATAACACGTATAAAGGCATTTGTTAAATCATCATCGTATATAACATCAGCTGCCACTACTATGTCACTGTCATCTATGGCCTTTACAAGTTTTGGGCTATAATTTTTCTCATCTAACATGAAATCATACTCTAACACATCAATAACACTATTATCACATAATTTCTTATTATTTATAACATTGGCTCTAATTAAGTCTAAAATACCTCCGATATCGACATCTGTACAAATCACTTTGTTTATATATATACCCGCGGCAATGCTGGTCAAACCCACACCAGCACCCAATTCCAAAAGTTGTTTATCTTTGAACTCTGCACGTTTATGAAATATAAAATCTGCCAATAAAAGTGCACCACGCCACACTTGTAAGCCCACCAAACGTATTTCGGTGGCCTCGGAATGTTGTATTTCAATAACACCACATTTTTCATTGTCATCTTTGCTTTTCCGTCTCGTCACTTCGAAGTCGCCGTCGTTGTCTACAGTTGCAGCAGCAGCATTCTTGGAGGGATATTTGAATTCAAATTTTGACACCACTTTTCCGTCTTTCCCTTTGGTAGGTTTGAAATTTGTTTCTTTGTATATTTCCGATGTTACCGTATACATTTTGTTAGTGTAGGACTTATTTTCTGATTTTATATAATAATTGTTGCTATTACTACTGCTGTTGCTGGCGGTGTTGTTGTTGACAATCGCATATTAAAAATAAATTATTTTTTTTTACATATTTTCATTAATTTTTTCACTTGTTTACAAATTTATAAATAGAAAATGTCAGTTGTCACAGCGGAACGAAGTGACAATAAACACGGAAAACAGTGATGCTAACTTTACCAGAAAGAGAAAAAACGGATGTCTGTTAAGCAGAAAACGATAACGTTTTATACATTTACGGAATGGACTCTATTTTTAGCTTGAATAATACGTACAGTATTTTTGAAAAAAACGGGGTGCTATTTTAAACCTTTCGAGCCCGAGCTTATATAGGTAGCCAAACACTTTGCAATATTATTACCAGTATTATTATAATTTTGCCCTACACTGTGCAATAAGTTGTACAGTACTTTTGCACAAAATATGACACCAAATTATTTATTTTTTAAATCTCATAAATCGTATAGTGAACAAAACTAATAAACTATTTAAATTTTATGTAGAGTTTAGTTTAAAAAACAAAATAAAAAATGTTAATTTGTTTGAATATCTTAGCCCGTTCAAGACCTGCAGCTTGTTAAAGTTTGAACTTTAGGTCAAAATATCTCCGCTAGAGGGTGCTGCAAAGCCATAAAATTAACACAAAATATTTCTCTACCTCATACATTTGACGATATTTCGTCAAATTAACAATCAACAAATCGTTAAATGTCAACAAATACATTTACTAAACAATTTGTTAAAATAATGGACAGGTTTTGTTGGTTGTATAGTCATCACCCATTCATCAATTTAACATGGTATTTAGTTGATTTCATCGCTGTTTTTGGCTCAGTGTAGTGCAGTAATGCGTTTGTAGTTGTTTTAACTGCAATTGTTTTACTTAGAAAAGTTGTCAATGACTTTCGAGACTCTTACGTCCCAGTGGCATATAATATTGGCAATGCAAAAAAGGTGGTGATGCCGGACCAGAGTCGGTAGAGTGCGGGGTTCACCAATAAAATAGCCACAAGTCACTGGAGCAAAAAAAAAAAAATAAAATAAATATAAATTAGTAAAATTCAATAGCTGTACCGGGGTAAGTCAACCAAAATATTCTCAATGTTTCCTGTTTTTTTTTCTAATAAGTATGTTCTTTTGTTTTTCTTTCCGGTTTCGCTTGCATGGTTTTCTTTGGCTGGCAGCTACGATAACATTTGCTGCCTGACCTGCCCACCCTCTTCCATGGCAGTCTGTGGTCCAAATAATTAGAAAGCCCCTAACATCGTCCGCTACAGTCTTCCTAACTCACTTACCTTTTATTAGAGTTTATTCCATGATTATTAAATCATAACTTTTTCAAATAAGAAGACGGAATACTTTCATTTTTTTTTAATACGCTATAATATGGAATTCAGTTTATTATACATTCATATGAATCTTCAAAAGACTAAAGTAACAATGAAATTAACATGAAACGTTATTTTCTTTGAAAATGCAAAATATATTTTTAACTTAATAAATCTAGTTTGACACGCAAGTTTTAATTAATCAAACAAATCTTCTGTTTTAAATATGCTCCAAATTCATAAAAAACTTTAATTTTCAGTGGGTTAATTTAAATTTAGCCGGTATGGCTTAACTTTTATCAGGTTGATTTTAGTTTCGCCCGTATATCTTAATTTAGCATGAATATTCTTAATTTGGTATAATTTTTATTAAAAATAAAAAATTATTTTTTTTTCGACCTTAAATTTTTTAATAATTTTTAAATTCCATTTAGCAGGTCTATTTTAAATTACTGCAGCCAAGCATAAGTATAACCGAACTGGTGGAGGATTGGCGTTTTCCCAGGTAGCTATTTAGGGTTTGTCCGTCAGTCAATGGTCCGAAGGCAAGTATATCAGTGTCGTTATATATATATTTTTTTTGTGTCTATTATTTTTCATTTAAAAATTTAATTAAAATATTTTAATTTATTTATTAAATTTTCCTTTTTAAATCCTAGGTTAGGGGAAACATCGTTTTTTTTTATAAATGAGTTGAATTCATCCCTTAAATAATTCACAGAAACCTATTGGCCTAAGCTAAACCCTACGATCCCTGCACACCGTTTATTATATCCGGGTTTTTTTTTTACTTAAATAAATTTACCGCACTGCTAACCCTATTTAGAAATTTTTTTTGTATATTTTAATTTAAATTTTCTTTTTTTTAGATTCTGTCCGGTCCGTCTTCGGTCGTCTGGGAAAATCATTCCTAAACTGCCATTAAACCTTAAATTATACCCTAGCACCCCAGGATTGGTGGTGCTGATGCGGCTCCTCCAACGTTGGGTCTAGACAGAGGTGGCGTTGTGGTGGATGATATATTTTCGCTGTATTCTGCTTTCTTTTTCTTTTAATTGGTTTTTTTTTTTAATAAAACCATATTATTTTTATATAAAAACTTTAATAAACTTGAAATTGTTGCGGTTGTTGTTTTTGTCCATAAAAGCTGATACCATCAGAGAAACAAACCGACCCTAAATTTTCAGCGGCGGCGGCTTTTAGGTTAAAAAACCGGCGGCGGCAAAATTGTCGGCTTAAAATACTGTTTTTTAACTCTTGTTTTCTTGACGATTTTTAGATAAAATCTAGTGATATATCGCTATATTTTTCATCAGATCTTGTTAGTAATCAACAAAAAAAAAAAAAATATTTCCAAGCATATACACAAGTTATTATAAAGATTTAATTAATTTGGGTTGGCTAATTGTTAATAATAATGCGAATTTTCCCTTAAACTATGCATGCATCTTTAGAAGTATTTGAGGTATATGCATAATACATGCATACAAGCAAATTTTGCAAAACTTTTGCTTTTCTAATACTTTATTATTTGATATTTCCTAATGCCCAAAAAGGTTCCAGCATTCTAGCCACTGCTATAACTAACACTAATTTTGGCGTCATCTTTTACATTTTTTTATTTTATATTATCTTCGATAATAATTTTGGTCCTTTGAAAGACCGAGAACTTTTTCAGAATCCGATTCTGAAGATTCAAGATTTTCCATTCTTTTATTAAAGTAAAAATCAAAGTTTTTTTGCACTTTTCCTTTATTTTTAATTTTTTCTTCTTTCTGTGATTTTTTTTATTTTTTACGCGTTTTACAACCAAACACAACTGATTAAAATGGTAACAAAATTGGCGGCGCAAATAAAAATTCGGCGGCTGCCGCTTTAGCCGGCTCACATTTTAAGCTGATGCGAGCCGATTAAAACGGCGGCGGCTGAAAATGGAAAAAAAAGCATCGGCGGCGGCGCGCAGCCGATTTTGCGTCGATAGGCTTGTTGCTCTGGCTGCCTGTCAAACTCTATTCTAGCAGTTTTAAGGTTGCATTCTAACACAGTTGCGTTGGAATGCAACCTTAACCCCCTCAGAGCCGAACATGACAAAATTATTTTTAATGTTTTTGTGGGTGGATTTTTAAATAATCTACCAAGATTAAAGGCAACTGTTATTTTATGCAGTTATATCGACTTTTTGAGAAAGTGTGTGTGCATCAGTCAGAGAAAATCCTTGCTAAAATAAAATTATGTTACAAATAAATTAAAAAAAAAATATGTTAAATTGACAATAAAACAAACACCAATTGTAACGGATGCAAATCGGACCCGATTTGGATAATAGAGGGAGGAGCACGACTGGAGTAACCGGGAATATAGTTGGTTACTCCTGCTTGTAGAAAAAATTGTGCAGAAAATTAGTTCCCAAAATTCAATTTTAGAGGTTGTGGACATGGTGGATGTTAGCCAAGTCACCAACCCGAAAATCTTATACTGATTCAAATAATATTATGGCAAACGGTATAAAAGTTTATAGTAACTAGTATAATTATAGGAATATAAAAGATCACTTTTTAAGGAAAGATACTTGTATTGAAAGTGACAGGCAAAATTTTTTTTAATATATAGAAAGGATAAAATTAAGATTAGTGGCGGAAATAGTTAGAAAATTTAAATATTTGTTAAGTTAGTAAGTTATAATTCATTTTTTTTTATTGTGTTATACGTATATTGTGTTTGTTTGTTAAAGGGATCAAACTTATTTTTTTTGTGTTAAATTTTGGTTTAGCCCGTGAAAGAACAAGTCAAATTTCGTGAAATTTGGAAAGGCCTTATTAAAACTCCTTCAAAGAGCTCTTTTAGGGAAGTGAAAAGGGAGAAAGTAGAATTTTAAAGTGAGTCAAAGTGGGTCCATATAAATTCAAAATTTGAATTAATTTATATGGTAAATGAGTTCGGTCCTTTGTCTAGTTTTTTTTTGTTTAATTGTAAAATTTATGTCTGACGTTTTTTTTTTGTCATTTTAAATTTTATTGACAAATTTATTTATACAAATAGAATATAATTTTTTTTTAATAATCAGGTATAAACAATATTATTTTTATTAGGTAAAAATACTAATTGTTATACTTTGATATAAAAGATTTTTTTTTAAATCTGATATACAGGGTATAAAAGTTAGTTTTTTATCGTCGTATCAGTTTGTTGTCATCTGAAGAAAACAACCAATATAAAGATTTTTTTTTTATAATTTTAAATTGCAAAATTTTGTTTGATGTCTAAATGAACAATTTAGTTTTGGTTGATTGTAAACCGTTCGTTATTGATACTAAGGTATCGTCTAATTAATAGGCCGATATAAGGTCCATATTTTATTATTTTATAATTTTTATATACAAATCCAAATTTTAATTAGTTTGATACAAACCTTTGGAACAGTATAACTAAAAAGATTTTTTTTTTGATAGTTTTAATTTATAAGTTTTTTTTTATATAATTGTTTTTTTTTTTTTTTTTTTTTTGATCGCTAGAAAAAAAATAATATTTTTTTTTTTTTAAAGCCATTATAGATTTAAGTATTATATGTTTAATTTTAATTCTTTTTATTAATAAAATTATGTTGTGAATGTAAAAGTTAAAAAAATATGTGCTAAATATTTTTGTTGAGGGAATTTCAGAAACAATGGTACAGTATGGGTAAATGATGCAGAGGTAAGTTGTTGGTGATAGTTGTCAGGGGTCATTCGGATGATATTTGGGATGACATTGGAATTGGGTGGGCAACGTAAGTGGGAGTAACACCGTTCCCATGGAAGAGTCATCCTCCTTTGTAGTGTCCGGTTTTTGTGATTTAGGTTTTGTTTATGACCAGTTTAGTGTACAGTTATTTTTTTTTATTTGTTCGTCCTCGATCTATGTTTGCGGGTTGGGGATTCACACCGTGCTTCGAGCTGGCCGAGGTGGCAACATAGGTGCGGAAATGGAAAGGGTTTTGGAACAATTTCAATTTCAAAACGTGTTTTAACAATAAATATATGATTTTCTTTTAATTCTTTTGAATTTAAACTATTGATATAATTTTAATAGTTAATTATTATATTCCATAAGAAATTTTTTCTATATTTTAATGCAACTTCTATAAAGTTTGCTAGATTTTTCCAACTACATGTGGCTCCCCAAGAAACATTTTTACGGACTCTCCGGCATGTACGGATTCTTGAATCCGGGGTTTACGGTACGTTTTCGGACCGTTTAATCGGATTTTCGAAAACACGTTTTTAGTCCGTTTGGGGATATCAGTTTTCGTGCCGTTTAATACGGACTTCACCGATTTTCATCCGTTTCAAGTCAGTCACAATCGGTAACAATTTTTTTCAATTTGTTTTATTAAAATAAAATTAAGTAAATAATATAAAAGATCGGGGCGCCAAATAAATTCAGATAGCATGCATAATATGCATTGCATACGTTAGATGGTAAGTATTTATATAATTTAAAACCTGGATAACCTGAATACAAAAAGTAGCTGTGGCGAATTTCGTATTTAATTAAAGTTAAATGATGTATATTTTAATATTTTTTCAAATAAATTAATAAATGTATAAAACAAAATAAAATCCATTGAGTTTTTTGTAAAAAAATGGTTGGAATACGGACCAAATAAGTATTTTCAACGATCCGTTTATTGTCCGTTTTATATCCGTAAAAAACGGAATCATCCGTTTTCAGCACGACAAAACGGTCCGGAAACGGTCCGTATTTGACGGACTTTAAACGGATTTGAGTCAGTTTTTAACACGACCCAACGGTCCGTAAACGGTACGTCATTGACGGACTTGCAACGGATTCGAATCCGTATTCGATGTTCCTTTTAATCCGTTTTCTGGTCCGTATACTGATCCGGTAAACGGTACGGAAACGGACTCCGGATCCGACTATGCTGTACCGAAAACGGCACATAAACGGACCGGATTGTTTGCTGGGTCCATTTAATAAATTTATCAAATATTCTCTTTCAAAGTGTGTTTTACCGGTAAACCTTACCCTAAACTCTCTAAGTACTGGCCATTTTCCCATAAAATGTGTTTTATCCTCTTCTTCTCCAGTATTACACAGGCTGCAAACGTTGTATGTAACCAAAACCCATAACAGGATTTAAATGTTTATATATACGAGTTTCGCTCCTTGTTGCTTTTTCCACAAATTTATTATGGTTTTTTTCCTTAAGTTTAGATACAAATTCACAGCTTTTCACAATCCACTCAGACTTACACAACCCTGTACTAAAGCAAACGTTCACCTCTTCACCAATTTTATTTATCTCTTTAGCCCAGAACAATTTTTTCTGTAGAATTTTAGAGAGTTTGTGTGGCAGTCTTTCTGCATTATGGTTATATAGAACATGCCCAATATAGTTAAGATGTAAGCTCAAGGTGTAAAAATGGTTATCTTCAGTTCCGGTTTCTGAAGCCAGTGTATAATTGGCAATGTTGTCGGGAAGTTTAAGAACTCGCTTTAAAAAGTACCTTTACAGTTTGTTAACGAATGAGGAAAATCCCCAAATTTGGGCTCCATAAGCTTGTATAGCTCTGCAAACAGCCTGAAAGATTTTCCATTTAGATCGAAGCGATACATTTGGTTTGTTTAGATAGCTATGCCATGTTGAGTTAATGCTATTTTTGACCGCATTGTTTCTGCATTCTACATGTTTTGTGAAAGACAACACATTGCAGTTGATTTAAATGCAAATGTGGTGTGCACAATTACAGTTGATTTTACCTACATAATTTTCTAAGTGTACTTCTGTGTGTTTTTTTGTTTAAAAATTTTAGATTTTCAAAATCATAGAATATTTTTCGAATTCAAAGTTTTTTAACGTTTTTTAAATTGTAGGTTTTTTATTCAATGCGGTTTTTAACGTTTTCTACCACATACATATGTTTCATTCCACATTGTTTTACTTCAAGTGACATCAATTGAACTTGAAATTTAGTGAAAGACATATTTTCAAGTTTGCACCGACATTTTTACAGACATTTAGCTTTCTTTTCTTAAATATTAATAATTATTTTTAAATATTTATAGTTTTTTAGCGGTGAGTTAAACAAATTGTTTATAAAATCAATTACAAGTGTAATATTGCAAGGCAATTAAAAAAGAAAACCATAGCCAAGTGCTTACATGAAAATAGTGTGGTGGTGTGATCAAAATGGCCAGTGCTACAAGTGAGATTAAAAGCAACAAGAAAAAGTGTATAAAAAAACGTTTACGGGAAATAAATATATTTAATAGAATCTTTTAACTGCTATCAAGGATACAAAATCGCAAAAATTTAAAAATAAAATAAGTAAAAAAGCTGTAATTAAAGGCAATAGATGATAAAACAGCAACAAGTATTTGTTGTTTTTTTATAGCTAGTTTGACATTTTGCGTTGTTGACACCTCACCGTGTTTAATATCAAGGTAGTGGTGTTTTAGTTGCAAAAATATCGCCGAGTGTAAAAATATCTACAACTGTTGAGTTTTCAATCCAATTTTCCAGCAACACACAGCTACGTCATGCTTTTACTAATAATTTAACAATTTCAACTCAAATGTTGCGCCAAAACGAATAAAATCAATGACAAAAACAAAAATTACAACAACAATTTTAGGCGATTTTTTCTTTTATATATGTATTGCAACATTGTTTCTCGTCTGCTAGATTGCTTGATGACCAGCAAACTATCTAGCAATCAAGCAAAGTGCTATAATTTGCTATAAAATATATGAGGAGAAAAAAATAGGAAAACATACGAATGTCATTAAAAGAAAAAGCGAACAATATTGAAGTTTTTATTTTAACACACATAAGACAAAAAGAAAAAATCGTTAACTAGAAACGCAAAAAATGTTCTTGATTTTATGCTGTTAAAACAACGCAAAAAACATGTTTCACACCTAAAAAAAGTAATTAAAATATGAAGCAAAGAAATAGTTTAAATAAAAACCACAGCAATTGCAGTTTTAAGATGTGAAAGTAAATTTTTCCCCCAAACCAAACTGGGCAATGGTAGTAATAATGCTGGTGTTGGCGAAAAAACTCCCCCCAATACAGAAAATTACAAAAAAAATATAAAACTATCAATTAATGCTTAAAAAATCTCATTCTAAAAGGCAATTTAATTAATAATATCGTTTCTTTTTATATTTTTTTTAGTGTTGTGAAAGAAATTTAACCACAAAAAAATCCAAAAAAAAAAAAAAATATTTGCGAAATAATAGAAACACGAAATATTTCAACAGAATTTTTGTTGTATCCATTTACGCGTCACGCAACAATTATATTTTTTTAAAAATATTTTATTTTTTTTTTTATAAAAAAAGTTGCTAAAATAAATATATCGTAAAAGACGTAAACAATAAAAGAAGACAATCAGTCAGTGAAAATCCAACAAAATGTTTTGGGATAAAAATGATGCACCTTCACAGAACATAGAGGCTCTGCTGGAAAAGGAGGTGAGTTGAATATATATATATATTGCATTTTTCTCCTAAACTCTAGTTTACGGCATAACTGGGATGAGTTTCAGTCAAGAGAACTTTTAAAGCTGGGATCAAAAGTGTCGGCTACCCCCGGTTCCAGATTTATGTGCCTCCAAAGTTTGGATTTGAAATTCTTTTTATATTTGACATTTGTATCCGATCAAAACAAGATACATATCATTGATATAATTGAAGCACATAATTGAAGCACCTTTTATTTGAGATTCTGGTACTTTTGGGTATAATATAGTGCGGCTTGAGCTAATTGTGAAAAGAATTGTGCGGTTTGTATATGGAATTAGATTTCGTGATCACGTATCTAGTGCAGTTATTAACTTTCTCGGTTGCCCCCTAACACAGTATATAGAACTTCGCAATTTATTGTTCTTTTATAAGGTCATTAGATCTGGTGTACCCAATTACTTACGTTCTGAATTTATATTTTCTAGGTCTGAGAGAAACCCTCAGATAGTTGAACCTCTTATAAACTATACAATCTTTGAACGATCTTTACTTATTAGAACTGCTAGAAGCTGGAATTTTTTGCCTTTGAATTTACGTACTTTTACATTATCGTATAATGTTTTTAGGAACAGACTTTTGTCACATTTCCGGGACACTGTATGAATGAGTGTTTTTATATTGTTTTAGGTCTGGCTTTCTCCAGTATGGACTTTTTACATTTTCCTAGTTATGTTGAAACAGCTGAACCATATCCAAAAATAAAGTGTACAATTTTATAGCTATTGCTATCCTGTTCTAAGGATATTTTCGTATTTTTTTTTTTATATATATATATACTGTTTATTGAATTTAATCTAAGCTATTTGTAAATATATTCTTGAATTTATGTAGCACACTAGCAATACGTCTTTGGCCTTTAAGGCTTATTGTATTGCAAATGAATGAAATAATACGCCCAGTTTCATTAACCCTTTAAGCGTCAAATTATAAAAGTCTATTTTTGAATTGAACTTTTTAGAGAAAACTCCCGTTTTCTCGATATTTGACTTAAGTAAAGATACGAAATAAATATTACTTAATTATTGCTAAGACTTTAACCCTCTAACCGGCAAGCCCGTCCCTAGACGGGGTATTTTCAATTGGCCATAAGTTCGTCAACAAAGAGTTTTATTATAAAAATGTAAGCTATATCGATAGAGAACGAAGTTAGCCACATATTTTGTGAAGTAATGTTTTGTGTACATGTCACGGTTTGGAAGCGAGAAAGCGTTATAGTTAAAGTTTTCGGTAATTTCAAAAAATAAACATTTTGAAATAACCACAATTTTGAAAAGTCCTTAAAACACATTTCTGTTAACATAAAACCATTCATATTCCACACAAAGGAAGATTGAAGCTTAAATTTTTGGAAAATGCTCTAAGTTCGGTCCAAGGACATACAGGATTGTAAAAGGATACCTATAAAGGACATCACCTTAACTTGAAAACGAGTAGACGGATTTTTATGAAATTTGGCAGAAATATTATATTTGGTAACACTATCAAATCTTCAAAGTTTCGTCAATATATATTAAAGTTAAGGTGTGTTTTCGCTCAATTTCGCGTTTTTCGAAAAACGAAAATCGCCATATATTTTTATCTAAAAGCACAAAAGGGCTAATTTTTGGACTGTTGTTATATCTTTGTATGAAGAATAATTTATGCCTTAACTTTTTAAATTTAATAGCTTAGTTTATGAGATATCCTCTAAACCTATTTTGACCCATATCGCCTAAAATAGGCGACGAAAAAAATTTCGCTAGAACAAAATATTCTTTATTTCTCGTGCCGAACAAGTGATATAAATTTCAGTCCAAAAAAGCTTAGGCCGGTTAGAGGGTTAAGCTTTAATTTAAGATATATTCCAATTTACACAGCAGATATTAACAGTTATATTCGATATTCGATAATTAATTCTCTTTATTTTTGAACTTTTGTTATATCTATATAAAGGGTGATTTTTTAAGAGCTTACAGATTTGATTTAAAAAAAAAACATAAAATTTAGCGAAATGTATTAAATCATGCTTCATATTATCCCTGTAAGCCTTGAAAGCCAAATCCCTCAAATATCTAGCATTCTTAACCTCCTGTATTTTTGCAATATACAGGAGGTTAAGGATGCTAGATATTTGAGGGATTTGGCTTTCAAGGCTTACAGGGATAATATGAATGATGGCAGCTGGAGAACTAACTGTAAATATCGTAACAGAGTATATTAAGGAAATACAAAACTAGATATTGGTTTGATAAATTTGAAAACTGTGATAGTAAGGAGATGTGGAGGATCATTAACAATATGCGTAAAATAAGACCTGCTTTCCCTCTGGATCGGTATGATCCAAATACTCTTAATGATTATTTTGTATCCTCGCAGACTCAATCAAATGGTGTTCTCCCAGATTTTTCTAGTTTCTCAGATTCTGGCTTTACTTTTAGGTGTATTAATAGGGAAGAGCTTTTCTATTATGTGTCACGTGTTAAGTCTAATTCAATTGGTTCGGATAATATTCCAATTAAATTTGTAATGAAAATTTACCCATATGTGGAAAGGTACCTTCTATTTATTTTTAACTCTATTCTTACTACTTCACAGTACCCTGACATATGGAAAAAATCGAGAATTGTTCCAATAGAAAAGAAACGTGGAGCTGCAAGTTTAGACAATTTTAGGCCTATTAGTATTCTATGTTGTTTATCTAAAGCGTTTGAGCTGGTGTTAAAGGATCAGGTTATGGAGCACTTGGATTCTGGGAATTTGCTTAGCGCTTGCCATTTTGGGTTTCGTAAGTTAACTAGCACCTCGTCTTTGCTGCTTAGTTTAACTGAAAGTGTACGACGAAATAATAACATTGGAAAAATATCCACCTTAGTCTCCCTTGATCTTAGTAAGGCGTTTGATTCGGTTAATTATAATGTATTAATTAGGAAGCTTTCTTCTGAATTTAATTTCTCCTCTACTTCATGTAAATTATTGCATTCATACATATTTGGTCGACAGCAATTTGTTGGTCTAGATGGCCACAACTCAGCTATTAGGCGTTGTACTAGTGGTGTGCCTCAGGGCTCAGTATTGAGCCCTTTGTTATTTATTATGTATGTAAACGACTTCATACAATGTGTTGGAACGGGGTGTCACGGGGGATAAACGGTTTATTGACTGTCATGAAGCAACGATAAATTATGTTTTATCCCAGGCTTCAACCTGGGCAGTTAATAATAAACTTAGGTTCAACCCGTATAAGACAAAGGCTTTAACTTTTGGGACTATGTATATCCAATCCTCAGTACTCTTTAAATATTTCATTTGATGGTATCTGTGTACAGTTCGTTAACACCATAAAGTGCTTAGGAATTACTCTAGACAGTAAGCTGAATTTTAAAAATCATATATCTGATGTTTCTGCAAAAGTTGGAAGTACTCTTCGCGCATTGTATAACATAGATTGTTTCTTACCAAAACGTGTCAAAATTAGATTGGCTCACTCTCTTCTTATGACACATATTTTATATTGCTTAGACGTTTATAGTGGAACAACTAAAACTAATATGAAACGGTTGCGCTTGATATATAACCGGATACTGAGATATATTTTTGGGCTAAGATTGTCAGACTCTGTCTCTAACTATTCTTTGGATTTTATTGATTGCACTTTTCAGGACTTTGTTAAAATTAGGATTTTATTGTCTCTGCACCGGATTTTGACAACAAAGACTCCATCTTGTGTTGCAGAACTTTTTCATTTATCTCACTCGGAACGTAATCCTGAGTTGATTTATCCGATAATGCACAACACGAGCATTGAAAACTCATTTTTGGTTATAGCTTCTAGACTTTGGAATGGACTTCCCATTTACTTGAAAACCTTTGCGTTTTCTAGTTCAATATTAAAACAAAAGTATTTAGATTTTTTCAAAAGCACTCATTAATTTATTTTTTTGCATTTTCTTTTAATGGGACCTATAAATTTTCATCATGGGATTTTGTTAGTATAACTTTTATTTTAAGTTAATTATAAGAATTTACTGTTCATTACACATGAATTTAATAATGTATTAATCATATATGGCCTCGGAGGCTTGATTAAATAGAAAATAAAATAATAAAAAAAAAAATCTTTATTTGAGTTTTGAGTCGATTAAATATGATTTCATGTAAATGTTGACCGCGGCTACGCCTCAAATGTGTCATACGCTGGGTCCAATTTTGTCATAATCTCTCCAACATATGGGCCGGTATCTCATTAATAAATTCTTCAATATGTGCTTCCAGTGCGTCCACCATTGCGGGCTTGTCCCTATAGACATGAGCCTTAACATAGCACCACAAAAAATAGTCTAAAGGCGTTTATCGAAGCGGCCAATTGACCGGCGCCAAACGTGAAATAAACTGTTCACCGAACTCGCTTCTCAATTGGGCCATTGTTTCGCGTGCTGTGTGGCATGTGGCAACGTCTTGTTGAAACCACATGTCATCCAAGTCCAGCTCTTCCATATTGGGCAAAAAAAAAAATTGTAATCATCGCCCGGTAGCGCTCGCCATTCACAGTAACGTTCCTGCCTTCGCGTATTTGAAAAAGTACGGTCCAATGATGTCACCGGCCCATAATCCACACCAAACATTGCTTTTTTTGGGATACATTAGCAGTTCTTGCAATGCTTTTGGCTGCCTTTCACACCAAATACGGCACTTTTGCTTGTTCACGTATCCATTCAACCAGAAATAAGCTTCGTCGCTGAACACAATTTTCCCATAAAAAAGTAGATCTTCATCCAACTTTGCCAGCGCCCATTCACCAAAAGTTAGCCGTTGTGGTAGGTAGTGTGGCTTTAATTCTTGCACCAGCTGTAATTTAAAAGGTTTTACACACTCAAATCCTTAATTTTTCACGTAGTGGAGTAACAGCGGCCCAATTGCTGCGAACGGCGCCTAATTCACTGTCATCAACAACACTGGCGGATACAGCTGCTATATTTTCTTCTGTCCACACTCTACTTGTTGGTGCTTTAATGTCCAATAATGTAAATTTGGTGCGAAATTTTGTCACAAGATTCCGAAGATTCCGCCTCAGATGGTCGCCCAAACTGACCATAAATTAGAAGAAGTGCACCAATGCATGAATTTTGATAATAAAATTCAATAATCTGCAAGCGTTGTTCGTCTGTAAGTCGATTCATGGTTAAATTATAGACCAAACTGAACATGTTTAACAGTAACATGTTACATGAAAACAGCTGAGCTGCCAAAAATAAAGTTGCTAAAAAATCACCCTTTACAAATAATTTTTTTAAATATCAAATTTTGAAAACAAATAGATTAATTAACACATTTGCAAACCATTATTGCGAGTGCACCAAAAATCAGCCATATTTGGAAAGAAAAATATAAAAAATCGCTCGATTTTTTATTTTTGTCTTTCCAGATATGAAGTGAGGAAGTTATCCATAAAAACTGTTACGAAAAAAAACTTCTCATAAAATTAGCTTGTAAATCGTCACGTGATACTTACTATTATGATAATTTGAAACAGAATTAATGGAGACCCAAAAAGATGCTGGAGTTTTAAAAATACTGTCCTTACAACATCAGCATGTATACCCGTAGTTGATAAACAAACAAACGCAAATGTTTTAAATCAATATTTTGTTAAGTTGGTGATTGATTTACAAATTGAAGTATTTCCAGGAGATAATTAGTAATATGTTAAAAACATTATCCCAAACTTTGATTAATTTGAGACTATAACCGATTTCTATGATTTTGATAATTGTCAGGAAAAATTATTTTAAGTTATTCCTTTACTTTTGGATATTCTTTTACAAACCTTGTCAATCTGGCAAGGCCAGGACTATCGCTGTAGCCTTATATATTTCTAGAGCGTTCTTTAACGAACAGTTGAATAAAAGCCATTAAAACGAGCAGTCGTGTTTTAACTACTCTAGCTATCCTTACAAATCAGAAGTGGGATTACCGAATGTAATCCAAAAAATATTTAAACGAATTATTTAATGTTGTAAAACGCGTGTGTCGCAGAGAACAACGAAATAAATGTGTTAAATAGAAAAACTGCAATTTGTGTCGCAGGTGTTGTAGAAAAAAAAAAAATGGACTACTCAAAGTATACAGTGGCAGAGCTAAAAAATAAGCTCCATATTCGTGGACTGCACTTATCCGGGAATAAGGCAGAGTTGGTGCACCGACTACAGCAGTTCGAAGAGGAGAATCCTGGTTTTGATGAAACAAGTATCAACTCAGAGGAAACTTTTATGGGTTTCGAGGAATGTACTGATCAACAAAATAACAGGCAAATGAATGAAATGCAGAAGAACATGTACAGCCTAATGGATGCAGTGGCTGCGTTAACTAGGAAAATTGATTCTTTGGAAAAAGACAAAAACGGTGAAACCGTTGGTCAAACCAATACATGTACAAGTCAATTGTCAACGCCTGTTGCGTATGTAAATACACAGACAAGTGTAACGACAACAACAACATACAGTCAGCCAGTAACTACAGAGTCAAACGTATTATATTCGCCAATAAGTGCATGTTAGGTTAGGTTAGGTTAGGTTGAGCTGGCCGGTCAAAGACCCCGCATAGACCATTAGGTCCCTAGCGTTACCAGATAAGGAACGATAACCCCCACGTTAGGTCAGTCGTTAGTGATGGTAGCCAGAGTTCCCCACACCCTCTTAGCAAATGTTAGAAGTCTCAAGATTCCGATTTCTGAGATTTCTCCCAGATCGCGGAATAGGTGGTCCCCTAAACATTTCGCCCTTGAGCGTGCAAGAGCAGGACAGTGGCACATTAGGTGTTCCACCGTCTCTCTGTCCCCCGGTACCCCACAGAATCTACATTCGTCACTCTGCAGCCTTCCCGCTCTCTTGGCAAGAACTGCCGTCCAGCAGTGACCAGTTAAAATCCCCACAAGAAGTCTACAGTCGCTCCTGGACAAGGACAGTAAAAGTTCGGTCGCTACGGGATCGTAGGATTTCCACATGACTTTAGATACTCTGCATGTTTCGGTATTTCTCCAAACCGCATCAGCTCTTCGCATCATCGTGGATTCTACATCCCTTTTCAGAGACCGAAGTGGCACGCGAACGTCCAATGCCATTTCAACTGGCAAATGGACTCCCCGTTTAGCCAGTTCATCCGCAACCTCATTCCCTTCAATACCCCGGTGCCCACGAACCCAATAGATGTGGACTCTCCTTCCGGACCCAAGTCTCCCTAGAGAGTTCTTGCACTCTTGGACAATCGAAGAGTAGGTCAAGTTGGCGGCGATAGCTTTGATAGCCGCCTGACTATCAATAAAGAAATTAACGTAACTGCCCTCCGTTTCAGAAACAAGAGCAAGGTCAGCAGCCATTTTGGCCGCCATAACTTCCGCCTGAAAGACGCTGCAGTAATCGGGAAGTTTATATGACTCCTCGATACCCAGCTCTCGACAGAAAACCGCTGCCCGACCCCCCTCCTCCATCTTTGAACCATCAGTGAAGAAGTTGAAGGTTCTGTGGTCAGGACGAAGGCCTGCCAACCAGCCGTATTCACTCAGGGTAACACGCAAGCCAGTGGTGAAGCCAATTTTCGGGATAGTGTAGTCACTGCTACAGATCCTATCCTCAATAATCATCCCGTGACCATAAGGTCTCGTCGTAAATCTCCCCGTAGCACAAAGGCGAACGGCGGATTTCCTGGCGGCGCCCTCCGCCACTAGATTAATCGGTTGTAGATTTAGGATTACATCCAGTGCCGCGGTAGGCGTGCTGCGAAGTGCGCCTGTTATACAAAGTTCAGCGAGTCTCTGCGCGCTCTCAAGCCGCCTACAGTAAGACATTTTCTCTAACGCTTTCCACCAAACAAGTACTCCATAGAGTAAAATTGGCCTAGCCACTGCCGTGTAAACCCAGTGAAGTGCATGTGTTACGTCGTATAATAATGTTCAGTCGCTGCCAGCGTATGTACCAGCAGCAACTGTGTTTAATCATGGTCAATATTCGTTAAATTCAAATGCTGCGTTTGCCGGTGATGCCAGACAGACAAGAAACGTTTTTTCCCCGTACCACAGTGGGGGTAATAATTATATGAATGTTAATAATCAGGATGCTGTTTATCAACGAGCAGGAGTAGATAGTTATCCGACTCAGAGTATTAACGAAATGATTAGGATGTTGCCTGAGTTTGACCCATGTAAGGGGGAAATGACTTCTGTAAAGTTTGTAGATCGTATTGAACAGTTAAAAAATGCTTATGGGTGGAACGATTCAGCTGTTTTGTTCGCAGTGCAGAGCAACCTAAAAGGTGTTGCGAAAATGTGGGTAGACTCACAGCCAGTGTATCGCTGTTGGACTCAATTTGTAACTGCATTTTTAGGTGACTTCCCGTGTATTGCAAATTCTGCTGACACTCATATTGAAATGATGAACTCGCGAATGAATAAAACCGAGTCGATGTTGGAATATTATTATCGAATGCTTTCAATTGGTCGCCGTGGTAACCTCGATGACAATAGCATAATCAAATATATTGTGAACGGTGTTAGTGATGATTACTTACGTAGAACATTAATTGCAATGAATTTTGTGTCGTGTACCGATTTATTTAAAACGTTTAATAAAATCTATGAAGAAAATAAAATGAAAAACATTCAAAGTGAACAGTCGCGTAAAACGTATTTTAATAATAAAAACGCAAACAATGATAAACCGAGTCTAAATAAAATAAGTGTTAGTGACGGTAAAGAAAACGTGAAAACGGGTCCAATGTGTTTTAATTGTCGGGAACGTGGACATATCGCTAGAAACTGTAAAAACAAATCTAACAAAATGAAATGTAATAAGTGTAACTCTAAAGACCATGAGACAGAAAAGTGTCAATCGCGATCTGTAAATTTAATTGATAAAGATAAAATGATCGAAAAAATAAAGAAATCTTGAAACAAGTCGAATTGGAAAATGAAAAATATATTGCATTTATAGATTCGGGATGTGAAGAGTCATTGGTGGCCAAACGTGTGTCGTTAAAATACAAGGAATCTATTGTGAATTATGAGGAAAAACTATTCGGTTTCACGGGCGGAAAATGCGTGTGCCGTGGTAAACTCATAGTGAATATGAAAATTGATGATAGCCTTAGGAAGGTTGAACTAATGATTATCGACGATGATTTGATGCAATATGATTTAATAATCGGACGGGACATTTTTTCGGAAAATCGCGTGATAATAGAAAATGGACAATGTCGTGTAATAGCACTAAAAGGTGAGAATCTAGATGTTAATGAATCGTTAAATGAAAATCAAAAGTGTCAGTTACAATCGTTGTTGGAAAAATATTCGGCATGTTTCGCGGAAAATATTAAGGATATTGGTAAATGTGACGTTATCGAAATGGACATTAATGTAAATTCGAATAAACCGGTTGCAAGAAATCCCTATAATATTCCGATTCCAAAACAGAAAACGGTTTGAAAGATTAATTGATGAACTTTTGGAAACGAAAATAATTCGTCCGTCAAAATCGTTATACGCGTCACCAATTGTACTCGTGCCAAAACAAAATGGTGAAGATAGACTTTGCGTCGATTACCGCGAATTAAACTCAATTACGGAGAAGCAGCCCTGGCCAATGCCAACTGTGGAAGGTGTGTTGCAGACGTTAGCTGGTAAGAAGTATTTTACTATTTTAGATATGATGTCTGGTTATTATCAGATTCCAATACGAGAAGAATCTAAGCAGTTTACGGCTTTTGTGACACATAATGGTCATTTTGAGTACAATAGAATGCCATTTGGTCTTAAAAATGCCCCGAGTGTTTTTCAACAAATGATGTCTGTTGTTTTAGAGCCAATTAGAGACCACGTTGTCAGCTATGTGGACGAAGTAATTGTCGCTTCAGATTCGTTCAGCGAAGGTCTTTCAAAGTTGGAAATATTCTTGAATGTGGTGCAAGATCATGGCTTAACACTTCGATTGTCAAAATGCTCATTTTTGAAAAATAGTGTAACATTTTTGGGTCATGAATTAAATGAAAATGGTTTAATGCCTGGTCGAATAAAAACATTAGCAGTGAAGAATTTTCCTATCCCAACTAGTGTTATCGAGGTTAGACGTTTTATTGGTCTGACCGGATATTTTCGAAGATTCATTCAAAATTATGCTTTAATAGCAGCACCGCTTACTCGTTTAACGAGGAAGAATGTTGATTTCATTTGGTCTGACGAATGTAATGAATCATACGAAAAATTAATCGACCTATTGACTAGTGAACCACTATTAGGCATATATGATGTAACAAAGGAACACGAACTACACACAGATGCATGCGCTTTAGGTATAGCAGGTATTTTGCTACAAAAGGATGATCAACACAACTTGAGACCAATTGCTTATTTTAGTCGTTTATGTAACGATGCTGAGCAGAAATATCACGCGTATGAATTGGAAGTATTGGCTGTTGTGGAAGCGTGCCAACGGTTTCGTACGTATTTGCTGGGAAAGCAATTTTTAATTGTAACCGATTGCTCGGCAGTTGCCAACCTAAAAGTATCGAAACCAGTTGTGCCAAGAGTTTCAAGATGGTTTCTCAAATTGATGGAGTATGATTATAAAATAATACACCGCAACGGTAGTAAAATGTGTCATGTCGATGCATTGAGCCGCGCTCCGGCAGAAAATGTTGACAGCAAAACCGTAGTTCAAGATGTAAGTGAAAAGATTATGATGATAAAACCATCCACCGAAGATTGGGTGTATATGATGCAATGTGAAGATGACTATCTGAAGGAAATGATTAATGTTTTGAAAGGTCGTAAACAATCACCTCAACAAAAACAGTATGCCATGGAATTCGTTGTGAAGAAAAATCGCTTGTTCAAGAGGGGTGAGGATGATGCATTGCTGCTGGTGGTACCAAAAGGACTACGATGGCGTGTTGTGAAATTGTGCCATGATGATGTAGGTCACCCAGCCCTTGAAAATACTTTGAAACGTTTAACGAAACATTTTTGGTTTCCAAGAGCAAGAAACTTTGTGAAAAATTATCTGAAAGCATGCGTAGAATGGTGTTATTGTAAGGAACCACAACGAAAAGAGTGTGAATTGTTTGGTATGGATATACCAAAGATCCCGTTTGAAGTCATGCATATGGACCATCTCGGTCCATTTATTAAAAGTCGTCGTGGTAATGAACACCTTTTGGTTATTGTAGATGCTTTAACAAGATATGTAGTATTGTGCCCAGTGAAATCAACGAAAACAAAACCGGTCTTAGATGCGTTAAATCAGCTGTCTTTATATTTTGGTATGCCAAAGGTGTTGGTTACAGATCGTGGTACAGCATTCACGTCTTCTAATTTTGAAAATTACTGTTCGGAAAATAATGTTCAGCACATAAAGGTGGCGGTCCGAACTCCAAGAGCAAATGGACTTGCTGAAAGAGTTAATAAGTCAATTTTATCATATTTAAAATCAACAGTAAACGATGCTAAAGATTGGGATACCGAAATGCGAAATCTTCAATGGACACTCAACATGAACGTTAACGGTACAACGAAATATGCTCCACTGGAACTGGTGTTTGATTTTCCCATTAGAGATATTTCTGGTAATAAAATCCTAGCAGCAGTCCAGGACGTTAATATTGATATTGAAACAACAATGATGAATAAAAAACGTGAACATGCAATTAAAAACATCGAAGATGCTCGAAAGACTTGGAAAAAAAGATTTGACTCCAAACATAAGACTCCCCACAAATACGAAGAGGGAGACTTAGTACTATTAGAAGGCGCTATTCCAAGCACAGGTGAATCTCGGAAACTCGAAGTAAAATATAAAGGGCCTTACATTATCAACAAGGTTCTCAGATACGATAGATACCTCGTAGAGGATATCGATGATGCTCAGCGTAATCAACGAAAGTTTTCAACAATTGCTAGTAGCGACAAAATGAAGCCCTGGTGTGCCTTATACCCAGATGTAGATGATGCCTATGATGATAACCCTAATTCCAAACCACAGGAAGACTAACTCGCGGACGAGTTGTAAGCAGGATTGGCCGAGTTGTCAGGAAAAATTATTTTAAGTTATTCCTTTACTTTTGGATATTCTTTTACAAACCTTGTCAATCTGGCAAGGCCAGGACTATCGCTGTAGCCTTATATATTTCTAGAGCGTTCTTTAACGAACAGTTGAATAAAAGCCATTAAAACGAGCAGTCGTGTTTTAACTACTCTAGCTATCCTTACATAATATTGCTCCAGAATTATTGTACAATTGTAAGGACTATTTTCAATCAAATAATTAGCTCATCAATATACCCTGATTGTTTAAAAATCAGTAAAATTGTACCCACACCTAAAGTTTTAAATGTTTTTGCTGCAAGAGATTTTCGAATATTGATAAAATCTTTAAAAAATTCATTTGCGAAAGACTGCTTTCATATTTTGACTTTATAAAATATCAGTTTGTATTCAAAAAATTCTGTGCTACGGATAAGGCAGTGGCGAACGTTGCAAATTTTATATGTTGTTTTTTTGGATAGTGGTTCAAGTGGTGCGGCAGGTCTGTTTCTGGACTTTACAAAGGCTTTTGATCTGGTTGATCACAAAATAACGATACAGAAGGTATCATATTACGGTGTTTTGGAAAAATAACTAAAGATGTTTGAAAATTACCTTAAGAATTGAAAGCAGTTTGTTCAAATCAGTGATGCTTAATGTTGAATGTGTGGTGCCTCAAGGTAGCTGCTTGGGCCCTTTGCTGTTTTCAATTTATTTAAATGACATTTGCAACTTATGTCTTACTGAGAAATTATATATGTATTGTAGATGATGTTTGTCTGTTTCATCCCTACAAATATGATTTGGCATTGAAGACATATATGGAACGAGATGTTGCCTTAATTTGTCAATATGCTCGATTGAATAAATTAGTGCTAAGTGCGTGCAAAACCAAATTAATCAGATTTAGACAATATTCGAATGCTTTAAATAATAATTTCAATATTTTTGTAGGTGGAAACAGAATTTATCAAATCCACAATGTAAAATATTTAGGAATAACTTTACCAAGTAACCTCTCGTGGATTTGCATATTGCTGAGGTTAAAAGCAAAATAGCTCCAGCTGTTGGTATTTTATTCAAAATGAAAAACAAATTGAATATAAAAATCAAGCTTTTGATTTATCAGGCCCTGATACAAAGCCACCTAAACTATATGGCGATATTATACGGATACAAAAGCACAAACGCCAATTGTAAATCGTCTTCTTTAGAACGGCCGATATGCATATATTAAATATTAACAAAATTTGATATTTTACTAATAATATTGCAGTGAATTCGGTTTTTTTTTAATTTAACACATAAATATGAGTATTTAACATTTTAAGGAAAAAAGATAGGGAAGCACCTTTTAATCGTTTAAAAAAAATTTGTAATTAATTTTTAAATTTGCAAATTTCTTATAAGATCGAAATTTGAAGACCTGTTTCTGATTTCGAATCTTGTTGTGAATTTTGCAATGACAGTTTGAAACATTTGCTGTTTAAACTTCTTGTGCAGTAGAATATCGCCTTGGGAGATTAAAAATGATTTTCAAGTTTTTGTTCTGAATAATCTGTGGTTTTTTTATTATTAGTTTTGGTACACAGACTTGGCATCCGTATGTCATAAAAGGTATAAACATTAAGCTTAGACTTCCGGCTAAGTAGATTATAAAGAGCTCTACAGCATTTCAAAGCTTTATCACACGATTGCACGACATGTTGTTTAAAAGTCAAATTCTTGTAGAAAATTACTCTCAAATATTTGACTGATTCGAGTAGGGAAACTTTTAGACCTTTGAATATCAAAAGTTGTTTGTGGAGTTCTTTTTGGTGACTTGTTGAAAGGAAAAATAGTAGCCTGACTTTTGCCTTGATTGATTTTTGTTTTCCTTTTGTTGAAATATTTTCCAGGGTGTATTAGAGTATTTTTTTAATATTTTTAACAATTGCATTTGAAACTTTACCACTAGTTATTATAGTGGTGGCATCAGCGAAAAATTGCTGCAGACTAATTTCGTTGAGTTTTGAAGTCCGATGTGTATATGTCATACAGAGTTGGAAACAAAATTCATCCTTTAGGGACATTGCTTCGCGATGAAATTTCATTGTCTATTTTGACTACAAAGTATCTTTCCGTTAAAAAGCCTTTTAATATTTTTTCTAAATAAATTGGATAAACAAATTTGTTCAGTTTAAAAATAACTCTGTTGTGCCATATAGAACCAAAAGCTTTCTCTATATCAAGAAAAACAACTTAGAACTTTTACGTTTAAATTTATTTCTTCGAAAACTTTGTTTAAGCCATTTTGTCATGCTAATGGGTCGGTAGCTTTTTGGGTGATTTTCGTTCTTTTCCAGGTTTTAGTATTGGTAGCACATTAGCCTTTTTAAAATGTTTCGGAAAATATCCATTCCGTAAGTCATTTGTTTTAAGATGATCGATTTTGTCCCATCTGTACCAGGCGCTATAAATAATTTTTTTTTTGACTATTAACGTAAAATTTTACTTCATCTTCTGATGTCAACTCACGTATCATTATATTAGAAATTGGTTGTAAATCTAACCATTTAATGTTTTAATATATCAAAGAAAACCCCTTTTTTTTGCTTTCTATTTTAGCTCCTTTTAAAAAATGCCTTCGAAAAAAGCAAATTAAAATAATTAAATATGAGTTAATTTTTTTAACAAAAAAAATAAATTATAAGTGCATTTTTAAAGACAAAATGTTATTATTTTCTCAGATGACTCTTAAGAGGATTTATCGACTGGCATGTATTGGTATCACTGGTGCCTCAAAATCATGTCCGACTGATGCCATTGGAATCATGCTGGGTATTTCTCCTTTGCATATTTCTGTAAAGGAGAACGTGTGCATGGGATCCCTCAGGCTGCGGGAGATTGGCAGCATGAGGAGTGGGGATCTGAAGGGGCATCTTGAGATTTCGAAAATGTTCGCTGATGAACCGGTTATTAGGGTCAGTGACAAGATACTGCCTGTGCTAGTATTTGTTAGGCACTTTGTTGTTGTGATTTTCGACAGGAGCACGTGGTTGAATGGATCTTGGGTACCGGAGGTTGGTGCACAGGTCTGGTTCACGGATGGCTCGAAACAGTCGAACATGGATACGGGGGCGGGTGTCGTCGGACCCGGATTTCATCGTGCTCTGCCCATGGACAAATATCCCTCCGTTTTTCAGGCTGAGGTCTTCGCTATCTGTATCTGTGTGGAAGAGTGTCTGCGGAGGAGGACACGGGGGGCCACGATCTACATTCTATCTGACAGCCAAGCGGCACTTGGTGCCTTGAGGGCTCAAGATGTGTCGTCTGGTTTGGTTAAGGAATGTATCGACTCTTTAAATCGGACTTAACAACTCCTTGACACAGGGCTGGGTTCCAGGCCATGATGGGCATGAGGGCAACGAACGGGCTGACTGTTTAGCAGAGCTCGTCGAAAATTCATTGGCCCGGAACCCTTCTGTGGCGTACCCAATGGGTATGTCAGAGAGAGGCTCAGAAGATGGAGGGAGTCGGAGTTTGGGTCCTATTGGGCCAGATCGCCTGGGCAGCGACAGGCGAGGCTGTTTATATCTCCCTCTGGGGAGAGATCGCGGAAACTCTTGTCTATGACGAAACGCAAACTAAGGACCGTAACGGGTTACCTCACAGGACACTGTGGCCTTAGGTATCAATTGTACATGATGGGACGATCCTGTACGGATACGTGCAGGTTTTGTGAATTGGAACCCGAGACCTCTGAGCATGTTCTCTGCAAATGTCCGAGGCTCTCCGACAGGAGTGTGCGTTATTTTGGTGGTCGAATAGTGACGCCATCGGACGTTTGGAACTGTTCACCTGGCTTCGTAGGGAGCCTGAACCTATAGGGTGTATTCTCTGGCAGCACAAAATACCAATTTTTGGTCGCGGTGCATAGTGCCACTATAATCTAATCTATTATTTTTTTATACAAAAGTAGTTTAATTATTTATTTATTTATTTATTAATCCATATTGTAATACAAAGCCATTAAAGCCAAAAAACGTATTACATAGCAATACAATCCTGAGTATAATACTTAATCTAATCTATACAAATAACTTATGTAAATATAAATCATGCATAAATAACTGCACCCATAAATTTAACTTATTGGCTCCCCAGCCGTAACTAATTATAAAAAGTACTATTAAAAAGAGATTCAGTTAAGTATTATAATCCGGTAATTTTCACAACTCATATTAAGCAATAAGAATCATAGAAGCAAGTCCCAAGATAATTTAACAGCTACTGTACAGAAAACATAAAAATCTATCGCAATAAACTTGAGAAGTGCTTCATAAGCTTAAGGCGAAAAACATTATTGGATTGCGAAAAGATACGCAATTCATGCGGTAAACGATTCCAGCAGCGAGCCACCCTTACAATAAAAGACCTCTCAAACACAGAACACCTGATTCTAGGTATTATAATTTGCTTATTCCTAGTAGACCGCGAAAAAGTAAATTCTTTACATAACAGGACAGGTATGCCACTTTTAATAATGCGATGAAATAGGAGAATATTACGGTACTTAACGAATTTATCAAAGTGGCATCCTAAGAATTTCTTCACAAATTCAGAAATATGTTCACGTCTACGGATATTAAACACATACCGAACCACAGCATTAACAACTCGCTCCAATATCTTTAAGTTCGAGGCAATGGTCCCTGATACCAGCTCAAGTCCATATAAGATCTGCGGCATAAGAAGTGCATGAGCTAGTCTACATTTAACCTGAAATGGCAGAAAAATATTCGTATAATATATTCTACGTAAAGTACAGCAATATAAGTCTCTTTCCATTAATATAGCACACATGATTAATTTCATAACCAGCAATAGGTATGCTATAAAAAGCACCCAAGGCCACAACAACTGCAACTAAATCCTTCAACCCCTTTGGCAAACCTCGGATGACAATGTCGGCCCGATTCAACCTTCGGTGCAGAACATGGTTCTCTATTTCCAAAGAAGATATTTTAGAGGTGGTGGACAACTCAACATTGTTGATGCGCGTGTTACACGACAACACGTCAGCCTTAATTTCCTTGACACTAGAAGTCATTTGCTCCTTAATCTCACCAACAGCATCAGTGAATGCAGCTTTGATCGAAATTAGATCATCATTACCTTTCGATATAAAGGAATCAAATTTACGGTTCAAGTCCCGAACCTCATCGGCAAGGGACTTATTACGCCCAGTGCCCTCCAAGCACACTGCACACACAAATGAAAGCGCTTTATTTGCCCTAAGGGCCACAATTTCATCATCTGAAATCAGGGCACAAGCTGAATGTATCCATAATGCACACATTTTGCATTGAATACTGCCCTGCTTCCCTATAGTTTCATCACAAATTCCGCATTTGTGAATTCTAGGCGCCATAGTAGCAATAAAACCAAGGAAAAACAGCAACAACAGCAAACAGCACCACGTGAAGAATTTGTAAAAAAAAACTTGGTTCAGGTTAAAACAAATTCACAATTTACACGAAACAATATTTTTTTGAAAAAAATATAGCATAA
Organism: Delia radicum; assembly: GCA_021234595.1. NCBI lineage: Eukaryota > Metazoa > Arthropoda > Insecta > Diptera > Anthomyiidae > Delia > Delia radicum. Next base: position 7,312,956 of record CM037853.1, on the reverse strand, counting down.
AAACTAATATAATTAATTTACAGGTTTTAAAATCAGAAATATTTAATTAAGAAAAAATAAATAATCAGCCGTCACAAAAAAACACACTACTCAGGCATAGCGTTGCCAGATCTCAGCAATTATCATCTGGGTCTTTTTTTTAGACCAATATTACCTCTCGAGTGCAAAAAACAAGATTAACTTTCAAGGTCTAATTTAAATTTGTTTTAAAATAAATAAATCTACAACATATTTTTGTCAAATAAAAAAATAATCATGTCCTTATAACGCTAGTTCTCTACCACGGCCAATACAGTCGAAAAGAGCGATTATGGGATAGTATGCTAAATCCAAAATTGACAGAATTATCGAAAAATGCTGAAACAACCCCCCAATTAAATTATATTTGGTTTCCTACTTTTATTCCTATTATAGGGAATTCACATAGACAAGTTAATCTCCTAAAAATGTGATTAACTGCGTAATCAAGCACTAAACAAGGCGATTTAACCATTTTTAATCTTTTTGATTAACAGTTAATATAACTTTTTATCTGACTACTATTTCTAAACGTCTGTGTATTATGCTACTAATTTTGTGCAATTCTGTGATGTTATGTAAGTTCGGTTGGCAACGCTAACAAAACATACATACAAGTCAGGTGCAAATTAACGTTAGCCTACCACAAAAACATGTTGGCGCTGTCGAAAAACATTTTTGCTTACGACTTATGGCGTTTTCTTTTCTGGCAAAAAATGTAACATTTTGTTTGCCCTTTCTAAAAAATTGCACTTTTTGTGTTCTTTTCTAAAAAATTTACAGCACTTTAAAAAGGAATCATGTTCTTTTAAAAATATGTCGCCCTATTAACATGCAAAAATGTTGCCATTTTCACCCTTTATAAAATGATGGGGTGAAAATGTTGCACTATAAAACAGCTGATTTCATAGTTTTGTTTTGAAAAAAAAAAAATATTTAAAGACGAAAATTAACAAATTTTGTTTTATAAATTAAATTAATTTTAAAAAATATACATTTAAATTGCTAAAAATGGAAAAAGCTGCTGTAGTGATATGCGTAAACAATGCTGTTGGGGTACTAATGGATTCTTCCTCATCATCAGATGAAGAGGAGATGTGTGTTCTGCAGGAGCGAAATATTGTGCTTGCATCAATTCCTGAATCCATTTTAAATAAAAAAAAATAATTAATTAAAAACAATTTGAATGCCAATTTGCAATTTGCCGCTTTTTTATTTTTCAACTTGTTTTCTTTTATACACAAATCAGCTGTTCTAAAGCAGGGCAGCATTTTTTGTATAAATTCATGTTTTATTGTGACTATGAATATGGCAACATATTAAGAGGGTTATGACAACATTATTTAAATGTCACTTATAAAAATGCAACATTTTTTTGTCAGAAAAGAAAACGCCATTAATTTTTCTTGTTCCTCTTATACCGCATCAATATCGGCGCCATCTTGGTATTTTACACTGAGAGAGATAGTCTTTTAGCTCTCAAGTTAATCTATAAATGCATATGTAAACGTGGAATATTAAAAAGGTTTATTAACGTTAATCAAGTAGATCAATTTCGCAATCTGAACTCCCTTTAACTAATTAGAATACTAACTGTTTGTACCCGGTCTTGCCTGGGACTTATTACTTTTAAAACAACATATTGAAACCAAATTTTTTTTTCATACTTTCATACTCAAAAAAGATATCGATATTTTTTTCTGATTCTTTATTTTAGTTATTACCCACTCCCAGGAGCCCCCATACTTCCCGATCACGGCACCACTCCGACCGCCGCCACCTCAGACATTGCAGTGTACCCTGTTTTCATACACACAGAAAACAGATTCATTGCTACTACCGAATTTTTCGCCAACCGCATGGTTCTGTTGTAGTCATCAATATTTTTGTTTGGGGCTACAAAAAAAAAAAACGTCGGTTGGAGTATGCAATTTCATTTAACCGAGGAATACATTTGATAACGACAACCAAGGAATTCGATTGTTGCTACCAAATCATTCAGTTGGCATGAAATTCAATTGTCACAATGAATCTGTTTTCTCTGTGTAATATTGTTAAAATTCTTAATGCATGTTTAATATAATTTTTATTAAAAATAATAATTTATGTTTTTTCGACCTTTAATTGTGCAATGAAAATGAAAATTATTCAAGTTCGAGGCCATACTCTATATTTCTTTATTAGGATATTGTCCTAACAAATAATCTATACAGTTTTTGTTTTAAAATGTATCAATTGACCCCTTTCAGGAATGTGTTGATAGATCTATTTAGGGAATTTTCTAGGTTCCCATCATCAGAACACGTTTTGAAAGAAGTGACAATCCCATGCAAAACATCAAACATTCATATAACCTAGTTTTCCCACTAAATGAGAACTAATATTTGAGCTCGAAGTTAAAGATTATCACCATTAATCAAAAATAAATGAAAAACTTGTTCGTTTTGTGCAACCAAGTAATTGCGACAACCAAAGAATTCGATTGTTGCTACTAAATCATTCAGTTGGCAAGAAATTCAGTTGTCACAATGAATCTGTTTTCTCTGTGTAAAATTCTGAAAATTCTTAAAGCATAAACAATATAATCTGATCTTTTGTAGGGCGATCTTTTTAAAATTTGAGCGGATTCTGGTGAAAAATAAATATTTGTTTAGTTGAAGATCCAAACTGGACTCTAAATTTTGTAAATTGTCAAATTTGAGCGTCATCTGTTTAAGTGTAACAATTTATATGGCGAAAATCCGTTGTGGAGCATACATTTATAAATTTAAAAACAGTTGGTCTTTTAAAGGGTGCGGTCGATGATAAGTTTTTGCTGATCTCATCCAAGGTATAAAAATTACTAGTGTCAAATTTGAACGAAATCCATAAGAAAATCAAAATTTTATTAGCAAATTTTTATTATTAACTTGTAAATATGGTAAAACATATAATGTATTAGTTTTCAAGCTTCAAACGAGTTTGTTATATTTATAGTCCATTTCAGTTGAAATCATTAAAATTAATTAAAGTTTTCTATTTGAAATGCATAAAATTAATATGGAAAATTTTGAATTGCAATCAAATAAGTTATAAATAAACATTTCAGAAGAATATATTAAACCTTCTGCGGAGATTTGAATAGAAAAATTTATATAATTTTTAAATTTTGTTTAACTCAATTACATTTGAAATTGTCTAAATTTATAATGGCAAACCACAATTTAATTTATAATTTTTAACATATCCAAAGCCACATTTAAGTTTAAATTTGAAATTAACATTTGTAACTAATAATAGAGGTTTATGAAACTACCCAGGTAGAAAATGCCAACCGTATAAAAAAAATAGTACAGGAAAGCCATTGCTATTTTTGTAAAACCCACCGTGTTAAAAATTACCAAAGGTACAACTAATATTGTTCTACGAACACACTATTTTGTTTGCAAATCATGAGATTTGAAATTTTGAAATTAATTTTAAAGATTTTTTAAAATGCCTAATTTGCGGATATCGATTGCTATTTTTATTAGTTGTTATTTTAGAGTTGTTATTAAAGAAAAAAAAAAAAAAAAATTAGAAAAATTATAATTCGATTTTGTATTTGGAACGACTCCTTACCAAAACATTTTATCAAAATAGCGCATTTTGTCAAAAATTTTACAAAATTTTAATGTTTTCATCAAAGTTTGCATAATTTTCGCAAAATTGTCACTTAAATTTAATAAGGCTATACTTATCCTTTTAGTTATTTAAGAAAATCTGTAACCCTTAGTGGCCTGGGGACAAAAAAAAAACCATGAAACTTAATTTTAATTATGACTTCAAATAAATAAATTAAATTAAGATTATAATGCCTTTAAATGGATCATAAAAAATGTTTTTTTTTTACTTGATAAAAGTTATTATTTTGTGTAACTCGATCCATATCGGGTTATTGTTTTCACTTTTCACCAAAAAGACCCACTAAGAAATTTGCAGAACAACATCTTTCAGATTTTTATTAAATTCGAATATGCGATATAGGGTACAAAACTAACAAACAAGCGCAGTTCTTATTAGTCCCAATTTTATTTTTAAGGGTTATTTTTGACCAAATGTTTTTAACCCTTAAATAAATGTTATTCTGTATTTAATCCTAGTGAGTTTTTTTGTTGTTTGGTGAAAAGAAAAGCATTTATATGGTTAATGCTGGAACATTTTTTGTCTATTTATTTAAAGGATTTATAATCTTGACGTCATAATTTAAATTAAGTTGCATTTGTCTTTTTTGTCTCCCGGCCAATAAGGGTTAAATACTTTTTGAATTAAAGTAAATATAATTATAGTCTTAACAAATGTAAGCGATATTTTTCCGAAATTATTTTTTTTTTTTTTACACCCCGGCCACTAAGGCAACAACTACAATTACTCCAAACTACACCCAACTACACCCAACTACAAAACACGAATTATAATGTTTCCAATTTATTTCTTTTCTTCTTTAATAACAACTATTATATTATAAAAATAGCAATCGACATCTGAAAATCAGGCATTTTATAAAATCTTTAAAATTATTTAAAAAAATACGTTTTTGCATTTTGTCAAATTCGTGGGTCATTTTGGATTCCTGGGTTAATGAAATGCGATGAAGTCAGAATTCTATATCTAATTAATTTTGAGTATATTAAATGAATAAATGAAAAAAAAGTAAATTTTTCGAAATTTAAAATTTTGGGAATTTTTAATAATAATACACCATTAAGCAAATTTTTTGCTAATCGTCTTCATCTGGAAAAAAAAACTTCAAAAAAGTCATTGCAAAATCATTTAAAGGTAGACTTATAAGAAAATATGTTCTCTACATTGAAAAATATGTAAACAAAAACCTACTCCTAAATGCCAAACAGCTCACACAACTTAATTTAAAATCAAATCAATTTGTTTAATATTTGCGATATTTTTGTAATTTACCTCCATTAAATTCTGAGTGTTGACTTAAATCTATTTCGTCAAATCAATTGAGTACGATGAATATCATTGATTTTTAATTTTGTTACTTTTATATAAAAAGTCAAAATATGTTTTCGTAAAAATTGTGCACACCCAGGTGAAAAAGGAATCGTATATGAACATATATGATCATATATGGGATTGTATATGATCATATATGGGTATAGCTGGTCATATATGTTCATATATATTTCGATATATGACCATATATGATCTCATATATTTCCATATATGTTCGGATCCGAAATTTGAGGGTATATGGTCGTATATGATAATATATGTTCATATATGCACATATATTATCATATCCATATATGCTCATATATGATCATATACGACCATATACCCTCAAATTTCGGATCCGAACTTATATGGTCGTATATGAGACCATATATGGTCATATATTAAACTATATATGGACATATATGGCAAGCTATTCCCATATATATCAAATACTACTAAATAAATAATAATAATAATATAATATATATGGTCATATACAAGCCCATATATGTTCATATACGCTTCGAAGTATAATAAGTTCTGTTTGGATTGGAAATTCGTACTTTAATATATCGCATTTAAAAGGGTTTTGAAAAATATCCAGTAAATGCTGAATTTTTTCAAAATCCTTAAACCTGTCATTAAAGTTATTAAAAAGCGTTTCTAATACTTCCAAAAGTTCCAACTTTTTCAAGATTTTCTCCTTGTCGTAAATAACAGAAGTTTTCGGAAAGTCCGAAAAGTCTTCAGAATCAATTTGAGCTGCAAGTAAAAATAGCTGAGTTTTAAAATCTGAAAGAATTTTAAACATATCCGAAATTTTATTATCTTTTCCCTGCAGCTTCAAATTTAACTCATTCAAAATGTTACAAATGTCTGTTAAAAACGCCATGTGTAAAATAAATTGATAATCTTAAATATTCTTTCTGCAAGTGTAGTTTGTCTCTCCCTCGCAACATGCTGATTTCCTATTGGTTGATTGACGATCAAACAAAAGAGCGTAAGTATACGTGTGAGTTTAATTTGCTGATATCAGCTACTACTGGGCATCTATGAACTATAATAAATTGATTACGATTTTTTTGAAATCGAAATTTTTTATTTCTTTTTAAACTAAACTATATAAAATTTAAAGCGTTTTTGAAAGCACGTTATAAAATAACATTAAAACAATCTCGATTTATATAAAAAAAAAAAACTAATGGAACTGGAAAACATTTTTGTTGGGCCGATCGGATGCGATTTTGAGTGCTAAATTTAAAGAAAAGTCCCTAGTTAAGTAAATAATCTACTTTTCACCAAAATCGGAAAAGGTTTTGCAGCAAACCAGTCAACCTTTAACTTACACTTTTGTCTTAAATTTGATACTTTAAATCGCATTAGATTCACTTAAGTCACATTTTTCCAGTATCAACATTTTATCAAAATACCGACTAAAGACTAAGTTTTTGACTGAATTGTTCGTTCAGACACTAGAAATTGTATTATACATTGTTCTCCTAGACAAGAACAAGAAATTCACATAAAGTCTACGATTTAGCCTAACAAATATTTCTAGAAATTCTGAAGACGTCGTCCCCTTTTTAAGTTTATATGTTATCTTAAAACGATACCATTTGTCTGTAAAACATTTTGAAAAATAAGTACATTTTCCGGATTTTTTAACAAAAACATAGGGTTTTACACATCTGCCAACAAATTTAATTTTGATACAAAAAATGTTTGTGAAAATAATTTTTTCGTTTTTTGAAAATTGCGAAATTGAACGAAAAAATAACATAACTTTAATATATTTTAACCACATTTCTATATTTTTTTTATTCATGTAAAACGTATTAATCGCAGTCTTATAATTCTTAAAAAGAAACTCTTTTTAGAAAGAAGTGCTTTCGTTTTACTTTCCACAGGACGTTAAAACTTATTTATTTTGAAAGAAGAGACTTTTGTTTAACTTTTTGTTATCGATGTTATCGATGTCATTGATATATTCTTTTTCAAAATGTATACATATATATATTCTTAAATCGACTTTTTTTTTAAACAAAATGTTTTTCATTAGGAGATTATTCTTGTTAGTTTAATAATATAAATGGATAATAATATAAATGAATATTAAAATCAAAATAAAATATTAAACTTTTTCTTAAATTTAATGTTAATATGTTATAATTTGCAGAATGCCACAGTCGAAGATTTTTTGGATGAGGATGATATTATACAAGAATGTAAAACTCAAAAGAAAAACATTGTCAACTAGTAAGTATTTCCACTAATTTCATAATCATATTTTTAAGTAAAACTAAAAAAAAAGATTACCAAAAAAAATTTAAAATTTCTTTCCAAAAAATTAATTTTATATGTATTTTAATTTTAGTTTCACTCGTCCTGAAGTTATTAGACGTTTGGTCGAATTAATAACCACAGAACCTCCAGAGGATTTACCAATGTCTCATCGTTTTCGTCATGCTAATGTTGCTTGTGAAATTTTAATACTGTAAGCATTCAATTATATTTCTGCATAATTTGTTGTTAATCGATTTTAATGGCCCATTTTAATAGCGGCCTACCGTCCCTAGATGAAAAATTACTCGCCGATACAGATACATTAAAATTGTTGTACTCATATCTGGAAAATGAACCACCGTTAAATCCCTTGCTAGCATCATTTTTTAGCAAGACCTTTAGCATGCTCTTTACTAAAAAGACTAATAAAGATTGGTTTTTGTATCAACAATTGTGCCTACAGCTTTTGGAATATTTAAAAACGCAAAATAATTTTTTGGATTTGATATGTAAACATTTTACTATACCCGTCATACCCGATCTCATAATGGAAATGATGCGCAACGTGGAGGGTAATCAATTGCGAAGAAGTTTATATGAGGTTAGTTGAATTTTAAAATGTAATTCTCCATTACCGTAATACCTTGTCTGTGCCTCTTGTAGTGGTTAAATGAAGAAAGACTGGTTGAAAAACTAATTGACATTGTTGGTGATCCTGAACAAAGTGAGAAGCATGCGAATGTTGCTGAATTTCTCTGTGATCTTATACATCAAGGACGTACTATGCGTCAATCTGAATATGATACTTTTGAACCTGCTTTTGAAGGTTCCAATCCTATATTGAAAAATATTGAAAGTGCAACCACTTTATTAGCCTTGTTTAATGTGATTTTACAACCAAATGCTCTTGAAAGTGCTATTGTATCTGGCATAACGGTTGTACTTAAAATTATTAAACCAGTTAAGGCCGTGTAAGTTAAATGCTATTTAAATTTCTCTTAACATTTATTTAAACATTCGTGTGTGTGTGTGTGTTTTTCTTGTTGTTTTTGCAGAGACGAAGGTGATATGGCTCGTTTGGTATATCTAGAAAAAAACGAAAAAGAAATTCATGATGAATTATTATCGACTGTGATTCGTGTTATAGAGCCTCAACTAAAACAATTTAATGAATTACTTAGGAACCCGCCAAAAGTAAGTAAAGAAACATTAATTTGTAATGAATTTATAAAGGCGGTTTACTCATTATGGAACACGCTGTTCCGTTTCCAACCTAGTTATTCCTGACACAAATGGTCCCGTGTTCGATTCCCGGTGACGACAACATCAATTTAGAAATATAATATGTATGAGCTTTCTATCACTTATATGTATCGCTGCGCCCACCTTCGGTGTTCCCATAGCACTTAACTCCACCGAAGTAAAATAATGAATCAGGGCTATGAAACAAAAAGCTTCAAAAATTCGCCAACTCTACATCATCTCGCGCAATTGCAGTGTTGCCATGTTTGAATCCCTTCATCTTTCACCACCTTTCATCTCTCCACTATCCCCTTTCCAAAGAAAGCAACACATTAATTAATAGGAAGAATTTCCTGATAGAGTAAAAAAAAAAATAGAGTAGAAAAAAATATTTTGAGGGGAAAAACTTTTTGAATGTAAACAAATTTACATATACCTTCATGAATAATTTAGAGGTAAGGACAATTTAGAGGTACCTCCACATTTTCATTCAAAACTTTTGAACCAGTTGTGCTCCTTTTCAATACTAAACGTTTCGCGAAAATATCCACCAATCTAGGTCAATTGCGTTTTCGCGCCGTGATCGCCATTTCAACAGACAGACGGACATCGATAAATTGTCTCAAAATTGAATACGGATCAAAAATATACATACTTTATGGGGTCTAAGGCCGAACAACTTATATATATTCTCATCACAGTGTGTAGAGGGTATAATTACAATGCCAGGGTTGCCATGTGACAATTTTAAAAACTGGTAAAAACAAACATATTTTTCCAAACAAAAAATGAAAATTTCTTATATTTCTGAATAAGGATTTGTCCATTAAAAGTTTTTAAAATATCTTCAACCGTCTAGGATTCATATTCATTCAAATAGAATTGTGCTTAATAGTTCATAGTTCATTTTCATTTATTGAACTAGTTCGTTCTTTTAGTTCAATAAACGGAAATTAATGATTTTGTTAAAATAAAAAAAATAGTATCACAAAAAAGGACGTTTTTAACAAAATCAGCTTTCTAGCTCCGAATTATGCGTAGGATAAGTTTTTTTTGTTTGGGAAGTTGCTTAAAACATATTACCCTATTATTTAAAATTAAAAAAAAATCCAAAATCCACAGGAAAAATGGTGGGCACACTTGCAAAGTCAAATTTACGGTAAGCACAGTATATCTTAAATGACAATATTCTAAAAGCCTCTATAACTCCTCCAATTTTTATGTGGATTGTACCAGTAGTATGGAAGTTCTATACTTATTATCACTTTTTTTTTTTTTTTTGAAAACACACCACTGTGTTTTGTCTAAAATCTGGCTCTGAATTAAAATAATTCGACACAACTCACTATAATTTTACAGGTTATCCAACGATAAACTGTGTATATTCAATCAGTAATACCCTGATTTAATTTCTATACATCTCTAAAGTTTTGTAAACATTTTACCTTTTTTTTTGAGCAACTAAGGTCTTGTTTTGTACATTAAAAATAAAGCCCACAAGTATAATATTATAAAAATCCTTAACCCTCTAACTGGCAAACGATGTTTTGCAACGAAATTCATACTATGTGCTCCACTCGAAAAACAATTAATAAGTTCGAGATAGGCGTGGTAGAGAAGATTAAGCATACTTTTCTAAAAATCATAACTACATTGTAAATTTTTTATTGAAATAGACTGCGCAGTTTCTGGTAACACAACCTTCATCAGTAATCCTTTTTGACAATACTGTAATTATTTGTTATGGTTTTTATTGTTTGATTGCATCTATATGAAATGTTTATTTATTAAATGCAATCCTGACCGTGGCTTGAACCTGCTTTCTTTGCCACATGCACTTCGCACTACACTTAGACAGAGGCTCTAACCAACTGATCTAAGTAAGGTCGATTTTTGCTGTGGCTGAAAACCAGTTTCAATTACACGGGGTCGATTTTACATTTAATTGTAATTGCAGAAGATAGCTAAGACAAACACCACAACAATTCACAATTGTTAGAAAATCATATGTAATCTAATTTCCACTATTTCCCACATTTTGTGAGGTGGCGCAACTATGATGTATTTTTTGTACATACGGTAGTTTGGCTATTCACGTAGTTAGGGAAGAGTTGCCAGGGAGCAAATTTTTGATATATTTTATTGGGGATTTTTGAATTTTATTCATCGTCTTCTTAGACAGTGTGCAATTAATACTATAATTAATATGCACATATTTTTCAATTGTTTGAGATAGGCGTGGTAGAGAAGATTAAGCATACTTTTCTAAAAATCATAACTACATTGTAAATTTTTATTGAATTAGACTGCGCAGTTTCTGGTAACACAACCTTCATCAGTAATCCTTTTTGACAATACTGTAATTATTTGTTCTTTAACAAAATTGTTTATCGTTGCATAATTTAGGCGATATGAGCCAAAATATTTTAGGGTGCATTTTGAAAACTAAAGCATATACAAGAGAAGTTTTGAACAAAAATTATTTCGCTTTTCAGGATATAACCACACTCCAAAAACTATTTTTTTTTCTGCTCCTATTTTTTTTTTTTTTTTTTTTTTTTTTTTTTTTTAAAAAGAGAAGCAACACTCAGGAAGATATCACGATTTTCGGTTTTTGGAAAAAGCAGAATCAGACGAAAAATTATCGGAACTTCAATTTATATTGTTCAAACTTCAACGCTTTGCTATTAATACTTAATGTCTTCCTTCTGCCAAATTTCTTAAAAATCCGTCTATTAGTATATAAGTTAAGACGATGTCCTTTAGAGGAATCCTGATAAAATCCTGTGAGTTATAGAACCAAAGTAAGGCCTTATTATTAAAGATAAAGTTTCAATCTTATTTATATTTTATTGTAAAGAGTTTTTAGTCAACTTAAATAGGTTTTTTAGATTTTTTGAAAACTATGTTTTTCAAAAATAATTATTTTTTGAAATTTTACGAAATTTTGATTTTGAAGCTATCTGGCTTCCAAACCGTGGATGGAAACCGAAATTAAGTTTTCCAACGGAATATATTAATTTCTAAGTATAAAACGCTCATTTGACGCATTTGTGGTAATTTTTATGAAGACTGCCCTGAGGCAGCCTTACCCGTTAGAGGGTTAATTGATTCTATTGTATTGTCTGTCACTGTAGTTTTCGAGTATAGCCGACCAAAAATTTCTTGATTTTATTTGAATAAATTTTGATTGTTTTTAGAAACCCGATATTGTCATATCGTCAGCTATACTATCGCCACCTTTTGGCATGACACGTCTTCAAATTTGTCGTCTTTTTGCGGTATTATTGCAGACCAATAATAAGGAGATTGCCAAAGCGTAAGTTTATTCTCACTGGCTAACCGATAACCTTAAGTTTTATCATCAATCCTCTATATTTGATTTGTTCCAGCATCTGTGCAACAGATTTCCTTGATATATTGCTTGCTTTATTTAAGCAATATTGTTGGAATAATTTCTTGCATAGCGAAGTGGAAAAGTGTCTTCAAACTATATTCAATACAGACAATAAATCTACTAATGTTAGTAGTGGTACAAACTTTTTCGATCAACTAATCAGTGGTATTTTCGTCGATGCAGGGGAAGTAGATAATAAGCAGAATACTTCAAAGGAAGAAGGAGAAACAGAACAGCAGTTGAATGTGACCAAGGAGAATAATGAGGGTGATGTTACTAAAACACAAGCAGATAATCATCCGTCAGCCCTACAGACTTATGTAAGTTGTTTTATTGAAAAAGAAAAATTATATGGGAACCATTACTTTAAATTATCTCGTTCTTTTTTTACTTTTTTTTTTTTAGGTAATTGTCGATTGTAAGATTGTTTCAAAATTAATTGAATGCTGGCAAACAAATAGAGAAACGGAGTAAGTTAAAAGATACTGCACTCAAGGAAATATATATATATATATAAATATACAGCCAATACTAAAATCCTGTTTAAATTGCGTAGTATTTAAGACAAAATTATAAAGTGATAATATTTAGTTAAATACCATTGCATTAATGTGAATTTAACTCATTGCAATAGTTCAAAACTATATTCGCGTTTTGTTTTCAAATGAAATGAATTTCGAAGGAAATAAATAAACGACCAACTATTTTTTGAAACTTAAACTCGGTACCACACTTATAAATCATTTTAATGATTGCAGTCGTGCAGTGAAAACTTTCACTAATAACTTTTACTTAAAATAAGCAAATTTCTGTCTAAAAAGTGATTGTTTTCCGGATGCTGGATATTTAATTTCGGAAAATGTATTGCGGTTGGAAATATAATATGAATATGTTGTAAATTTGATGACAAGTGCATGACAAGTATTGAGCTTATAAAAGTCGCGAGGTCCCTTTTAACCAAATAGTAAAAAAGTTATGGATATATTTAGAAAAAAACTCACATTATTTTAATCCCAGTAAAATTTGGAGTGATTTTGACAATAATGTATTGTGTGAGACCAATGTTTTTATCATTGAAAAAAATTATTAAGTTATTATTAGCATAAAACCCTCTTAAAAGTGAAAATTTTAAAATTCTAAAATTCTAAAATTAACATATCGCACTTGATCAACAAGAGGGTATTAACTCAAAATTTTAAAATTTTCAGTAGAGTCAAAAAACTGTTTATGGCCACATTTTAACAGAATTTAAAAATTCAAACATATCATAATAAGCAAATTCCATTTGAAAATATATATACATTGTTTTTGTTTTAAATTTTACCACTCATTGCAAAAAAAAATCAATTTTTTGTATTAATACCATTTTTTTGAAATTTTAACGATTTAAATTTATAGAATAAAAAAAATTTTACCAACAAAGTAGTATCAACTCAAAATACAACCAAATATAACAGTTTGATTATTTTTAACATAAATAAAGGCTCAAATCAAAATAATACCTTTTTATGAAAATATACGATTCATTTCTATTTGAACTTTTGTATTAACTCGAAATAATACCTTTTTGTTGAAATAAAGGTAATCACTACATTATCATGAAAATGGTCTCAAAAATGGTTTTCGAGATGAAAGAGTAATCGGAATACGTTGAAATGTTTACAAAAGATAGATATTGATGTTGTTAGTTGATTTCTTGAAAAAAGTGATATTTTAAAAATTTTGAGTTAATACCCTCTTGTTGATCAAGTGCGATATCTCTTTTTTCAGAATAACAAATTTACCAACTTTTATGAATTGTGTCCTTAATTTTCATTAGTTAAAATGATTTTAGCGTCACTTTGTAAATAATTCAAACATGTCACTTTAGGTGGTTGCCTAGCGAAACGTCATTTGTATAACTGTCACTTTAACTTTTATTAACTGTCACTTTAACGGCGTTTTTAACCTACTAACCACGTTTTAATGTTATTCAATTGATTGCCAAATCTTTCTTACACATATATATGATATACTAATGCCAACATTTTGTACTTAAATTTCAAGTTAGCTAATGTGATCTATTATTTCTTGGAACATCCATAATTTCGCTACGATTGAAGGCAAACAAAGTTACAAAAACAATTCTTGATGAAGCATGTTTCTATATATCTGAAAAGATTGGTTGAAAAATTCCAGCGGATTTATGAAGTGACATTAATGAGTTAAATCACGAATATTATATTCAATTAATGCAAATGGCATATTAATTTTGCATTTGAACATACAATAACCACATTACTTTGAGATACAAATGAAATTTTAGTTGGACAGTATATGGGAAAATCTACGAAACCGTACGATTTCAGATTTTAAAAATTAAAAATTTCAAATTAGTGGCACACTATTTTTTTTTTTCTAGATTAGCTTTTTCAAAATACATTAAAAAGCAATAATGTGTTCGCGTGCTGAAAAAGTTATAAACACAAAACCTCAAAATTCTTAATTGTTTTTTAGATTTGTCTAAAAACGGTCCAGTTTATTATATAAAATAAAAGATTATTTCATCTAATGGTCCATCCGACGTTTCGTTGGTGTTTTTTTTAACATCTTCTGAAATGAATATTTTATTGATATATAATCTTCTCTGTCAATTTTACTTGATTTTCAATAATTAAACAATACAATTACACGTATATGTATAAATAAATAAAAATAATTGTAAAAAATTAATAAATAAAAATATCATAGTAAATTCTTTTTCTAATGTTAAGATCACAGTTGAGATCAAAATTAAGAAAAATTCAAACTTAAATTCAAAAAAATCTTATTTTAATGATAGATATTAGCATAACTATTATTATATGTATATATTAAATGGACCGTATAATATTTTTTCGATCGGATTATATATACCGAAAACGCATTAATTATTTCTCAAACTGCTGATGCGCCCTTTAAAAAATATAAAATTTTAATATTTTCACGCATATGGGCAACTTCAAAAATTTACGGCACCTAGACATTTTTTTTAAGTTTTTTTTTTGTCTGGCATCAATGTCGATTTGCGCGTGTATAAACCGATATTTGAGCATGTGAAATCCGTTCGCGGTAACGCGTGTGGATAAAACCCCTTAAGGGCTTTCTTAGCACACTAAAATATTTGTAAAAGCTTCAATACTTTTTAAAATACACTGAAAAAATATTTTTTTTGATCGTGTATGCATATAAAATTTATTTAAAATTGTTAAACATTTTACTAAATTACCGCTAGTATAAGACATAATTTGTAATATTTTGGGAAAAAACTATTTCCCTATCGCTAATGGTTTAAGAGATATAACCATTTAAACTTTACCACTCATGATTTTTTGCTATTTTGATTTGTTACCTTTGAAAATTTGTAAAATTGTTCTGCAAATTGGAAGCTGTAACTAACGTTTCGTTAGTTAAATCTTGGGTTTCAGTGATAGATTCTAAGCCGTTTTCAATTTTTTTTAATCCGCAATTTTTCGTTTTGATGGTATTGTTTTTATTATTATTATTATTGTTATTTAAAACCGAATACCTAACTGACTTTTTTACACCAATTTGCGATTTGTTTGTTTTTTTTTTTGCTTTTTATTTTTTCAGATTGGCGATATTCGCGTCGTTTATCGGTTAATTTATTTCGCTTCTCAGTTTTCTTTTTTTGAATTTCACGTTTTTTTAATGTATAATCTGAAACCATTTTACTAATTTTTATTCACAACTGTTCACGCACATAAATAAAATAAACTGAATTGAAACTCAAATATTTATTCTTAGAAGCATTCAGCAAAGGCTACTATGATCATAGAGTTTTTATAATAAAGCAAGTTCTTAAAGATGTCATTGCATCGGCGGTAATTTGGCGGTTTTCGCGGTAGTATGTTTCAACTGTTTTGTTGAAATTTGTTAAGGTGGCCCTCATAAGTATTGTTTAAAAATATAGTCTCACTTTGCAGGGGTTCAAAAAAAAAACTCGTTTTTTTTGCAAATATTATTATTGGACCGATTATAAAATACTTGTTGGGATTCTGGGTTACTTATTAACCCGAATTCAAGAATAATTCTTTTAAATTTTCAAAATCAAATATTTCATAGAAGGATGCTTTTTGAGGTTAGAAACATTTTGTTTCCTCCATAAAATTTTAAATCCTTAAAATTTTTTGGTGCGTTTTCGATTTTGATTTTAGTATCAAGCTTTAGTTGTCACAAAGTGAAATGTGTTTGGAAAAAACTGCCGCTGCACGCGACAGGATTGAAAAAAATTATTTTTTATTGCACTTTCTCAGTTTACTCCGTCGCGAAGTATCTATTTAGATACCTAATGCCCAGTTTTGATATAAAAAAAGCTTTAAAAAAATTGTTTTTTTTTGCAAACATTTTCAAAAGTTCATAAAATTTTTGCGTTTAAAAATTTTAAAGTGCGTTTTCGCCTTGGAGGTGCACTTTATGAAGTTACTCACATCACACAATACACTAGCCAACTTAAAAGATAATTAATTCAGATTGTCAGACGCAAAAAAGATACGTTTTCAAAAAATTTACGCTAATTTCTTTTAAGTTTGTGATGTCTGTGGTACGTTATTGGTGCGCTGACACCAACTTGATATACCCTCCTCGTTCCTCATGTGCAGCCTACTGGACATTTTTCAAACGTTTGCAGACGTATTTTCAAAAATTATTTTTAATTTTATGACCATTTGTACAGCTAACTGAACATGTTTTTTGTACTAAAAACCAGTATTTTTTTTTGCAAGCTGGTCACTCTAAAAAATTTTGCTTTATATTTGTGATCAGGTGATCGTATAACACGTTTTTTAAAGCACTTAACCGTTTTAATTAAATTTTTGCAATTGTGATATATAAAAATTAAAAAAAAATATATAATTTTATTGTTAACAGTTCAATAAACAAGTTAAAGTACATAAATTTTCAATAACTTTATTGTTAGACCCTTATTTTAGCATTTTTTACATGTCCAGCCCGCTGCACATTTGTTACCTATTACAAAAATAATGGCACGTTTTTTATTTCACTTAGTTACAAATGTCCAGCCGGCTGCACCTGCAGTATCTTAGAATCGCTTCACTTAGTTACAAATGTCCAGCCGGCTGCACCTGCAGTATCTTAGAATCGCTTCGTCCTTTATGTCCTTGAACAATTTTTTTTTTTCTATTGTTTCTCTCAGAAGCATAAAACAAAAATTTTTGAAGACTTCTGACGCTAGATTTTTCCTCGGGACTGAGGAGGATACCTCAAACTTTATAAAATTACGCCGTTTTATTAATTCTGCGCTTAAAACACATTTTAATTAAACGACGCAAAAACCCTATTAAAAATCTTCAAAAGTTCAAAATTCGGAACATTTTGGTTTCACTTGTAAACCACCACGCAACTTTTCACCCAGCAGCGATATCAAATATTTCTCTTTTGTGGATATATCCTCCAAGTCTAGTGACTATATTTTGTATTGGTTTGGATCTGCAAGCTAAAAACTATTACAAAGAAAACGGAATGAATGAAAAAACTCTTGCAAGTTTCAAGTCGTTTTTTTAATTTTTCGAACTTTAGATGACCACCAATTTTTAAGGTGAAGGCTTTTCAACGTAAAACTTTGCACGCCATATCCTTCAAGTATAATCATCCAAACCCTGTACAACGTTTTTTTCAATTCATAAAACTTAACGAAATAAGAGCCATAGTATGTCGGTTTCAGCAGGTGCTCAAAAAATTTGAAAAAGCCCATATACCTGATGAGATTTGTATTGTTTTATTTTCTTTATTTCTAAAGGCACACTAGTCGCTTTGATCTAATTTTATTACATTATTTGTCATTTATGTGCCAATATAAAAAAATTTAAATTATCACCTCTGTCCTATGTTTCACATTCCCATGAAAGTGAAATCAATACGACTTTTTGGTGCTTTGACTTTCACATACCCATTTTTATTTTCGATTTACTTTCCCGTAGAAAGTAAAACGAAAGCACTTTTTTCCTTATCACATTTTTTTTTTTAAATCATGAGACTGCTTTATGAGTTTAAATTTAGCATTTTGACAGAAAACATTTGTTTTCGATAATTTTTCGAGATTTTTCGAATATTATTTTAAATTTTATACATTTATGGGGATTAGAAAGCACCCAATTTCAATTTCATGTGTTTTTCAAATTTATTCGTATTCAAAAAGTAATGAAACACAGGACATGGGCTTATGTTGACTCTGAAAGTGTCTGAAATGAAAAACCTCTGTAATTTCTAATTATTTAAAAAAATAGAGTGACATATTTTGGAGAGCTACATTTCTTCCTAACTGAGCTCAGATATTTTTTTCAAAATGCAGGAGATTTTCCAACATCAAGATTATCATCCACCAAAGGTTTAGGGGGATTTCCTTTAATGCTAAAAAAGTTATATCCAAAAGAGTTCAACAACTTTTAAAACTTACAAGCAAAATTAGGGAAATTATGGTAGTTTTTAATTGAGTAGAGAACGTTAACAATATAAATATTAAAACTTAAGATGTTTTCCTGGTTAAATTTTCGACCTATTAGTATTCTTCCTGGTCTTTCTAAGATAATGGAGCACATTTTAAAACTCCAAATCTTAGATTATGTTGCGGAAAATAATCTTATCAGGGACGTACAATATGCATATAGGGAAAATTACAACACTTCGTCTATGCTTTTGGGTATTACCGAGACTGTTAGAAAACATTTAAATGAAACTAGGGACTGCATATTGGTATCTCTGGATCTTGCAAAGGCTTTTGACCGCCTTAATCATAACATTCTTATTGATAAACTGAAACAGCAATTTGGCTTTTCAGTTATGGCTTGTAGGTTATTATACTCTTATTTGCAAGGAAGATCACAATTTGTAAGTGTGCGTGGTATTAATTCTAGTATCGCCTCTGTCTTTTCTGGTGTCCCGCAAGGGTCCGTTATTGGGCCAATTTTGTTTTTGCTGTATTTAAATGATTGTGCTGATTCTTTGGATTTGCACTTGGTAAAACCGTTTCATTTTTGCTGATGACATTCAGCTATTATTTGGCAATTGCAGGGATTTCCCTGCTGTTTGGAGACGGTTGTGAATTTTACACTGGATAGACTGCATTGTTGTATAATATTAAACGATTTTTCGATAAATGCTACTAAGACAAAGGCAATTATGTTTCGAAAGGGTTATCGCAGAATTGCTTACCCTCGGATAGGAATTTGTGGAACCGATATAGAATATGTTGAATCGCTTAAATGTTTGGGTGTTGTAATTGACCAATATCTAAATTTTAGTGAACAAATTGATGTTGTTTCATCTAGGGTAACTTTGGGACTCAGAAAACTTTACAATTGTGGCTTGTATTTGCCTGTAAGGGTGAAATATATTCTTGCTCACACTTTGTTGATGTCGCATGTTAATTACTGCCTTGAGGTTGATTCTGGTACTTTTGGGTATAATATAGTGCGGCTTGAGCTAATTGTAAAAAGAATTGTGCGGTTTGTATATGGAATTAGATTTCGTTATCACGTATCTAGTGCAGTTATTAACTTTCTCGGTTGCCCCTTAACACAGTATATAGAACTTCGCAATTTATTGTTCTTTTATAAGGTCATTTGATCTAGTGTACCCAATTACTTACGTTCTGAATTTATATTTTCTAGGCATGAGAGAAACCCTCAGATTGTTGAACCACTTATAAACTATACACTCTTTGAACGATCTTTACTTATTAGAACTGCTAGAAGCTGAAATGTTTTGCCTTTGAATTTACGTACTTTTACATTATCGTATAATGTTTTTAGGAGCATACTTTTGTCACATTTCCGGGACACTGTATGAATGAGTGTTTTCAAATTGTTTTAGGTCAGGCTTTCTCTAGTATGGACTTTTTACATTTTCTTAATGATGTTGAAACAGCTGAACCATATCCAAAAATAAAGTGTACAATTTTATAGTTATTGCTATCCTGTTCTAAGGATATTTTCGTATTTTTTTATATATACAGGTATCCCTCGATTTACGCGGCACGTTGGGACCGACAAAAAAACCGCGTAATTCAAAACCGCATAAATAAAGGGGCTATATCAATACAAAATTCTGTTTTGGGACCAGCAATATAATAAACCGCGCAAATTGAAACACTAACTTCATACAAAATTCAAGTTTGGGACCGAAAATCCGTGTTAAAAGAAAAGCTTATTAACATAATTTAAATTAAATTAATTTTATTTGTACTTTTCAATAGTTATAACAAAATATTATTTGTAAAAATAGTATATTTAAACTAGCTTTGAAAAAAAATTCAAAATTTTTAATTAACAAAAAATAACAAAAAATTTATAAAAAAAAACTTCATTCCGGCTTTTTAAATCAACAAAACATAAATTAATAAAAACAAAACAAAAAATTCATAAAAAATATAAAATATTATACATATTGCTAATCTTCACAGATTTCGTCATAGTTAAAATCTTCAGTATCTTCGTCAAAGACTACTTTTTCAGAGTCTTTGTCATAGTTAACGTCTTCAGAATTTTGGTCACAATTAACGTCTTCGTCCAATTTAAAGAAGTCTGTTATTCGCTTTTGCTTTTTTTGCTGTTCCTGTTGTTTCGTATGATGCCAACGATTTTTTTTATTAAACACTGAAATACATAAATCTGATCGATTTGTACAAGGTCAAGGTCATTATCAGTGGAAAATTTTATCAAATCCTGAGCCATTTGTTTTTAACTTGGAAGAATCAAAATCTGGATTATCCTCACTATCACTTTCGTCTTCAGTTGATTCATCGGGGTCCGTAGCTAATTCAATGAGATCTTGTTCTGTCAATTCTGGAACATCATTTATCATCTCCAATATATCCCCATCCACAATGTTTTCAAATAATTCAGATGTTTCAATTACTTGTAGTATTTGAGCAACTTCCGCTGTTAACGGAGTAACAACATTATCATTAGGAAAACCAAAACCACAGCAAATTGTTTATTTTTTACTACCTTTAAAGTTTTTTTTCACTGCAAATTAAATTTAACCTCTTCTTTTTTGCAAACAGCTGATAATGTTTAAAAAAAATGGTGTAATGCGCGCAATTAGAGGGTTGCCACTATTTTTAAATCGCGTTATACTAAAACCGCGTAAAAAAAACGCGTTATACAGAAAAATGGTCACTTTATTAAATCGCGTTATATCGAAACCGCGCAGCTAAAGTACCGCGTAAATCGAGGGATACCTGTATATACTGTTTATTGAATTTAATCTAAGCCATTTGTAAATATATTCTTGAATTTATGTAGCACACTAGCAATACGTCTTTGGCCTTTAAGGCTTATTGTATTGCAAATAAATGATATAAATGAAATAAAAAAAAAAAATTAGTTGCCTCAAAAATGCTGATGCCATGAAAAATATTATGTATTAATCTTAAAATGGTTTAAATCCGGAGTGGCATGGAATTGTATGGTTACGTAGATTTTTACATATATATTTCCTTGAGTGTATAAAAAATATTTATTCAAACTGTAATTGTGTGTAATAACTTTTAGGTCTACTGAAAGGGGACGTCGTTTGGGTTATATGGGTCATTTAATAAAAATCTTTAAGCATATTACGAATTGTATATCAGAATCGGAACATATCGGTGCCTTAATTGAGAGTAATCTCAAAGACGATGCTGAACGTGAACTATGGCAATCAATTGTCAATACAACAGATGGTGATTTAACTAAAGCTTTGAATATGCAAAGTAAATCATTGGCCAATTGTGAAGCCTGTGATTATAATGTATCATTAGATTTCCTAACAGACAATGATTTATTATCAGATGCATTGTAAGTAGTCAATTTTAAATCGATTTTGGTCGATAATTAGTACTGACATTTGTATTTTTTTTTTTTAATTTCTCCCCTTAAGCAATAGTTTATGTGTTTATACGGATTCTTCAGACGCAGTAAGTAATCTTGATATAATGTGTGTTGTAATCTAGTGTTGTTTGCAATGCATCCTTAATTGAAATCCAGCTAACCAAAGATTATCTAATGCTTCCTTTATTTTGTTATCAAAAAAAAAATAAAAAAAAAAAAAAAAAATATATTAAAATTATACTCTAAATTTGATTCCTCCTCTATCTATTTACTTCCCCGGCCCAACAAAATTGTGTTGTTTTGATATTTTTTAAACGTACGTTTTTTTTTTGTTTTGCTAAAATTTTAAATTAAAAAAATGAAAAACAAACTATCATCTCTCTATCTCTTTGAATCAAACAAATTTCATTTGATTTCATTGTCTTCACACACAATTAAAACTTCGGTGTTCGTTCTTTAAACAAAATAAAAAAAGGATGTAATTTTTACACTTGATTACAATACTCAACATGATGATCACGATTATGACGAAGATGGTGATGATGATGATAATAATGTTGATAATAACGATGGCAAAGACAAAGAACAACGCAACCATGATGAAGTCAAAAATGCTCTCAATTTGTTTCAGTTCGGCCGTACTAACGACGATGACGAGGATGAAGATGAAGATAATGCGGCAGCTGGTGATGGCGGTCTATCGATTTATGCCCAACCCTCGTCACTGTTGACTTCCTTTACCGTTACTAGCAATCCTTGGGATGATGATTTTGATGTTTCAAACGCTGCCGCCACCTCGGTACCATGGGCTGCTGAATTTCCTTCAGATAATTTTGCCGATTTTGATGCTCATTTTAGTTCCTTTACCAACGATATGGGTGATAGTTTAGTAGCGACAAAGCAACGCAACGAAAATGTGGGTGATATTTCCAACAATGTGCAACAGGATGAGCAATTTACTAATCTAACCGCAACCGCAACAACAACAAGTTCCGAAGAGTATGATAATAATGCTAATGTAGAAAAATCTTCATGGAGTGGAGATTTCTCATCATTCCAAATTCCCAAAAAAGACACACAATATACAAGTAATTTCATTGATGATTATGAAGACGACGAAGGTATGTGGACAAAACCATTGGGAGGTTCATCAGCCACCACTTGTTCTACTTCTACTACTGTTGAACAGTCTCAAGCCGAAACGACAAATGAAACAGATGAGAGCAAGGCATCCATTACAAACGGACCTAGTCAGCCGCATGAAATGACTGAAGATTATCCGGAAACTGCATCAAATCAATTGTAAGAAATCATTTTTTATTTTTAACTTAACTAAACATTTTTAGATGCCAATTTTTTTTTTTTTAATTTTTGCTATAAATCAAGGTTGGCAACCTAAAGGAATAACGTAAAGGAATAAGGCATTGTTATCGATTTTTTGTTTATTTCGGTATTGGTATCAGCATTTCAATAACACCGGTACATGCCGATGTAGATTAAAAATTTATAGCCGTACATGAAGTTCTCGAGTAAAACGAGATATATGTTATTTTTATTATTTAATACAACTATATCGGGTTATTTATTGCTTTGTGTGGCACAATATATATAGAAAGATATATTTTTTGTGTTTCGAACCAATTTTATATTGCCCCATATCTAAAAGTATATTTTTACTTATCTTACCATATTTACACAATGAATTTAAGTTGTAGGATCAAATTTAATTCAGTTCCATATAAAATTTTGAATTCTATTTTTATTCGAAATTAATTCCATTCCAGTTTTAATTGGGAAATTATTTAAAAAAACTTGTGTGGAGTGTAGAGTTATTTCTTTGGATTTTGTTCGAAAATCAATTTTCATATAAGGTTCACTTTATTTTATTTAAAACATGCAGAAATATAATTTTTTTAATATATGTCGTACATTCTTCTTCAAGTAACATTTTATAATATCTTAATGAATTCAAATAATAAATTCATGTGTTATTTAAAATAATTCGAAGTCTCGACGAACCCTCTGTTAAGACTAACTATTTTTAGCAGTCCCACAAACAAAATTTCATATAATTTTACAATTTTTAATACGAACTTTCCATAACTTTGCAATTTCTACCATAATTTTTTTGAACTTTGAACAATTTTAAACCGAAAACACGTAAATGTACTCAAATTTTGTTTTAATATATCAAATGAAAGCATTTCATTTCATTTATTAATTCAAAAACAAAGCCCATAGGGCCGGGCCATATATGGTTCGTATTCTACAATAAATTTTTACAAAAAATAATAAAATAAAGTTATATATAAAAAAATGCCTAAAATAAATTAAATTATAACTAAAGTCTAACGATCCAAAATGTAGCAATAAGAATTTCAAATTAAGTTGACAATTAATTATAATTATATATATATATCAAAATTATAGGGAATGATTAAAACACTGCCTTAGTTTGCGTTGAAACGTAGCACTTGCAACAACAAAGCTTTTAAGGTGTCTTGGTAATGAATTCCAGATTCTAGTTATTCTCACATTAAAGGATCTCTCGTATATAGAAGAATTTATAAGATGAAAAACTATCTGAGGGTTTCTACTCGATCTTGTAAATGTAAAGTTTTCAACAATGTAACCAGGACAGTTCGCTTTAATTAGCTTGTAAAACAATAACAAGATTCTCTGTTTTATAAAATTCTCGAAAAAAAACCAAGAAAATCCAACACAAACGGAGAGACATGTTCTCCAATCCTCAATCTGTATATATGTCTCAATATACGGTTAAATGTAATATACCTCCAAAGCATAAATTAACTGGGGGCATAAGAAAAGCACTAGCTACACGTTTCCTTACATGTAGAGGCAAATATAGATAAAGAGACCATAATCACCTCAACGTAGCATTCACACACGTAATCAACGTGTTTCGAAAAACGTAACTTATCATCTACAAAAACAGCCAAACACTTAATTTCAGAAACTAAGTTGATACTTACACGGGAATTAAAACAGAAGCACAAAGCCTTCGTGTTGCTAGGATTTATGTTTAACTCATCCACCGTGCAACCATCCACCAAACAAATATTACAATATTGTAATATTACAATTTTGTAATATTTGTTCCCTGAAGAAGTCACCCAATGTGGAGACGAAATATTGGAAATAAAAAATTAATAAATAAATGATCTTAAGTTCGTTTAAACTAAGAAGAATAAAATAAAAGAATATCAAAGAAAACTTAACATTTATAAAATCAAATAGTTTTAAATTTTATAACTTAACTTACAAAAATCAAAGTAAAAAATTTAAGAGAATTATTAAAGAATATGGCATAAATACACAAGAAAAAAAGAATTGCAGTTTAAAATGTTTTAATTCAAAGTTAAATTTTATTAAATGGAAAGCAAATTTAAAATGAAAATAAAATGAAAATGAAAATTTCTTGCACATCAAATATCATTTACAGAAAGAAGCATATTCAACAAGTTTACGCTTGAATGTTTCTAAAGAAAGATCAAACGATCTAAGTGGTAAGGGTAAATAGTTCCAACACTTAGCTACACGAACATGAAATTATTGTTCATGAATAATATAATTTCTAATGGGATATAAAAGTTGAGGGTTTCTTTCAGTGTTCAAGAGTATAAAATGTCTATGAACATATTCAGGGCAATTGGAGAGCATTACTTTATGATAGAATAATAGCAATTACATCTATTGAAGTCATCAACAATACATCCAGAAAAAGCTTCAATACAATATAATAAGTTGGACATTAATAATGAATGTATATGATTTGGTTAATTATATGTATTATGTGGTGAATTAAGTTCGTATGTCGGTAGCTGAAACGCAAAATGTTGATTTTTGCATGTATTTCGATTACTTTCTAATCAATCAGAAAATCAATATTTAATTTGTTTTGCTATTTTAAGATTTTAGCGTTTCAGCTAACGATATGTATATATATATATTTTAGTATTGTTTATTGTTTTAAACATATATAAAGTGTGTCTTTTATACAGATATAGAACTTTAAGTTGGCAACACTTTTTTAACCGGCAGCCATTTTGTCAGCTGTCAAGTGATTTATGTTTAATTTGGTTTGACATTTCAACATGAATACACTGACTGACGCCTGAACAACGCTTCCAAAATTGTGCAAATTTATTTAAATGGTGACCGCTATAGAGCCATTATTACTGACTTTTTCTTTCATCAATTGAACAACCATGATGTGCAGGAGCTGTGGTTTCAACAAGACGACGCAACATGTCAGACAGCTTCTGCCACAATTGATATATTGAAGGAAACGTGCGATTTAGCGCTTCTGGACTATTTTCTGTGGGGATATGTGAAGTGGCCATGTTGGAAGCACTTCATTTTTCCCTACCTTTCACCTCTTTGCTATCCCTTTTCCAAAGAAACACATTAGTTAATAGGAAGAATTTTCTGAGTGTTAGGTTAGGGTTAGGTTAGGAAATATTATGTGCCCAAGGGCACAACTCCGCTCGGAGACCGATACGGTCCATTGTGAATCCCTTCAGAGAAAAACAGTAAGAAAGAATAGAAACAGACAGATAGACAGATTGAAAGATAGATATAAAGAAAGATAGAAAGCTAGAAAGGATATATACTCCCCAGAAACCAGCTCCTATCGTCCCCTTGCTAGAAACAGCCGTCCTATCTCCCTGACAAATCTCAGCAAATCTACTGGATTGCATCCAGCGACACACCCAAGTTCGTCGTGAAATCTATCTCCTAGCCATTTCTGTCTGAGACCCTGCAACCTAGGACAGTGGCACATTATATGCTCAACTGTCTTCAGTTCCTCAACGTCCCCGCACAACCTACAAAAATCCGGTATGTCCCTGTCCCATCTGCTTGTGAAAGCCCTGACAGAACAATGACCGGTCAGGAACCCCATAAGGGTCCTGAGACCCTCCCTGTCCAGTCCCAAAAGAACCTGTCCCTCCATGATTGGTTAACGGTTTCGCGGAATCCCTTCCGTATAACCTCAAAGTAGTAACATAGTGGGGGCTTTACCCCTCCGTCCCTTACTGACAAGTCCAGATTCGAACCCTCCCTCGCAAGTTCGTCCGCCAACTCATTGCCATCCACCTTCCAGAGTCCGGGTACCCAACACAGCCTCACTGTGAATGCCTCCATGAGCTCCCTCAGAGCACACCTACATCGTGCGACCAGGCGCGAGCGCACCGTGTAGTTTGGCAGTGCTTTGAGCGCTGCCTGACTGTCGACATAGATTGTCACCCTAGATCCCCCAACGATGTGACCCAGTATCACTTCCGTCGCCCTCCAGATCGCTAGTATTTCAGCTTGGAAGACACTGCACTCATCTAGGAGTCTGTATGATCTTTTCACGTCAGTGTCAGCAATATAAACACCGGCACCCGTGCCCGTGTCCATTTTGGTCCCGTCCGTGAATACTGCCCACGCCTCGAACAGCACCTTGGATCCGCGCCAGACTACCCTGATCGGAAAGTCCATCGGAGGTGTTCCACCGAAGTCTAAGGTCAAGATCATATGATCCGATATTCCCTCGAGAATACTACCCTGATCAAGCAGTCCTACTTCGTACAATATTTTTGTGTGATCATCCCTCCTAGGTCTTACCAGCGCAGACTCGTAGAGCCTAAATAAGTTCCTAGCAGCCACACTCCTCACATAATGTTCAATTGGGGACAGATGCAGTATGATATCCAACGCAGCCTGTGGAGTGCTGTTTCTCCTGAGTGTTGCTTCTCTTAAAAAAAAAAGCCTGAAACGATTGACTTGGAGGACAACATTCGCCGCGTTATTGCCAATGTACGGCCACAAATGTTGGAAAAAGTCATCGAAAATTGGACCTCCAGATCAGCCGTGGCGGTCATATGCCAAAAGTCATATTTAAATTATAATGCCAGAAGATTATTTTTCGAATAAAGTAAATTTATGTCAATTTAAAAAATTCATCTTGGTTTTATTAAATTTCAAAGTTCTATAACTCTACAAAAAACACCCTTTATATTTTTCTATTATAAGTTATAATAATGAACTCATCTGTCTTATCAAATAAAAAAAAACACAATTTTTTTTTAGTCGACACTCTTAAACGGTACATAGGTGCGAATTCGCACCTATCGAATCTTGTAAATTTCTAGGCTTTGCGCAATGGGAATGGACATCTGTGTATGCGTGTTGAATTTTAACGAGTACAAATATATTTAATGTAAAGGGGATAAACCTTAAAAGTACTTTGTAGAAACAGTTACTGCGTTTTGAAATTTTCATGGGCGCGAATTCGCACCTGTGTACCGTTCAAGGGTTAATGCACTTTTTTCAACGTGTCTTTAAAGGCACATCAACTATTAAGAGCCGATCATTTTAGAGAGGAATTTTTTTACAGATCTGTTCTTAGTTCTGAATCCGATGTTTTTTTTTTTGCTATTCGGTGACCCACAATTAAATTTTTAGTTCGTTTAAATGCTGTGTACAGCACTATTTTGTGTAGACAATTTTAAAGGTGTTATTACATGTTTATTTGAAACTTGCTGAAAATGTTAACATGCAAAAATCGACCACTATTTTGATGATTTATAAAAGTTAATGAGAACTAATTAAATGTGTAAAAAAGACATCTTTGACGGAAAATAGTTTTTTTTCCATCAGAATTGGCATCTAATAAAATTTTAAACATAAACAATTCTTTCATACGTTTCAATTAATTTTCAATTAATACTTTTTAATTTTTTTTAATTAATTATTCTTTCTATAGTAAAATTTACTTAATGATAATTTTACTTGTATTACTTAAACATTTCTTCAATAATTTTTAATAGGAATAATTCAATTGAAGATAATGCCTTAATTACCCAGACAACAACGGAAAACATTACAACGTCAACTGAAGATCCAGATAAAGAAATAAACAACGATATAAATATGGAACAAAATACAACGCCCAAGCACAAATTACAAACGCCCGAAAACGACGACGTCGTCGTTGACAACACAAAAACTGGGGAAACTAAACAATTGGCCAATACAGCGTCAGCTGCTGAGGCTGCCACAACAACTTCTACAGATGATTCTACAACAGTAACTACAACGTAAATAAAAAAAAAAACTAAAGTTATATATAAATATATTTAAAAAAGAAAATACAAACAATAAAACAAAAAAAAAAATAAAAAAACACACAATATTTTAAAAGTCACTATCGCACATTCAAAATTTGAACTAAGACTAGGTATTGAAGATACAAAATCACACTTTAATAATTAATTATTTATGTTAGGTCTTTTTTCTTATTTTGATCGATATTAAAATCAAATTAAATGAATTTTAAAATAATTTTCATTTTATATTTATTATATAAAAAAAAACAAAAAAACAAAAAAACAAATCCCATCAACAAAATATTTTTATTATGTTGAAGAAGATGATTAATGAAATTCACATGCAACAAAACAGAATTAGTTAATGTTAATGAAAATGAAAAAAAGTTTCAATTCAGAACAAACTACACCATCTTCAATTGTATTTCAGAAGTTATCAATTGTATTTCAGAAGTTATCGATTATATTTAAGACGTTATCAATAGAATTTCAGAAATTATCAATTGTATTTCAGAAGTTATCAATTGTATTTCAGAAGTTATCAATTGTATTTCAGAAATTATCAATTATGTTTTAGATTTAACAATAGAATACCTCGTTCGAATAAGGGTATAAGTGATTTTTTTTTTTTGAAACGCGTTTTTTTTTTACATAATATGGTTTATTAAGCATTAAGCCAATAATTTTGATAAATTTTGTATTTTTCTGTGCCAAAACTATCCTTAAAAGACGACTTTTGCAGAATATATATTTTTCTTTTAAGAAATTTAATAAAATTTAAAGAGTAGACTTATTAATTTTGCAGTGAAACTAATGTTTATTTACAAAAATGTTAACATTTATGGTACCTAATGTGTTAAGAATATCCCAAAGTTATATTATTGTTGTGCGCCCGGTAGACTAGTTGGTAGCGTGCTGGCTTATCAGTGCGAGGGTCGTGGGTTCGATTCCCACCAGACCCGCTGGTCTGTTTTCGCTACAACGCGCCGAAGGCTATAGTAGCTAGTGCTCGGATAGGGTAATAGTATATAATTTGAAATTATATGATTATTAATTAAGAAAAAAAAAAAAATATTATTGTTATTTTAATTTGCAAAAAAAAACTTTTATTTAATCGTGAACTATTAACATATAAAGTGTGAACACGGTAATGAAACATTTTTTATCTAGTATTTTGAAGATATTTTTAATTTTGGCTATGACAAACTAAACAATTAAACGTAACATGGGTTAGTCACTTACTGTTGGGGGTGAAATATACTGAAAACCGCGAGTTTTTATTTAAGCGGGAAATAAAAGTGTACCATAGTTTCGCTTAAATGTTAATAAAATTCGTTAGTGAGGTAATCTGCATGTTTTATTTTTTGTACGCAATCTAACGTTCAGGAATTGTCTAATGTTCAGGCATTCGAAAATTCAAAAGGAGAAAAAAAATTATTAAAAAAAACTAATTTGATAATTTATGAAAATAGAAATAAAATTGTAACATATGCCACCCTTATTCTACTCGTACTAATGAAAAATTTCGAGTGCATTTTTTTGCTACTTCTGCTTAATATTTTTAAATGAAATTTTGTATACAGTTACATGTGGCCTACATTTGTAGAATACAAAAAAAAATGTATCAAAACTCAATTTTTTCTACCGTTTCCTACGTTTTTTTATCTCTCCTGAACATTTACATTGGATTTTATACCCTTGTTTGCGCGAGACATTCAATTGTATTTCAGAAATTATCAATTGTTCTTTAGAAATTAATACAATTGAACATTTCTGAAATACAACTGATAATTTCTGAAATACAATTGAAATTCAAAAATTAATACAATTGAACATTTCTGAAATACAAATGATAATTTCTGAAATACAATTGAAGGGCTTATTGTAAAAACATGATAAGCCACATTTTTTTTATTGCTGGTTTTAGCTGTTTTCTGGTCTCATTTTGATGAATATTTTATAAAAGCCTTGCTTACACATTTATAACAGATATTTAGAGCACAAAAGTCTAGCAAAAGTTCTACTTTCTACATTAAATCAAAACTTCAAAGGCAAAAACTACCAAAAATTTAAATGTGGCTTATAAAGTTTTTACAATAAGTCCTTCAATTGACTATTTCTGGAATACAACTGACAATTTCTGAAATACAATCGGTATTTTCTGAAAAACAATCGATAATTGTTAAAATACAATAGGCAATTTCTGAAATACAATTGTTAAATCTGAAATGCAATTAATAATATCTGAAATACAAATTTTAAATCTGAAATAAAATAGATAAATTCTGAAATACAATTGATAATTTCTGTAATACATTTGATAACTTCTGAAATGCAATTGAAAATGGTGTGGTATTGGATCGGTTAACAATCAATTTATCTTCTCAAATGTCGCATAAATTTCATGATAACAGAGATTTTATTATTGTAGTAAAAAAAAAAAAACTTGTAAAATTTATTTTTGAACATCTACAATAGGGTGTCCATTTAAAAATGTATTTGTCATTACACCCCCAGTTTTATTGCAAATGGTTCCAAGTGAATGAATTTTTTTTTTTAATGTATGTTCGGCAGAAAATGGGCCATTTGAGAAAAAATTTAGTATATTAAGGGAATAAATAATTTTTTTTTTTGTTAAATTTCTAATTTTGGGAATCTTTAATAAAAATACACATTTTTTCCAAAAAAACATCGATTTCTTTCATTTGGAACCATTTGCAATAACCCTGGAGGTGTAATAAACGAAAATCGAAAAATCTGTTTTAAGGGACATCTTAATCTACAAAAGTTATAAATAATTTTGTTAATCCAATAAAATAGTTAATTTTGTATTGAATCTATTCTTTTTTTTTATTATAATAATGAAAAAATAATTTAGTTCAAGTTATCTTAAATATAATCATTTAATTATTACCCGCCCATTCTTCCTCTTTAATTTAAAAATATGAAAAACAAATTTTACAATTATAATTAATATTAAAATATTATTCAAAAGGCTTTTTTTTTAGTACAACAAACATTTTGTGTATAAAAAAAACCTGCCAGAAATATAAAAAATATTATCAACAAATTTCACATTTATTATTGTTTTTAAAAAGAGATAAATTTAAAATCCTCGCTCGTATTGCCAATTATTATTTTTCTTTTAATTTTTTATATTTTTTTCTTTTCCGATATTAGTTTTTTTTTTTTTTTTTTTTAATTTAGTTTGTCAAATACAACATACATACAAATATATATATATGTATATACATAAATAAATATGTCTTATACGCTTAAAGCGAAGTATGTGCTGCTCACTTAATTTAAAAACAAAATTATAAATTTAATTTAACAAATTGTTTAATAAAAAAAAAAAAAAAAAATAAGTAAATACCAAACTCAAGCTTTTATTTAGAGATTATTTAGAGAAATTATACGAAAGTATATATTTTTTTAAACTAAAACGAACTTATTTTTAAATTTAGTTTTTCTGTTCCCTCTTTACACCAAATAATTATTAAAAAAACAAAAAAATAAAAATTTAATTAATAAATTTTAGTAAAAAAATTCAGCATTTTTTTTTTTTACACTCATCAAGTGTTCGTCCAAAAATTATTATTAATTAATAATTAACATACATTTTTTTTAAATATATGTTAAGATTAATAAACAAAAAAAAAAAAAAACAATTCATTATACTTAAAATAAACATATTAATATTAACTTTAAATTTCAAATAACGACACTTAAATTAATTAAATAATTTGTATGGAGGAATAAATAATATTAAATGTTTTTGAAAGTTTTAATTTTTGCTGATTCAAAGTTTTTTTTTTATTTTATTTGTATGGTTTAAATATAAAGGTCTGTTTTAAATACTACATATCGAGGGCTTATATTCAATACCGTCTATCTACATTTTCACGATTTTTTTTTTTATGCCAAACTCATCTCTGACCCCATCTGCATGTACTGTAAAAATTTCAGTGGAAAAAAACTATTTTTAGTACTGTATTTTATCATTTGTCTATCTACAAAGATACTTATTTATGAATTTTATGACGGCAATACCGTCTATATACATCATAGAATTTTGTCGTTTTATTTAATTTCAGGCTATTTCTCTGTTTGATATATATTTATTCACTGTTCGTTTTTCGGATACATACTTCTCTTGTCGAACGATCAATACCTACCATAATACGCTGTGTATGCGGTGGTGTGCCCTTTATGTTATTTTCTAGCTACAAATGAGTATGCAAATAAATGAATTCAAACGCAAAAACTCAAAAACACAAGCAAGAATGTACTAATTTGATACTGATTTGAAATTGACCACTTCACCTCGATTTATTTATTTATTTATTTATTTAAAAATCCATATTGTAATACAAAAGCCATCCAGGCCAAAAAACGTATTACATAGCAATAACAATCCTGAATAAGAACTTAAAACTAAAATATACATATATACAATAACAAAATATTATACGCATAAATCATTTCACCTAGAATCAAACCTAACTATTTTGGCTCCCCAGCCGTAAAATATATAAAAAGAAAACAACTAAGAACTAATAGTATAGAATTAAGAATCATATTCCGGTAACAATCAGCAACAGCTCACACATTACAGACATTTTCCAAAACTCCATCTTATGAAAACATTCCACAAATTTAAATGGAAACAGGTTTATACTATTGTATTCGAGAAATATTCCAGTAATTTGAGTCTAAAAACATTGTTGGAGTGAGAGAAAACTCGTAAATCATAAGGCAAATAATTCCAGCAATGAGCAATCCTCACCATGAATGACCTCTTAAACAGAGAGCATGAAATTCTGGGTATAACTATATTCTTTAGTCTCCTAGAATGAAAAAAAGTAAACTCATGACATAAAGGGACAACCAAGCCATTTCTAAGAGTCCTATAGAAAAAGAGTACATTTCGGTACTTAACAAAATTCTTAAAAAAGCACCCCAAAAACTTCTTTACATAACCAGACATATGTTCCCGTCTACGAGTATTATATATATATCGAACCACAGAATTAACAACACGTTCCAGTTTCTTAAGGTTACTACCAATTGTACCCGATACTACTTCTAGTCCATATAAGATCTGTGGCATTAATAGAGCATAAGCTACTCTACACTTTACCCTAAACGGCAAGTATATATTTGTGGAATATATTCTACGTAGAATAAAAGAAATCTTCCTATGAACAGATTCAATATGCTGGTCAAAACTAAGTCGGTTATCGATTATAACCCCTAAACACCTATGCTGATCAACAAATTCAATTCGTGTGTTACCAATAAATAAATTAGCATCTGAAAAAAATCGTTCAGATGAACCAAACATCATAGCCTTAGTCTTAGATGGATTTATAGCCAACGAATTAGTAGACGACCAATGAAGAATACGTTCAAGGTAAAAATTTATATTAGACTCCAACACGTCAGCAAAATCACGATCCGTACCAAATAGTAGGAGAATATCATCTGCAAACAAAAATGTCCTGCACATACTCATGTCTAGAATCTCGGGGAGGTCATTAATATATAAGATAAATAGAAGGGGGCCAAGGACAGATCCCTGAGGAATCCCAGAAGTGAGAAATAGACTGTTTGAATACGTTCCATGAAAATCCACAAACTGTGACCTACCACTTAAGAAGGACATAACAAGCTTACAAGCCGACTTCGAAAAGTTAAACCTATCCCTTAGCTTTGTAATCAAAGTAGAGTAGCATATAGAATTAAACGCTTTAGTTAAATCTAGAGAAATCAGGACAGACAATTTTCCATCATTTTCATAAGTCCTAATGGTATCAGTTAAATTACGCAATAAAGAAGTAGTATTATATCCCCTACGAAACGCGTACTGGGATTCAAAGATCTTCGTTCTAGTAAACGAAAGCATTTGATCCCTTATCAGATGCTCAACAATTTTAGATAAA
Source organism: Delia radicum (assembly GCA_021234595.1). NCBI lineage: Eukaryota > Metazoa > Arthropoda > Insecta > Diptera > Anthomyiidae > Delia > Delia radicum. The sequence continues at coordinate 7,278,110 of CM037853.1, read as the reverse complement.
GCCGGGAGAACAGAAATCGGTCGTAAATCATCCGGACCCCTGATAGTACGAGATTTAGGAATGGGCACAACTCTTGCCGTCTTCCAAATATTAGGAAATATGGACGTTGTTAAGATGGAATTAACTAAATGCAAGATGATGTCAGAAATGTAAGGATATACAATCTTTACAAACTGAATAGTAATACCATCCACACCAACAGATTTCGATTTAATTTTATTCAAGGCTACATAAACGTCATACTCATTAACACAATTAAAAGAAAATGAGTTATCCAATTCCCCAAAGGAATCAAAATCAAATTCGTCAACCTGATCAGGTCCCACACCACGTACAAAATATTGATTCATGAGTTCAACATCCCCATCAAAAACTACATCATCAGTGCTAACGCAACCAGCTCTTTTGAGCACTCTCCACATGCCAGAAGTGTCTAAATCCCAAAATAATTTAGCATAATGCCTTCTCTTTAAAATCTAATGCCCAATTCACACGGTGATTTTTGCAACGTCTGTTTTTCTTAATTTGCTTTAGCAGTTGCTTCCAAAAATCATTTGCATTTACATGATGATTTTTAACAGACGTCTTTTTTTTTGTAACCAGGGTTGATTATATTTGTCTTTTTATAGCATGGTTGGGTTTTTTTTGTTTTAATTTGTTTAAACATTTACAAAAAATGATCCGACAGTATCCCAACTACGATCTCTCTTATATTCCCCAAGTGGTACCATTAAGTTTAAAGTGAATTTTGATCATAATTACACTGAACTACCTATTAGAATAAAGCAATATGAAGGTCACATAGAACCAAAACAATTGTATACCGGTCGACTACCAATTCAGCAAAACAAATGGAAACTTTTACAGGAGTTAAAGGCGGTATTTCCAGAGGAGTATCACTACTTCTATGATAATCTTAGCCACGCGCAGTAAAAATTATAATAAATTATAATAAAAAAATTATAAAAAACATTGTCTTTGAATTTAAACTGGTTAAACAATTCTTCTGAACACACCTACCCTCTATCTCACACCCTTTTTGAGACACCCATGCCAAAAACAAACAAAAACTAGTCAAAAACAACCCCTAGCTCCCTGAAGGGTTCAAATGTTAGACCAGGTCCTACTATTTTTCTATCCCCAACATTTCTTGTGAACATATCTACCCCCTATCTCCCACCTTTTTCGGGGTCCCCGTACAAAAACCGCAATACAAACTTAATTTTAAAATAAGGCAATACCGTCTATCTACATATTATTTTCCTACACAATGATTTAATTTTTGAGGCAATACCGTCTTTCTATCATAGAAGCTAAAATAACGCGAATTTCAAGAAACTTTTTAGTTAGAACGTTTGTTAGACACATTCTGTTAATATTGTAGAAGATGAGTTCATCGAAGTTGTTGCTTATTTGCGAATAAAACAGTTTTTTGGCTCTCCTGAAAAATTGTGTTTTTGTAGATAGACGGTATTGAATATAAGCCCTCGATATTGATCCTCTAGTGAAGGTACATTATCGGACAAAACATTTGCAACTTACATTCAAAATTAAGGTTTTGGTCCGTAAAATTAATTTGTTCCCACTTTTCAAAGTTTTTTTTTTTTTGTAGTTCATGGTATTTGTTATTTCAGTAACCATTTTAGAGATATTTTGGGTTTAGTTATCCGGAATTTGCATTACTATAGTGTATTATGTGAAAATAGTTATTGTTTTGACGAGACAAAACAATTGCAACTCCTAAAGTTTCTGTTGTTAATAGATTAAAAACCGTTATGTTTTGTTTTGTTTTGATCACATTCGCAGTTTTTTGGTTTAAAGTCACATTTTTCATAAGTTGCAAAAATATTTGAAAAGAAACACAAGTTGGGATAATATTCCGAAATATCGATAATAATAGCACCAGATAAAATCGGAAAAGAATTACGAAAGCGTATTGTGGACGATTTCAACAAGGGAATTTCTCAAAAAGAACTATCTATTAAATATAAACTGCATAAACTGCATAAATCATCAATTTCTCGAATTTTATCGCGTTTTCAAAAAAACTAAATCTGTGGAGGTGATCAGCAAAGGCGGTCGGCCACGAAAAACTGAACAAAGAACAGACTCATTAATAGTGAGAGAGATTAAAATGTTTCCTTTTAAATCGGCTCGGAAATTGGCAAAAGAATAAAAAATTACCATTAAGCGCAAGAACCATTTCTCGACGTCTCATTGACGCTGGTTTGTTTGCCTATCGGCCAGCGAAAAAAGCCCCTCATATCTAAGCGTATCCAATTGAAACGGCTGCATTTTGCTCAAGATCATGTTAGTTGGACAGTGGACCAGTGGAAAAACGTTATTTTCAGCGACGAATCAAAATTTAATATTATTGCCAGTGATGGTATAAATCATGTAAGAAGACCCAAAGGAAAACAAGTTCAAAAAGAGTTTTGTGTAAATCCGGTGAAGCATGGAGGTGGTGAAAGTGGTAAAAGCTTGGTTTAGACAACAAAGTGTTAATGTAATGCAATGGCCACCTCAATCACCGGACCTTAACCCGATCGAAAACCTTTGGTCAATTGTGAAACAGAGAATTGATCGCAATAACGTTCAAAATACTGAAGATTTTTTCAACAGGATTCAAGATGCATGGTATGGTATACCACAGGATACAAATAATCATTTAATAGAGTCCATGCCGCGACGATGCAAAGCTGTCATTGAAAATAAGGGTTTCGCTACGAAATATTAAAAAAAAAAAAAAAAATAGTTAAACATGAAATATTTTTAAGTTGCAATTGTTTTGTCTTGCTGAAGTAGTGATTATGTTCGTTTTATGTTACAAAGAATTCGAAATATTGAAAAAATTCAAATAATTTTGATTTAAAATTGTTAATAACGTCTACTTTATTATATAAATACAATTTAAATTAAAATAACGCAACCCCACGTATTTTTTTAGAACTGATAATAAAATTTCTATGATAGTTGCAAATGATTTGTCCGATACTGTAGTTTGGACTTAAATGAATTCAAAAGTAATTTTAAATTTTCAAAATATATAATTTTTTCAAACCCTAAAATTAGAAACAAAAGTGTTGGGTATTTTAAGTACTATTTGTGGGGTCGTAAATCGATTTTCGAATGTACATTCGATAACACTAAGAATAGGTGGTTTTTCTGAAAAACAAATCCGCATAAAATTATTACTTGTCACAAAAATTGTTTTTGTTTTTGTTGTTAAAAATCTAATAATTTTATTGGGGTTCGTTTTTTTTTTAAATCAACCCTGAATGTCAAGATTTAAAAAATAGTTTGTGTATTCCATACTAAACTGCTTATCATAGGACTGGGTAAACTATGGCATGAGTGCCAGTAGTTAGTGGCACGTGAGAGAATATTTAAAAAAAAAATAAAATTTATTTGGAAACCAACATCTGTTTAATTAATTATTAGAGGTTTAAATATTTATTTTCGCTACAAAAGCACCAGTTTTTAAACTGATAATTGTGACATTTTTTATAATAATTCCAAATCGGCTTTTGAAATTGTGTCTTTTAACTGTTTCTTTTTCTCGCATAATTATGGTTAATAGCTCAAAAATTCGAATTCGAATTGAAAAACAGCACAAATTTATCTACTTTGATCATTACCATACAAAATATTAACTTCTTCATAATGGATTAATGTATTGATAATTAAAAAAAAATAACAACTTACCCATAATGGGTTAAATACGCTCTTCTTACGCAGTTAAATCTTATATATGGTGCATTCATTGTGAACGGGTGATCCCCCTTGTCTAAAATTAAGTTTTTTTTTTTTAAAGAGAAGCAACACTCAGGAAATTCTTCCTATTAATTAATGTGTTGCTTTCTTTGGAAAGGGGATAGTGGAGAGATGAAAGGTGGTGAAAGATGAAGGGCTTCAAACATAGCAACACTGAAATTGCGCGAGATGATAAGTCTTAGAACAGTTGTTGGTCGCCACCTCATGTAGAGTTGGCGAATTTATTGAAGCTTTTTGTTTCATAGCCCTGATTCATTATTTTACTTCGGTAGGGTTAAGTGCTATGGGAACACCAAAGGTGGGTGCAGCGATACATATAAGTGATAGAAAACTCATACATAATATTTTTCTAAATTGATGTTGTCGTCACCGGGAATCGAACCCGGGACCATCTGTGTAACAGTCCAACGCGCTAACCATTACACCACAACGCCCACGCGACGTATAGAGTTGTATAATGGCTTAACATTTTTGTGCATATCTCCACTTTCTTTAGTCGAGTGGCACAATATGGTTGTAATGATGGTTTAACCAATATGGAGCCGCGTGTTCAGAGTTGCTTAAAAATATGATTACTTTTCAAAAAAAAAAATTCTGACATATTGGCTCCGCAAATAATGAATTTTTAAAATTTGATATCAGATTCGCAATCGGCGACTCTTCAAACTTTCGAAAAAATATTTGATACAAATCCGACGACTTAAAAAAACAAAAAATCTGCCATATTAAATTTTTAAAATACAATTCCAGATTCGTATTTAGCTACCCCAAAAACTTTATCTTTAATAACACTGTGCAACAAATTTCGGGTCATGGCAGACATCCCGGACCATTCCAACGGAAAATGAAAGTAGACCATTAGTAGACTAAAACCCCTAAAGGGTTTTGAAATCTTTGCTCTTTTTTTGTTTTTGAGGTGAAAAAAAAATTTCGAGGTGAATAAAGTTTGAGGTGAAAAAAAATTTCGAGGTAAAAAAGTTTAAGGTGAAAAAAAACATTTGTTGAAAAAAGTACTTGAGGTGAATATTCAACACTATTCACCTCTATATGTCTGGTTACAAAATGGACAAGTCACGTAATTTAGTAAAATTCGCACATTTGTATGAAAAATTTTGAGGCAGCCTTACATTTTCACTCACAACTTTTGAAGCGCTGGACCGATTTAGCTCATTTCGAACACTACAGTCTGTGTGAAAATGAGCATCCTCGCTTTCGTCGTTATTGCATTTTATTTTTACCCATTTCAACATTTTATTTTCATCCATAGTAAAAAAAGAGCAAAAATATGCTAAAAAAGAGTCAACTTCAAAAGCCTATAAAAACAAAACAAGAGCAAAGATTACAAAACCCTTTAGGGGTTTTAGTCTACTAATAGTCTACTTTCATTTTCCGTTGGAATGGTACGGGATGTTTTTTCTTGTTGCACAGTGTAATATAAAACAAAACCGATCACAATTAAAACAATCATCCGCCATATTGGATTAGCCATTTTGAATTTTAAAAATCTAATGTCAAATCCGTAATCAGCGATTACGACAACTATTTAGTGACAATTTTGAAGCAAATTCTGATTGCCAATTTCAAGCCGATTCCGTCGCTCCTTCACATCTTTGTAAGCGTCTCTGAAAGTAGTATTTCAACTCGCGGCTCCATATTGGCTAATCCATCATTACCTCCATATTGTGCCACTCCACTCCACTTTTGAAAGTAGTGATATGCACTAAAATGTTAAGCCATTATACAGCTCTGTATGTCAAGCTCAATTTTGGTTCGGGGGCAGGGTCTCCAGTTCTCAAAGAATGCCCCTGATATGTTAAACTTATTTTAAATGATGAAGTGAATTTTTTGCATTTATATTTTTATTTTGATTCGTTAAACAAACAATTGGACTTAAAAAATGGTAAACATTATTACTAGTGTCCGACCGAACAGTTCGACCAAAAAACTTTTGTCGGTTTTTTTGGTATCTAGAGGCAATGATGCCAGATTTTAGTATTGGAAACATGCTTGTTGAGCCGATTTAATTCGATTTTGTGTATAAATTTTAAGAGAAATGCGAAGTTTAGCTATAAAGTTAAAAGTTCGGCCGCCGATTTTTCAATTGGTAATTTTTAGTAATTTTTCTGCAACGATCCTCCCAGCAAAAATATTGCCAACTTTACTGACTTTTTTTGAGTGTACTTTAAAAATTAGTTGTTTTTAGCAAAAGTTAGAAAAATAACAATGCGTTAAAAAAAAAAATGAATCCTATAATCGAAAACACTAATACAGACCATTGATAATTTTTCACTCATGGGTCAGATTTTTCGCAAAATTTGCATTAAAGTTATGCAGTTTTCAATGCAGCTTTTTATACATAAGATTTTAAAAATCAAATATTTTACTTAGTTTTTTATGGAATAAACAAAAAACACCGTCATTAACATTCGCGTATCAAATTTGATTAATAAATACGCAGCATTAACAAATAAATACGCGTTTCATCCCCTTTCTCAATCGATCAAATCATTTTTGTGCATAATCAAAAAGACAAATCTGAACTTTTAATTTGTGTAAAAAAGAAAAAGGAAAAAAAGTGCGGCACATGGGAAAAACGCGAAATGTGCCTAAAATTTATACACTGCGTTGCAAAACTACAATTACACATTGATTTCACTAAATTTCGTAAGTTAATAAAAAAAGTAGAAGAGTTTAACGGCATACATGTAAAACCAAAAAGAAAAAAAGAGCAAGAGCGGCATGGGAAAAACGGGAAATGTGCCTAAAATTTATATGTCAGCATAGCGAAAAATGACGATTTTAACAAACTCTCATTACAGTGAATAAAATTGGAAAATATTTTGTTGACATTCACTGTAATGAAAGTGTTTGTTAAAATAACTTTCGCAAATAAAAACTTTTTTGGCTGAATTTTGGTACATATAATTTTTTAAGCTATTTACATATTATACATGAAGCCATGAAGATGATCTCTTAGTATTTATGTAAATAGCTTAAAACATGATTTGTACTAAAATGCAGCCAAAAAAGTTTTTATTTGCGAACGTTATTTTAACAAACACTCTCATTACAGTGAATGTCTACCAGTGATGCATTTTGAGTTTTTTTGTTTTGGGCCAAATTGATAATTTAAAAGGGCCAAAATACCATTGATAGAGCCACAGGAATGATAAAGATAGTACTGTAGTACTTATTTTGGTACTATTTGATCCGGAAAAGTACCATTGTACTCCTTTGACCCTTTTAGTACTATTTACATATAAATAAAAATTACAGATTGAGTTTGAATTTTAACGTCTTTTTCACACATTTGCAATTAATACTATAATTAATATGCAATTTTATTTAATTTTAATTGTGAAAGACGTGGTAGAGAAGAATGAGTGTATTTTCTAAAAATCATAAATACATTGTAAATTTTTCAATTTTCCTGAATCAGACTGCGCAGTTTCTGGTATTGAACCTTCGTCAGTGACCCTGTTTTTTGAATAATGTAATATTTGTTATGTTTTTATTTGTTCGATTGCGTCTATATGAAATTTTCTGTGCAATCACTGACTGTGGTATAGATAAACTGATTTCTAATGCCACATGCACTCTCACCACACGTTAGACAGAGTGCTTTAGCGCACTGATCTATCGTCAGGTCGAGTTTTGTTGTGATTAAAACTAGTTTTATGCAATACACGGTGTTTTTGTTCTTGCATACATAATCTCAGAAGTAAAACTCCAACAACACAACAGTTCTATTTTTAGAAACTTCAGAGAAACTTCAAGATTCAACATTTAATTCAATTACCCATTCATAAATTAACATTTATCAAATGTATTTATTTGGATCCAATCGTTGTAAATGGAATTGATTAAAGATGATTTTATTTGAGTTCGAGTAAAAAAAAGTGTTCGAAAAGTGAAAAATAAATATCTTAAAAAAGTACAATTGAAAAAGGCCATTGCCAACATCTTGAAATTTGCATTGTGATTCTAAAATCGAATGAGTAATGAAATAGATTTCCTTGCAAAAAAAGGTGAATTTAAGAAATAGTCTGATAATTTTTATAAATTCTGTAACTAAAATCAACTAAATTTTGTTTTTATATACAAATAAATTTTAAAAGCGTCAATTTATAATAAAAACTTGTATTTAGTACTATGAGGGTCGAAAAAGTACTATTTTTTATGCTGGTTGGTACTATTTGAAAATCCCATTTATCATCCCTGTTTTAAAAAATTCGATTATTAGATTTTTACTAAAATAATATTAATTTGTTAATTAGAGTTCGTCATTTTAATGCTTTTTTAAAAATGCAAGACAAACCCCTCTGACAATAAAGTTTAACATATTTTATGAATTCTCATAAATTATTTCCGCTCTTGCGATAACATAACATTTTTAAAAAGCCTCCAAAAACACATTTTTTTAATAAAAAATGAATTGCGGCACTTTTAAAAATTTGGACAAATAAAAAAAGATTTCAAAATGTTGTTCAAAAATTTTAAAACCTGACCTGGTACGAAAATATATGATATTGAATGCGATTTTTACAAAAAATTAAACAACTCCCCGTTTTTCATTCTCTAAGGAACTAGCATATGCTCTCATCGAATAAAAAAATCAGGCAAATTTCATAAAAGTGAACTAAACGGTTTAAAATAGTTAGTTCAACTTTGAGCTGAAAGGGCCAAAATAGATAAGAAAGTACCACAGGGCCATCAAGCAGTCAAAAGTGCCACAAATGGCCCTATTGTGCCACATTTTGCATCACTGATGTCTACAAAATATTTTCCAATTTTATTCACTGTGTTTGTTAAAATAACTTTACTTTCGCAAATATAAACTTTTTTGGCTGAATTTTTGTACAAATCATTTTTTAAGCTATTTACATATTATACTAAAAGATGAGCTCATAGGACGTAATTTTTCGCTATGCTGACACATACATTTTTTTTATACAAATGTATTTTTTGTGCTTCATTAATGAAAATATTTATTATTGATTGTTTCGGTTTAGCTTATTTTATTTATTTGAATTTCTTTTTAAAATTTAATTTGTTGTCTTTTTGTTCGATAAACAGGGACTAAATTTATGCTTATTTTGTCCCGATTTCATGAATTCAGTATGAAAACGTTATTGTTTGTTAAATCGATTATTCCTTAAACCTTAATTTCACTTCATATTAAATACCCAAATTTGAATGAAATTGCCAATTTAAGCAAAATCGTAAATTTGCAGAAAACAGTACTGGTATAGCACTTTCTGAGTGGCACTGGCATATTGAGAAAAACAGCGTTGTCCCAGTACTATTTTATTGTACCGAAGGCATATTGAGAAAAACAGGGTTGTCCCTGTACTATTATTTTATACCGTTTTCTACCTGTGTACTTATAAATTAACTTTTCGTAACCAAGTTTGTAACCATCCATTATTTAGAATCTAATAACTATAGTACTTATTTTTACAGTTATATTAGTTTTTTGTTTTTATATACATCGAGATTATTTTTATGTTATTTTCAATTTATAACTAGCTTTCAACCTCCGTATATTTACAAATCAAACATATTAGCTAGGTTGATACTAGTATTTCGATCTGGCTAAAGATCTCATCAGAACCCGAAGTTTTAGAAAAGCTAGAGCCTCCATAATAGGCAGAACTTTAACAAAAAAAACCTATTAATAATCAATTTTGCTCCATTCTTGTAATCAAGCACGTGGTTAGGTCTTTTCCTAACAAGCATCATGATTTAGAACCGATCAGTTAAGCGTGTCTTCTTACAAACACTACTTTGCCCTATAAGAAAAAAATTAATATGATGCAACAAAAAAATGTATCAAATTTGATATGTATCTATCTAATTGAAATACAATCTGATCCGAATGGTGAATCGTATTGTACATTGAGTTTGATATAATTTGATACAATTCAGCCCAGTGTCAAACAATTTGTTAAATTGAATACAGGCTGACTAGATATTATGGTCCGATTATTAAGAGCCAAATTAAAATTAAACGTACAGTTGTTAAATTTAAACCGAGTGCATATGGTAAACATAAAATAGTCGGCCCAAAAGAAGCCCTCCGATCGAGACAGGCGTAAAATAATCAACTGTGCCAGCAACACAATGAAAAGTCTCAATCAGATAATCGATGAATATAAAGTAAATGTGTCCAAATCAACAATAAGTTGGCTCTTAAAGGATTCTCAGAGAATTACTCGCCATAAGCTGATGTCTGTGCCGCCACAAAACTGCTCAACTTGAATTCGCTAAAAGGAATTTACAAACTAACTAAAGAAAGTTCAATCAATAATCGCTGTTGTTGGTTGGACTGTTTAAACATAAATTTATTTTAGTTGTGATTTTTTCTAATGAGAGAAAGTTGAGTCTTGATGGTCCTGATTGTTTTAACAGCTATTGGAAACCCCTACTTAAGGAACCACGATATTTCTCAAAAAGAAATTTCGGAGGCAGATTCTCAATGATTTGGAGCGCTTTTTGTTTCGACGGTATGGTTGATTTGGCATTTCCAAGCACCAGAATGAATAATTTTAAATACATTACAATATTAGTAGAGAAATTGGTGCCATTTATTGAAAATAGCAACGAAGAATAATTCATTTTCCAACAAGACAATGCCTTAGTACATGTAGGACGTCTCAGACGATAGAAAAAATTATATAAGATTATTGCAATCACCCGCATGTTCTCCGGATCAAAACTCCATTGAAATTATTTTGGAAGTATGAATCCGTCGAGTTTACATGGAAAACCGTCAATATGAAGTTTTCTAACGGAACAACTTCGAATAGTGATCGAATTTTCGAGTGGGTTTAAAAAAAGAAGGACTCACGCGTTGTTAAAACTGCTGCTTTAAAATATTTTTATTAAATTTTTGTAAATTTTGATATATTAAGTTAAGTGTATTTATACCCAGCGAAAATGGAGTGGAAAAAGATGTAGTAAAATCATCACATATTCGGATTCAGATGTAGTGCAAATTGAGTGAAACACGCAAGATTTTAACATGGGCTTGTCATAGGACGGAGGTAATGCTAATTCCTCAAACTTCACTTTATTAAAAGTACTATGTGCAAGGTTATGAAAGATTGTATTTTTGGGTGTTCTTTTTCATAGAACTTAATTTGTTATTTTTAATTAGTGATTAAGGTATGACATCAAGTCACATCTTTTTTACTGAGTGATAATAAGTATCTGTAGGAGTGCTTAAAATGTTATAAATAAAAAAACCGAACATTCGTGACATTTCTACTAGTAAGCCTTGTATATGATGACGTTATATGCTAAGTTTAGGAACTGAACTAAAAGGCCAGCATTAGATCAAAAAAATCAGTAGTAGTAGCTACTTTGTGTGTAATGAAAATGTTTGTTTCTTTTGAACTACTTCGCATTATTTTTGCTGTGTAGTTATGAAACACTAATTGATTTTGTTATTCCTTTTTAAATATTAAAATAAAAAATAAATAAATTGTTTTTTTTTTGTTAAACAGTATTAATTTTCCATTGGTTTTACATTTATGTCAGTTAAACTCTTCTACTTTTTTTTAACTTCCGAAATTTAGTGAAATTAATGTGTAATTATAGTTTTGCAACGCAGTGTATAAAAAATATTTTGATGTTTTTTCGGCCTTTATATATTAATTTCAAAAATTGATGAATAATTAAGCTCATTGAACAATTTAGCTCGAGACCTCGAGCTTAATGATTCATCAATTTTTGAAAAAAAAAATATATTTTTTAACATGGGACAATACATTGTTTTGTTTAAACCCATATATTAATTTAACTCTATTATATATTGCCCGTCAAATAACGTATGGTATGACATCCCTATGGGGAATGACGAGTCAATTGACCTAAAAGTGACTTGTTAAAGAAGGACTTATCACAGGACTGGTATAATTTAATACTGAGGTGGGTTAAGCAGTGTCAATTGTCCTAAAATTACCAATCCTGTGAATGGTAAAGGGAGGACATACCACTTAACTAGAATGCTTATTAACAAGAAAAAGCCAGTTGGCCAGAATTTTACCCATTGGAAACTGTTTAGCTTTCGTTTATTATATACGACATGTCCTTTTTGCGACAGTCTTGTGGTATGCCCATCTTTGGTTAGTCCTGTGGCAAACCACTATGTGGTTTAAATCAAGACAAATGACCCCCTCCTATGACAAGCCAATGTTAAAGTTGCTAGTTGTTTACATAGGGTAGGGTTTAGCAGAGGACCGGTCTCTGGCACGAAGGGACCGATCATGTGACACACGCACAACCGGTCCCATTCCCCATAGGGATATGTAAAGATACAATTAAATATGACGTTTTACAAAAAATTACAAAAATTAAAACTGTACATGATGTCATAGTTAACTATAATACATTTTACTAAACTGGATCACATGATATAAGATTATAAAATATTTTTTTTACTCGGCTTTTTATTTTTTAAGTCGTGCAGTGTAATTAAAAAAAACGACCTACAGAAAAAGGTAAAAAAAATATTTTTTCAAATAAGTATTTGCTCTCGATAAAAATTTTCTAATATGTATTTCATTATTTACAAATGCAGTCAGGATGTTAATTTATTTTTTGCTTTTCAAACCACTTTATTAACTTTATCCGGGATAAAATATAGTCGTTTCAAAGAGCACGCCGAAAACATACACTTTTGAACATGTTTACAGGTAATTATAAATGTGTGTCTGTGTCAAATTGTACGGCTGAAGAACAATTTAAAAATCATATAGCAAAAGTAAAAAAAACTATAGATTATTTGCTAGGACAATATTCTAATAAAGAAATATATAGTATGGCCTCGAACTTGAACAATTTTCAATTTCATTGCACAATTAAAGGTCGAAAAAAAACATAATTTTTATTTTTAATAAAAATTATATCAAACTTGTATAAAAGACAAAGTACAGTCTAGTTTACTCCCCCTGTGTTGTTTATAAACTAAACAAAATATAAAAAGCAGAGAAAAATAAAAAAACGTGTATTGAATATCCACCAGAGGTGGACCTTGCACATAACAAACAAGTTTTCAATTTATTTTTTGATCAATGGTTATAATCTTAAACTTCAAGCTCATATATTAGTTCTCATGTAGTGAGTAAACTAGTTTATATGAATGTTTGATGTTTGGCATGGGATTGTTAACGCTTTCAAAACGTGTTCTGATGATGGGAACCTAGAAAATTCCCGAAATAGATCTATCAACACATTCCTGAAAGGGTCAAATAATAAATTTGAAAACAAAAACTCTATAGATTATTTGTTAGGACAATACCCTAATAAAGAAATATAGAGTATGGCTTCGAACTTTAATAATTTTCATTTTCATTGCACAATTAAAGGTCGAAAAAAACATAATTTTTATTTTTAATAAAAATTATATCAAACATCTACATATAATTCTAAAAAAATTTCCCAAAGAGACCACAGGTCTAAAATCAAACCCTATACCCTGCCAATTGTACGTGAAGACTGAATATTACTGGTCGGTTGAATGTGAGGACCTGTCTCGGGGCCTGTGCATCTAAAACCATCCTAAAGGGCCTATCCCGACTTATGTTTTGTGATTTTCGCAAATGGTAAGAACTTTATGCACAATTTTAATAAAAATAATTTACTCTTATCAAAAACTTTATTAAGAAAGAAGCTTATAAAATTACATTTTCGCAATGTTGACTAACGTGATACCTCCTTCGCTTAATTATTTGTTTAAGGGTTTCAAAGTTTAAGTATTTTTCAAAATGTTTTACGTATTATTTTAATTATTCTTGTCTATTTAATACGATTTTTCAAAAATGTTTTTTTGTTCCCTAAAGCTAAAGTTGGTTTAAAATGATTATTTTGAATCAGCATATTAAAATCTGTTAAAAAACAAAAACATTTAATAAGTTTTTAAACTCTAATAAACTGCAGTTGAGTGTTGTAATCCCCGCCTTAACTACTTAAATGTGTCTCATTGAAAGTTAAACAACAAATAACTAATTTAAATCAAAGAAAAAAATATTGTAATAATTTAATAATTGGTTAGAGAGTAAAGAATATATCTATTTTTTTTTTTTCAAAAAAGAAGTACAAAATTACATTCACATTAAAAAAAAACAAAATCTTTAAGAAAATTACTCAATAATTTTTAAGTTCTACAAGACGAAGAAGACTTTTTAAGAAGACAAGTAATGAAAAAAAAAAAAAAAAAATAAAATATCTAAACAATTTATAATTCGAACCTTGTAAACTATTTTTATAAACTATCAATCTTAACAACTACATAGACATTAAATAAATACATACTAAATGTGCTAAAGATTATTAATTTAATTTTAAAATTGATTTATTTAAATTTTAAACATATCTTTTTTTTTTTTTGTTTAAACAAAAAGATTGCCATTGTTTGCTTCCACAAAAATATTTAAAATGAAAAATCATATTTTTAGTGTTAACTTAAACATATGATTAATTTTCAATATTTTATTTCACTATATACAATAGGCCTATTTTGGCGCGGATCCAGGAAAATGTTTTTGGGGAGGGAAGTTAGAGTATTTTTGATTAATTTTTTTTTTAATATTTTTCACATTTTTGTACTGAAATATTTAATTTTGGGGGAGGAAGTGCCCCATTTTCCCTCCCCCTGGCTCCGCGCCTGGGCCTGTTCATTTACTTACTACAGTTAGAACTTTTATTAAAATTGAAAAATTTCAATAAAAAAAAAGTTAACAAAAAATTTTTCAAGTATTAAGAATTTCGAGTAAGCGAACATTTTAAATATTTGAACACACTAAATATTTAATTTACTTTAAGACCCATTTGAAAAAAAAATGTTATTTGTTTTTAGGGTAATTAGTTTCGCATAGAATCAAATGACAGCTTTAATTATTATAAAATAAATAAAATATTATATATCATTTGTATTTAAACAATATTAAAATTTCAATTAATTCAGTTTATTTCATCTCTAAAATATATCGTCCATTTCATGAGACAACGTACAAAAACGGTTATTTTATGCACTGCAGATCTTTTAGTTTGTTAAAATTATTACCCACTACCGTTTTTTTAGTTTGTTAAAATTATTACTCACTACCGTTTTCAGTTCCTTTAAATTGTGTAAAATCTGTTTTTTATTTGTTTTTCATTTTTAAAAAAATCAAAAAAATGCTAAATGCAATAAACTTAGAAAAGCTATATTTCGCGAAGTAGATGGACCATTTCAAAGATTTAAAAAGCATATGAAAGTTTACGTTTTGTAATTAAAAAACAACTACATTTAACACAATTTTATTTGACCAATCGCAAATAACGCTGTTTTATTAAAAAATAATTATCGAACTGGTACAAAAATGGATACATGTTTTTCTAAACTTGACTTGAAATTTTTTTTTTTTTTTTAAAGAGAAGCAACACTCAGGAAATTCTTCCTATTTATTTATGTGTTGCTTTCTTTGAAAATTGGATAGTGGAGAGATGAAAGGTGGGGAAAGATGAATGGCTTCAAACATGGCAACACTGTAATTGCGCGAGATGATAAGTCTTAGAACAGTTGTTGCTCGTCACCTGATGGAGAGTTGGCGAACTTATTGAAGCTTTTTGGTTCATAGCCCTGATTCATTATTTTTCTTCGGTGGGGTTAAGTGCTATGGGAACACCGAAGGTGGGAGCTGCGATACATATGAGGGATAGAAAACTCATACATATTATTTTTCTAAATTGATGTTGCCGTCACCGGGAATCGAACCCGGGACCATCTGTGTAACAGTCCAACGCGTTAACCATTACACCACAGAGCCCACATCATACGTGAGTAATGGTTTATGCGCTGTAACAATAAATAATGTAGACAATATAAAATTTCTGACACCATAGTTTTATTTTCAATTTGTTCAACAACTCATGACCAAATTAACCAAATTTACACAAACATGTATCCATTAAAGTTAACCACTGTATATGTTTGACGGCTAAAAATATATATATTATGTTTATTATAATATAATGTCTAAAAATTTTAAATATATCTTTGTTAACCCTCTGGCAAAAGATGTTTTGCAACGAAATTCAGACCTTGTGTTCCACTCGAAAAACAAATAATAAGTTCTTCAACAAAATTGTTTATCGTTGCCTAATTTTGGCGATATGAGCCAAAATATTTTAGTTTTGGACAAAAAATATTTCTATTACCAAGATAAACTCGAAAAACTATTTTTTTTCTGCTCCTATTTAAGAAGATATGGCGATTTTCGCTTTTTGGAAAAAGCGAAATAAGGCGAAAAAGTATTTAAACTTCAATTTATATTATTCAAACTTCAACGCTTTGCTATTAATATTTAATGTCTTCTTTCTGCAAAATTTCATAAAAATCCGTCTATTAGTTTATAAGTTAAGACGATGTCCTTCAGAGGAATCCTGATAAAATCCTGTGAGTCCTTGGACTAAAGTAAGGACTTATTATTAAAGATAAAGCTTCAATCTTACATATATTAGTCAACTTAAATTGGTTTTTTAGATTTTTGAAAAATATTTTTTTTTTATTTTTTATTTTTCATTCTGTTTACATGGATCGATATTAGTGCTGTCAACGTAGTATTGAAAAATCTAAAATCATCCGACTTGGTAATGTTTATTGGAGATTTTAATATGCCATCGGTTATTTGGGAACATGCTGTAGATACAAATTATCTGACCCCTTCTCGTTCCTCAGATTCTTCTACAGAATTTATACATATTCTTTTGTCTAATTTTCTTTTCCAAATTAATTCGATAACAAATGCCTCAGTAAAATGCTTGATTTAGTATTCGTCAATGAACCAACGGATTTTTCTATAGAACGTCATACTTCAATATCTAATCCTGAGAATATATATCATCCAACTATTGAATTAACTTGCTCGTGCTTTTATCCTTCTCAGCATAAAAAGAAACAACACAACACAACACAAGTAAAATTTATTGTTTTAAACGCACAAATTATGACATCTTAAAACAACATATTTCTAGTATCAATTGGTTAGAAGAATTATCTGCTATCAATGATCTTGATCAATGCTTAACAACTTTTTATTGTCGTCTCAATGAATGTTTTTCGGCTTCTATACATATTAAGGTTCCAAATGGTGTAATTGGTTCCCCTTGGAACTCTAAGTATCTTTCGCGCTTGAAAAATAAAAAAAAATAATTTGTATAAAAAATATAAACAATCCAATTCATCTTTAAACTATATGAAATACTCAATTGCTAGATCAGCATATACTATTGCGAACCAAACAGCCCATAAAAATTATTTAATACGAGTTAATGATAGCTTGAAACACGACCTAAATCATTTTATAAATTTGTTAACTGTAAAAGGCGTGCCGCTGATTATCCATCAATAATGAAGAATGGGGATTGCGAGTCATCAGATGACTTAAATATCAGTAATATGTTTGGTGATTTTTTTTCATCTACTTACTCATCATCGATATACAACTCTCATCAGTATCCTTATACAATTTATGAATCAACATGAATTAATATGCCTTCTATTAACGAACAAGCTGTGCTAAGTTATTTAAATAAGTTAAAATGGTCCTATGCTCTGCGGGTCCGGATGGTATTCCTAGTTGCATCTTAAAGCAGTGTTCTCATCTACTATATATTCCGCTGACATTTATTTTCAATAAATCGTTTCAATTGGGTTATTTTCCATCTAATGGAAGGAATCATATATTATCCCGCTGTTCAAGTCTGGATCTAAAGCGGTCGTTACTAATTATAGAGGAATAACAAAACTAAGTACTATACCAAAATTATTTGAAAAAATCGTTTATGATTCTATGGCACATCAAGTTTCATCTATTTTATCTCCGAGTCAACATGGTTTCCGCAATTCTTGTTCTACAGTTACAAATTTGCTGGAACTTACTACTTATGTTAATGAAGACTTTATCAATAAAAAACAAACCGAAAATTTGTTTTTTGAAATTTTACGAAAATTTGATTTTGAAGCTTTCTCGCTTCCAAATCGTGGTCGGCACATGAAAAATTTCTTCGCAAAATATTTAGCAAATTTAGTTTTTTATTTCTATAATATATAAATTTCGAAGTATAAAACGCTCATTTGACGCATTTGTGGTCAATTTTATGAAGACTGCCCTGATGCAGCCTTACCCGTTAGAGGGTTAAGGTTTAAAAATTTGAATAATTGTAAGCATATATATTATTACCTTTAAAAATGTATTTTTTCTGAGTGTATAAAAAAAAAAACCAAAAAAATCATAACATCGCTGAACTTTGAATAGCATTATATTGTGAAGTATATTGACAATTTCAATAATTTAAAAGGCGTCTGAAAGCTATAGTTGTGTACTTTACGATTTGACGTTTGACAAAAATAACGTTTTTTTTTTGTTAAATTCATTTATAATGCAAGGTTCATTAAAAAATCGCCTTTACATTTAAAATGCATTTTAGAAAAATACGCTGATTTTTGAAACTCAACTCTTAAACTGAAACTACAGGCTTCAAATTATTATTAAATTATGGAAATGGGCAATATACTTTAGAAAATATTGCTCTGCTGTTATGATTTTTTGCTTTAAAAAATAGCATTATGAATGCATTTTTGGTTGTCTTATGATTACATGTCGTAAAGTGGACAACTCAGGCTTTCATATGCTTTCTAAATTTTTGAAATGACTTTTCAAAGTTCACTACTTTTAAATCTTTTTGAATTTTCTAAAAAACTGAAAAACGGCAATTAAAACACGAGTGCAAACAATTTGCCCAAACTGAAAACGATAGTGACTAATAAACATCCTGGAGAATACGTGTACAAAACATAAAGAAATTTAAATGACCACCGGTCAGATTTTGGCCGATCTATCATGGAATGGACGATATTTAAAAATAAAGCTACACAAAAACATCAACGAATCCTTCATTAAAAATTTCCATAATCATAGAAAACTGTGATAAACATAAAATTTTAGTTGCAGGGTACTGAATAAAAATGAAAAAAAATAAAAAAAAAAACAAAAATAAAAATACCCCCCATATCATAAAACTACAAAAAAAAAAAATCAAAATTTTTTTTTTAATTTATTCTATTCTATGGTTAGCCACCCGCCCAGTTATTATTAAATAAAAATATAATAATTTCAAAATTCCTAACAAAAAATCTTTGCAATAGTTGGTTACTACTTTAAACAGAAATCATTAAAAATGTTCAAATTAAAAAAGGAAATCTGTATACTAAAATAAAAAAAACCAAAAAATTATTAAAAAAAAAGAAGAAATATAAAATAATAAGCAATACTTAAATGCAATGAAAATTTTGCATTTCACTTAAAAAAAAAAAAAACAATTATTTGTAATTTTTAATCGTATTATTAATGTTACAACAAAAAATAATTAATAAAAATTAGAAAATATAAATAGCAAACATACATACACATAATAAAATGGTTTCTATTAAAACAAAAGAAAACTCAACTCAAATCTGAAAAATATGTAAAAGATGCATTTTCTTAAATTTTCATTTATTTCAGGTGTGTTTTTGTGAATTGACTCAATATTATCTCGAACAATTTTGACAGTTGAAAACTGAATGACACTAATTAATATTTAGACAGTCAGTCGTCACAGAAAGGCACAGCTTATAATTCATTGAACTCGTTAAAAATATTGTAAAATAGTTTGTTAGTAAGATCGATGTTAATGTTATTTCTAACTGCTAAATAACTATAACTAAATGCAGTTAAACTTACTAATGCCCGTAATTTCAAGCAACCTACCGGTGCTTAGATACCTACCGGTGCTTAGATACCTACCCGATTTTATTCGTGTATACGGGTAGATATCTAAGCACCGGTAGGTATCTATTGCTTGAAATTACGGGCATAACAATGGCGTCGAAAAAAGTAACGATATTTTTCTAAAAATTATTTTTTAAAATAAAACCAAACCTTTTTTGCTCTTTATCATAAAAAAATGCCGCGAATTGTGTATTCGGCAATTTGCCTAAAACCACAGTAAAAAAGTAAAAATGACACACCAAAGCCCTGGACCACTTAAACTTAATTTTGGGGCGCATTATACTGTTTTATACTCCATTTTAATAGGTTAGATCAAAATAAAAAGATATTTAAATTTCAAGTTTGCATTGACTCAAACAATTTTTTGAGTGTATGTAAGAAAAAGACTTCAAAATCTATTTTGAAAATACTTTATTTATTGTTTATTTGTCTAACCTTAAATCTAACAATGATAGACGTCCATTTTTAGGAGGTTACAATTCATTTATATCGTGAACTTAAATCCAAAAGGCCGTAACTACAATTTTTAGTTTTTAACATGAGTGACAACAAATATTATAAATAAAAAACTACAAAAATGTGGGTACTAACCAAATTTTTGAATTATGCTTAAGAAACAAAGACAGATTAGAGTGCGCCCCTAGCCCCGGTAGGCTAGTTGGTAGGGTGATGGCTTATCAATGCGGGGGTCGTGTGTTCGATTCCCACCAGAGGTCTGTTTTCGCTACAACGCGCCGAAGGCCATAGTAGCTAGTGCTCGGTTAGGGTAATAGTATATAATTTGTAGTTTTATGGTTATTAATTAACAAAAAAAAAAGACGGATTAGATTCTGAGAAAAAAAATTCATTTAAAATAGTAGTTTTTTTTCTTCACAATGGACCGTATTGGTCTCCGAGTGGAGATGTGCCCTTGGCCACATAACCCTTCCTAACCTTCCTAACCTATAGTAGTTTTTAAGTACTTGATTTTTCTGAAACCAAAAGGCCGTAACTCCCATACAAAAATTTATGCAAAAAATAAAATAAAAGTTTAAGATAAAAATACGGTGGGGTGCAATAACGCCTTACGAAATAAGGCCTTTAAGACTTTATTTCACTTCCAATTGAGAAATAAGGCCTTTATTGCGAAAAGGGCTTTATTGCACTTTGAAAGTGACATAAGGCCTTTATTGAAATTTAGCCAATGGTGCAATAAAGCCTTTATTTTGTATTTTTTGATTCTTTTGTTACACTGTTCAGTTTTTCTGCGTGGCGGCCTGCGGCCGATCTTAGGGGTTTTCTCCTCCATAGGACGCGGCAGGTGGCTTCGCTGAATACAGTTTTCCTGCGCGCGTCTCATTATCTTCCCTAGTGTGACGCGCGCAGGGAAACTTTATTCAGCGAAGCCACCTGCCGCGTCCCACGGAGGAGAAAACCCCTAAGAGCGGCCGCAGGCCGCCACGCAGAAAAACTTTATAAAGCAAAGATTTTCAATATTGTTGCAGTTAAATTTTTTGTTGAATTATTAATGTTCTATTAATTTTTGCTTATCATCATATTTGCAAAAATGTGTAATGATTAAAGTGTTTTTTTTTTCATTTTGGTGGGATTTATTTCGTTTCCAGAAGTGGGATTAATTATTAATGTTCTATTAATTTTTGTTAATATGAAATTTTTTTATAATTGTTCAATAAAATATAAGAAGAATAAGAATAAGAAATTTTATTGCTTCATTTAAAAAAAAATTTAAGTGAAATAAGACCTTTACGGCTTTATTTCACTTTCAAAGTGCAATAAAACCTTTTTGGAAATAAAGGCCTTATTTCACTTTCCATTGAGAAATAAAGCCTTTAAGGCCGTATTTCGTAAGGCGTTATTGCACCCCATCAAAAAATACTGGTTTTCGGCAGTAACTAAAAAAGGGTTTAGTCAATTTATGTATTATTATATATAAATGTATATCCTATTGCATGCTATTATATGTACACATATTTTTATGTACGTTCATATCAGAGGATTACGATTAGTAATCAATTAGATTACATTTTAAAAAGAATGGTATTGATTACATAATTCTCTTTTTTTTTAATTGTTTATTTATTTACATAATTTATACTTAAACTATTATAAACACTAGTTAACAATAACAATTTTATATACAATGTCTCATAATCGAGCTCTCAAGTATTATTTATATAATAATAATTTGGTTTTTACAAAATGGTTATAATTTTTTTTTTTTTTTTAATCTTATTTACAATAAATAAATATATATCACCAGCTTTTTTGCAATGAAAATGAGTTTAAAAAAAACATTGCATATATATTATGGAGTGTGTTAAGGAGGGCTAGTGTCAAGGGATAAAAAGAAGGAAAATTATACTGTTTATTCAGAAAACCACCAAAAGTTTTTCGTATTAGATTTTTGTATAAATCTAAAATCTTTATTTGATATGCTAGTGCTATATCTCATATTTAAATGTTCTGAATTAATATTTACAGTTTTCATATTGGCATAGACGTGCCGTAAAAGACCGGGATGCTATTTTCGTTTTGAATAATTTTTTTGTTATCAAGGTAAACAAAAGCCTCAGGTGGTACAAATCCCTTTTCCAAGGAATCAATTATATATTCATAATTTGTGTAATATGGGGCCATTATATTATTATTTTCTATACATTGGCTACACCTTAATATATTATTTCTGATAAGGTTTATTATAAAATTGTCTATTCTTATTATATTAGCATTATTATACAATTTCTTATTAGATATGTATTTTAGATATTCGCTTTGTGGAGACCTGTATAATGATGTACATGCTCTTAAACATTTTCTTTCAAAGCCTCTAATCTTTTCCATGTTTGAAGGAGAAATATTGAACCAAATTGGGCAACCATATGCTAGTATAGGTCTAATAAGGGATTGATACATTATAATTTTAAGCTTAGGTTTAATGTATTTTGAATGAAATAATGGTCTATATATAAAGAATGCTTTTCTTGCCTTTATAAGTAGTTCCTTGACATGGTGGTTAAAATACAAAAATTTGTCCAAGTATATACCTAAATATTTTACTACTTCCTTATTTGGAATGCTACAATTTGATAAATTTGATTTTATTCCAAACTGTTTCCAGTTTTTCCTTATGTTTGAGTTACATTTATCAACTGGTGGCCTAAAAAGAATGGTTTCGCATTTTTGTGCGTTGATTTTCATGTTCCAATTAATTGTATGCTGTTCAACTAAGTTGTAGATGTTTTGAAGATTCATATTTATTGCTTCTATTTTGTCATCAGAATGATATATAATAATATCATCCGCAAAAGATATGATATTATCCACTTTGTTTATCAGATCTAAAATGTATAAATTGAAAAGAATAGGAGAATTTACGGTTCCTTGTTGTAATCCATTAACAATCTTAAAGGATTTTGAGCTTTTCGAGTTTTGATAATAAACCATGAAGTCTTTATTGCTTATCATATTGTATATTAAAATAATTTGATGTATTGGGAATTTATATTGAAGCAATTTAAATATTAGGCCTGGAATCCACACACTGTCAAAGGCCTTTTCCATATCGATGAGGCAAGCGCCTGTACAACTTTTTTTATGCCAGTTCCAATTAATATCGGAAGTAAGCTTATGTATAGCGTTCACGGTCGAATGTTTGAATTTAAACCCGAACTGTTTTTCACTACTTATGTTTTTATCATTACAGAATTTGTTAATATTACTATTGATGCACACTTCGAAAATTTTGCTGATATTAGGTAATAAGCTTATAGGTCGAAGATTTTTAGGATTATTCGGCTCTTTGTCTTTTTTTGGTAGTACCACAACCTTAGCTGTTTTCCAATTATTTGGAAAATATGAATTATTGAGCATATTATTGAATAATTTAAAATAATCGTCTATCATTATTTGAGGAAGTTGTTTAAGTAATATATTTGGTATATTATCTACTCCTGATGATAGCTTATTTCTTAAACTAGAAAAAATGTATGATAAATTATTTTTAGGTATGAAAAAATTACATGCTTGTGTTTCATCTAAATTGTCTGATAATTTTGTAATTATATTTTGTTTTATTACTCTCGAATAACAATTTGGTTTCTAAAAAGCTATTGAAAGTCTCCCTAACCTGGGTATGCACAATGTTCTCTTGATCAATCTGCTTATGAGCATGAACTGACTCCAAAAACGCACCTATTGTATCTAACATGTGGACTTGATCATCTACTATATAATTATTAAAGCCATCCTTTTCTAAGCTAAGCGGGTTAATTCCAGCATTGATTAAAATATATTCAGAGTGCTCTGGAATTTTTATTTCCTGAAGATTTAATGGTGTGAATTTTTTAAAATTCTTTTTTATCTGACCAAACATGTTTTTGGAATCCTTAGGATCAATATCTGTTAGTTTTTCACGAATGCGACTGTTAATAATTATGGTAAAGTTTTCAGTTATAAGTTTTTTATCATTTTCAATTTAGCTTTTGCTATATTCAAACTGGCTTCAGAAAGGGTGTATTCTAGCCTATTGTGTCTTTTAATGATAGTAAGAATTTTGCTTTTTTCTTTATATAACATTTTTATAGTTGAGTTGGTTATTCTTGTGAATTTGTCTTTTGAAATTTTAAACTTTGGAACTGTTTCATCTATTGATTTTGTGATTATATTACTTAGTCTGTCCAAATGAGAATCTATTTCAGAGTTCGTTATTCAAGACGAACATGTTAGGAATATGTTCGTCTTGAATAATTTTTCGTGTAAGATTGTTTTGAAATTTTTTCCAATTAGTCATTTTATAATTGTATTTAGATACGGCGTTATCTTTTAAGAATGTGAAATTTTGTTGTTCATTGTTTACAGAAGTGATTATTTGTACAGCATTATGGTCACTGTCGTAATCTAAGGTCTTAAGACAATTTAAGGTGTTGTTTTCGGTAACAATGTGTAATCTACAGTCCGCTATACACACATCTAAAAACGATCCCGTACGAGGGTATGATGGAAAACTTGAAGCATAAAACTTACATCTGTATCGTATTTCATTGTCTGCTAACCATTCTTTTAATAGACTTCCTTTTTGATTGTTAGCTGGGTTACCCCACTCTATATGTTTACAGTTAAGGTCTCCAGCTAAAATGTAATAATTGTTGTGATTTTCTAGGTCCATAGATTCAAAAAGCTTGTTAATTTCGGTTTTTAAGTGAGCATTATCATTGCCAGATGGATAATATGCTGAAATAATGAACAATATTTTATTTGTAGCTAAAGGAATTTTAATTATACATGTTTCCAAAGTATTAAATGATATTATTACACTGTTTGTGTAAGAACTGTATTTAAAGTTATTTCTGATTAATATTGCTGTGCCGCCGGCTTGGGTTGCACCTTTTCTATCCTTTCGTATTAAATTAAAGTTTTCGAAAAAGATTTTATGTTTAGGGTTAAGTTTAGTCTCGATTGTTAATTAATTATGATTACAAATAATCCAAAAATAATCAAGATTAATTTGGTTTACGAGAAAATAATCAAAAATAATCAAAAGTAATCAAACAAATAATTGACTACTTTCAAGGATTAGTTTTGATTATTTTAGATTATTTGTTGAAGCAAGCAAATTCAGAGTATGGCTGCAACATCTCTAATGTGTAGGCAACAACCTTTCATTATCAAAGGTTGGCATTTCGTCATTAATTTCACTTCGAAAAAGTCATTTCCCACACCGTAATCTCTGAACGCTTTTACAAAATTTGAACTGTTGTTCGTAATGGTCAAAACAATGTTTTAGCTGTTCAAACCAAAGGCAATATTTCCGCGGTGTGTGCTCCACAAAATTCTTCTACATGCCAAAGCTGCCGATTTTCGTTCGAAAATGTCTGTAAGCCAATGACACGTATGTACATCCGAGGAAGCTTCTGTGATTTCCAGACCAAACATCTGCTGTGGTACAAAAATATTTAGAACAAACCATTCTTTCTTTTACATTTTTCATCATGATGGCATAATTTGTTTCCAAATTCTTAGCCGCTGTTTGCCTGCACATCACCTTCATACCTGTACTTTAAAAAATATCTATAAAGGATTTCTTTTTCAGAATGGAAAACCGCCAAAAGGGCTACATGTTTTATAATTTTTGTATGTTTTAAAAAAGTTCAATATGCCTGACTTGCAAATTTTTGATGAAATTTGAAGTCACTTAACCGCTTCCTCTTATCACTCGATGAACACACTTAGCTTATCGGAAATCTAACAATAAAAATTATTAATACATGGTATGCTTTCATTTAAAAACTTTAAAACTAACTTTTTCTTCTTCTGTGTAAAATTCTTCTTTGAAAATTATTTTTCGTGAATTCAGACAGCCTTTTTTTAGGGACGGTTCTGATTCCCCACTTAATGAGCAACTATCATTAAAAACTGGTAGAATTTCATGTAGAAAAGTGTAAAAAATAATTAAAAACAATCAAGAGTAATCTTTGAAAGTAGTGGAATTATTTTTTGAATAAAAAATAAGAAGTTAAATATTAAAGTTTTATTCAATTTTCCTTTATTAAATGTTATCAAAAAGAATTGTCACATAAAACAGTTGAGTTTACTGAGAATACGAATTCCACATCTGTAGATTTAACTGCAGCATATTTGAAAGCATGTAATTAGTTTTCAATGTATGAATCCTTTCCATTCTTATTAAAAAGTATATTTTTTTTTATTTTATTTAGTCAAAGTTTGTAGGCCACTACTTCGATTGAAAACTTTATTAAATTTTTCAATAATTTCTTTGTTGTTGGCATCTTTAATCTTATGCCTAACGCAATCTATAACATATAAACTTTCATTTATAGAGAGTCCTTTGGTTTCCAATTTGGTGATGCTTAAAGTAATGCACTCGAAATTACTTTTTATATAAGCTAAATCAGATTTTTTGAAATATCAATTTTGCATTGCGTATAGACTCTGCATCATCGTCACTGAGCATATTTCATACGCCACAAATTTCATTAAAATTATCACAATATTTTCAGCTTTAATCCAAGGTTGACTTAAATTCGGATACATTGATTGTAACAAATTTTGACGAGATGGAGCTTAAGAAGATATAAAAATTATAACACTAATCCCTGGTTTCTACAACACGTTCGCCTCTACACGAACGGGTGACTACATGTATTTTGTTTTTGGATTGCATGTATGTTGTTATTGTTTTTAGACGAACGTGAAGCAAAACGTGTTCTAGAAACAGGGCGTAAGAGTCGTGATGAGTTTCTATGAAGTAGATTATTTTTAATCTAAGTTTAACGCAGTTTGTAACTGGAATACTGCTATTGGAATTTTGTTTATTTTGCTTTATTTAAGCAAAGACCGAAATTCTGAACTAGATAAAGTTGTTCCGGCAAATGTTTGTGAATAAAATTTGAAATGGTGGTCAAAATCCATTGTCGTTCTAGCTAAACGAAGTTTAACTGTCATCTCAAAAACTAGGCCTTAAATGTTATTTATACTTATCTTAAGAAAATCTAAAAATATTGCAATAAGGTAGAAAATGGTATTTTATGGCAAGGTGGAACAAAAATGGCGTTTTTGGAAAATAATTGAAAAAATGGAAAATGCTGCAGTTTGTGGCAAATGCCAAAAAAGAACTTTCCCTGGTTATAACATAGTGTAATATCTAAAAAAAATAAAACTCTATTTCATTTTGGATAACACGGTATCTTGATCTATTCACGTTATCTTGACCTATCCAGAAAAATGTAGATCTTATTTTGGACAAAACTAATGGGTCGATTATGGATAGCAACCGAACTTCAGTTGCGTTGCCAGTTGCCAAAAACATATTACGTATGGCAACTGGCAACTGACGATGGCAACTTTAGTTGTCAAATAGCGATTATATTGGCAACCGAAAAGTTCTGGTTGCTGTAGAATTTTAAGCAAACAAAAAAGGCGGGAACATTAAAAATTAAGTATATTTTATTGTTAAATTATTTGTAATATATGTAGATATAAATAATATTTTATATATATTTTACATCATATATTTCATATAATAAATATTTGAAATAATTTTATTTGTATCTGTAGATTTTAAAACGGTGAAAATCACAAACCGAAAACCATTTGAGCTGTTGGTCCAAAAACTCGAAAAATACCTATTTACATACAACATTTTTAATTAAATAATTTTTTTTCACAACACTTTTATTAATTTATTTTTTATACAAATTCACAATTGTCAACCTTTCTTTTTATTTGTTTACATTTTTTCAGTTGCTGAACTGTCAAAATAAGATTTTCGATAACTTTTTGGCAACTGGCGAAGGTTGCCGTACATAATACCAATTTGCATTTGAGTTGCGTTGCCAGTTGACAACGCAACTGAAGTTCGGTTGCTATCCATTATCGACCTATAAGTTCTACCAGTTTTGCTACTTTGCAGCCTTAACGCGTGGACCGATAAAACTGTACAAGAGAAAAAAAAGAAATTACAGGGTCCGACCTATAAATTTTGATAGAAGAGACAAAAAAAGACACGTGTATCGGCGTTTTGAAAGCTTACATCTGGTTTTTTTTTAGGGTTAAGTAAAGTTTCCCCCAAATTTTGTATTGTCAATCGGCATAGAAAATCGAGTAAAGCTGACGTTTAAAGTATATGGTGTGTTCATCCAATTTATATAAAATGTTACGGAGAACATTTTTGTAGAATATGTTAACCCTTTAACTCCTCAAGGTAAGGGTCTTTTTTGGTCCCAAAAAAACCATTAAAACAGGGATTTAAGGGGTTAAAATGTTCCACAAAAGTATTCGCTGTGAGTACCCAAAGCACCCGAAATTGCTTTTAAAAAAATGGTTACCAGGGTTGCCATGCTAGTCCGAACTTTAAATTAAAATGTGTTTTTCTCGTTTTTTTTTTCGCAAAAAGATTTTTTGAATAAAACATTTATGTATTTTTCTATAATTGCTTAAATATTGTCGTTTTTATTGATTTCTTAAGTCAGTAAACCCCTTAACGGATATAATAGTATGATTATATCATATCATACAATCATATACAAAGATGTAATATTTAATGAAATTTTACCAGACAAAAACTCGGACCTACTTATATTTAGATGTATCAGTTTACATAAAATCATATACAATTATATTAGGTCACAATCGGGATACAATAATATATGGTTTTTATATAATAACCAACATAATTAGATACAAAAATTATACAATCTATGACAATTCTATCGGGCCATAATTGAGATAAAATTGTACTGTACATTTATATTATTGCATCAGATTATATTATATCTAAACCCATACAAACATATACAATTATATGGGACCTTATTTCGGATAGAATTAAATAAGATTACATATAGCGTCGCACAGAAATTGATATGACTGCATAAAGCTCCATATCAATTTATTTTTATCGGGTATTTATTGTAAGTATTTTTTAAATAAAACTCATTTTAACTATTTAATAGCTTTTGAGAAAAATTCATTAAATTAATTAATTTATTTCCAGAAAATAAAATGAAATGAAATTTTAAAACAAAAAGCAATATAAATCTTATATAAAAGTCAAAAACCGCACTTAACGACTTTTAGGTTAATGAATATACTTGTATTGAAATCGTAGTTACGGCCTTTGGATTTTCGTTAATAAAATCATTATTTTTGGACGTAAACATTTACAATTTTGTTGGAAGGTGTATTTTGGTGAACTATATCGTAATTAATCAAGTCAATTTTTAATTTTTTGTTAGTTACGGCCTTTTGGACTTTAGGTGACGATATACAATCCGAAACGTCATGGTAATAACCAGGGAAAGGAACTTAATGCACTAAAAAAGTTTGTTTAAGGCGGCTATAATATGCATGAAAATTTAAAATATGCACTAAAAACTAAAAAAATGCTTTTAAATTCGTTTAAGTTAATTATTTTTATGCTTTTAAGAAATTTTAATTAAATTTTAAGGTTAGTTTGTATTTTTTAATTTATTCTCGTCATACGTTTTGCACAATTAACACAAAATTTTAATTATTTATATTGATGAAAAATATGCATTTAAAAAATCATTAACAACTTTTTCTCGTAATCCCAGTTTGCATATAAAATTTAAGAGATCAATTAAAAGGGCTAGAGCAGCTTGGATCCACTTTCATCTATATGCTCGTCGATTTTTTACTGAAAACTAAGAAAAATTCCATAAAATTATGCAAAGTAAAAATATGCAAAATAAGTAAAAAATATGCATTTAAATTAAATTAAGTAAAAATATGTAATAAAAATATGCATTTAAAGCGAAATATGCAAAAATATGCATTTATAGCTATATATGCAAACAAAATGCATTTTTAGCTATATACGCAAAAATATGCAATAACAAATCGAGGCCCTATTAAAGAAAATTCGCAAATATACTTTGTTTACCCTGTTCTCAGACTTAAGGGAAAAAACAAGCATTTGCATGAACTTCCGCTCCCTAGTAATAACTTTTGGCTTATACTGCAATCTGTTAGTTCAGTGTCATCTCCAAATTTCTTTAAAAAACATCGTCTCAAAATGGACAGCCATCTTTGTTAGCTTTGAGTTTCGACAAATAAATAAAATAAGTGCACTCACGATAGCGATTTACACACTATGCAAATGTGCACAGTTTGCACCGCCAATACTGCTCAAGTCTGAGAGAATGCAAATAACCGTGTGTGCATATTAGCATCGTGTGCATATGACAATCGTGAATACCCTCAATAAAAAAAGTAAATTCAAAAAATCGCTTGAGCCAATGTAAACTTAAAATTTATATATCTTTTTATTATGATCTAACCTATTAAAACGGAGTATAAAACTGGATTTTACGATCCACAATTAAGTTCACGTGTCCAGAGGTTTTGGTGTGTCATTTAAAAAAAGTTGAAATTTTTCTTACAGTGTAATTGCTGGTTATATATATTTTAGAAATTATTTTTTTTTTTAAATAACTGTGAAAATAGTCGTTTAGTGTTTTTTCTTGCACTAATAGAAAAAATTATAGAAATTTATGCTAAAACTACTAAAAATTATTTAAAAATTACGTTTTGGAAGAAAAACTGCTAAAATTTTCGTATATTTTTTGCTACATATTAGTAAGATAAGAATAACAGAAACAAATCTGTATAATCTACAAATATTTAGTTATATTTGAGCTAAATTTTAGTTCATTGAAAGTAACAAATTAATCTGCTAAAACCAGCAAAAATTTGATAAATATTAGTATGCAAAAAAATCAGAAAACTGTGAATGTTTTTTCAGATTTTATTTAATTTGAATAAATATCTGCCCTTCTGAAATCAGCTATCTACAATTTTTTAGAAAAATATCTGTTGTTTAACCAAAATACACTGGTATTTGCATTCTTTTTTTTTTTTTAAAGAGAAGCAACACTCAGGAAATTCTTCTTATTAATTAATGTGTTGTTTTCTTTGGAAAGGGGATAGTGGAGAGATGAAAGGTGGTGAAAGATGAAGGGCTTCAAACAGGGCAACACTGTAATTGAGCGATATGATAAGTCTTAGAACAGTTGTTGCTCGCCACCTGACGCGGAGTTGGCGAACTTATTGAAGCTTTTTGGTTCATAGCCCTGATTCATTATTTTACTTAGGTGGGTTAAGTGCTATGGGAACACCGAAGGTGGGCGCAGCGATACATATAAGTGATAGAAAACTCATACATATTTTTTTTTTCTAAATTGATGTTGTCACCGGGAATCGAACCCGGGACCATCTGTGTAACAGTCCAACGCGCTAACCATTACACCCACTAATTTTATTGCTATAACAGTTTTTGTTTGCTATTTTTAGTCTACAAATATTGAGTAAAAGTTTTTGCTAATTTTAGCAAAGTAAATTTTTATTTTCAATTAACTAAAATTCAACTCAAATGTAACTAAAATTTTCTTAATTTAACAGTTTTATTTTATTAATATTTAGCAAAAAAACAATCAGTTTTTTGTAGCGTAATTTTTAACAAATTTTTAGTAGCACTGGCGACGGCCGGTTATGAGTTGGCAGAACGTGGAATTAATAATCTTGACAGTATTGTCCTGTTACCCGATTGATAATAGTGGCCAACCGTTGGTTTGAACAAACTTGCCTCCGTTGGCATAACGTTGGTAATCCAATAAATAGCTGAAATTTAATTAATTTTGAGAAATATATGTAATAAAACACATTTAAAAAGCAGCATATTTAAATATATGAAATATAATAAAATAAAAATGTTTCTAATTGGTTGTAATATTTTTAGGATTTCAGTTGGCAAATAGCTGAATTTTGCAGTAGTATTAGTAAAGGTTTTAAGTTTAATCAATATATATTGAAGTTTAGGTGCGTTTTTGCTCAATTTCGCGTTTTTCGAAAAACGAAAATCGCCATATCTTCTTAAGTAAACGCACAAAAAGTGTAATTTTTGGACCGCAGTTATTTATATCTTAGTAAGATGAATAATTTAACCTATTTCGCTCTTAACCTATTTCGACCCATATCGACTAAAATATCCAACGAAAAAAATGTGGTATACACTTAGAATACTATGTATTTAAAGACCACTGCAAATGTAGTTAAAAACAAATGACAGTTCACTTAAAGAAAGGACGACTTACATTTCAGTAAATGCAACTAACATTGTCATTTGTTTTTTAACATTCAAAAAATTACTAACAATTATAGTAAAAATGAACCACATGTTAGTAAAAAATAAGAAAACATTTATTTTTTTTTAAATAACAAAAAAACGACTGTAAAAATGAATGTAAAATCATAAAACAGTCAGTTGATGTGGTTTGTTTTTTTAAATGAACTATAAGGTTAGTAAAAAATTTAATTTGTTCTACAAATGGCTGACATTTGCATTAAAGATAAAGAAACTGCATTACAGCCCAAACAACTACATATTTTTAAAGAAGAAGTTCCCTGAGTGTAAGAACTTAATGTTTATTTTTCGTGCCAAACGAGCAGTATACATTTAAAGGTTAATCCGGTTTAAGGGTTAAGAGTAAAATCTGTTTATTTATGGTGTTTTTAGAAGATTTAAATATCCTCGAACGACTCAATTAATATAAAAAAATTAAAGCTAATATTAGGTCTGTTCGACGCCGTTACCGAGGGTGCACTTGGGAACCCAATTTACCCGAAAAAACAACAATTAAAACTTAATGTTGACATAAGAAACGATTTATGGTTAGAGATGGGATTCTACCCGCTGTATACCCAGTGTATGGGTTTATATATCTTTTTTAAATATTTATTTGGGTATTTACAAAAAAACATTTGAAATGACAATAATTTAAATTTATGATAATAAAAAAGATAAATTATTGTCGTTCTTTGAGGAAAAGATGGAAATGTCTGTTAAACCAATACATTTGTCTTAAGTTGTGATTTTTTAAATGCTCTGTAAGCATTGTTATTTTGGTTTATAAAATTAATTTAAAGTTCTTTAAATTTTGCTGCTCAATGTGTTCGTTCGCCAAATTTTCTACAACATAGTTTAAACCAACACTTTTGGTAAATACCCGAGTATTTAACCATTTTTACCCAATTTACACTTTTTACTAAATACCCAATTTACCAATTGGGTATTTACCATCTTATCTTCCCTTCTCTATTAATGATAAAATTTGGGACCCGAGAAAATGTTGCAAATTATTGTATTTTTGAACAAAATTTGCCATACACTGACAGAATACTCTGCGTGATATTAATGCATTTTTGCATTAGATTTATGAAATGTCACTGGAACTCGTCCATTAAAACTTTTCATTAAAGTAATGCAGTTTTTCATAAAATTTAATGAAAAATATCATATTATTTATTAAAAATTTCATACCACTAATGAACAAGTTTCATTGAAAACAGTTTTATTAAAACTATAAAGCTTTTTTATAAAGTTTAAGACATTTTGCAATTACATTGTGCAGTAAACTTCATCAGTTTAGTGAACAAATTTCATTAAACTTGTCCAAAAAAATTCTCTCTGTGTAGTTGCCAAACTTTAAAATCTCGTGTCGTATTTGTTTAATACGTCGTGCTTTATTTTCGCGTAGATATTATCAACCCCAAGGCCATGATCTCAAGTTTATGTCAAAATGTTTTGTTTATGTCCAAAAGTTTTGTTAAAAATTTTCGTCTTCCTTATTTTCGAAAAAAAAAATAATTAAATAAAATTAAAAAAACCAAAAGTTTTGTAGATCAAAAATAAAAAAATTATTTAAAAAATAAATGTCCAAAAAAAAAAAAAAAAATAAAGTAATATAAAATGTGTCTTGTAATACATAAGAATCATAAATCAAATTTTGTTTTTATAAAAACCAAAATTTAAATTAAAACAAGAACAAATTTAAAAAAATAAAGTTTGAAAATAAACTCTTAAAGCTTTAATTTATTTAAATTTCATACATACAAGTATGTTTGGAAAATATGGCATCCTTTAAATATTAAAGAATCTTGTAAATTGAATAAGCAGCTAATTAAATATATACAAATAAATTAAGATTAATATAAAAAAAAAAACATAATTATATACATTTATCATCTTTCTATCTATACATAATTATAACGTTGTAATTTCGTCCATTAACTTTTAGTGTATAACAAAATTATCTAAATATGTATGAGGCTTTCTTTCAATATGTATGATACCAAAATTACCTATAAAATTTTTAAATTTTTCAAAAAAGTCGGAGTAGGCATGGTTAAATATTGGACAATTTGGAAAAATTTTGTAAATATATTATTTATTATAATTTAGAGCCCTACGGGAAATGGACCAGTCACTGGTATGGTCACGTGACTAGAACTTTGTGTGTATGAACCAGTCCTAGTTTCGGTTCTGTTATATGAAAGTGACCGGTACTTTTAACATGGGCTTGTCATAGGAGGTGACAATTGCCACCTGTGGAGCACTGTGTGACATGGCGAATAACTTGACCAAGGTAACCTATCACCGTACCGACTGAAATGAATATGCTACAGGACAAGTTAGAAGTATGTAGTGTCAAAGTATGACCATTTCAGGATTTATGTGATATGCAACTGAACCAGTGGGAAAAAAATGATCACGTGACTGGTGTAGGTGTACGTGTCGTAGAACTGGAGATAAATGGTTTAAGGAAAGCTGGTCACATATTAAGCGCAATGTGTTCTGTTATAGAGGTAGTTTGACTGGAATAGTACCACTGTTCTGGTCTAATGGGTACATGTCGCCGGGCATGCGAAAGGTAATTAGCAAGTAACCTGTCACTTTTTATTTAGCCTATCATATTATGTACGGGTTGCTAAATAGCACTGCACTTATTCAAAACAGCGTGTCATACCACCTGTTCAAAAAACCTTCAAAAAGGCACAACAAAAATCAATTTTAAAATTAGTTTATTCTGTCTATACCCAACTCAAAACAATAACATTAAATCCATTATAACAATTTAAATTTGGAAAATTACATAAACTAGACAAAAAGTCAGGATGTTCAAAATATAGATTTTTTGCAAGTTTTTTCTTTATTTGCTAACATTGGTACACTGATAATAATCCATGCGTAAAATTACGTAAAAATGTCAAAATAACCAAATTTTTTGTAAAATAAACGAAAATTTGTACATTTTACGAAAGTATTTGTAGTTTTGACAATAATTTCGTATTTTTATGCATGGATTATTATGAGTGTATTATCAAACAATTTCTACTTATTTTTATGTTCATACATTTCTAAAAAGCACTTCATGGACATTACAATTTTGTATGTTGCATTATAATTCTAGTTCACAATAATATCTTTATAAAACAAAGGAGCTGCAACAATTCAGCACAACTTTAATGTATATTATAAAATATATACTCAGTTTCAATTTTGTTCCAAAAGAAATTCTTAAAACCCAACAATTACTTACACATAAAAAACCAAAAATCTTGTAAAATATTTTAACAAGATATTTCGAAACTAATATGATGAAATTTTGAAATTTTAATTTATATTCTTGTGTAGTGTTTTAAGTTTTTGAATAAGTTGTGCAAAAAATTATATTCTAGTGATAGTTTTTTGGTAGCGATATTTAATATGTAAAATCCCCATTCACTCGAATAATCGCCAGTCAGCTTTCCGAAAGTTATCTTGCCAAACGAGTTTTAAGATCGCGACGTTTGGCGAGAAATCGACATATCTGACAAACTTGGTCACTGTCTAAACAGTTCCGTATTCAGTTATTTTAAACCAGTGAAGTGTTACGTCTTCATTTATACTGTCACAAAGTCGGTACATAAAAAATTCCTTCAGTGTAGTGTCCACTATGTAGCAGTCAAAAAACTGCTTCCTTTGGTACTAATTGACATGTTTTCATCCACTGCTAGCGGTTTTGAACCAGTTCAATGACCAGTAGCAACTTCAACTGCAACCACTCTAGTTGCTTCAGTACACTTTGATGTTATATTACTTTTTCTCCAGTAACGTGATATATGGTACCAACCAGTGAATGGTTTGTCACCATAACTATAGTCACGTGATTGGACATTTTACCCAAACTAACACTTTTTGGTGCACCACAATTTTGGTTTCACCAGTTGCGTGACGTGCTCCCCAATCATACATCACAGAATTACCACTTTGGATCAATCGACCCTTCATTTCCCGCAGTGAGTATAGGCAAATGTTTCTTCTATGCAATTTGACATTTGATTTCGTGCATCGATTTCGGTGAGAGATAAAACTTATTTTATTTTTACAAGAGATTTTGGTGTGCACTGGTGTGTCAGCTGGCTCGGCAGCGTTGCGTTTAGGCGCTAGGGCGCCCCAACATCTTAAAAATCAAATTTTGTTATTTTAGAATGGCTTAATTTTTGTATAGTAACAAATACCATTATAAGGATTTCAAAAAGAATAGTCAGCTGGCTGGGTGCTGTTGCTTTATATGTCAGCTGATCGTGCGAACATTAGGCGGATAAATCCACAAAAAGCAGCAGAACAGCCTCGGAATCGGGTAAATGTTAGACCTACTCCCTTGTAAAACTTTTTCCGAACATACCTACCTCCTATCTCCACTCACTAAGGGGTCTTTCATACAAAAATTAAATTTTTCTCCACTCACCCCGATATTTTTTCAGACCCAACATTTTCTCATAACCTACCTACCCCCTTTCACCACTCCCTAAGGGGCTCAAATACAAATAGTCATTTTTTAAAACTTGCTCCCACCGCTCTAACTGAGAGATGAGTCATATGTATGACAGACGCCCAATATTGTTTCAGCCCCAACATGTTCTCAAAACATACCCATTCGCTATCTCCACTATCTAAGGGGGCTTCCATACAAAATGCCATTTTTTAAAATTTGCTCACACCACACTTACTGTCCCAAGAGGAGTCAGATGTATGACCGACACCCAATATTTTTTCCAGCTCCAACATTTTCTCAGAACCTATCTACCCCCTTTCTCCAGTCCCTAAGGGGGCTCCCATTCAAATAGTAATTTTTTAAAACTTGCTCCCACCGCTCTTACTGTACCAGGGTTGCCCTATATGAGTCATATCTATGACAGACGCCCAATATTGTTTCAGCCCCAACATGTTCTCAAAACATACCCATGCGCTATCGCCACTATGTAAGGGTGCTCCCATACAAAATGCTGTTTTTTAAAATTTGCTCGCTCCGCTCAAACTGTATTAGGGTGCCCTAGAAGAGTCTAACCGACCCCCCCAATATTGTTTCAGCACCAACATTTTCTTAGAACATACTTTATTTTGTAAAATTTCTTTGACCTATAAGTATCCAGTGAAAATAAATTTTAAATCGGGGGCAAAACTGCCCAACATAGAAAATTTGGAGCTTTATGCTTAAATTGATTAAAAATATTAGGTTTGTGAAATAACTTACCTGAAGATGATTTTTGTGTTTCACCTAAATATAGGTGAATAGCTAGCAAATATTATGTTTATAGGACATCGTTAACCCATGTTTACCAGAAATCAAATAAATGGTATATATTAAACCGATGCCGAATGTTAACCAGAAAAACTTGTCTTATAATTATGTTAATGTCTTTAAACTTAATGAAAAATATATTTTTGTTGATAGAAAGGATAGGAGTCGTGAAAATTATCCAAACATTAACCCTTGACTGTACCTTAATTTTTTTTATAAGTTTTATAAATAACCAGAAACTCGACAACATATTTGTGTTAAAATCACACACAGAGAAAAATTTCGCTATTTGCAAACTGAAATTCGGTTACTACGTCTCAAATTCGGGTTGTACGAATTTCAGTCGGTTGGTACAACAGAACATTAGTATTGACAACAAATTTCGGTTAATTCAACTGAATTTTAGTTGCAACACCCAAAATATTCTGAAATATAATGTAAATATCGTTGTAGTAACTGAATTTATAGGTTGTTACCATTAAACTACACTTTTTAATTCGGTTGGCACTTTATTTCTCTGTGTGCATGTAAGAATTTAATTACGTTGTTTAATAAAATTAACCGTTAACTTTATCAAAACCTTATTTAGTTTATATTCTTCAAGACAAATTATATAAAGCCGAAAGCAAAAATATTGTGCACTAATGCCTTACTTCGGTCACATGTTCTTCTTGAATATAACAAAATATTTAAAGAATTATTTTCAAAAAAAAGTCAATGTTAATTAGAATGTTTTATTTCACGGACTTTTTTATTTACCGGGACAGCGGGAATTTCAAATTGCTAAAACAAATTGCTAAAAACGTGTGTTTTTTTTTAACATTTAGCGTTTCGATATTTAAAAATTGTTTTTAATAAAAAACTTAATATTTTACAGTGTTGCCAAGTAGTTTTTACAAATCCCATTAAATCGTTCAAAAAACCCACTTAAAATATTTATTTACAACATCTAAAATTTTTGCAATTTTTTAAAATGTTACGATTTGAAATGCTTATAAAAAAGTTTTAATATTTCCCTCGTCATAGGCCATAATTGCTTTTCAACCGTTCTATTACAATAAACATTTCTTTTTACTAAAGGTCTGCATGAATGTCTTGCAAAACTTTTTCTTTTGGCGCTAAAATTCACAAATCTTATAAATTATGAAAACATGTAACTATGAAAAAAAGTAACTTTTTAAAGACAATGTTTTGCAAAACATGTATGCAGCCCTTTAATACTTACTACACTCATAATAATTCATGCATTAAAATACAAAATTAAGGCAAAAATAACGAAAATTTCTTAATTTTACAAACATTTTTTTTATTTATATATTATTTTGTATTTTTATGCATGGACTACTATCATTGTACATTAGGCTTATAACTTTTTTTTCCAACATTTTTACCATCCCCACAAGATATTCAAAACTTTAATATTGACAAAAATCCCCTTTTCGGGTCATTTTGAAAGAAAAACCTTCCGCATGAAGTGGAATTTCTAAAAATGCATATTATCACGTTTTTAACATTTAAGTTGCATTAGTGGGCCAACGCTATTGCACAATATATTTTAAATTATTTTTTACATAATGTGCTAGTTGTTCTGGGAATTTTAATGCCCATATCGCGAAACAAACGCTAATATTTTTTATTTATATTAAAATCCGCGAAACACGTTGAATTTGAAAACTTATATGTCCTTCAAGATGGATAGGCAACGTTAAAGTCTAATTATTTTAAAATTTAAGCTAAATATTAATTTTTGGTTTAATTTAACAAAAAAATTGTGTTAAACTTCAAAAAGGATTGTGAGGGAACTTTTTTGAAAACCGCATAAAAACTATAGGGCTAGGGTACCCGAGTATTTTGTCATCGTAAAATATATTATAACATGTGATTATATATGGTGTCATGCATAGCCATATAGTATTATATGTTTCTTATATGGTAACATATATAACAGTATATTTTTTATAAATTGACCTTTATAAAATTATATATCTAACATATATGCTATACATAATGAGATATGGAAGATATATTGTCATATGTAATAATAGATTCTTATATATAATATAATATTTAATCATATATGGTGTAATTATGCAATATAATTTAAGATGTTATAATATATACTATCTTATAATAAATGTGTTTTTGTTTTGGCGTATTTTTTTTTGTACAATACAATACAATTTGATACATAATTATATATGACATTAAATGATGTAAAATATAATTATGTACAATTTCATATATGACACAATATTAACAAATACGTTTGAGATATGATTATAAATGGTCCAACATCATTATATTTCCTACGCATATGGTGCCATATTTTTTTTTACAATATAATACATAATTATGTATGACATTAAATGACCTAAAATATAATTATGTACGATTCCATATATGACACAATATTACCAAATGCGTTTGAGATATGATTATAAATGGTCCAACATCATTATATTTCCTATTATATGTGTCTATGCGTGTTATATTAAACCCCATACATAGTTAAATATGCGCCAGATGACTAAATTATTTTTCTTTAGTAAAATTAAAAAAAAAAAAAATTTACTAAAAGTTATATATGTCATGGGATTTAAGTGAATCCAATTTAATCTCAAAAGGTCTTATATGATCCACCAACAATAACTAATCTTTTTGGATCTAGTTATATAAAATTAGATCTAAATGAATTGATAATTTAGGATCTATCAGGACCAATTTTGAGATCAATTTTGATATAATTTAATCCAGTAGTATATTTGGGGGTTCTAATCGGATATTACTGGATACACCAATTTGGAGATAAAGTTGGATAAGGTTAAATATCGATCTATATCAAATGAAATATTATATTATATTTGAAATATCAATTTTTTTTAATAGGGTAGCTAAAACTGAACAATTACAAAAAAATATCAAAAGTTATAACCCTAGTGAACAACATTCTACTTTAAAACCAAAATTCCAAACAGTATTTTACTACAAGAAAAACTATTTTAATAGTGTTTTAAGTAAGTAAAGGGTCCGCCATCTAGAAAGAAACTGGCATCCTCATCGATAAACCAAAGCGTGAAAAGCCAAAAACAGTGCGTACACCCGAGAATATTGCTGCTGTGGCAGAAAGTGTGCGTGAAGCGCCATCAACATCAATTCACCGTCGTTCTCAACAATTGAACATTTCGGAGACATCATTGAGAGGAATTATGCATAAAGACCTTGGTATGACGCCATACAAAGTCCAACTGGTTCAGAAGTTCAAAAAAAAAAGTTATTTGGCGGACCCTTTACAACTGTTACGAATACCAGTATTGTTTTTAATAACTGTCATAATAGTTATTTTGCATTATTTCGCAGTTAATCGCAGTTACAACAACTACTGCAGGTTACTATTTAAACAACTGTATGTAACGGAAACGTAACTGTCAAACTAACTGTCAAACTAACTGTCAAACTACATTAGCCATACGTAACGTGCTTCCTTTTTGAAATTATAATCGACTTTTCTCTATATTTCACACTGATTTCTGAATCGAAGTCAATTTTAAATTTATTGTACTATTACACACCCAGCTACATTTTTTTGAACAGATTACTTTCCAACCTGTTCTAGAACAGCTTCTTTTATCACCGGTTAAATGGAACCGGTTCTAGAACAGGTTCCTGGGAGTCAAAATGTAAGGTTTCACTGTCCCAGAACAAGTTCTATAACTGGTTCTAGAACCGGTTCTAAAGCAACTTGTTCTAGTTTGGAGGTAAGGAACCTATTGCAAATAGGTCAAACTCCATATAAAAAGAATCGATTGTAGAACAGAAATTTGAACCATTTATAATACACTATAAGATGTTCTGAAAAAGTTTTTTTGTGTTTTACTGGACAGTATTCTAAAATTTTATTTAATTCGATTTCGTAGGGGTGATCTTTCATTCAAGTTGAAAAAATACAGGTTGTAATTAATTTGGCGCAATTATTATTTAATACCAACAAGCACTTTTCTTTACATAATTTATAAATTAAAAATTTAGACTTAAATAAGAAATAATTTAATATACCTTAATGGGAACAACAACGATTGTAAAAAATTGAGTATTTGGTAAAAAATAACAAAAAGTAACTCAAATTTATTAATTAAAATGAAAAAAGAAAAAATTCATAGTAAGTAATTAATTAAAATTAAAATATATTTGTAAGAGTTTTGTAGAGAAATTGTCAAGAAAAATAATATAAAAAATATTTTCCCTAAACAAAACCCAAGTGTGCTTCATTCGAGACTAGAATTTATGTGTAAATTAAAATACATTTATATTTGCATAATAATAATAATGGTATTCACTTCAACATTTGCAATAATGCAAACATTTTCAATTATAAAAATCTTCATTGCAATTGTTGATGGTAAAAAAACGCTATCATTATTATACAAAAATCCATAAAACATTTAAATATTGTTGTTATTAGTTATTAAAAGAACAAGAATTCAATAAAAAAAAAAAAATATTGGTGTCTATTTATCTCAAATCAATTCTAAAATTTTACAGTTAACTAAAAATATACATGATGTAAAGATGTTGGTTTTTTTCGAACTTCTTTTTCAAACTTCTTTTTTTTAAAATTTGTGTAAACTTTTCAAATTCAAACCCCAAAAAAAAAAAAAAATTAAGAAAAACTTAAAAAAACTATGACTTTCTCTATATAAAAAAGAAATCAAGAAAACTTTTGAAAAAAGCTAACATCAGCGCAACTGTATTAATAATATTAAGGTTAATTCAATTAAAACTAACAGAAACGAATACATATAAATAAGAAAACATATTGACATACATACAAAATATGTAGTTATTCTACTATATTTTAATTTTTCAATTAAAAAATGAAGTGATGATTTCAAAAACCAAAAAAAAAAAAAAAAATTTACATACTATATATATTTAAATTTAATTAAAAAAAGAAATAATTAAATAAAAAATTCATATATTATTATCATTAAGCAATTTTGATGTGTTTTTAATCGGTTTAGTAAACTAAATACCAGAGTTTCGAAAGAATTAATTCAAAGAATAAAATTAATGAAAAAAAATTTGATTCAAAAGCTTTAATTTGTATTGAGTAAATTCCTAACTTTTTTAAAAAGAGAAGCAACACTCAGGAAATTCTTCCAATTTATTTATGTGTTGCTTTGTCTTTGGAAAGGGGATAGTGAAGAGATGAAAGGTGGCGAAAGATGAAGGGCTTCAAACATGGCAACACTGTAATTGCGCG
The DNA here is from genome assembly GCA_021234595.1 of Delia radicum. Lineage (NCBI taxonomy): Eukaryota > Metazoa > Arthropoda > Insecta > Diptera > Anthomyiidae > Delia > Delia radicum. The sequence goes on along the minus strand of CM037853.1, from coordinate 7,235,319 downwards.
AGATGATAAGTCTTAGAACAGTTGTTGCTCGCCACCTGATGGAGATTTGGCGAACTTATTAAAGCTTTTTGGTTCATAGCCCTGATTCATTATTTTACTTCGATGAGGTTAAGTGCTATGGAAACACCGAAGGTGGGCCTGCGATACATATGGGGGATAGAAAACTCATATATATTTTTTTTTTTCCTAAATTGATGTTGCAGTCACCGGGAATCGAACCCGGGACCATCTGTGCACAGTGTATTCATTCAGCATTATACTAATTGAATGAAGCAATTTTAGTATCAATCATTTAATAAAAGAATGGAGCAAAATTGATGATTAATAGGTTTTTTATTAAAGCTCTGCCTATTATTGATGCTATAGCTTTTCTAAAACTTCGGGTTCTTATGAGATATTTAGATAAATCGAAATACTAGTATCAACTTAGCTAATATGTTTGTTAGACTAATTTGTTTTGTTAGACTAATTTAGCAAAATTTTATTTTGTTTTATGTTAATACTTCAGTTAATTTATGAAAAAATTTGTTAATCATTTGACTCGTTTACTAAATGAATTAAGAAAATTTTGTAACATTCAATAAAGAATTCATTCAAAATAGAATTCATTCGTATCATTTAAAGCTTTTGAGAATTGAGCTAAATTGGGAAAATTCTTAACCCAGTCAGTTTTAAACGTCTTTAATTTTTAGTGGATAAATAGGTGGTTTAAAAATCCTAAAATTATTTAACATCTTTAGTACAATTGTAAATAACAAATTGTAGTAAATTGTTACCAAGACTTACCAAAAAATTATTTGAAAAAATAAATTTTTGCACTACTTCCATATGACTTTTGAAAATAACTTAAAAAATATCCAAAAAATATTAGAAAATTCAATTCATAGATTGTATATAAATTTTGAAAATCTGACCGATCGGACCATGAATTTTACAAACACACAAAGTCGAAAATATTCCAAGATTTACTCTGTATTTACTCAATACATAAATAGTGGCTGGTTTTTATTGAAATACAATGACATTAATATAAATTGTAGGATCAGGGTTGCCGTATAACAGTTTTTAACAACTAAACGCATTACATTTGGGTTTTTATACTCTCCACAGCATAAGCCACTCCAGAGGGTGGGAAATAGGGAAGTCCAACATTACACTCAAAGATATAAACGTTTAAAAATAGCAGAAAAGTAATTTTTTCAGCAAATTTTGGTAATATTAGGCCAGCAGATCGTTTTGCTAATTTTAGCAAAACGTGACTGTAACTTTTGAGTAAAGTAAAAGTAGTAAAAAAAATTGCAAAAGCTATAAATATTTAGTAAAATTTTAGTAAACTCTTAATGGAAATCGATTTGCTAAAATCAACCAAATTTTGTACTAGTTAAATATTTGTGATATATGGGCAATTTCAAATTTTTTGAGCACCTGCTGAAACCAACATACTATGGCTCTTATTTCGTTAAGTTTTATGAATTGAAAAAAAAAACGTTGTACAGGGTTTGGATGACTATACTTGAAGGATATGACGTGCAAATTTTTACATTGAAAAGTCTTCACCTTAAGAATTGGTGGTCATCTAAATTTCGAAAAATTAAAAAAACGACTTGAAACTTGCAAGAGTTTTTTCATTCATTCCGTTTTCTCTGTAATAGTTTTTAGCTTTCAGATCCAAACCAATACAAAATATAGTCACTAGACTTGGAGGATATATCCACAAAAAAAATTTTTTGATATCGCTGCTGGGTGAAAAGTTTCGTGGTGGTTTACAAGTGAAACCAAAATTTTCCGAATTTTGAACTTTTTGAAGATTTTAAATAGGGTTTTTGCGCCGCTTAATAAAAATGAGTTTTAAGCGCAGAATTATAAAAACGGCGTAATTTTATAAAGTTAGAGGTATATCAAGTTGGTGTCAGCGCACCAATAACGTATCACGGACATCACAAACTTAAAAGAAATTAGCGTAAATTTTTTGAAAATGTATCTTTTTTGCGTCTGACAATCTGAATTGTCTTTTTAGTTGGCTAGTGTATTGCGTGATGTGAGTAACTTCGTAAAGTACACCTCCGAGGCGAAAACGCACTTTAAAATTTTTAAACGCAAAAATTTTATGAACTTTTGAAAATTTTTGCAAAAAAACAATTTTTTTTTAAGTTTTTTTTATATCAAAACATGGCATGGGAATATGTATCTAAATAGATTCTTCGCGACGGACTAAACTGATAAAGTGCTAAACAAAATAATTTTTTTCAATCCTGGCGCGTGCAGCGGCAGTTTTTTCCAAACACATTTCGCTTTGTGACAACTAAAGCGCTGTATCAATTCCGCTCAAACGTACATCGAATGGAAGACTTTACTGAGCTTGATACTAAAATCGAAAACGCACCAAAAAATTTTAAGGATTTAAAATTTTATGAAGGAAACAAAATGTTTCTAACCTTCAAAAGCATCCTTGTATGAAATATTTGATTTTGAAAATTTAAAAGAATTATTTTTGAATTCGGGTTAATAAGTAACCCAGAATCCCAACAAGTATTTTATAATCGGTCCTATATTAATATTTGCAAAAAAAAATTTTTTTGGCGAAAACCGCCAAATTACCGCCGATGCAATGACATCTTAAAGAACTTGCTTTATTATAAAAACTCTACGATCATAGTAGCCTTTGCTGAATGCTTCTAAGAATAAATATTTGAGTTTCAATTCAGTTTATTTTATTTATGTGCGTGAACAGTCGTGAATAATAATTAGTAAAATGCTTTCAGATTATATATTAAAAATGTGAAATTCGTAAAAACTGAGAAGCGAAACAAATTAACCGATAAAAGACGCGAATATCGTCAATCTGAAAAAATAAAAAGCAAATAAAAAACAAACAAATCGCAAATTGGTGTAAGAAATTCAGTTAGGTATTCGTATATGCCATCAAAACAAATAATTGCGGGTTAATAAAAATTGAAAACGGCTTAGAATTTTTCACTGGAACCCAAGATTTAACTAACGAAACGTTAGTTACAGCTTCCAATTTGCAGAATTATACAAATTTTCAAAGGTAACAAATCAAAATAGCAAAAAATCATGAGTGGTAAAGTTTAAATGGTTATATCTCTTAAACCATTAGCGATAGGCAAATAGTTTTTTCCCAAAATATTACAAATTATGTCTTATACTAGCCGTAATTTTGTAATATGTATTAATTTTAAATAAATTTTTATATGCATACACGATCAAAAAAAAAATTTTTTTATTTTTTTTTTCAGTGTATTTTAAAAAGTATTGAAGCTTTTACAAATATTTTAGTGTGCTAAGAAAGCCTTTAAGGGGTATTATCCACACGCGTTATCCTTTTTCAATTTTAACAAAAACTGTAATGTTAATATTTTTTTTTAATTTTTAACTTAAAACCGCCGTAAAATTTGCGCCGTTTAATAAAAATGATTAACGCGAACGGATTTCACATGCTCAAATATCGGCTTATACACACACAAATCGACATTGATGTCAGAGAAAAAAAAAAAACTTAAAAAAAAATGTCTAGGTGCTGTAAATTTTTGAAGTTGCCCATATACACCCAGCAAAATTTTTTAGAACAGATTACCTCCGAACCTGTTCTAGAACAACTGCTTTTACCACCGGTTACATGGAACCGGTTCTAGAACAGGTTCCCTGGAGTCGAAATGTTAGGTGTTACTGTCCCAGAATCAGTTCTAGAACTGGTTCTAAATCAGTTCTAGAACTGGTTCTAAAGCAACCTGTTCTTGTTTGGAGGTAAAGAACCTATTGCAAATAGGACAAACTCCATACAAAAAGAACCAGTTGCAGAACAGAAATTAGAACCTGTTATAATACAGTATAAGCTGTTCTGCAACCAGTTATTTGGATTTTACTATTTTACTGGGCACTTACATAATTAAACCTATAAAAATTAGCAACAAAAAAAGCTACTAAAAATTAGTTAAACATTACCTTGCAGAAAAAACTGCTAAATTTTAGTTAACTGAAAGTAACAAAATAATCTGCTAAAATCAGCAAAATATTTGCTAAAAAAAAATTATTAAAAATTGTGAAATTTTTTAAGTCTTTAAAAAAAATAAAAATTTTTTTTACTTTATTTTTTTCAAACAGTGTTTTTTTCTTAGGTGTACATAGTTTGGGTGACTGTAACTTTAGTTAGACGTGTTATACACCATTAAAAATTTTTTTTTTATTTTTTTTTTTAAAGACTGAAGAAAAAGCTACACACAGAAAAATGAAGTGCCAACCGAATTGAAAAGTGTATTTTAAGCAAAACAACTTATAAATTCAGTTAGAAAAACGATGTTTACATTATAGGACTGAATATTTTGGCTACTGCAACTGAAATTCAGTTGAATTAACCGAACTTTGTTGTGAAAACTAATGATCAGTTGTACCAATCGACTTAAATTCGTATTAACCGAATTTGAGTCGTAGTAACCAAATTTCAGTTGGCAGTTAGCTAAATTTTTCTCTGTGTTTATCGAAAACGTTTTATGCAAAATCTTCTAACCACAATAGGTAATTAGTTATATTTATTAGAAAAATGGTTTGTTCGACGGAAATGTCAAAATCCAACACCCTATAACTCGGAGTGTTCTGGACCGATCCCGCTGAAATTTTGCTACTCATTTTGGACTCAACTCTGTTCAGCCCGATCCCATGACATTATTTTGAAAACTTCGGTCACTTGAGGTGAAATTCCCCATATATAGTATAGAGGTATATAGATATAGATAGTATAGATATAATATATCATGATATTTATAACTAGCGATAACAAATTATGGGCGATTTAAGCTCTTGTACATATAATTGGATAGAAACGTTTGTTACTTTTGTGTAAATATGCATTATTTTATTTTTAAAATACTTTTTAATACTACTCGTATATAAACAATTTTCAAACTTAAAGCTAATATCACATTATTCCCATTCCCTGCAAACGTTTCTTAACTTACATACAATTAATCTCTAACTTTGGATTAATCAGAATTTCTTGGTTCAATTTTATCCACAACATCAATGGATGTAGTACTGGAATGGAAACCATGTCTTGTTTCCATATGCCTTTGTAAATCTCGTCGTCTTCCCAATGTTTTATGACATAAATTACATTGATAACCATCGGACGAGGAGCTGCTATTAGCATTCGTTTGTAAATGCAAACGTACGTGCTTATTCAAATTACTCGGGTCACCAAAAGGTCTTAAACAGAATTTACATTTTAATGGCTTGAAGCCAGTATGAGTACGTATGTGTATTTTAAGACCATATTTTCGGGAATAAACTTTACCACAGTAGATGCATAAATGACCTTGTTTAGAAGCACCCATATTACTGACAATAGCTTCGATTTGAGCAGCTGCATTGAGTGGACTTGTAGTAGCGGAATTTTGTAAAAGACTCATGTGTGGTAGGGCAGCTGTGGAAATTGTGGGAAGAAATGAAAGAGCTGCTGCCGATGTTGTGGTATGATGATGTGTTGGCATATTGAGTGCTGAAGACATAGCAATTGATGTTTGAAGATGATGATGCTGATGATGGAGCATCGAAGCAGTTGAACAAATCGGTTTGAAGGCCGAAAATCTCGATATTGATGGTTGTGATTGTGGGGAATGAGAGGGCGATATAGATGAAGATGTTGCCGAGGATGTGGGTATAATTGGTGATTGCCTTGCGGTAGTGGTCGTACTGGGTAAGGGTAGAGATAAAGGTAACATTTGTTGTGTATAATAGCTAGCTTTGATGGCATAATATAAACGTATCCATAATATATCGATATTATGACGACCACAGCCCAAAGCCAAATGAATTTTCAATGGATTTGGAGTTTCAAAAGTCAAGTGGCACAAGTGACAAGTGTAACGATTATTGCCTTGTATATTTAAAGGTGTTAAAAATGGTATAGACATAAGTAAAGTGACTTCCTCACCAAACCAAGCTACAATTTCTTCATCCTGTTGTATATCACGCACTACTCGGAGAATCACTTGTCCTTTGTTCACTTCAAACAAAGCATTATTACTGTGTGTATCCTCAGAAAGTTTAATTTTACGCATTATGGCAGGAGTCATACTTAAATAAACGCCTTCCTCCTTTACCAAAGAACAATAGACACGTGCCGATGTTGTTGTAGTTGTTTCACTTGCAACATTGATCAATGGTTGTGCTTCCAGTGGCTCTGTTGTTGTATCCTTTGGTATTAATTGTGTTACATGCACTCCAGCTCTTAGAATTTTTGTTTTTTTAGGCGATAATTCTGAAGGATCCATAGTTCTGGTGTTTGATGTGGACGATGGTGGTGAGGTCGATGTGGGGCAGTTAGTGCTGGGTAATAAATGTTCTATACGGAATATCATACTGGGACTACGTTTATTTTGTGTAGGACTTTGTGTTGATCGTTGGGTAGAGTTTTGAGTATTTCCTTTAATATCCACTAATTGATGAATTTGTGATGTCGGCAATACTGGCAACATATTCAAAAACACGTCTTGTAATAATTTGTATTTCTAATTTAGAGCGAGAGATGTTTTACGTTTGCAATCCAACTTGATTTTGAATCTCTAATTGGAAATATCCTGTGTTTTTATATGCCGCTTACTAGAATTTTTCTCTGTCTCGTTGTTGTTTAATAAACCACGTGTTCAAAGGAGCAGAGTAAAATGTTTTTTTTTTTTTTTTGCAAAACCCTTATACGCATATCCTTATTGGGATTTGTTGTAAAAATTAGAAAAGTGTTAAGGGTTTTTTCTATTTGCGATTTACTAAACGATTTGTTACGGCTTGCAGTGTCAAAACAACAAAACAATCTTCCACTACGACTATGATGATGATGTGGATGACAACATGTGCCAACAAGTGCTAAAATTCCCAGCGTTTGCGCGCCTGTTTAAGTTAAATATCATGCATACCCTGGTATCACTTATGCTGCTGCTATTTCACTACAACCAGCCTACGTTTCTTGGTAGAGGTGGTGGCTATAGTTGTTGTTTCTATCGACTTATATCGAAATGGTTGTAGCAAGTGCAACATTATGTTATTTTGCTTTTTGTCAGCATTAGCAAGTGTACATTTTCCTAAACTCTCGTTAGTTTATCAGCATCAATGTCAATGTACGAGGGTAGGTCAATAAGTCTTTATTTTGGTTTAATTATGTTCTACTGATGATCGATGTACTTAAACTATTGGTTTTTATACTTCACAACGGTTAACAACTAGAATCTTAGAATGTCCTTAGAATAAGCCACTTGGTTTTACAAGTTTTATTTGAATCTTATTTCGAAGAATAACACTTTATATTCGGATAAGGGATTCGCATTTCCCAGGCAACTTAACCCTTTTCCACTACCGCTATCCTGGGAATTTTGTCCGATAATATCAGGAATTTTGTGAATACAATTAAAAAATAAAAAACTTAAATATTTCCATTTAAATGCAACAATAAGTTATTTAAACAAATTTGTAAAGAAAGAACAATTTTTAGAGTACAACCTTAAATTGATTCAAATTGCCCCAAAAATTGCCCAATACACTTCAAACTCCGTGGTCGGACTCTCTTGATTTTATTATTTTCCTAGTTTTAAAATTTTCCTTTAATGCACTTTGTTTATTATTTTAGTGATTTTGATCCTTCAATTGCTTGTGCAGACCGAAAATTTTGTCCGATCGAAATTTCAAAAGACAGACTCGGCTGTGGCAACCGTATTTGCAGCCAATCGAATGGTTCATTTGAAGCTACCGAATCTTAGTTATAACCGAATTTCTAATGTCGTGGTAGAACTTCTGTTGTTTCAATCGAATGATTGTTATTACAACAAACTCGGTAGCCACAACCGACTCTATTTTTTGGTTGTTTCGATTAATATGTTTCATTTCGAAATAACTTCAATTTTATCGAAAATTTCAGATTTTTTGATAAGTACACTGCGTTGCAAAACTATAATTACAAACAATTTGTGGTATTTTCTCTAATATTACAAACATTTTTTTAAAACTTTTTAATCAATTTGCAATAAAATTTCGCTCTGTTCATGTCTAATAGTGTTTTAATAGTGTAACAGTTTTTTATAATTATTTAAAAAAAATGTAGTTAGCTTCATATTTTTTTTTTTATTTAATAATTTTTATCATAATTTTGTTTTTTTTAACGAATTTTATGTTAAAAAATTATTAAATACTTGGACAATAAATAGCATTTATAGTAATTAAATGTGCTAAAGTCCCAAAACTTATTTAACAAATTGTGAAACAATCTGATGTAGGCGTGTCCCTATCCGGATTTCATTCCTGCCCAAGGAAATCTTCAGGGGACTTTGTTATTAGAATTTCTAGAGATATTTGTTATGTTAAATCACAAACTCAATGAGAATTTCTTGTCCTCGTCTAGGAGCGAGATTCAAAATTTAAAATATCAAAGAAAAAACAACAACAAAATATTGTCACAATTGGCTTTGTCATCTTCCAAATAAATATATAAATAAGAAAATAGTGGTCCATTGACGGTTTGAACCTGGGACCTTCTGCGTGAGAAGCCCTCACTCTACCCCTCGGCTACCCAGCCAACAATTTTCCCAATTTTGCCCGACAATATGGGAAAAATTTTACTCTGCAAAAAAAAAAAAACAGAACAAAACAAAACAAAGCCATCCTGTAAATAATTTGAGGGCGCTTTTGCCTTTTTTTGTTGCAATATTTTTTAAAAAGAAACACTGTACCCTCTTAGAGTGTTCACCTTATTTTAGAAAAGAACACAAAAAAGGAAAATAACAAAATAAATGTGACATTTTTGTCAGAAAAGAAAACGCCATAAGTGATATTAAAAAAGGGCAAATTTCAGCATGTTGAAAAATTGGCTTAAGTTTTCGGCAAATTGCTAAAATATTTGGAAAGAATTAACCCATCGAGTTTACGCAGAAAACTGTCAATATGAAAGCGTTTTTCATCTAAAAGAAGCAGTTATTGATGCGAGGAGACGTCTAACGGAATAACTTCGAATAAATCTGGTACGCAGTATGTCTGATCGAATTTTCCTTTGTACAATATAGGAAGTAATTAACGATTTACCCTCGTACATATGGATATTCCTAATTTTAACGTTGCGATAGTGAGTCAATTGTTGCCTAAAGTAAGTCTTTTTGGCTTTTGGGTGCGTACATTAAAAGGTTTTTAATTGAATATAAACGATCGTGTATTGAGTTAACAGCAACAATGCACACATTCAATTGAATCCCTCCCTCCCCTTTATGAATTGTTTGTGTGTGTGGAAAACCACCCCTAACCACAGTCATTACAATTGACTAATGCCTTAATTATTAGCTTTGTTTTGTGGTTTAGGGTTGGTCGTGGTTTTCAAACAAACGGTTAAATATGTTTTTAGCATTCCAATTTAAAAGGGGCCTTTTTAGAGGAATTTGTGTTGGCACTTTTCCTAAATTAGTTTTAAATAATTTAGAAAATTTTTTGCAATATTTAAATGAATTCAAGAGGAATTAATTCAGTAGGAAATGAATTCCTTGACAAATAATTGAATTATCTAAATTTTAATGAATTCGTTAGTATAGGAGTACTTTCGCCCGTAGTCATAAAAAATCTTTGTTTGAACTTTAAATTCATTTTAGTTAAAACACATTTTAAGCCTTAAAACTTAATTCATAAACGAATATTAGCTTAAAATGCCTATTTTAATCCTTGTGTAAAATTTAATATTCGTTCATGAATACAGTTTTAAAACTAAAATTTGTGTTTTAACTAAAATGTATTTGAAATGCTGTTTAATATTTTTATGAATACGGGGATTAATGTTTTGGTCAGTGAATTTATTCGCTAAACTTACATTCTATCAATTCATTCTCAGGAATAATTTCTTTTTTCTTATTTTTAAATTAATTTCATAAATTAAAAAATAAAATTAAATTTATTAGAAATTTATTCCAAAAATAATTAATTCTTTAAAGGGCTGGTCTAAATTATATGGATTGGGTATTAGGGTGGATTCAGTTCGGTTTTTGGAGGAATTTAATTTTCGATTACACCATTTTCAATAACATTTCAGAAGTTATCAATTGTATTTCAGATTTACCAATTGTATTTTAGAAATTATCAATTATATTTCAGAAATTATCAATTGTATTTCAGAAAATATCAATTGCATTTTAGTTTTATCAATTGTATTTCAGAAATAATCAATGGCATTTCAGATTTACCAATTCTGTTTTAGAAATTATCAATTGTATTTCAGAAATTATCAATTGTTTTTCAGAAATTTCCAATTTCATTTCGGCAATTATAAATTGTATTTTAGAAATCATGGATTATATTTCAGAAATTAGAAAATATATTTCAGAAATTGTCAATTGTATTACAGAAATTATCAATTGGGCTTAAGAAAAATTTAAATTCTGAGAATTAAATAAAATAGTCAATTCCGTCAGGAAACTAAACAAAAAAATTAATTCCTTTAGGGAATAAAAAGAAAAAAGTGAAGTTCTTTAGGATGTTAAGTAAAAAGGTTAATTACTTTAAGAAATTAAACGAAAATTTAATTTCTTTCAGGAAATTAAACGAAAATTTAAGTTTTTTTAGGAAATTAAGTGCACAATAGATTTATGTTAGTTCATTCAGTAGTAGAGTTGGGCATTATAGTTCATAGTTCATTTCGTTCATTTCGTTCATTTGCATTTATTTAACTAGGTCGTTATTTTAGCTCCTAAGTTTTTTCGTCAATTTTTTTTCTTAAATTATTGACATTGACCGGTTTGTTTAACAAATCTGCATATTATGAGAGAAAATTCCAAATGAACCGTTAAAAATGAACTAGTGAATTGACCAAATTCATTGCACAATTCTTTCACATATAAACTAAAATGGCTCTAGCTCGCGCCACGTTTAATGGATATCAAAAACTGGACGATTTTTGAAATCATGAGGAAGTTTCCTTTCAGTTGAGTACCCATACTTGTATGTAAATACGCGCTTCCGTTTCCTGGACCTAAAGGGGCATATGGGGCTTTCCAACAATTACTAATAAAATCTCCATATTGGTCTGTATTAATTCCGCCAAAAAGTACTTCAAATAAAGGATTTGCATTAGCTTAATACTAAAATAGAAAATTCATCAATTTTTTAAGGACTTTAAATTTTATGGAGCAAACCAAACTATAAAATAAAATTTACTTCCAAGTAAAACTCTAATTTTAATATTTTTAATTTGACTTAAACTTAAAACCGCCATAATGTTTGCATCGTTAAAGATAAATGATTAACGCGGATGGATTTAGCATGCTTAAACATTAAGGAAAGAAAATTTTCTTGAAATTAATGAAAAGCTTCATATTTTTTAAGAAACCAGTTTTTTGATGAAACTTTTTTAACAGGTGACTGAAATTTAAGAATTTTGTATTTATTGTTGATCTTTTAAAATTGCATTTCATTTTGAATTGTCAGGTTTGAGATTATAATTAAAATTTTTCTATTACAAACATAAAATACTAATTGTTAATAAATGTAAGCGAAGATGAACAATATCTTTTGGATATCAGCTCTAGAGGGAGTGCCGCACTTTCGAAATTTTTAATAAATAATATAATATTTTTTATACAATTTTATGAACTTTTACACTTGCTCGAAAAACATTAAAAATCAAAAATAACTTTTATTTTTGCTCGAAAAAATAAAAATCAAAAAATAACTTTTATTTTTGCACGAAAAATTAAAAACCAAAAAATTACTTTTATTTTTGCTCGAAAAATAAAAATCAAAAATACTTTTATTTTTGCTCGAAAAATAATAAAAATCAAAAAATAACTTTTATTTTTGCCCGAAAAAATAAAAATCAAAAAAATAACTTATTTTTGATCGAAAAAATCAAAAATAACTTTTATTTTTGGTCGAAAAAATAAAAATCACAAAATAACTGCTATCATCTGACTTTTATGAAAAAAGAAATAATTATTACGGTCCCTGATTATGTGAACTCACGATTCTATTAGGTATGAGCTTGTTCTGTGGCTATTCTCTATAAGAATATCTGCATGACATTAATGAATTTTTACATAAAAACAATAAAGTTGCATTGTAATTGTTCCTTGAAACTTTTAATTTTCAAAATAATTTAAGTTTTCATACAATTTGAAGAAACATATACCTTTATTTATTAAAAGTTTTATTCACTCAATGCAGAACTTCATTAAAAACAAAAACTATTATCATTAAAAGTTTTAAGCTTTTTAATTATTTTAAGAAATATTTCGTTCTGCGGTGGGGAGCATCGAATATAGTGTTAAGGGCCGGTCTGCTCTTAATTATTTGAAGGCCTTTTTTTTATTTTCTCTTACTCCAACCCTGTTTGTAGTGAAAAACCTTACCCTCTCTTTGTATGCATTTTTCATAACACTATTAATATATTTAACATCAAACAACTACAAATAATAGCAGCAAAAAAAAAAAAAAAGGATCAACAGGAAAACATTTAAGATATGATGTTCTTATCTGGATTTACTTTTGCACTATATGAGTGGTGTTTATATTTGTGCAAATCCCGAAAAACATGTGTTTCAGGTCACATGGCACGCGTTTGCAATTGAATTATTTTAAAAAGTCATTGAGGGTGGTGGTATCAACTTTTTTGCTGCTGCTGCTGCCTTAAAATTCTGATGATGATGATAAGGACGATGCTTCATTGAATGTTATGGTGTTTGCTTGTTTTTAACCAGGACTATTTCTTTTATTTTTGGTATGATGGCGGTATGATTTTAAAATCACAGCTGGTTAAGTTTGTTTTCATTTCTTTTTTCCCTCAAGTACTTAATTAAATAATTAATAAATAAGAACATTTTGAAGTTGGATATAATTTTCTTGCTTGAATAAGAGCCAATAATAAAATTTCAAAACTTTATAATATAAATAATAGCGCTAGTCTGAAAAGAATAAACTCTTTTCTTTTGGGATATTATCACTTTTTAAAATGTTTTTGCATGAACAAAAAATATAATTACGCCATTTTTTTTCGATGCAAAAACCGTAAAAAAGTGATGATAACCCAAAATCAAATTTTTGTGATGAGCTCTGATATATAATTATTAGACCGACTCTCGAAAAATAATCTTTTTTGCCAAACCATCAAAATGCTATTTGGTTTGTTTTATGATGATCCCTAACATTTTTTTTGTATAGCATTGAGATCCCGTGAGCTCGACTGTTTGCAAAAAGAGTATTTCTTTATAGTTTTTTTTTTAAAGAATTTTGTGCTACACTCAGGGAAAAAGTTTCATCATATTGTTGAAATTGTTTCATAAATCATCAATTACACAGGCCAAGAAATTTTTAACCCTGGGACCAGAGTATATTTTTGTAATCTTTTGTAATCTGACCTCAGAATTTGCCCATCACATCAAGTTTTCGAATTATCCTAGCATAAAGTTTGAAGAAACCCCGTTTTCGCACTATGCGAGACTTTTTAACAGCGCAAATTCACCTTTATTTATAAAATTTGTTATGTCTTTCGAAAGTCCTACCAATTGTCTTCAAAATAAAGTTTTAACCTCTATTATATCTTATCCGTTCTTTGAGATATCTTAACCTAAAATTAGAAAACAACGCGGTTTTGCGCTTTATTCATGGTATTTCGCTATGAATGAAAAATTAAATTTTTCGCTACATTTTGTCTAGGCAGTTTAACGTACATATCAATTTTCACATGCGTGGCAAGAAATATTGAAATTTGTAGTAGGTCAATAGACTCATTAAATACAAAACAATAAAAAAAATATCCAAATTTGTACCCCCTTCAAAATATCCAAATTTCTACCCCTTTCAAACTTAATATGGATGGTAAGTGTCATATAAGTATGTTATTGTCCAAGTTTTGGATTGTTAGCTCTAACGGTTGTGGAAATATCGCGTTTTGAAATATGAAAAAATCTATCATTTAACAAAAGTAGTCGTAGTTAATCGTCCATATCTTGTTAACGGTTAAAGCTACGCGATTCATAGATACCTTATTTTAAAGTCACTGATAACTTATTTTAAAGCCACTGATGATGTGCTTTAAATAAAAAGCAAAAATAATTTGTTTAAGCTAAAATGCATTTTTTCTAAATCCGCTATTTAAACCGCTGCAGAACCAGCGCTGGTTCTTTTAAAGTATAAAAACCGTTATCAAATCGCTATGTGGTATCCCGGTATGTTTCTGAGTTATTGGCTTTTTAGTTAAAATTTTTAACATTTTTATTCGCAACTCAGGATATCGTAAGAGCTTCACATATGGATTTGGACATGGCATAGGGAAATAATTTATAATTAGCGTATTTTTTTTTTTTTTTTAAATTTAAAAAAAACATTTTTTTTGAAATACAGCTTTTTGTACCACGATTTTTGGAAACAATACATTTTGCCATGGAGAAGTGAATACTTTGTGTGCCCTAGTAAAATCATAATTAAAGTAGCTAAATGAGGTATCAATGACTTTTATAGCTTAAGCTTTTAAAAAGATATGGAATATTATGTGTGACTACTTTTTAAAAATTTTCGAATATTTTTCATATTTTGAAACGAGATATCCCAAGATCCGCTGGTATTATAAGTCCTAATTTTGGACGATGTTATAGTTAAATTATGTAAATCTTCTATACCAAGTTTGGTTGAAATCAGAAGGTGTGGAGGATATAGAGTTTTTAATATTATATGTTTTCAGTCTACACTTAATTTTACACTATAAATCAAGTATACTACTTTTCAGAAATTTTTTACCGCACTTAACTGTTTTCAACTAATGTTTTACTAATATTTTACTAATGTTTTACTAATTTATTTTGATAAAAATAGTTTACTGATAAGAGTTGTATCATTATACTCGTCTCTACTACATATTGACATGCCGATACATCTACTTCATTCTGCGTATATCTCGAAGAAAGTTTCTTAATAATGTGGAGGACAGGACACAAAAACCCAAATTTTTTCGGTTCCTTTTTCCTGTTTCTTATAAAACAAACATAGAAAATACACTCATTCTTCTCTACCACGCCTTTCACAATTAAAATTAAATAAAACTGCATATTAATTATAGTATTAATTGCAATTGTGTGAAAAAGACGTTAAAATTCAAACTCAAACAAAAATCAAACTTAGCTCTCTGGCTATTCTTCCCTAATTACGTAAGCGCCATTTATCGAATATACAAAGAATATATCATAGATGTGGCATCACTTACAACATATGGGAAAACAGTGGACATTAGAGTGAAATAAGTTTCTTAAAATAGAACTGTTGTGTTGTTTGAGTTTTACTTCTGAGATTATGTATGCAAGAACAAAAAACACCGTGTATTGAATAAAACTATTTTTAATCACAACAAAACTCGACCTGACGATAGTTCAGTGGGCTAAAGAGCTCTGTCTAACGTGTAGTGCGAGTGCACGTGGCATTAGAAATCAGTTTATCTATACCACGGTCAGTGATTGCACAGACAAATTTTCATATATACGCAATCGAACAAGTAAAAACATAACAAATATTACATTATTCAAAAATTCAAAAAAACAGGGTCACTGACGAAGGTTCAATACCAGAAACTGCGCAGTCTGATTAAGAAAAAATTGAAAATTTGCAATGTAGTTATGATTTTTAGAAAATACACTCATTCTTCTTTACCACGCCTTTCACAATTAAAACTAAATAAAATTGCATATTAATTATAAAATTAATTGCAATTGTCTGAAAAAGACGTTGAAATTCAAACTCAAACATAAATATATTCAACAAGATAATGCAAAGCCACATTCCATAGAAAGTGCCGAAATTTCGCTACACTCATAAAAAAAGTTCGTACAAATAGTTAAAAATTTAGCTACGAAAACTGAAAAAAAGTATCTGAATTTACGCCAGCAGAATTTTTAAGATGTTGAGAATCGTATTCTGCAAAACTTAAGTAAACTAAATTTTATCTAAAAAAGTTAGTTAAACATTTTAAGTAACTAGACTGTTAAATACATTGACAATACTAGATAAAATAGCTAAAATTTAGATAATCAACCGAAATTTTAAGCTAAATCAACAGAAAATTTATACTAAAATGGTCTCTCCAGATCTGACCTGAGGTAGGTCCATATTTGCTAAGATTTTTGATACATATTGCTCTATATCACCTAGTTCCCGTGATATAGCCCATTTTATATGATTATATATATAAAATATTATGAGAAAATAACGCCATCTACAAGTGAGTCTGATAGCGGAGTTAAATTATCTGGAAAATTACTAAATATTATGGCACATTAACATTAGATAGCAACTCACGTGTCATTATTTTATATCATTATTTATTATATTTTGAAATAATGTAAAAGTTAATGATATAGCATTACAAGGTAATCCAAGAGCTTCCAATTATTGGTAACTCATTACTTTATGTTTCAAAATAATGTTGAAGGTAAGGAGTATACATTATAATGTAATGCATTACGTAACTCATAAATCTATGTTTCGAAATAATAATATTCATTACAGTGCATTATGTAACCCATTATCGGTAACTCATTACTTTTTGTTGGAAAATAATGATACAGGTAAGGAGTATGCATTACAAGGTAATGCATTACTTTGTCGCACCCATTACCAACGTTTTGCTGGGTAATAATGAAATCGGAATTGTTGTCTTATTTGCAATCTCAGACTTTTGAGCAGTAAAAAGTGTTAAATTAAAATGCGATTCGATGCGGATATCGGTATCGCTATTGTCTATTAAATCTTTAACGGTATTTTAGCGGCAACGATATTTCAGTAATTTCGGTAACCGGTTTTTAGTTTTAACGGCATTTATGTTATTTCGGTAACGGTATTTTAAGGATAACGGCGTTTCAGTTATTTCGGTAACGATATTTTTACGGATAACGGTATTTCTATTATTTCGGTAACGGTATTTCAGGGATAAATATAGTCAGTTGAAAGGGTTTTGAATAGATAACGGTATTTTAGCGATATTGTCATCCCTGGTTTATAAGTTATTTTCAGTCTTTCCGCACAAAATCGAAAAGTTTAAAGTCAATTCCAGTGACTTCAAGGTACATCGATATTACTCGAAATAAAAACCATATCAAAAGAATACTGCAATCTTTGCAAAATCTAATTTTGTAGTTATAATGAACGCTTATTCTATTAAAAAACATAATCAAACAATATACAACAACGGGAATATTACCAACTGACGCCGAAACTAATATATAAAAATAATCGCATAAACTATAAATTCAATATGCAAACATGTACGTACAAGTTTTATAACGAACCACCATGCCACACCACCCAATAAGCTCAATGGATGTATAGAAAGAAGTAAAGTATGTTGCCATATCCATTGGCAATATCACAACCACCACTACTACCAACAAACCAAAACCATCCAAAACAACCAACAACATACTGCAACAACATTTGCACTTGCTAAATATTTAACAAAATATAAAGTCTATCTACCGGCCTAGAAACCAACAATTGTTGGTCCATTTCAAAACTGAAATTTAACACGCACTCGTTGCACAAATATCGCCCGCATTTGGTGGATTAAAGCATGCATTATGATGACGATGACGACAATCCTTCGTATTCAATGTCAATTTTGTGGTATAAATTTAATAACTGAAAGCCGTAAACATTTTTAACAATATCACTTAAATATTGTATGTTATATGGCATCGAATCGTTAAGATTTGTATCAAATTAAGTGAGCGGTGAGTGAATGAGTGAATGAGTAAGGGTGGGTGAATGTTTGCAAGGACACACACTAACATAAATGTAATAAATTGAGATGTTCTTAAGTAAACATCCAAACAATGTGGACTTGTGCGTACACACAAAAAAATTAAAACTTTAATTGTTGAAATCCCGCCAACAACCAAAATTGCCAAGTCAATTTAAAATTGTTAGCTCTTCAATTGAATTATTTTTCAATTAAATATTAATTTATTTAATTAAAAAGTGATCAATATGGTATAAGTTCTCAAAAAGCAAAAAACAATTGGATAAAGTGTTATTGTGATACCAAATGTTTGTTTATAAGTAGCTTGAATTTTACAACATTGAATATGAAATATGCATGTAATTCTCATTTAGTTAGCAGATTTATTTATATTTATGATAACAATATCACACAGAAATGAGCTTTTCTCTTTCTATTAAAGCGTAATTTTTGTTTTGCAGAAATTAGCCCTTTTGTTGAAAACAGAAACCTTTTTTTTTTGTTTGAAATAGTTTTCAATTTATTTTTAGCGTTTGTTAGTTTAAAAAAATGGTTACATTTTATTAAACAAAATTTAAAAATTGCATTATCATTTTTATGATAATGTTCTAGAATAAATAAATATTCAGATTTTAAACTATTATTTAACTTAATAAAGTAATAAACCTAACGAGAATTAATAAAATCTAGCTTATATTAGTTAAAAATACTTATTATTAATACATAAACATTTATAAAGTACAACTACATGAATATTACAAAAAAGAACAACACTAGCTGTGTTCGACGTACGTTACCGCTAGTACACAATTTTTACCACAAACCATTTTTATTGTCAAATTTGTGTATGAAAACATGTCAAGGAACCAAGCAAAACCTCACATTACCAAATAATGGCTAAAGTAATATATCGTCAAAGGGCTACACGCATTACATTACACCTTACTTCACTGATGAATATTCTAGGCGATGAGCCTAAAAATAATGGGTAGACTCATTACATTGTAGGGGGTAAAAAAACTGGTATCTTATATGGTTACATGGTGGGGAAGAGTAATGTGTCTATAAATAGATTTTCGTAAAAAAAATTTGATAAAAAAAATGATTACATATATATTTTTTTTAATAAATAAATAACGTGGTCTCGCTGGGATTCGAGCATGGGGTCTATGGTTGTTAACAATTAGTTAGGCGAGAACTCTTCCAACTGAGGTATCGATACATATAATATTTGATTGTTTAAAATGTAAATGAGTTGTTGTGCTTCGTGTTTTCGTTCATGATGTTAAAAATGAATATCTTGTTTACAAAAAATCACAAAGTAATGTGTCTATAAATAGATTTTCTTTACTTATAATATATTTACTTTACGCTTATAATTCATGCACTATATAATTGGTGATCGGAAAGTCATTATTTTATGGTTTGAAGTAATGTCAAATGTAATGAGTTATCATTACAAGGTAATCCATGAGTGCTCAACTATCGGTAACTCATTACTTTATATTTCGAATAATGCTGAAGTTAAGTAGTATTCATTACAAAGTAATGTATTATCTAACTCATTATCGGTAACTCATTACTTTTTGTTGGAAAATAATGATACATGTAAATATTACACATTACAAGTTATTGCATTACTTCATCGCACCTATTACCTAAGTTTTCCTGGGAAGTTACGAATTTGAGCAATAATTCAATTGATTCAATTAATTTTTAATTAGCAAATTTTAAAATTTTCATCAAATCGGTTTAATTGAAAAAAGTTGAGAAATATTTTTTTCTGTGTAGAGCCTGGAATTCAAATTTATGTCATTTAAATGATAAATTAGCTTGGTGACACTTGGTTCGATGACAATCTCAATATGCAAGGATGAGTCTATGTATGTATTTTGTTTGTATGTGTGGTTAAATTATTAGTAGTGGTAGAAATTTATAGTTGTGTGTGCGAATTGCAACACATGTCCTAGGAC
The DNA here is from genome assembly GCA_021234595.1 of Delia radicum. NCBI lineage: Eukaryota > Metazoa > Arthropoda > Insecta > Diptera > Anthomyiidae > Delia > Delia radicum. Next base: position 7,215,600 of record CM037853.1, on the reverse strand, counting down.
ATTGAATGGTTTTTCATTAATAATTTCTCTAAGATTTGATAATGGATTAAAATTAAAATATAATCTGATAAAAGATACGTAGTAAGCTAATAATAATAGGGATGCAGATTCTAAAATTCCGATTTTGGCGATTAGCAAACATTTCGGTATTTGCGATTTCAATAAATTAGCATATTATAAGTTTTTTTGTCTATGTTTGACCTAAAATTACACAAGACTAAATATGCACATAAAGATTTACAAATTTTGATTGAAATCACCAAATGATTCTGACCATGGTAAAGGCATTTATGACAAGGTAAAGGCATTATGGAGAATTAGGGTTTAATTATTTGACTTTTTATGGTTTTCTGTTTACTTTTTGTATGAATTTTGTAATTTTGTTTTTGAAAACGAAAAATAAGTCTACCAGGTATTGTTATGCCATGATTCTGACAAATATTAGTAGACTAAAAACACCAAAAAATTACAATATTTCCGATTTTTTTTAGTAAAATTTTAGTTTAATGTAAATAAGAAACTTCCCTGTTGACGTAAAGCTATAAAAATTGTGAGAAAAACTATATAAGTTTCAAACTAAACTTCAGTTACTACAAAGGAAAACGGTTGCTTCAATAGAATATTGGTTTTTGCCAACAAAAATCCTTTAATGCAACTGGATTTTAGTTGGCAACATCTAAAATATTCTGAAAAAACATTTAATTACGGTTGTGAAAAGCCGAATTTATAGACTATAGCAGCCAAATACATTTTTCGATTCGGTTGTCACTTTATTTTTCTGTGTGTATTTTTCTTGGAATATGGCCCAAGTCACTAAGTTACTTTTGAAGTTTTCACGAAAAATGTATGATACGGAAATGTCTAATCGTAAAAGCCAATCTTAATCTTAAGCCAATCTTTAATCTAAAGCTAATCTTTAATCTTAAAAGACTGAGTTGGACTCTAGATAATTAACCATAACCTTCGAGAACGCAGAGCAGATTGCAAGTGGGCGGCAATTGCCAGGGTTATTAGTCGCATCCTATTTGGGGATTGGCTGGATACTTCCAAAACGATGGAAATATAGCCGTTAAGTACGACATGCCAAAATTGCCAATAGACGCGATAACGTTGACTAGTGTGTTTCAGTACCAGTGATGGTGTGCCATGCTTGCCTTCTTTCATACTTACGTCGAGAGTCTCAAGAACACTCACATAAATTTTGTTTGTAGATTACTCCTTCAGCGTAGACAACCGTTTATAGTATACGATTTTTGAAATAATTATGGGGAGGGCAAAAATCTCCCCTTAAATGCCTGCCCTTAGACCTTTGTCCATAAACCTAAATTTTCAGATATGTTTTTCCCGGGGTAAGGTATATTTTGGAATTTTCTCCAGGGACTGCCCAAGCCGCTGAAGTTAGGAATTTGAAATTTCCTATGTAGGTTCCTCCTCCCATTCCGAAGGGGATGGAAACTGTGAAAAGCATCCTATCTTTAGTGTCCGACCGAACAGTTCGGCCAGAAAATGCATCTGGTCTGTATTCGGTATTTTAAAGCATTATGGACAAATTTGGCGGATGGAAAAATATTTATTGGGCTGATTAGATGCTATTTTGAGTGTCAAATTTGAAGAAAAGTCTGTAGTTAAGCAATGAATTCACTGTTCGGCCTCAGAAAGTTCGGCCAAATTGAAAATAGTTCGGCGGCCGAACTTTTAACTTTATAGCTAAACTTCGGCTTATCTCTTAAATTTTATACACAAAATCTAATTAAATCGGCTCAACAAACATGTTTCTAATACCAAAATTTGTCATCATTACCTATAGATTTAAAAAAACCGACAACATATAGGTTTTTGGCCGAACTGTTCGGTCGGACACTACCTATCTTATGTTCTGCAAAACATCTTTGGCTGTAAAATTGAAATTCAGATATATATTTTCTAGTGAATAAGAGCTAGTTTTTGAAACATTCTAATAAGAATGTCGTTTACATGGGACAAAAGAGGGAAAAAGTTTTCCCTTAATCATCCAGCCAAACCGCTGGAGCTGAGAACTTTAAGTTCGGAATGTAGGCATCCACTAAGACTGGGATTTTGTAATTTTACGGAAAGAACACAAATGAGAAAGTCTACCCTTCAACGTCCTGCTTAAACTCCTTGAGCTTAAAGTCTGAATCTTAAAATATGCGTTTCTTGATATATTTTTGGATTTATAATTAATCTTAGTATAAATCGGTTTCAAGAGATATATGAATTATCTATGCAAAGCCCTTAAGGCACAAGTCTCAAGATGTTAAACAAATTTATTAAAAGATTAAATTTCTAAGAAAAATATCTTCTAAATAAATTCCGGGTTCTTAAAACTATAGGTAGCGTGGTATCATGCTTTTAAGATAGTTTCTAATAAAAAAATAACAAATTTAACGAAAACTTTAAAAAGTCCCATTAAACAAATATAAATTTAACAACTAAAAAACGAGAACAAATTTCCAATTTACAGCCGTATCTAGTATATTTTTTCCCATTAACTGAGAGATTTGAATTCGTTTTTATTTTCAACCTCTTTGATCAATTGGTTGATACATTTTCAGATTTTATAATCTTTATTAATTCGATTTCTGTTGAAATAAAGTAGATTATAGACTTTTTCTAAATAGTATTACAATAATAATTAAAATTAAGTTTTAACAAATTCTAACTAATGATGAAATCCAGATAAATTGTCTAACAACCCAACCCCACTGTTTAATTGAATTTTATGTCTGTCCTTCCTTCTTCATACGTGTATGCTAAATCGGTTAAAACAACAAAACCTGTCGAACCACAAGCAAAATTAAAAAAAAAAAACTTTAAATTGAGAACATAACAACCCCATCCATTGACTTGTAGTTACTTGTCAATGAACGAAATAACAGTAAAAACAATTAAATACTATTTTACGAAAAACATAACACAAATCTGCAACACCTGCATTTGGTTCTTTGGCGTAACGTAAAGTAATATGGCCAATTTTGTCATGAACTAACAACCCCCCTCAAATACAAAATGAATCAAATTATTATTATGATGATGATGATGATGTTAAAGAATTAAAAGTAACTATATACCATGACCACCAAATTCACCACCATTAAAAGAAAAACAACGTATAGAACTTAAATTCCTAACCCAATGTTGTTTGATATTTATATATCGTGTAGTCATTCATTGACGGACGATTGCTAATGTAGAATAGATGTCACTAAAGGATGAACATTTGAAAAATTTGTTGTTTTTTTTCTCTTAAAAGATTTTCATTGTGAGTGGCTTTACAAGGGTGCCAAAATACGAGTAAAACTTAAATGTCTATTAACTTTTTGCCTCAGCCAGCAAGTGTACTAGTATTAATTCTACACTCAGGAAGAAATAATAGTTAGCAGTGGAATTTTGTAGCTAAACAGTATAGGTCTATGTAAAATTAGTTATTTATCGTCAAAACACGTGATCCCACCTCAGTTAGTCCCGTCGATCCAACTTACAAACCATTCCAAATTCGTGACAGTCGATTCCGATCCAATGTTTACCAACGATCGGCTATGTCATTGGTCGGAATACCCACATAACCCGGATCCTATAGAAGACAGACCATTTTCTCCATAGAAACCCTGCTTAGTTCGCGACTGCACTCTCGAACAACATTGGATGAAGTACCTTAAGCTCAGCCTGACTGTCACTACAGTTGCTGTTCCTCATCCGTTATCGATTATCCAATTCGCCACATTCGAAATTGTAAAAATATCAGCCTGGAAAACTGTTGCCATTCTGAACATGGCATACACATTTCTGTTCACGTACCAACAAGATCCAGTACCGTTAGAAGTACTAACTATATCAAAGCAGTTGAGTTGCCCTTACCTCATATTTATCGAATACATATCGTATTCAATACAGGGTATCATGTTATCTAAATTCTTTAGAAACATCGGACAAAATGTCCTAATCATCTTAACAACCATGTCCTGTATTGCATCCATAAGCCAGGTTTCATTTTTCTGTAGTTTACATACTGATTTGTTAGCCTCGCCCGGAATAAGAATATCCAGGGGTAGTATCTCCAACATAACATCAAGAGCGTTGGTGTTCTTTGTAATCTACTCGTATTTAGCTTAGCTCGAATGGTTTTCTTCATTTTTCGGGGCCACCAGACTGCAGATGCATATGTCACGATGGGTTTGATAACCGCAAGGTACATCCAGTGTACACGTGCAATTTCCATATCCCAAGTCCGACACTGCCAGAAAATCCGCACTCCCTGAGACACATTTAGGTTAACATGCCATGTTCATATCAGTTTACTTTCTAAGAAAGTCTAACACCGCAAGTCTAAACCCATATGTTTGGTTCTACGAGCAAACAACACAATAGTTGTGTTGAATTTCAGTGGTATACAGAATTTTAGATAACATAAAGAAAATCTATTTAATCATAACTGGGACCTTGTCACTGTCGAAGATCTTATCGAGTCAAAAGTAGCATTGTCAAAAGTCCCCCCTATGTTTACAAAAACACCCAGCTTGTACTCATTTTCGTCTGGACTCTAATTGATTTCGAAAACTGGATCATGAAGCGCCGATTCACAGGATCTACCAATGTGATACGAAATGAATTTCTCCACCATTTGTATTGGTCTAAAACTTTTTGAGAAAGTATAGTCTTCCTTTGCAGTATTGGGAATGAAAACCACCTTAATCGTACCACTGGGACGGAACATATCCATGGCCAAACTACCTTATAATGCTGGTCTTCGGTTCATGATAAGAATATAAATCACAAAACGGTTCATCTGTAAATACTCTGGATACTTTATATCTGCCACTCTGAGTTGTACCCGCAATAGGTCGCTTATTAGCATTGCTTATCGCCACCGTCATTTTAAACCCCGGATGACACCATCGGGTTTCCTGAAAAAGTCAAGCTTCGCAGATACGTTTTTGTTTTAAAATAATCCTTATACAGGAAATAGTTGTAGTACACCTTATGGAAAAAGTGTGAGAAGTGTTAATAAAATAATTTTCATCTGCTTTGCGATTGACTACTCACTTCTTCTTATAACCAAACATGAACCTGTTCTGACCAACTCGTCTGCACTTTCATTTTCGTATAATCTATTATGGTTGAGATATACGAAATCAAGGACCGACGACATATCTTTAAGAAATTTTCCACACATTGACTAACAAAAACAAATGATATATGTACAATGAATACGATCTTGAAATTTTTTTACGGTTGCCAATATCAAAAGGCCCTGACAATTACCACCCAATTTCTATCTGCTCTGCGCTCTCAAAGGTTGTGGAGAGCATGGTTAACAACCAACTTGTTAATTAATGAGTCCGATTAGTTTCAAGGACAATCGATTTTCTCTATTACACTTCCAATCCTAACAACTCTTTTGATGATGACATCAACATATATAATTTATATTTTTTCGATCACTTCCAAGCCTTGTGGAGTTTGGGGGCAAAGGCAGTTTATAAGTGACATACTCAATTAGAATAACTGTAGGGTATCCAGCTCAATTGACTCATTGAATCATGGTTGGAATGTGGATTATGGAGCACTGTTCTATCAATGCCACCATGGGAAGTGCTCTGCTGAGAACTGAACTTCGTTCTATATGAAGTTTATTTGTTCGTAACACACGCTTGTCGGTTAGAACTCATCCATATTTAGCACTCTTGGTAGAACAAAAACTTGGATAATCCTAATGGGAGGGTAAATATTTAAGTTTTGGATAAAATGTAAATTTTCACTATTAAATATAATATTTATTAATAGATATAATCCAATGATTTGGACTTAAATTTATGATTTGTTGAAAGCAATCCCACAATTCCGAAAATAAAATAAAATTCCAAAAGTGGGATTTTTCAAATTTTTTTCTGCCTTGTCTATATTTAAAGCGGGGATTGGAAAAGACTTACCTAATAAATTAGGTATATGTTGGAGTAGCTGCAACCTCTTCTACTACCTAATTGGAGGAGTGCACAATTTTTAACTATGGGTTAAAGCTCATATTTGCCTTAAAAATGTGGCAAATTTAGAAGCTGCTGGAAAAGTATATACAAATCAAAATTTTTTTTAACACAACTCTCTTTTATATAAAAATTCCTTTCAGAATAGTATGCACACTTTATATGTTTAGAAAGAAAATATTTATCTGGGGGCAAAACACTGTTAGTGCCTTTTGGGAGAAAAAATCGCAAAATTTTTTTTTTTTTAATTTCTACTTTAAACGAATGAAGTTTTTGAGTGTAACAAGATATTGCAATCATTTTTTTTATTTAATCAAGAACTTGTTTAGTTAAATAACCAAACTATTTTAAAAAAGAAATTCGCCCCGATTTCGTCCCTCTTTAAACAAAAAACTGAACCTGAGTCGCACCAAATTTTGAATTTCACATTTTCAAATGGGAATGTCTTGGAAACTGTTAGAGATAGCCCACACATGCAAGTATGTTATTTGTTAGCCTCTACTAGCTAGATTACAAACATTGTATTTTTTTTAAAAATTTGTTGAGGATTCAAAATTTTATATGCAAACAGTTTAATATTGTGGGTGGTCATATTGGAAGTTTGGAAGGCTCAAATCAAGTCTTAAGCTCGATATTACATCTCTTATGGGTGTTCCAAATTTCATTGATATCCGACCACTGAGTAAGAAATGGCCGAATTATTTCCAAAAATTGTGTGATATATCCCACTGTGCTCTATTCCATGAGTGTTCTAGAGTACAGTGAGTGGTCTAGAGTACAGAAAAAAGCATGCTGTTGAAATCCCTGTTTCGATCGATTGCAGCAACTGGTAAATTTTATTATAAAAACGGAATTCGATTTATACAACAGAATTTCGACTGGCACAGTAAATTTCAACTCTTCTAGAAATACACAAGCATATTAGTAGGTTAATGTCTAGGAATAGAGTAGGTATTGTTTTCAGCAACTATTGTCTTCCTTATCCTGAGACCGACTATGAGTTTTCAAAGAAAGTTTAGAGTTCATAACAATGACAGGGTATTTGAGCTATTTGGAAATGGATAGTTCGTAGCCTTGAAGCCTATATATTCTATAGATACATTTGATCTGTTCTGTGTTGCTAAGATTCACCCCTAGATCACAGATTGTGGAGCACACAGAGAAAAATTTAGCTATTTGCCAACTGAGATTTGGTTACTAGGACTTAAATTCGGTTATTACGAATTTCCGTCGTTTGGTACAACTGAACTTAAGTTTTCATAACAAAGTTCGGTTAATTCAACTGAATTTTAAATATCGTTGTGCTAACTGAATTTATAAGTTTTCACAATTAAAACACTTTTAAATTCGGTAGGCACTTTATTTCTCTGTGTGCTTAATATCCATAGCGAAACTCATGTTATCTTGGCGATACTGAGTTAATCATCATAAGCCACTATAGCGGTGATAAGATTTCACTGAGATCCCATTCTACTAACTTGTTTAGACAAACATTGAAAAATTTCCCGATATAATGGGATATACATTATGTATGACACATATTCAATTAGCTCCAGATCCAAGAGGATATTCTGAACTCCCTTGAGAAGGATCGTATTAGCTTGATGCCCTTATATGAAATATTTTATCAAAATATTTTCAAAACCTTCTGAGATTTATGGTCTCAGATTTAGTCGTAATATTAAAAGTTCTACGTCCATTTAAGCACCAACCAAATAATAGAATATTTATTTTCATATTCAAATGAGTTTTCTAGTTATTTCCTGGAATTTTCCGCTTCTAAAGAAGTACTAATTTTTTTTGTGAGTGTAACAAGTTTTAGACCATGAATTGTGTGTTGTTAGTTATTGAGGATATTAGCTAGATTTGTAAGCGTATTGATAATACATACTGTTACAATCAAACAGGGTAGTTAAAGTAACCAGTGCGATGCATTGAGATCTTGTTGGATGTGTGCGTGCATGTGTGTGTTTATGTGTATGGTAATGTTAACTCAGTGAGCCTGCACTAATAACAACATTAGAAACTTGTCTTACGAGTACAACGAGTATTGCTGCTAGTGCTTGATGTTGCGCGCTTAGTTAAATCTTACAGCTGACGAATTCTCAGGCGATTCTTAAAGCCTCTTGTAAAGCAGTGAATAACCGTAAAACAAAATAAAGATACAAGGGGTCCCAAACTGTATAAAGGTTTTGCGATTTACAATTTATGAAGAGCATTAAAAAAAAACTAAACAAAATAGCGTTAATACAAATTGTAAAGATATTGTTGCTTTGTTAATAAAACATTTCAAAATAAATTGTATGTAAATCAACAAATCAATTTTTTTGATTGATTTTGAACTAAGAACGTGAGGTCTTTCATTATTTCCACAGTATAGATTTGCGTATGGAAGATGATATAGTTTATCCATAAATTTGTTTATAAAAACAAATTGTTATTATTTTATATAAGACAGTTCATTAAAGTGCGACTCATAAGGTGGAAGTGATATAATTATATGAACCGTTATAGATCTGAGAGATATAAAATGAAATTGGTAACGTTAATAGTATTGTAATAGTTGTAAACTAGATTGAAATGTATTTTATTGCCAATTTAGATCTGTATATTTGTTTTATGTATAACTTGGTGTGACGCTACTCCGGCTGGATACGGTAGAAACAAACCTGCTGCTCCTCCTCCTAGACCAGCGCCGCCGCGTCCTCCTTCAAAGCCAGCCGGAAATGGACCAAATTCAAATTATTTGCCTCCAAATAATGGAGGTAATGGTGGTGGCAATACATATTTACCACCTGGCGGTGGTGGAAATGGAGGGGGAGGAGGAGGTAATGGAGGGGGAGGAGGAGGTAATGGAGGGGGAGGAGGAGGTAATGGAGGAGCTGGTGGTGGAGGTGGCGGTGGTCCTGTTATACCTATTATTAAATATGAATCTAAAGTTAATACAGATGGATCTTATATGGTAAGAATTACAATTTATTTTACATATTCCAAAATAATATTATTCTATTAAAAAACTGTAAAACTAAAAAAAATAGTTCATTGCTAAATTGAGTGGGTATCTATCCACCCCAGTTGTCTCAATCTGAACTCTTTTTATTTGTTCATAAACTCGAACTGAGCAAATTAAAACATGTAGCAGAAATTTAAAATTTTAAATTAATTTTTATCATGTTTTCAAATAATATTTTAATAAAGCAATATTTTTTTGTATCAATTATTATTCAGCTTAAAAATATGTTTTCATTTGCTTCACCGAGTTCGGTATTTTGTTGCTGAGAGCCTTAAGAAGTGTAGTCTGTCTATTTGTATATACTCTTTGCTAAAAGTAAGTGAAATAGGGTGAGACAATCTCAACTAGTCCTTTGACGACCATACATTTCGGCTGAAGAGATTTATATTTCGTTTTGATTTTCGTGATCTATGATCTATGATCTAATTGAAAAGTGTTTGTGTTAACAACAACCAATAAATTCGGTGAATTCAACCATCGATGTCCCACTTGGTATGTCTATTTTATCAGGTGAAAAGAGCTTCTTTCATGTGCTCTAAAAAGCAATAACTTTATGCCTTCATAGGAAATAAGAAATGTATTGACAACATTAATACTTCATTGTATGGATTCTTTACTGCTTCATTATATGCATTATTCAAAAGAGTGCATTCAGGGAAGCACAGCAAAATGCCTTCCTGGAAGCATACAAATGTATTTACTGCTTACCAAATCGAGGTTATTTTTTATTGGGGTAAGGTATAACTGACCGATAGCTAGTTCCAAAACTGCTACAAGATGAACTGGAGTTAAAGAATTGGAACATTTTTAAACAAAAATGATCGGTAATAGAACCATTATGAAATCAGATTCTGAAGCAAAACAACTTGTTTTATAACAGAAAATTTAATTGTGTTTGACTTTAGAAAGGATTAGAGCCAGTGTTGCCAGGTTTGACGATTTATTGTCCTCGTGACGATTTTTACTATCAAAAATATCCTAAGGACGATTTTTTCCTTACCGATTTCTTAAATACAAAATACCGCAAGAAGTTGACAAAAACACAGTATTTCAAATTTTGTAAATAATTTTTTTTTAGTTTTATGTTTCTAAATTCACAAAATCACTGAAAATTTATGTGGAAACAAATTAGGAAAAATAAGTTCAAGCTAAAAAGTAAATAGTTAAAATTTTTTGATAATTTTTACAGTTTAAATAACAAAAATAGATCACTTTGATGATTTTTTTAAATGTGGTGACGATTTTAAACATTTGTTTTCAAAATTTTTGACGATTTTGAGCCCAATTGACTTTCCAACATTAATTATTGCTCTTTTTTTTGGGAATTTTTGTACTTGGAATTTTACGATAGCATTGAAATTTCATTACGTTATAAAAAATGTCTTTACCATTTAATGGAAACGAAATATTTTGCAATAGTAAAAAAGCCTTACTATTAGTTTTTCTGATAAATGAAACAATAAATATATTTGGCTTGTGTAGTTAGAAATCACATCGATGTCATGGAAGGAAACATTGTTAAATTTAGGAACGATATAGAAAATAATAAGGAACGAGTGAAATTGCAACACTAGGCAAGGGGAAAGATATGGAACAGAAAACGAATGGTATTGAAACACTTAACTCAGAGAACACTTAGCTCAGAAAAATCGGGTCTTAATTTTAGTGATATTAATCGAATTGAACTAAGAAATTTTAGTACTTTTAACGTTTTTTGAAAAGTTTATTTGACGAAATTGACAACTTTTTAATTGCTATTGAATATAAAACCATTTGAGCAAAAAAAATCAGACCATTGAAATCATTACCATTATTTTAATAACAGCCCAGTCGGAAAAATACAATCATCACAGTGTTGGCAAAGCATCGGCGACGGTCGGTTATGCGTTATCAAACGTGGGATTAACAATCTTGACAGTATTGTCCTGTTAGCCGATTGATAACAGTGGCCAACAGTTGGTTTGAACGAACTTGCCACCGTTGACATAACGTTGGTCATTAAAAAAATTTGGTGCTTTTAAAAATAGCTTAAAATCTTTTAATTTTGAGAATTATGTGTAATAAAACAATTTAGAAAAAATAGCAATACAGTTCGGTCTTAGTCTTTTACATCATATTTAAAAATGTGTAATATATAAAAAAATATTAAAATGTTTTACTTTTAAATTTAAAAAAAAATTAAAAAATTAAAAACAAGAATGGAGCAAAATTGATTATTAATAGGTTTTTTGTTAAAGTTCTGCCTATTATGGAGGCTCTAACTTTTCTAAAACTTCGGGTTCTGATGAGATCTTTAGCCAGATCGAAATACTAGTATCAACCTAGCTAATATGTTTGATTTGCTTTATTTTTGTAAATATACGGAGGTTGAAAGCTCGTTATAAATTGAAAATAACATAAAAATAATCTCGATGTATATAAAAACAAAAAACTAATATAACTGTAAAAAAACCAAAACTATTTTTCGATCTTTTATCATAAATTATGATGTGAGCAAGATTATTCAAGTTCAAGATCATTTGTTTTCTAGCCTGTACACAAACAATGTTTATTAGTTAAAAATGTTTTATTTTTGATTCGAATTAGTTCAATTTTACCAATTTTGTTTTTTACTTCTCATCGGGTAAATAAAACAATACGGGTGTAGCGTTGATTATTTTTCCTTCAAAATTTGGGTAATTCTTCTACCCCTTCTACATTGGTCCTCTGAAGATTTTTGGTGACGCGAAATGAAACATGTGAGGACATGTCAGTAGATAAAGTCTGCTCTAAATTAGCGGATGGAAAACTTTTTTAATTAATAAATAAACATTGCACCATTTTTTGTTTGACAAAAAACAAATGATCTTGAACTTGATTAGTTTTGCTCACATCAAATTATTAAAACAAGATAATGCTTCTAATTGGCTGTACTATTGGTAAAAACAATATTGGCAAAGAATTTTGCGGGTGGAACTGGCAAAACACGTGCTTTGCAAACAAAATAGTGCTTTCCTAGTTCAATGTCAGTCGTATCTTTTTTCATTTTTAACATGGTGTGTTTTACAAAAATGGCAGTGATTTGCCAGTACTATTTTTTTTGGAACGGTTGTCAATTTCTACCTTGGGGGTTTTTAAAAGAATTTCATTATAATTGATAGCAATGAAAGCATTAATTAGTTTATCACCTCAATTTATTATTTCACTCAATTGATCATTCCCATACATGCATTTTACACTTACTAATTCTATCGACTTAATAAATTGTTTTTAAAAATATGCCTAAATATATTTTTATTTCTTCAATTTCTAGTATGAATATGAAACAGGTAATGGCATTAATGTTGATGAGACTGGTTATTTAAAGAATCCTGGTGTTGAAGGTGAGGAAGCCCAGGTAGCCGAAGGTTCATTTTCCTTTACCAGTCCCGAAGGAGAATCATTTGTTGTTACCTATATAGCCGACGAAAATGGTTTCCAACCTACTGGAGATCATCTACCAACACCACCTCCTATTCCACCAGAAATACAGGAAGCATTAGATAAAATAGCTGCCGGTGGTGGCCATCCTGATGATGGTAACGGTGGCGGAGGAGGTGGTAATGATGGGGGAGGAAATGGAGGTAATGGAGGTAATGGAGGAGGTGGCAATGGTGGATATGTTTATTAACAAAATAAAAAATCGTCATAACATTTTGGAAAGTTATTAATGAATAAACAATTAACAAGTTAAATCTAGAAATCCAATAATAGTGTTAAAATGTTGTTTTATTCTTAAATATATTCACAAATTATTAATTTAAATTAAAAACAAATAAGTTATTCTCCTAATCTCATAGACCAGTTAGGTGTATTATATTTAGGGTTTCTGTTTCCCCGGACTTTTTCATTTTCCGGGTCAGAGGTATTTTTTTTTTCGATTTTGCTGGAATCCCGGGATTTCTCGCTCAATGTAATTTAATCAAATTTGACATGATTTGTGCTTAAAAAATTCGACTTTTATTATAAAAATAAATTTATTTACACAAATCCTGGAAGAATATTTTTGGAATTCTTTTAAGTTACGACAATATCCAACAATCCCTTTTTTTCGTACAGTCTTTATATCGCCGGTTTGTCTTGCTTTATTTACAACAACGGTTCTACTGGTTAATGAACCCCCAACAAATTTTTTTTTTCCTATATTTAAAAAAATGCAAGACTTACAAAACAAATAAAAAATGGATTTTTATTTCAAAAACGGAAAAAAATACATAAACCTAAAGCTGTAAAGCCCGCTTAAGAGAAAAACCACAATGCAAGTTAAAACTAACAGCAAAAAAAAATGTTCCATACATTTTGTATGAAACTCAAAAATTTGCTTGGCTGCTGACTAAAACTTAGTCAGAATAGAATCAATTATATTTCTAACAAAAAATGTATTACTCTTTTGAAATGTGAGAGTAATAAAAACGAGAGAATCGCAAATTTGTTTGACACAGAGTTGCCACTTTTTAACTACAGTTTTTTGTTCTATTGTGCATTGTTGTTTTTTTCTGTACTGTTTACAAACAAAGAAGAGAAGAAACTTAGAAAAAATTAGAAAATAACACATACATTTTTACTATTTAACATATATTTACAAAATACAAAAAGGTAGACAGAGCCGCAATTTTAATTCATCGCCATCTCTTTCACTTTAGTTATTATCTTATGGCTTTTATTGGGAACACCCTCTAAGATGAACTCCAAGGGACCAAAAATATCAATTCGTTTTTAAGCGAAGTTCGGTTTTACTGGAGTAATATTTCATTAAATTTTTGTATTGTCCACAAAATGTTAAAAATTTGTATTAAAAATTCTTTCATATGATTTCATAAATAAATAATTTTTGATATATTTGAGAAAGAATTTCTGTGTGTTATTTTAAAATTTGTTAATATTGAAAGAACTTTTTTTAAAAGTTGCAAAATTTTGGAAATTTTCTATTAAAAATTGAAAATTATATTCATGTTAAGCAAGTTCGTATTAAAATATGTTGGTTGGTTGGTTTAAGTGGCAGCTCACTTTACTCGTGAGCATCAAGTAGAGTCAAAAAGCGACTCCGTTTTGAAGAGACCACACTACCCGTAAGGAACTAGTATCGGGAGTACTAGACCCACCCCATTCGGTTAAGATAACGTATGAGATCACCGAATCCCACACGTGATATTACCGAGAGGTCGTCCAGTATATGGTCACCCAAGATCCGGAGTCGAATATTCTGCAGCGCCGGACAATCGCAGAGAAGATGCTCCACAGTCTCCTCCTCGCCCGGTATGCCGCAGCTGCGACAATGCGAACCGCGTACAATCCCAAGTCTAATGCCATGCCTACCAAGCAGCCAGTGACCGGTCAGAACAGCCGTCAGCCTCGAGACATCCCTCTTGCTCCTGCTCAGGAGAGAGTTTGTACGCCCTAGGTCGTAGTTGGGCCACGTAAGTCTCGCGGTCCTACAGGTATCCAAATTATGCCACCTGTCCTCCGCCCTGCGAAAATAGTGCCGGAAAATTTCCGCCTTAACAGTCCCCAGCGGTGCAGCGACTGACACCGATGTGGAGACGTTTAAGGCAGATCCTGCCCTTGCCAATTCGTCTGCCCTTTCATTACCGTAGAGGTCTCTGTGGCCGGGGACCCAAACTAGAGTAACTTGGGATAGACAGCTTAGCCTGGACAGTTCCTCCCTGCACTGACCAACGAGAGCAGAGGATGTGACGTGCGAGCTCAGGGACTTTAAAGCCGCTTGGCTATCGGCGAAGATGCCCACTGTCCCTCGAGGCCCCCCTTTCAGACAGACGTCTGCAGGCTTCCCTGATAGCCAGAATTTCCGCCTGGAAAACAGTAGCATGATCAGGTAGCCTGAAAGAACACCGCAAGTTATACTCACCCGAGAAGACCCCGGAGCCGTCACCACAACTCATCTTTGAGCCGTCGGTGTATACCCTGATGTCAAAACCACATGTTGGATCCCCCATATCCCACTCCCGCCTGGAGGGAAAGCTAACCCGAAAAGGTCGGCAGAAATCCAATCTAGGAGTAACATAGTCGGACTCAAATCCCACACGTGGGTGAAGTTCATCAAGAAGCCTAGCATGTCCATAGGTCCTGGACTTCCAGGAACCCGTTGCAGCAAGCCGCGCTGCTAGAAGAAACCGCCATTATATGCAAATCAACAGGAATAATGTGAAGCATTGCATTGAGAGCCTCCGAGGGACAAGTTCAAATATGTTACATTTAAATTGTTACCAAAACGTCAGGACTTTAACTGAAACTTTAAATGAGTTTTACTGTATGAGCCTTTTGAAAAGGATCATCTAAAACTCAAAAGTAACAAAAAATATTTGTATATTTTTTAAAACAGTATCAAAATATTTCAGAAAAGGTTTACTATTTCAGCCACCCGATTTTTGTCTTTTTTAGGAGTTTTGATTCTACACACAGAAAACAGTTTTGTAGTTGCAACCGAATTTTTTGCCAACCAAATTTTTGTGGTTCCACTATTAATAAATTTTAATACTATTGTAACAACCAACATTTATTTACAAATTTCGAATTTTTATTGTAACAATTGAATATTTTATCCTTATGGACTATAATATTCTATAAATAGATTCACATGCGTTCAACAAAATTTATTTTATTAATCAAAAAATTATATGCCTCTAGCCTAAACCCAATTTAAATATGTTTTTCAAAATTGCAACCTTAAATATTTTCTAGTTTCGAATTTAAATATTTTTCTAAAAATAGATTTGTATGTACAATAGAAATTCGGTTGCTAATCTCAATATTTCATTAGAGATACCAAAACTATAAACAAAATTTATATTATTTTAAGATTATTTTATTAATAAAAAATTCTTCTCCGCTAACTGTTAGAGGGAAAGTAATTGACCTTCTGCTTGTCAGGCAATTACTTTACCTCAAGCAAAAGCCCAATTTTAAATTGTATTTTCCAATTTCAACCTTGAATGTTTTTATGTTTCAAATTTAAATATGTATGTCTAAAAATAGATTTGAATGTACAACAGAAATTGGGTTGCTAATCTTAATATTTTATTAGAGTTACCAAAAAACTTTATATTATTTTAAAATTAGTAACAAAAATTTATAATTTAGATAGAGTGATTGTTTTTTTTTTTGCAGGCGAAACTAATATTTGATTTAAACTGCAAATATTTTATTCAAGTTAAAAAAATTCCGAAAAGTAGTTGGTTGTTGGTATTAAAGGTAATAATATAAAAATAATATTTTCTCAATATTGATAAGGAAAACCAATAGTTTGAATGATGTGACTGTGTTTTGGTTAATTTTATATATTTTCTATTCACAATATAGTTTAATTATTCTGATGATGAATTTTGAGTACTTACAATTAAAATTATTAAATAATGATTAAATTTTGTTGGTTACAATGAAATTCCAACCAATTTACTCTCTGTGTGTATTAAAAATGTTTAATAGAATCAATTATAAAGACAATCATCGAAGAGGGTATAAGAGGAGGTTTCGTTACTAGGGCACATGTGCCATCCCCGATTTTCGCTGTATTGAAAAGAGTTATTGAAATGTTGATTTGTAACAAAAATGATGATTATGTAACAAAAAATTTAAACTGTGATATAGTATTTAAGATATTTTATTAAAAAATGTATTATTTATAAACTTATTTTGTATTTGCCGCCAGATTTTATAACTTTACGCTCCTAAAGAAGTTTGAATAAAGCAAACGAAACGTTGAGCAAAAACATGATAAATTGATTTTTATTTACAAATAAATGAGATTATTGACCAAAATAGCCCGTAATTAAACCCCTTTTTAAAATCTAATTTAAATATTAACCTCTTGAGAGAAATTATGTCGTTATTTTTTTCTTCAAGATGGGAGTAAATTGAAAACTTTAAACTCATTTTCTACAAAATCAAAATTTTTCAGTTATGACATTATTGAAGTAAATAAGCGATATGTTTTTTGCTTTGCAAAAAAAAAAATATAATATAGAATTAGTATATTTGTGATACATTTTTCATTTCGTGTATAAAATAAAATACCCTCCAAGATGTCGAAGCGTTGACATTAATTTTTAATATTAACACGAATTTTTAAGAACTTTTTTTCGAAAAAGTGTAAAACAATACAAAATTATGTGAGCTGTTGATCATGTGGCACATGCACCTGACCACGAAGTGGAGTAATTTCGTCAGCAAAAATTGGTAGCACTTTAAAAGACGTATACGCAATATTAATTCGTTACATGGCTATATGTGTTGCACGGGTCAGACGTAGATTTCTTTCAAAAACTTCGAAACATTTTTAAAATTTTTTTGCTGAAACTACAGCTATTGATATCACTCCTCATGATTATTTATTTTAAAATATTGGTTTTCCACCAGAACCGTTATATTTATAGCTGACAAATGTGAAACTTCAATTTGGCGAATTTACCTCATAGGTGGGGCAGTTGAGCCGATTTGAGTTAATTTGGATATCTTAAAAAAAGAAATATAAGGAATAGAGATTATTTATATTTTGAACATACGAATTAAAGTTATGATGTGTTAAATATTAGATAAAAAAACTATTTTCAGAAAAAAATTATTGGCTGAGTAACAACCGCGCTCTAAAAAAGTGGCGAATGCTCCCCCTTCTACCCTACTTATAAACTACAGTGAACAATTATAAAAAGTACCTACATATTGCAAGTGATAGGAAATTTTAGGCGAGAATGAATCAAAAAACTTCAATTATTCGGTAAATTTTTTTAAATAATTTAAATTCTTAATAAAATTGCAAGAAATATTTTGAAATTTTTTCACCCAGTGAAAAAATTTTCATCAAACAATCATTTTGTTAGAACTTTTCGCGGACCCCTTGAAATACTCCCACGGACCTCCATTTGGGAACTGTTGATCTAGAAGATTTTCTCTTTTAAGAGGTAATGTGAAAAAATCACACTATCGGTTTTCGGGTTAAATCAAACTTTTGAAAATTTCAGGACATTTTTCAATATTTTTTCGTTTTCGTTTTGATTTTCATATCATTTTCATTCGTTTAATACCAAAAGTAAACAAAACTTTTGAATTGTAGTAAAAGTAGTAAAAATTTTGAGTAAACAAACAAACTGAAATTTGAAATATTAACTTTGGCTCCATGAAATAACCCCCCAGGAAATAACTCCCCAAAACAGAAATGAAATAAATCCCCAAAAATGTATATAGAAGACAACAACAACGACATTTTGGGGAGTTATTTCCACTTTTGGGGATTAATTTCCTTCTTTTATTTGGGGATTTATTTCGTAATGAAGAAGTCCCCAAAATTTCAAAATGAAATAATTCCCCAGTAATTATTTTTGGGGAGTTATTTCGTTATTGATGTGGAAAAAAATTTTCTCTATATAGATTGTTGGAGTAGAAAATTAATTTGTGAAATTAATGTTTTGGTTGTGTAATAAAAAAAATTTCGAATCCCTATATGCCCTGGTGGCATGTCATAACGTCCAATGACATAATGTCCATGGAAGTTATGTCACTCGAAAAGTGTCATAATATCCATGGACTTTATGACAATTTGGAAAATGTTATTATTTTGGATATTATTTTTTGGATATTATGTCACTTTGAAATGTGGCATAGCGTCCAGACATTATATATGGGCATTATGTCATTGGACATTATGTCATTGGACGTTATGTCATGCCACCGTAAGCCCTTATTATCGCAATACAGTTGAAGACTATATTCAGGTTTATATTTAAAAATATCTGTTTTGAAAGTACACAAATTATGAGAATTAAAAATATATGAACTTATATCTATATGTACAATTTTGAGTTTAAAAATGGGGACTTATTTCGTTTCAAATTGGGGATTTATTTCATTATGAAATAAATCCCCAAAAAATGGGGGGTTTTTTCATTCCCGTTTGGGGATTTACTTCATTTCGCTGGGGTTTTATTTCATTTTTAAAATTGGGGTATTATTTCATAAGGAAATAAATCACCATTTTTGGGGAGTTTTTTCATTTTTGTTTTGGGGGGTTATTTCCTGCTGGGTTATTTTATAGTCATTAATTTTTTAAAATTTTAAAATTTTTTCGTACACTTTTCAAACGATAAGTTAACAATTTATAATTTTTATGTAAAATACAAAAAAGATTAATGGAAATTAAAAATTTCCTATCTTAGTTCACAACATGAATTGAAAATGTGGAATACAAAAAATAATATTTCTAGGTTCACAAGTTCTTTTATTAGTATTTCTTTAATTCAAATTGTTTAATTTAAAATTTAACTTAAATAAATTGAAAAAACAAAATTTAAAAGATATCTATTAAAATAATGAAATTAAAAATAATGAAATTTTTGAAGAAATCAAATAATTATTCTTAAACATCAAATAAAACATCCAAAATCTTTAATGTCTGCTACAAATTTTGTGAATTATTAAAAAAAAAAAATCCCGGTAAATCCCGCACAAAATTCCCGTCATTGTGGAACTGAAAAATTCCCGGGACAAAAACCCTAATTATATTATTGTTTTCTTTTGTGAAACAATTTTTATATGTGCTCATTTTATTATGTTTAGAATTATTAGCAGTTGTTATTATTATTGTTTTACCGCTCTTGTAAATTAACATATTAATATTTATGAAAAAAATATTTCAACTTTTTTTAAACAGTATCGAAAAAGAGCGGTTTTCATCGATGTGTTTTTGGAATAAAGTATGTTCCAATCGCTGTAACAGAAATTAAAGTAAGTCAATCATTTTTTGTATTAACCTCTTAACTGCACACATAGAAAAATTTAGCTGTTTGCCAACTGAAATTCGATTAAATGACTCAAATTCGGCTTCTACGATTTTGAGACGGTCGACAGAACTAAACATTATTTTTTACAACAAAGTTCAGTTAATTCAACTGACCCAACCAAAATATTCAGAAATCTAATGTAAATATCGTTGTACTAACTGAATTTATAAGTTGTTACCATTAATATACACTTTTCAATTCGGTTGGCACTTTATTTATCTGTGTGTGGTTTATTATGGAAATAACATTTTAAAAAATATACCAAAATATTTGAAGAAACAGTTAAAAATTAAATCGTTAATCATCATATGATGATGAAGAGTTTCATCAAAATGTATATCAAATGCTTTATTAATCTTTATCCTTTCATAAAAAAGTTTCATAAACCGTGTGAAGATAGTTTTTGTTTGTTTTCATATGAATTAACATTTTAAATTTTTATTTTTTTTTTTGAAATTTAGAAATCATCAATAAAATTAGGAGTTTTCATTTGAAATTAAGAAAATGTTTGTTTGTTTGTTTTTTAATTAATAATCATATAATTACAAATTATATACTATTACCCTAACCGAGCACTAGCTACTATGGCCTTCGGCGCGTTGTAGCGAAAACAGACCAGTGCCTCTGGTGGGAATCGAACCCACGACCCCCGCACTGATAAGCCAGCACGCTACCAACTAGCCTACCGGGGCGCACGAAGAAAATGTAATTTGTAATTTTCTATTTAAAATTTAGAGACTATCATAACATTAATTGAAAGTCAGTTGATGTGTTTTGACTTTTGCATGGAATTATGTGAATATAATTTTTTTTTTTTAAATTTCAGTGGAAATGGAAATTCTGCACATCAATTAATGTGTTTGACATCAAAATGAAAATGTTAAACTTAATTTATTTTGTCTGAATTTTAATAAAAGTTAATATCAATTGATAATTTCTAAATTCCAGTTGGAAATTCAGTTTTAATTGATATACAGTTGAACCTCGATTATCCCGGTTGCACGGGACCGGACTCAGAACGGATAATCTAAAACACGATTAATAGAAGTTATTTATTTTTCCCGAATTTTAACTGTGTATGTAGGTAAAAAGAAAAACCAAGCAAATAAATATGTGTGCTGCACAGATAATAGAGGTGAAGCACGGTTAATAGATAAACACGGTTAATAGAGGTATAAATCAAACCACCTGCATGCCGGTTAACAGATGTACCCGGTTAATAGAGGCCCGGATAATCGAGGTTCAACTGTATTCTGAATTACAGTTGCAAAAATATTGGGTTTAAAAAAATAATGTATTAAAAAAAGTTTTTGCCATTAGCTGTAGCCTTTATTGTGTTTGTACGAAATGTTTCATTTTTTAAATATTTATGAATTTGTTTCATCAGCGTCTTTTTTTTATTAATGAAACATTTCATGAAAAGCTATGATACTTCTTCATCAATTTGAACTTTTATGAGACAGCTTCATCATATTTTTGAAGTATGTACTCGTATTACATTGGACGAAAATCAATGAAGTTTTTCATCATATAAAGTTTTTCATAAATATGATGAAGCTTTTTTAGTACTTAATACTATGTGGAAAAGTAGTACCATCTTAGTGCAGAAAAGCATTACCATATAAGTGTTTAAATAAGTATATATTTGGTAATGTCAAGCACTTACATTTGTCATTACTTTTATATGGGAATGCTGCGCAAAATAAAGTAAAAAATATGTGATTACCTTCATGCTTAACAGTATGGAGAAAAATAATAAGTTTAAAAATAAATTTAAAAAAAATAAATTTAATAAAAAATATATTCTTAATAGATTTTTATTTTTTTAATAAAATGTGCCCACACGGTATTCGAACCCGGAACAGGTTGTCAGTCACCTTCTATACCATCTGAGCTATCTCGACATTATATACTTTATAGAAAAAACCATGGATGGTAACCGATTCGATGCGGAAAAAATCGGTGAAAAAAGTGGTAATTTTTTCGACATTTTTGGGGGTTTGAGCATGAAGATGAAATTTTTCCGACTTAATATATTCAGCATTTTTGTTGGCCGATTCAAGAGCTACAACTTTGCTGAAGACTGCAAAAAAAAATTCACAGCATTTTTCGAGCTATGGCCATGCGAAAAAGAGAAGAAAATTGCAAAAAAGTGCTCAAAATCGAATTTGGCGAAAAAACTATAGAGGCTCATAAAAAATGAACGGCAAACAATCTAGCAAAATCCAGAAATTACTTTTCTCCTCTCATCGATTACTTTCGGCTGGGATAAGTGTTTTTTTGTTTGGAGTCAAAAAGTT
This sequence comes from Delia radicum, assembly GCA_021234595.1. Classification (NCBI taxonomy): domain Eukaryota; kingdom Metazoa; phylum Arthropoda; class Insecta; order Diptera; family Anthomyiidae; genus Delia; species Delia radicum. The sequence goes on along the minus strand of CM037853.1, from coordinate 7,193,480 downwards.
GAATATTGCGTCACTGTGTAATCATATAACTACAAATTATATCCTATTACCCTAACCGAGCACTAGCTACTGTGGCCTTCGGCGCGTTGTAGCGAAAACAGACTAGTGCCTCTGGTGGGAATCGAACCCACTACCCCCGCACTGATAAGCCAGCACGCTATCAACTAGCCTACAGGGGCGCACAATATTTTTTTTTTATATTTACAACTGGTTCTGAAAAATTTAAACATTACATTACTCCAACATAGTTTTGTTTTGGAATCATTTATAAATCCTACTATTCATGCAACATCTTAGCTTCAATTAAATGTGCCTGGTGCACGAAATTTGTATGCATTAACCATTTTTTTTACATAGCACCATTACCATACCTGGATTATATTATATTAACTAAATTTCTTAGCAGACTTTTAGTTTTTAAAAAATTTATTTTTTTATCTGTTTAAAATCAGTATTCAAAAATTGATTTTAGAATTTATCTAGCGAAATGTATACATTAGCAACAACTTGTGTGGCAATTCTGTGCCTTAAATATGAAAACAAAAGATCAATAATTTTAAAATTTCTTATATTTTAATTAAAGAAGGCATGTGTTTTGTTATGATGTTAAAAAATCATTAACATTATTTTCACGAATAATCAATAATAACGAAGGCGTAATACATTAATGAAGAGTAATGTTCTTGGACTCATCTATCATTGTATACATTTTTTAATTTTTAATTTTTAATAATTTCTTTTCCATGAAAACATATTTATAAATAAACCAATAAAATAAAAAATAAAAAAATATATGCCTATGTATGGGAGCTTTGTTTAAACTTGAAATATTAACCCTCTAACGGGTAAGGCTGCCTCGTGGCAGTCTTCATAAAATTTATCACAAATGCGTCAAATGAGCGTTTTATATTTAGAAATTAATATATTCCGATAGAAAACTAAATTTGCTAAATATTTTGCTTAGAAATTTTTCGTGTGCCGTCCAAGCGAGAAAGCTTCAAAATCAAAATTTCGTAAAATTTCAAAAATTAAATATTTTTAAAAAAAATTGTTTTAAAAATCTATAAAACCAATTTAAGTTGACTAAAAACTCTTTATAATAAAATATAAGTAAGATTGAAGCTCTTTCTTTAATAATAAGTCCTTACTTTAGTCCAACGACTCACAGAATTTTATCAGGATTTCTCTAAACTTAAAAACTAATAGACGAATTTTTATGAAATTTTGCACAAATAAGACATTAAGTATTAATAGCAAAGCGTTGAATATTGAACAATATAAATTGAAGTTGAGATACTTTTTCGCCTAATTTCGCTTTTTCTAAAAAGCGAAAGTCACGTTATCTTCTTGAATAGTTTTTCGAGTGTGGTTATATCTTGTTGAGAGAACTAATTTTGGTCCAAAACTTCTCTTTTATATGCTTTAGTTTTTAAAATGCACCCTAAAATATTTTGGCTCATATCGTCCTAAATTAGGCAACGATAAATACAATTTTGTTGAAGAACTTATTATTTGTTTTCGAGTGGAGCACATGGTATGAATTTCGTTTCAAAACATTGTTTGCCAGTTAGAGGGTTAAAACATATTTAAATTTAATATAAATTTACCATTGAAGAGAAAAATTTTCATATATAAAGGGTCCGCCAAATAACTTTTTTTTTTTTTGAAAATGCTATAAAAAAAACTACTGTATATTTTCTCAAATTACTTTTTTTATTTGAAAGTACAACCCTACCGGTTAATAATGGAAAATAATTTCATTCAAATGGCTGCCTCGGCTGGCCATGCAGTAGCCTACACGATCGGTCCAATTTTAAAGCACATTACCGATTGTGTGCAGCTGTATTTCCTCCTCTTCAATTTTTGTAAACAAAAATTCGTTCAACATGGCCCGATAACGATCCCCATTGACTGTAACGGCCACTCCTTGCTCATTTTCGAAGAAAAATGGCCCAATTATGCCTCTGGACCAAAATCCGCACCAAACAGTGACTCGTTTTGGGTGTAAGTAATGTCGCAATATTTCCCAGCGTTGTTCAAGCATATACACAACCATATTCGTTCAGCGGAAGGATAAAACTAATTATCTGTCAAATCAGACATGATCTAAGTGTTACCATTCACGAAATAAGCACTAGTTGAAAAAAAAACGTTACATGGCGGACCCTTTATATAGCCTTTGATCAAAAAAAAAAAAAAAAATTGATATTTAAGAAATTCTAAAAAAAATGTCACAGCGTTAATGCATTGTCACAAATATGAAGTTTTATATGCATATTATCTATGTTTAACACAGAAAAGTACAAAAAATGTATCTCCTGGAAAACATTTTAAAACCTAAAATAGCAGGAATATTGAAATACCAAAAAATACGTTTCCGCTTAAATTAAACAACCAAACAAATATGTGAATTTGTGTTCTCCATATAAAATGCCAAAAAATTATACATTTTATAACACAAAATATTTAAAAAATTAAAAAAGCAAAAACTACCAAAAAAAGTATAATAAAAAAAGCCCTCAAAAATTCGAAAAAAACGAAAAAGGCCCATTTTTTGAACCTGGTTTAGACCCATTAAAATTCCGAGATGGTCAAGAAGCTGAGACAGGTCGATCTTAGATTTTTTTTTTTTTTATCATTTATCCAAATTTCATCAAAATCGGAGTGTTTAGATGCGAGTAGGCTTTTATAAAAACACACCAGTTTTTTCTGCGAGTATAGTTAAAAGAATTTAAAAATATTTAATTTTTTACAAGTTTGATATAATTTTTATTAAAAATTATTGTTTTTTCGACCTTTAATTGTGCAATGAAAATGAAAGTTATTCAAGTTCGAGGCCATACTCTATATTTCTTTATTAGGATATTGTCCTAACAAATAATCTATAGAGTTTTTGTTTTCAAATTTATTATTTGACCCTTTCTTTAATGTGTTGATAGATCTATTTCGGGAATTTTCTAGGTTCCCATCATCAGAAAACGTTTTGAAAGCGGTAACAATCCCATGCCAAACATCAAACATTCATATAAACTAGTTTACTCACTACACGTGAACTACTATATGAGCTTGAAGCTAAAGATTATAACCATTGATCAAGAAATAAATTGAAAACTTGTTTGTTATGTGCAAGGTCCACCTCTGGTGGATATTCAATACACGTTTTTAGTTTTTCTTTCCCCTTTATATTTTGTTTAGTTTATAAACAACACAGGGGGAGTAAAATCTTTAACTTCAAGCTTATATATTAGTTCTCATGTAGTGAGTTAACTAGTTTATATGAATGTTTGATGTTTGGCATGGGATTGTTACCGCTTTCAAAACGTGTTCTGATGATGGGAACCAAGAAAATTCCCGAAATAGATCTATCAACACATTCCTGAAAGGTTCAAATTATAAATTTGAAAACAAAAAAACTCTACACATTATTTGTTAGGACAATATCCTAATAAAGAACTATAGAGTATGGCCTCGAACTTGAAACATTTTTATTTTCATTATTTAATTTTTTTTCTAGTTTTGATAGAATTTTCACAACTTACGCTGAGCTTTGCCAAAAAAGTTGCTTAAACCCTTTACAAAGTCAAAAATATGCAAAAATTTTTTTCATTAAAATGCTAGTACTTTTATAAAAATTATAATGTCAGGGTTGCCATATGACAATTATAAAAATTGGTAAAAATCCACAATATTTTACCAAAAAACTATAAAATCGATTAAATAAAATAAAATGAAGTTTAACATATTTTTAAATCAAGATTTGTTTATAAAATTATACAAAATTAAAATATTCTCAATCGTCTAGGTTATATTCTGTCAAAGTTTCAATTATGTTTGCTAATATTTGTTCTAAAAACTACAACAAAAAATACAGAAATCTTTTTACGAAGCATCTGCAAAGTTTGGTTGAAAAATCTCCATCGACTCGTGTCCTTAAAGAGGTAAAGCGGAAGAAATACATTGGTTCAAGTCCCAACAATATGAAATATAACAGGGATCGAACCGAATTGAAGGTCTAAACTTAAATATCGAAATGGATGGGTAGCGAGCGGAATGGAAACATTAAACACAGGGAACGAGAACGAATAGAACTGGAACACTAAATACATATATATATTTTTAATTAAAAAACATCGATGGCAACCTTCTTTCGGTTGCTATTGTTTTAATACCGATATATTTTGTTTTTTATATCGGTTACAGTAAAGGCAATTAAAAAAATACCGTTACGGTATTTTACTGGTATTTGTATTTTAATCCTTGTTTAAAAGTCATAGTCTCAAATTTATGGAGCAATTATTTCGAATTGTACATGCCCTTAAAAAATCTGCATTAAAAATCGTTGTGTATTGATAAATGATAACCGATTAAAAAGCGCTGGTTTTATACTCTATAATAAAAATGATGCCAAAACTTTAACCCTCTAACACACGAGGCTGCCTTTTAGGCTATACTTTTCAAAATTGAAAATTTTTAATTTAAGAAGTAGATTTATTTCGATAAAAAACTGAATTCATTATATTTTAAGTAAATAGTTAATACAAAAAAAAAAATGTTTTGGAATTAAAATTTACAAAACTCTGGTGGAAGATTTTGGAAATAAAGATTTTAAAAATAATATATTTTAAATAATATATCTTATGAATTCCGTCAGGATACGAATTAAGTACTTCTTTTTAACTCTACACGCAGAGAAAAGAGCACCGTGTTATGATATTTTAAGAATTTGATGTTATGAAATACGTTGCGATCATAAAATGACCTTAATGATCATAAAATCGATCTCAGTGATCATAATATAATCTAAATTATAATGACAGATATTTACCCTCCAAAATACCATATTTTTGTTATTATTGACACAAACCATATGTGATAGTTCTGCCATATGTTGTCCAAATCTACATTATTAACTTGTATACCCAATATTTATGATCATTAGGAGCATAATATGTTAATATCATGTCTCCAATAATGTTTAATCATATCTTTTCTTTGCGTGTAAAACGTGTTACTGTTTTCAATCAAAATTTGGCAATTTACATATAATTTACAAATTTGAATAATATTTTACATTTGTAATTTTTTCGTCATAACTTTATATTTTTTCGTGAAAGTCATAATCTGTTCACAAAGCAGAAGTTCGCTCATTTAGGGGCTAAATGTCTCTCAATATCAAAAAAACTTACCAACAACTTTATTAAAATTAAGTGTTTTTAAGAATAAACAGAAGCTGTCCTATATCCTATGACGTCATTATTATTTAAAAATCTTACATTTTTATATTTTCTCTTTGACAGCATTGTTATGTTTGCGACAAAACAAAAAACCCATTAAATTATGGTAAGAACTAAAAAGAAATAACTAAAAAAAATAACTAACTCATCATCCTCATAAGCTTAGTCAATAATATTAATATCAGTTGAATTTTGCAAACGCTACAGTTTATACGCATATTTTGAAACAAGCGGGTTTAAAACAAAAAACTCTATCGAAGAACTTTGAAGAAAAAAAAAGAAACCAGTCAAAATGAAAGTTTTAATTGTGCGTAAATATTTTTGAAGTTTTACATAATACCACTTAACTTATTGATATTTTGGTAATGCGCATAGAACTTTTAAAAGTGTTTTAAACAGGGATTTAAGTTATAAAGATTAATTAATTTGTAGATTCTTTAAAAGTGACGTAATGTAAAAATATAAAAACAGCGACTAATCATATTTTTAAAATAAATTAATCTTATTACTTTCGTCCAGAAGAAACATATAAGATACCCGGTTAAAAATCAACGTATATGCATTAGGCCGGGTCTATTTGTATGGAGGCAAAAAAATCGCTCAACGTTCAAGGAAAATCGTATTCTAGGGATCAAAATAAGAAACTTTGCCGAAGGAAACATACCTCTAAAACGAATTCTGACCTCTAAAACGAGTCCCGACTTTTGACCCGTTGGGTCAAATTTTGAAAAAGCCCACTTTGATATTTCAGAAAGTAGGAGGAATCTCTCCAAGATTATGGGAGAAACTTCTTCGCCGGGAGACGCGCTAGCAGATTAATGCATAAATCATCATTCTAGGGGTTAAAATTTAAGTTAAAAGAGGGCCTTTTTAGCGGTGTTTTTTTTTAGCAAAATGTACAAATCTCGGTATAGAAAGTAGGAGGAGTCTTTCCAAGATTAGGGTCTCTATTTCTTCTCCGGAAGAAATAGAGTATAAATATATTCATTTGGGTTGGATTCGATTGGGGCACTCTAAATGGGTCAAAGTGGGATTTTTCAAAATTTCACCCTACGGGTCAAAAGTCGGGACATCAGAATTCGTTTTAGAGGTATGGTTCCTTCGGCAAAGTTTCTTATTTTGATCCCTAGAATACGATTTTCCTTGAACGTTGAACGATTTTTAAATCGACCAGCCCTAATATGCATCTATTTATGAACATGTATGAACTCATTCATGCTCATATATGAAGTGATTCGAGGTCATACATGTCCATATACCATCATATAGGATTTATATATGTTCATATGTGATCATACATGTGAATATTGCCTTAATTTTCGTTAAAGCATCCATATGAACATATAGATATGGAAATATATAGATATGTATGATTATATATATAAATATAACCTCAATTTTTGGTAATGCACAACATTTATGATTCCTCATATTAACATATAAGAATGGTTTATGAACATTTATTAATCACGTACGGATGCATGTGGACTTGTATGAAGCATGTGTGTTCATGTATGGATCCATATATTGCGATTTTGAACAGGGTACTGACAAAAAAATGCAAATATTTTAATATTTTGAAGACAAATATTTCGATATTTTAAAGATAAATATTTTGATTTTGAACAATACATAGTCAGTTGAGGGATAGATGTGCCTAAAATATATTTTAAGCGCAATTTTCTGCGCATCTTATTATCTTATTCAAAAAACTTACCAAAGTTTAGATTCTAGAAAATCAGGTTTAAAGTGCAGTTTAACAATTTTTTTTTTATAATAATTTTATTTATTTTATAATTCAATTACATTTAGTCTACACTTGTGATTGTAATGATGGTTAATGCGATTAGTATGGCAGTCATTGGATCAAATGAAGGAGAAACTAGTTTACATTTTGAGTAAGTTTTAATTTTCATAATTTTTATTTAACCTCTGCAAATAATTCTCAAATACTTCATAATTTCAGTTTCAAAACCGAAAATGGCCAACAACGTGTAGAGGACATAAAATATGACACTAATCCAACACCCGATGCTGACGCCAGCAGCACAAATGAAGTTACTATGAATCCTGTCGAATATCGCGGCGGTTATAGTTTCATTTCAGCTGATGGTTACGAATATACCGTTAAATATAAGGCAAATAAAAATGGCTTCCAACCCTATGTTACAGCTCATAAATTACGTACAACAACTGCCACATGAGGTGTAAATTAATTTTAGTCGATAAGATATTCCGAGTTTAGCTTTTAAAATAAATTATAAAAAATTTGTGATAATTATCTAAAATAAATTTAAATATTTTTTTTTTGTTATTGTATTAACAAGGTAACTATACACTCAGACAAAAACTATCGAAGCACCGATGGCACAGCTAAAAGTTGTACAAGTGCTGGCAAAAAGTGCTTTCCCTATCCCAAAATAATAACTGCATCAAAAGGCTGTTCCAAAAGTGTGGGAAAAGCGCTGGGTAACCAAAATTTTCATCGTCGGCAAAATATTGGTAAAACCATAAAATTGGTGGTCTAAAAATAGATTTTTTAAAATAAAATTACAAACAAGTTAATTTATAATTTTATTGGCCCTGCCAGGATTCGAACTCTGGCCGCCAGGTTAACAGCCGTCTGCTCTAACAACGGAGCTAACAGGACATAAATTAATTGATAGATTAAAACGTAAGTGAATTATATCTGCTGGGTTTGCTGTTGTTTGCTTAAATATTGCAGCACTGGCATAATGTTTGGGGGAAACACCTTGCCAACATTAAAGAAAAAGATAGTCTTAAAAAAACTTTTCGAGAAACAAAAATAAATTTAATGTAAAAAAATATTAAAAAGTATAAAAAAATCACAAACAAACTTATGCCTGAAACCGGGATCGAACTCGGAATCTGCCGACTAAAAACTTTTTTAAATAAAGCACATTTTTATAAATTAAGTGTTCTTTGAGTGGGTAGACTTTTGAGCCGTTGGCAATTTCTGAATGGAGAGCACTGTGAATACACGTTGTCATAGTGGTCTCAGTCAATTCTTTCTCAGTGTTATTTTTTTGGAGACCACTGAAATTATTGTTAAACAAATAATAGCAAACACGCATTTTGGAAGCGCTCGTAAAGCGTCTCGAACAAGTGATTCGGCGGTAATTTATTTTTAGTTAGCCAGTGATATGTCAGTGCTTGATTTTTTGTACCACTGCACAGAGGTAAGGTGTGTCCAAAAACAGAAAAAAATCAATTGATTTTTTAGACATTTTGATGCCAAACGAAAGGTTATATTCCAGATAAAAAAAAAAAAATTATCAATCAACTTTATTATTAAGAGTGATTAATTTTCTGTTTTATGATACATCAAAGTTGCAACATTTCTTAATTCGATTTCCAAATTAATAAAATTCAATTTTAAATTATAAAATCAAATTAAGAATTGATCTTTTCTACACCCAGAAAACAGACTCGGTAGTAACAACCGTATTTGTAGCCAATCGAATGGTTCGGTTGTTGCTACCCAATTATTCGGTAGTTATCACACCAAATTTCTGTTAAGGCAATCGAAATTCTATTGTAGTAGCAGAATTTCTGTCATTTCAATCGAATAAAGGAAAATTTGATTGCAGCAGCCGAATCATTCGATTGGCAACAAACGCGGATGTAACTACCGATTCTGTTTTCTGGGTGTAATTTTGTTTTATATAAATCAAAATTAGGTTTCTTGTTAGTCATTACATGCGGATTTTAAGTATTTCAGACACATATTGCTAAGAATTTTTTAATCCAAAAATGTTCTCTTTTTAAAATATAAAAATCGAAAACTACCAAACTTTAATAAGTTGCAGAAAATATTTTGGGGCTTCATAGAGATTGAGTGTTTGTATTATTTGATACTACTAAATGTCAAAAGTAAGTACTAACTAGGGTATTCAAATTACACGGGTTTGGTTTTGTTCGAGTAAACGAGTAACTCGATTTTGAGGTTTTTAACTTACTCGATTAATCGAGTAAGATTTTAAAATTACTCGAGTAACTCGAATAATTTCAAGAGTTTTATTTCACAATCAGAAGTTGCTAAAAATTAATTTTATCAAAATTTAAGAAAAAAAAGTTTGGCAATTACTTTAAAATTAAAAAAAATATTAAACAAAATTAAAATGCTTGAACTCGAGGCCAATTGTAGTTAATATAAAAATTAATTTTTTTTCTCAATATTTCGACATTCGTCGAATGTCATCCTCAGGAGAAGTATATTTAATGTTTACATAAAAAGACAGCACAGAACTATCGTTGTTTGTTTTCTGTCTCCATCTGATATTGCACTCATATGGTAACAAAAAACAAACAACGATAGTTCTAAGCTGTGTTTTTATGTAAACATTTTCCTGAGGATGACATTCGACGAATGTCGAAATATTGAGAAATAAATAAATTTTTATATTAACTACAACTGGCCTCAAGCTCAAGCATTTTTATTTTGTTTAATTAAAACTGAAAGGTCAAAAAAATACAACTTTTAATTAAAAAATATTCTAAAATAATATACAATTGAGCGGTTTTACATTATTCTCCTACGTTTTTATAAAGTTCGTCTTTAAGAAGACATTAGAGTTATAAATTTTAGAGTTTATTGCAAATATCAAAAATAATATGGCAGAGCAGCCTATGGTTTGGAAAAATATAGAGTAAAATTATATAAATTACATAAACTTTTAATTTATGTGATTAAATTGAATACAAATACGAATTGAAAAAAAAGAGAACGGTCCAATCCGAGCTGTACCACCAAAAATTATGATGAGTTAAGTACAATTCGAATCTTGCAAAACAATTTAACACAATCTAATGGTTTTGCTATTGTTGCGATTTTTATTTTCTTTTGTTGAATATTTAGAAACTTAAAAATTTCGCTTAATTTACGGAAAACGGACTTTTTGCTTTTAAATTTTTTATAGTTTCGACCATTTATTTAAGTATAACAATGTCTCTAATTGTTCAAGGATATTTATAAAATATCTTTAGAAATAGCTTAAAATGTGATATTTTAGTCATTGGTCTAGGTGCTGAACGCTTTTTCTCCAAAATTACAAAAGAAAAATACTTTTTGTTATCAATACAGTATTGCCTATATCGTGGTGCCGTATAAACAAGTTATAGCCCTACTACACATATATAATATGTAAATTAACACGATAACTGATACATTGCTCTATACTTTTTACTACGTTCATAATGAACGCCAAAATACGTTCCCGATTTACAATTTGTATGGAATTTGGAAGTCGAAAACTAAAAAAAACAGATGACATGTATTTTTAGGGTTCAGTGTGAATGTAGTTTGATATTAAAAAAAAAATATTTTAAAAAAATACGAAACAATTTGAGGTTTTTTTGTGATGTAAAAACTAAAATAGAATATATTTTCAGTTACTCGATTAACTCAATTAATCGACCAAAATTGTTCGAGTTATTCGTTACTCGAAATTGGCCAATTTAATTTACTCGAACAGTGTTTTATTTGAATTCATCGATTAATCTAGTAAAGGCTAACCGATTGAATACCCTAGTAAGTACTCTAAATTTGAGCTGCATTTTAAGCCATTTAAATTGAATTTTTAGTAAATACATTACAAAAGTACCAAAAATATACATACATGGATCATATTGTGTATATTCCGAATTATATTTAATATTTAGTCAGTAATATGGGTTGTAATACAGTTTCTTTATTTTTAATGTAAATGCCAGTCATTTGTAGAACAAATTAAATTTTGTACTAACCTTGTAGTTCATTTAAAAAAACAAACCACCTCAAATTACTGTATTATGATTTTACATTCATTATATAATGTAATTTTTTTTATTTATTCAATTAAATGTTTGTTTATTTTTTACACACAGAGAACAATTTAGATATTTGCCAACTGACATTCGATTACTACGACCTTAAACTTGATTATGACGAATTTCAGTCGGTAGGTATAACTGAACATTAGTTTTCACAACAAAGTTCGGTTAATTCAACTGAATTTTAGTTGCAACACCGAAAGTATTCAGAAATCGAATGTAAATATCGTTGTACTAACTGAATTTATAAGTTTTTACCATTAAAATGCACTTTTCAATTCGGTTGGCACTTTATTTCTCTGTGTGTACTAATATGTGGTTCATTTTTCGAACATTAAAAAACAAATGACAATGTTAGTTGAATTTACTAAAAATAAGTCGTCCTTTCTTTAAGTGAAATTTCATTTGTTTTTAACTACTTTTTCAGTGGTTTTTACCTACATAGTATTCTAAGTTTAGACCCTTAAAATAAAAATTAATACAAAACTTAAAATCTATTTGGTTTTCACAAATGTTTCGAAAATCTTTTAATTTTTTAAGATTATTATTTTAAGACCATCGTATTAATAATACTTACTAACAAGGGGAGTCTCCGATGGGTTCTCTCCGATCATGATATGTGATAAAGAAAAAAAAAAAAAATAATAAGATCACGTATCAAATTGTGTATCACATGAAAGGTATTTTGAAGACGAATTCACCGGTATTTAAAATATGTTCGCATCCAAAGCATTTTTGTTGTTCATACAAATATTTTTCGAATACCACATTTGTATGAGAAGTTTTTCTTGGTTTGAGTTCAAATTAATGTATATTAATACTTATTCAGTTTTTTTTTGATCAGCGTCTGTACTTTTCGATTCTCGTAATAGTTTGGCTTTGCGACAACACTCACAATATTACTGTTTGTAGTTTAATAAAAAAGTTTTCAATCGAGTTAAAATAAAGGGACATGCTTTTATTTTTTAAATAAATATTTATTTAAAATTTTTGGTAAATTTGTTCAAAATAATTGACTAACATTTACCGATTTTTTTAGTTTCTTTTATTATTTGCATGTATTTAAATTTTTATAAAAATTTAACCACAAAAACGGAATATTGTAGCTTCTTTGTTACCGTTACCGTTACAGTTAATACAAATTTAAATTTTTATTTCAACAAAACAATATTCAAAAATTCTTGTCTGGAGACCGGCTTCTAAGTTATTTATCATTTATGTTAAATTACATTTTCAGTTAATTTCAACTACAAACTATTTTAAGTGTACTTATTCCAAAGCATTTGCATAGCCCTTATTTTTTATATTTCAAAGAAAGGGCAATCCTGGGTCCACAACATATGCACTATGGGTATATAATATGTAGTTTCCTTATTAATTTTTTTTTTTCTAAAAATCGTCTATTTTTACAACTTTGTCGATTTTGCAGATGTACGGATCTAGTCAGATCGAAATAATGCTTTGCACTATTTCTAATATATATAAATATTTTTCCGCGCAAGGGAGATATAGAAATCGAAAAAAAGGTTGCAGTTGTTTTACCGCAAATATAGACTCTTAGAACGTTTAACCAGTTTTTGGATTTAATAATTAGCTTTAAGTTTTTCTTTACTGTTTGGGAGAAATAATGAGAAATATAAAGGTAATAAAAAACAATTTAAAATTATCATTTTACATTTTCCATAGTAAAGTTACTAAAATTAAACATTACTATTACTGCAAACTACACAAATGACTGACATGCAGTTACGCTAAGAATTTTATGAGTGTATGTTACGTAAAAGAAGGTTATGCAAAAATGTAATGAAAGAATAAATTCCTTTTATTGTCTGCATGTATGAATACAAAATAAAAAGTTTAGATATAAAGCTTTTTTAAGTTCTTTAAAGAGCGATATACGAGGGCGGATCAATAAGTCCGTGACTTTTCGAACTTCTCTCCTAGCTATATGAAATGCAACACCGCTCCCACCAAGTACCACCTGTTAAAAGACTACTGTCGAATTTTGAACAAGTTCCTTCATTTACTTTGCGTTTAACAGCTGTTCAAAACATACAACCTCGTGGCTTTTTTTAAAATGGAAAAAAGTGAATTTCGAGTGCTCATTAAACATAATTTTTTGCGAAAAAAAACCGTCAATCAAAACAAGGAAAAGCTTGACAAATACTATGGGGACTCTGCACCATCGATTTCAATGGTAAAAAAGTGGTTTACTGACTTTCGTTGTGGTCGCACAAGTACAAATGACGCTGAACGTTCTGGACGGCTAATTGAGGTTAATACACACGAAAATGTCGTAAAAATCCACGATATGGTGTTGGCCGATCGAAGAGTAAAAGTGCGTGAGATTGTTGATGCCATTGGCTTTTAATATGGCAGTGTGGTTTCGATTTTAAATGATCAGTTGGGCTTAAGTTTGCAAGATGGGTGCCGTGTTTGCTCTCAATTGACCATAAACATAATCGTGGCCAATAAGGTGATGGCAACAGTTTTTTGGGATGCACGCGGGATAATCCACATCGATTACATTCAAAAGGGAAAAAACAATAAACGGCGAATATTATGCCAAGTTATTGGACCGATTTAACGAGGATTTAAAAAAAAAAAACGACCCCATATGTCCAAGAAATGCCTATTTTATGGACCTCGAAAAATCCTATTTTTTGGAAGGGATACAAAAATTGGAGAAGCGTTGGACTAAGTGTCTCGAGCTAAAAGGAGCTTATGTTGAAAAATATTTTTTTTTGCAAAAAAAAAAAACTGTGTTTCATTCAAGAAGTCACGGACTTATTGAACCGCCCTCGTATTTGTATTTGATGTATTAAAAAATGTACACAAACTTTAAAAAGATTAAATTAAATAAAGCTCTTTTATACACATGTTTGGTATATTAGCCTTTAATTAATTGGTATCATTTTCAACATAATCATAGCGATTCCTATTCTCACTTTCGCCGTTCACCTCAGTTTTGAATCTCATTTTCTATCAAATAATACAAACGTATAAATTTCCTATGTTCCTATCGTCTTTAAAATCAACAAATAAATGGGGACTTCGGAAATTTTCTACACTTTGTAGTGCTTACCCAGAAGCAGTTCCGGAAGGTATTATTTATTTACCGAGCGTTTCTAAAGCAAATCTAGATGGCTTGATTTTTGTTCGCCATGTCCCACTTGGTCTGTCTCTTTTAAGCAGGTGAATACCGCTTTTTTCATGTACTCTAAGAATCAATAAATTTAAGCTTTCGTATGCAATAAAAAGCGCTTTTTTTGTGTGTTCATTGTATATATTATTCACTGCTTCAAAGAAGGCATTTCGGGTAGCACAACAGAATGCCTTCCCTAATTGATTTATTGTATGCAAGGCGATTAAGCGGTATTTTGGAAGCCTACAAATGTACATAGTTACTGCTTACCAAATCCAGGCTATTTTTTTGCTGGGCATTAGCCGATGTTTAACTCATTTTTGACACAGTGTTCCTTTTTTCTATGATAAAGATAATTCGATGATAAAGATAATTAAGTGATTTAACAACCTTAAAATTATTCAACATCTTAACAGAAATCGCGTGTAAAAAAATTGTGAAAAACTTTTATCCAGAGTCGGCAAATAATTATTTGAAAAAATCAATTTTTAAACTTTTCTGATTGAACTTTTTTTTAAAAATTATTTAAAAATATAACAAAGTCTATTATTTGATATTGTTGATTGTTATAATGATGCAATAATATGAAAATGTATTTTTCGGCTAGAAATTAGTTCATTGATTGCATAAAATTTTTTTAAATCAGACCGAATGAACTTTTTAAATACACTAAATCTAAAATATTCCAAAACCTATTCCGTTTTCACTCAAAACATAAAAAATGGATGGTTTTTTTTAATATACTACTAAAACAAAAAAATTTTATATCTTCAGGGTTGCCATATATCAATTTTAAAAATGGTCAAAAACCACGATAATTTTCCTAAAAATTTTACTAATCGGTTAACTTACAAAAAAAAAATTATTTTTTATATATTTTTAAATAAGTATTGTTCGCTAGATTATATAAAATTAAAATTTTTTAAAATATCGTCAACTGTCTAGTATTTATATACTGTCAAAGTTTAAACTTTGCTTGCCAATGTTCCCACTAGAGGGCGCTTTAAAGCAAAACAAATTGTAAACATTTCTTAATGAAGCATAGTTCTATATATCTGAATAGTTTGGTTGAACAATGTCCAGCGGATCTATGGTGTGCCATTAATGAGTTACGTATGCTAATTCCATTCGCGTTAATCTTTTAACTTTAACGTCATAAAAATGATTTCGGTTTTAGGTTCAAGCAAATTAAAAATATTACAATTACAGTTTTTGTTTATATTAAACAAAAGCTACATCAATTTATAGATTTCCTTACATTTACCACATTTTATTTTATATATACTAAAAAAATTTTTATTAGAACTTAAAAAGAAACACCAATTTTTTGCCGGTTTAGTGATATTTAGTTGGGTTTAGGGTTACTTATTTGCAGGAAATCATTGTAGTTAAAATGTTTATTCCTTAAAAAACAAAGTTTACTGATTACTTTTTTAATAAACTACAATCAGTTAAATAACTACAATCAGTATTTTGCTGTAATAAAATTACAATTTATTTATAAAATATTAAAGAAACACATTCGCTTACGCAAAAATTTGTACAAATTTTTAAAAGTTCTTACTGGAAGGTGTTCGTTAACACAAATACTCAGTAAAAAAGCTGTAAGCTGGTGCAGTCGTATCTCCGTGATAGATCGCAGTTTGTGTCAGTTGATGGTAGGGAGACATTGACCTTGGAGGTTACTAGTGGTGTACCTCAGGGGTCAGTAATTGGCCCCATTTTGTTTATGATGTACCTGAATGATTTTTTTAATATTTTTGATAATAACTCAATTGAGACATTTTTATATGCTGATGATGTTCAGATTTTGTTTTCATCAGATAGACAATTTTTAGATGTGTTGAAAGCCAACATTGATTACTTTCTTAGCCAAATCAGTCTATGGATGCGGGAGAATGGGTTGAATATTAATTTTGGTAAAACTCGGGCAATGTGTTTTGGTTTAGATTCAAATGACTTAAATATATCGTTGGATAATGTGGGGCTAAATTTCGTTTCTGAAATGAAATGTTTAGGCGTTTTTATAGATAATAATTTGAGTTTTGCAAAACATATTGATCATATATGTTCCCGTATTAATAGTACCATTAGACGGTTATATTCATTAGATTTATATTTGCCTCTCCGCGTGAGGAAGCATGTTGCCAGTTCACTGCTCATGTCGCAGATTATTTATGCTATGGAAGTATTTTCAGGTACAAACAGTGTTGTTCTAAGAAGGCTGCATCTTACTTTTTACCGTATTATTAGATATATTTATAAACTGAGATTAAGGGATCATGTGTCTCCCTTTGTAATGGACTTTGTTGGATTTTCTTTTGAGAATTTTATTAAATTGAGAATTTTGTTACTTTTTCGAAAAGTCGTTATGCGAAATTGTCCTGAGTACATTAGAGATGATTTTAGATTTTCTAGATCAAGAAGAAACCCTCAGATAATATGTCACCGTATATCCTCATCTATATATGAAAGATCTTTTCATGTACGTATAACTAGGGTGTGGAATATCCTTCCCATAGATTTAAAATTATTTGCATTCACAGATACCACCTTTAAGCGTAAACTTAAACAATATTTTGATGCTCTTTAATTGATTAATTCACCCCCTCCCCCCTGTTCTTTTACGAGGGTTTCCATCACTCATTATATAATTTCTTATATATAAATTTCTGTTATAAGCTAGTTAGGGCCTTTAGTTTTTAGTATTTAGGTTAATTATATAACTTTTTAGTTTTAAGAAATTGTTTTTTTATAAATATACTTTTTTTTCTTTTGATTTGTAATTTTTGAT
This sequence comes from Delia radicum, assembly GCA_021234595.1. Lineage (NCBI taxonomy): Eukaryota > Metazoa > Arthropoda > Insecta > Diptera > Anthomyiidae > Delia > Delia radicum. Next base: position 7,176,475 of record CM037853.1, on the reverse strand, counting down.
AATGGAGTAGTATTTGAACCATATTTGGCCTTATAGGCTTGGTTCTTAAATTTGAAATAAAAAAAAATAATAAGAAGTGACAGGTTGTTGACAAAAAACTTACAAGTTTTTACTGGATAAATTTTTGCCAGTAAGAATTTGTAAGAAGAAAAAAACATATGATTGCAAAAATATGCTTGTATTTTTAGTAAACAAAAAAAAATTAAATTTAATTTTAATTGTCTATGGATTTAAAGTGCAAAATTATTAAAGAATTAACTATGGAAGAAATTAAAAAACATTCTAAGTTATTTCTGGTCGACAATTTCAATTAGCTTTTATCTTTTCCATAACGACCAGTTGATTTTTTTTTTATATTTTGTATTTAAAATCAGCTGTTTTATATATTTTACCAATTCTTACAAATTTTAAGTTCGTTTGCTTTTTTGTAAATTTGTCTTACTCTCTGTTATTTTGTTACTGAGTAATTTTTACTGGACTTTACTGGGAAAGTAATCGAACACACTTAATCATTCAAATCTATGAAAAATCTATATTTATTTATTTTATTCTATATTTATTGAATTTAAATTCAATTTATATTTCATCAATTGATTTTTTTTTTTATTCATTTTTATGAAATGATCTATTACACTAGTTTACACCGAAAATGTGCATTTGATGAGAGGTGATTTTCCTTATGTATTTTCTGCCGCTGAATTCGAAAATCAAGGTTAATGTGTTTTTTTATACAGTTTTTGAGATATTGTAATTTTTTAATTTTTTCGACCTTTTTTCACTTGACAACTCATATCTCGAGCTAGAAATGTCCGATTGGTATTGAGATGACGAACAAATATGTATAATGGGATCTTTGATTGGTAAAGCGGTTCAAAATATATCGATGAAAATAGGGCACTTTTGCAAAAAAATCATATTTTACAGTGATTCTGTGCCGACGGAAAAGTACAAATCGTTAAAAAAAAAAACGTCTGGTTTCTCTTCATGTACATAAAGATGATACTTTTACGTAAGAAGTAAGACAAACCAGAAGAAAATCGACCAAAAAATGACAAAGTTATAAGCAATTGAATGAATAAATCCAAATCTCATATTTTCGGAATATTTTATTTTTTTCGACAATTTATTGGGTTTAAACGCTTGCAATACATTCTTGACATTTTTGTGTGTTAGAAATAGTTGTGGCTATTTTCACTAGTGAGAAACCATACATAGTCTCCCAACATTGCTTCATCCCAAAATCCTTGATAGCGCCGCTCAATGGTCTTAATTTGTTGGTGAAATCTCTCGCCGTGTTCGTCACTTACGTCACCAAGATTGTCCGGAAAGAAATTTAAATGCGAATGCAACCTTGATATTCGAATTCAGCGGGAGAAAATACATAAAGAAATCTATCTCTCATCAAATGTACATGAAAAAATTTCATTCTGTAAACTAAACAGCCAGAAATTGCCAATGGTCTGAAAAATCAAGCACTGGCAGAGCACTGTTTGCCAATGGTCCAACAAATAAAGTCCTGGCAAAGCACTGATTTACAACGTTCTGCCAATGTTAGTAAAAAGTGCTTTGCCAGAACTTAATTAACAAAATTTACAACAGTAAAAATAATAAAAGCACTGGCACTGCCCTAGCTTAGAACGCTCTACCAACGTTTGTACAAAGTGCTGTTCCAGAACTTGATTTGAAAAATTTACAACCGTAAAAATAAAAAAGCACCGGCACAGCACTGGCTTAGAACGATTTCCCAACATTGTGAAAAAGTGCATTGCCAGTACTTATTTACAAAATTTACAACCGTTAACATAATAAAAAAACAGTGGCACAGCGCTTGTTCACAACGCTGGTTAAAAGTACTTTGCTAGTGCTCGATTTACTAAATTTACAAACGTTTATAAAACTTATAAATAAGTTAGCAGGGTTTAATAAAAATAACAAATGAATAGTATTTTTTAAATTTATTTAACATAATTCTTTCTTATTTAAAACTTAATTCTTTTTTTCTTTTTTTCAAATCTTAAATGAATTTAAAATCAACTAACCATAAACATATGGTATTCAAATCAAATTCATACACTAAAAAAAAAGTCAGTAAAGTCAGCACCATTTTTGCTCAAATGACCCTTGTAGAAAAATTGCTAATTTAGCGTATTTAAAAACTTTTCTAATCTATACCTTTATAAAATTAAAAATTACAAGATTGGAAAAATTCAAAACTAAATTGCAATTTATTTGAAGTTAAGAAAATTAAGGTCTCCTATTATAGTCAGCACAAAGTATAGTTATTGTAATAAAATTTTACTTAAGACATTTATTTTCAAATTCTTTTCTTTAGTAAAATTGTAGTAAACAAGTCGTACTTGGTGCTAACTTAGCTGAAACTTGTTGTTATTTCTGTTTAAATTACCAAAATCATTTAATAAGAAATAATACAAGTCTTTACTTAAGTGAGTTACTAAGTACGACTATACAGTTCAAAAATAAATCTCGTTTTCATATATAATATTCTTAATTTAATTAAAATCAATAATCAATTTGAGTTATAAATTTTCTAATTTCAAAAATATAAAATCATTTTTTTTTGGAAATGTCAAAATTTTTGATTTAAAAATTTGAATTTACCCATTTTTTAAAGAAAATCTTTTTTTTATAAATTTCAATTTTCTCTATGAAAAATTACAAGTTCACAGTCAGAATACAAATGATTTGTTTAATTAAATTTTATTTTAATTTATATTGCAGAAATTTAATTGGTATGTTTATTTGTTTATTAATTTATTATTTACTTTATTAGTTGTTTTACCAATGCTTTGCCAACGTTTTAAAATTATGATTTTGGTGATTTTGGTGAAGTACTCATTGGCAGTGCTTTGCCAACGTTTTAAAAAGAAACGGCCAGCCCTGCCCGGTGTTATCATTTTGGAGTTGGCAAAGCACTTAAATCTTCAGAAATCCAACGCTCCGCCAACGCTCATACCACCGTTGAAAGCACTGGGCCAATGCTTTGCCGTTCGTATTTTTCTGGCTGGGTAGTGTTATCTGTTATGTTGTTATATTTTACCAAGTAATGCTTGATTAGAGTATGTACACAAAATGTAAGTGTTATTCAATATAACTTTGACATTTTGTAAAGATTAAGCATAATAGGAACAGTTGTATAGATAGAAATTAATACAATGGGATGTATGATTTAAACAAAACTTGATAAATTCTACAGAATTTAAATGAAAAAAAAAAAAAAATTGTATTAAATTAGTATGCTTTCATCGCAATTCTTCTGGAAAGTTTTTGTGTTTAAATATGTTAAAAACACAATATTTAGTGCTTGTAACTTACCAAATAAATAACCAGAGTTTAACTTTAACCATTGTTAGGCCTTAAGCATTGTTAATTCCATACACATTTGACTTTTAAAACCATTGTTAAGCACTAACCTCTGGTTATATATTTAAAAATAAACAGGTCTTAATGTATTTTATGAATAGCAACATTAAGCTGGCACTTATTTTTAGTTTTAATTGACTGTTGTAATAGGAGATATAACATTAATATGATAAATACAGTAGAGTACAGTGATTTGTCGAACAGTACAGTAGAAAAGGAGAAAACTGCTTCCATGATTAAAAATTCAATTTTTGACAAATGTCATTTAGCCCGGAAGCTCGATCTCGTCCAATATCAAATGAATCGTAATTTTAACTGTTTAAAAGCATTTTAAGCGATTTCTTTCACTGAATTTATATAATTTTTTTATGGATCAGATCGAGTGCATTCCGAGAAAAAAACCCGGGTTTAACTTAGACTCAATTTTTCCGGTTTGGATACCTTATATCCCAAAGTGCAGGAACGTACTTGTCTGTTTTTCTTACCGTAAGTAACTAATCGAAAATTATTCTAGGGAATATAGAAGTGGAGTTACTAGTTTTTAGTAAAATTGTTTGTTGATATTATACACACAGAAAAATAATGTGCCAACCGAATTAAAAATTGTATTAATTCCGTTCAAATGTGATTTATGAATATTTTGTTTGGTTGGTATTAACCGATTTTTGTTGTAAAAACAAATAACCTGTTGAAGCAACCAATTTTTGTTGTAGTAACTGAATTTCAGTTTTAAATTGGCAACATTTTTCTATGTGTGTAAGCAGTTTTGTATTGAATATAAGCAAAATCGGTGGACGGGTTTATAAGTTATGTGTGAAAATGTAATGTCCTCTCGAAATTTTTCATACATTTTTTAATTTACTGTTATTTATTTAACGACGTCGTGCAATGTAATTCTGTAATGTAATGTAATCATGTCATGTAATGTAAAATTTTATATATATAGAATGTAATTTAAATATATATTTATAACAATAGTAATGATAGTTTATCATTTCAAAAAACGTTGGAAAATATATCGATTAAAAATATTTTTTTCGCCAAATTTTTTTCTTCCAATTTTGTTTTTTACTTCTCATTGGATAAATAAAACGATACATGCAAATCGTTGATCTTTTTCCTTCAAAAATTATAATTTGGGTAAACCTTCTACCCCTTCTACATTGGTCCTCTGAAGATTTGCGGTGAAGCGAAATAAAACATGTAAGAACCTGTCAGTAGATAAAGTCTGCATTAAATTAGCGGATGAAGACATTTTTTTTATTAATTATTCCACGAGTTTTTATTTAACAAAAAACAAATGATCTTGAACTTGAATAATCTTGCTCACATCATAACAAATAAAAACCTTTTATTTATTTTTGTTAGATGCAATTCAAAAAATTTTTTATTTATATTGCGACAAATTGTTTCAAGAATGAAAAATTGTTTAAAAGAAATTGCGGTTATGGTAAAAATTTCGCTTTGAAATGCTTTCAAACCCGGCCTAAATTAAAGGCAAAAATTGTTGGACCTACGGAAAATCCTATCGAGAGTTTTCAAAAATAAGTATGCACCCCGCTTTTGCAGTATTAGAAAAGCAGTCATTACTCATTAAAGATTGACTATGTGCTCTCTCAAGAAAATTATCGCACATTTATATTATCGATGTTGAGAGAGTTTTCAGAGTGAAGGGACATGAATTTACAACAAAATATTATTTTTTGGACAAATTTGAAAAGGCGTGTATATGGAAAGGCTTTTAAATCAAAAACCTGGACTGCCTTACAAATATTATTAACAAAGAGCTGGCAAAAATGAGGACATATTTGATCCAGGAGGCAATGCGTAAGGTGCTTTAAAAAATAATAAAAGCCTATCGCTGGGGTTATGGTTTTCTTTTGTAAAATTAGTTTATGTTATATTTGTAAAAATATAAAAACATTTAAGTCTGCTCTACCTATGTAAACGTCTTTGTTTCTCTTAACAAGTCAGTTCATATTTTAATTTTTTTTTAGTTGGACTTGATTTGTTCCCGCTATTCGCAAAAACTGAACTGGAGTCAAACCAAATTTGTTAATTTCACATGTTCAAATAGAAATATTTCAGGAACTATAAAAGATAACCCACACAATTATGAGTGGTTTTTGTTGGCCTCTACTAGTAGATTTCAAATACGTTAAATTTATGAAAATAAAATATGAATCAAAATTGAGAGCACTACTTTGGTGGTCATATTGCTGCTTAGAGGTTTAACGTCAAAACTTAAGCTCGATATTATTTCACTAATGCTTGCTTCAAATTTTATTGCAAACGGAGTACTAACACGGGAAGTATCCCAACTCGAACTCGCAACCTTTCCAACTTTGGAAGTATTGGAAAGGAGCACAAAAAAAAAGTGACACGTATTTTTTTTAGGTGCCCAATCTCACGTTAAAGGGTTAAAAAGTAGGACTAAAAATTTATTTGTTTTTTAATGAGAACTTGTCTTTAGTGTTGATACCCATATTGAATATATGGACCCAGAGTTGACACATTTTTAAGTTATTTGAAATATAGGGCAAAAAGGCTTTTCGAGAAAAATTGCATAAAAACAGAATGGTTTATTTAGCTAAACAGAACTAAAACTCCTTAATAAGATGCCAGATTAATTTTTTTTTTTTTTTAAATAAGGCAACACTCAGGAAATACTTCCTATATTTAGTGTGTTGCTTTCTTTGGAAAGGGATAGTATAGAGATGAAAGGTGGGGAAAGATGAAGGGCTTCAGACATGGCAACACTGTAATTGCGCGAGATGATAAGTCTTAGAACAGTTGTTGCTCGCCACCTCATGGAGAGTTGGCGAACTTATTGAAGCCTTTTGGTTCATAGCCCTGATTCATTATTTTACTTCGGTGGGGTTAATTGCTATGGGAACACCGAAGGTGGACATTGCGATACGTATGAGGGATAGAAAAAACTCATACATATTAATTTGATGTTGCCGGCACCGGGGATCGAACCCGGGACCTTCTGTGTAAAAGTCCAACGCGCTAACCATTACACCACAACGCCCACTGTTACTCAAAACACTTTTTTTTTGTAATAACAAAAATACATGAAAATCTTTTAGCATAATTTGTACACCAGTGAATGTGTCTTTAAAAATCCTTTCATTTAATACCAAATTTGTTCATAGATAATTATAATAGAACGAAATAAACCGAAGGAAACCTAAAATGGGGTAATTTTTGACCCCACTTAGTAACGCCCATACATGGGCGATGTTAATTACATTTCACAATTATTCACTTGTGAAAATTTTCAATATCAATAATAATTCAGACCTTCTCTCACACATGTGAACCTAACAGCTTCCTTGGAACATTTTTAAAATTTTTAATACCAAACATGGGGACTAGTGACAACATTTGAGTATTTAATTACAGAGCAATTACTCAATTACAACCAATTACATGTAATTAGATTTAAAAAAGGAATTGGCCTGTAATTAAAAACACAAATACTGGTATTATGTCCCATGTATGGTATTGAAAAAATTGAAAATTTCCCAAGCAAGCGTATAAGCCCACGAGTACGAGCGTAGGTCTGAAATTTTTAATGATATATAAAATTTTCACAAGTTAATGATTGTGAAACAGAATTGACGTCGCCCATGTCTGGTAACGCCTAAATATGAGATTGGACAGATAAAAAAAAATACGGGTCCCTTAGATTTTTATTCTCTACAACACATCCTTAGTTCAAGAAAATCTGACGGTCAGGGTCAGGATACCTCTCTCTGAAGTAAGAAATGGCCTAACTACTTCTAAACATTTTGTGATATATTGTACAGTGTTTTGGATTACAATTATGTCTAAAAATTTAAAAATCTGACCACTATTCGGTGTAGTAATCATATAAACTATCTGCCTATTTTTTCGGCAACTTCATTTGGATTTCTCGTAATTTAGTTCGCCTATACAAGAAGAAGAACATCACTTTTGCGAAATTTGGTCCGCGTCCCAGCATTTGACCAAACTCGTACTAAGGTTTCTCAAAGTCGGACTTGGCCACCTATAGTTTTTTTTAAATGTTTTTTAAGTTAATTTTTTTCAACAGCAAAATTTTTGTCATGTAAGCAAATCGATTTAATTTTCGAACCCACCATTTATAATTAAAAAATAAGTGCCAACCAAATGCACTTCCATGTGGGACAAAAAGCCAAAGAAACGCAAAGAAAAGAGTAATGACCAATATACAAAAAAAGAAACAACAGACTATGGCTACGGCATGTTAAATTGTTGAATGCAAACCAAAACAAAATTAACTATGAAATTGTTAATAATCTATTGGTTTTCATCGGAAGCAGTTCAAGAAATTCAAGAAACTACAGCTGCTGAGACATTCGATATTGGTTTTCTTACAATTAAGTCAATTATTTTTTTTTTTGATGTCAGAAACTAAAAGTTAATAACCAAACAAAAAAAAAAACACAGATAAGAAAACACAAGATTAGTAATAAATCAATGATTGTTAAATATTAATTAGACACATTCCAACATTCGCTCTTAACGTTTCAATCATTCTTCAAACACAAATTAAGAAATATGAAACATTTTCAAAGTATAGTAAGTTGTAAAATGGAATTTTAATTATGAATTATTGAAATTTTAATAAATTGTCCTTACAAATAAATATTTTAGTTCGTTGTAAGCTTTATTGTTATATGGAATTCATGTAATGCCTTTCAACCAGCCAATTATGGTCAAAGACAAGGTCAAGGCTATCCAGCAAATACATATATTGGTCGTCGTACTGGTCAACAAAGATCAACAAATTTAAATATTATTTTACCAAAAATGATAATAGAAGATTTTGAATATGTACCCACTATACAAGGTTACAGATTTAGGTGAGTAGATTTCAAATTAATGGCTTATGTTTGCCTTTTGATAACTTGCATCTTTTACAGTTATAAATTACCAGGTGGTTCTAGACGTGAGGAAATGGCTTTTATAACTGGTCTTCGAATGGATGAGTATTCACGATTAGATAGTAAGAATACAGATCTCAATGCCGTTGGTGCTGGTGGTAGACCACGAATGAAATTAAAAAATCGTAAATTATCTCCGGGCTCATTGAAATCATTATCGGGTTAAACTGAAAAACGTCATTAAAAAAAAAAATCCCCTAACTGAAGATAATGACTATGCCGGATATTTATTAATTATTTCATTTTTTTTTTTGTTATTTTTTTTAACATTCTCACTTCTTTACAATGGTATAGTTTTAAGTTAATTAATGAATTTATTAGAATATTATACATCAAGACATATTTTATACACATTAAAATAGTTTAATATTAGTTTAGTATTGGATTTATGTGTTTGTATTATTTATTTGCCAAAAAGTACAAATGTGCTATTTTTCTTAATTTTTTATTCGGTTTTAGTAACTAATAAATTAAACCTAAATATACAAAAAAAAAACATTTTTATATATGTTAATCTAACTGTATTGTATAACTTTGGTATGTAATTATTATATGACAGTTTTGCATATGGAAAACAAAAGACTTAAGAAACAAACTCTATACAAAATTATGTTGATTCATACATTTAGACTGAAGAAATGTGTGTTTTTTTCCACAACTTTTATTTCAGTCTGCAAAATAAAAACACTCATTGTGTTTTTTTTAATTACACTGTGCAACAGTTATAACCAAAGATATAATTCAAAATATGTTTTATGTTTTTTTTTTTTAGTATTTTGATTGGTTAATTTGTTTTGAGCCAATCAATATGCTTGAAAAGGTTAATTCAATTATTTGCGCGTTTTAAATAGATATCAAATTTTTTATTAAAAATTCTTAAGAAAAATGTTAAACGGTTTAGATATTATGGATATAAACATTATGTTAAATCATCGACTTAGAACTGGAAATTTTTTGGATCTGTAAAAAATAACTGTACTGAATGTGGTTTAACTAGTAAACTCATAAAAATAAACATGTAGCACGAAAGGCTAAACTCAACATATTTCATGTATACACTCAAAATAGTTTGTAGTTTAAATTAAATAAAAATTTAATTTAACATAAATGATAAATCACTTAAAATCCGATCTACCTACTTTTCATTTTAATCAAATGTTTATTGTTATTTATTTCTAAATATTGTTTAATAACAAACAAATGCGTAAGAACAAAAAAATAGTAAGTTAAAAATAAATTTTCAAATTCTAACTACAGTAAAACTAAAAGTTATATTCAGTTATTTGAAATTATTTCAGTTTTTTTTGATTTTGCTAGTTGTTCTTTTCTACCAAATGTATACACACACACATTTGTGTAAATTTGTTTAATTTCTTTTAATTTAAATTGAAATAATTTTGTATATAAACAAACCATTTAAATAAAAAAACAAACACGAATTTTTAGAATATTTTTTTGAAAAAAAAATTACTTAAATTTATAATAACTGTAATGGAAACATATAAACTACAATATTCCATTTTTGTGCTTAGATTTTGATGAAACTTTAAATAAATGAATATAATAAGGGAATCTAAAAAAAAATCGTTAAATGGTAGTAAATTTATTTATAAAAAAGTTTAAAAAAAATATTTATTTTGGAAAATAAATGCAAGTTCCTTTATTTTTAGCTCAACTGAACACTTTTTTATTAAACTACACTCAAAAAAAAAGTTTGTAAAGTCAGCAAAAAATTTTGCTGAGTCAGCAAAATTTTAGTCAGGAGGATGCTAGCAAAAAAATTGCTAATGTCAGCAAAATCTTTTGCTGAAAATCAGCGGGCTAATTTTTAGCAATAAAATAAGTAGATTCAGCAAAAGTTTTGCTAACACTTAGTAGATTACAAATAAAAAAGCGTTGGTAAAAATTAATAAATTTTTTGCTGAATTTTAGTAGACTGAAAAAAAACGCAAAAAATTCTAAAAAAATTGTAATTTAGTTAATATATTTGCTGAAAATCATAAAACATATTTTTGTGATTCTTTTAAAAATAATTTACAATAATTACGAAATATAAAAATTTTCATATTCCCACATTGACGACATGAATTAATTTAATATCTGAAAATATATAGAAATAAATATATATAACATAACAAAAATTTTCTTTCGACTACTTACATCAATGGTTGTCTTAATGATGCTATCTTTTCAATGACGAAACTGCCGAAGATAATTCTAGAAACGAAACGAAAAAATAAGCAAAAACAAACGAAACGAAAAAAACAACCCTTTTTTTGCAATAAGAAAAAGGACCCATACAAATCTACCTAAGATGTGTGTCTTTGTCTTTCGCTTTACTCTGTCTACATGTCTGTATATGTTTTTTTCATGGTTGATTTTTTTACTTGTCTTGTTAGAGTTGTACTCCTCTTCTCTACTACATCTTGACATGCCGCGACATCTGCTTATCAGCACATTTTTTTTTAGCAAAATTAATTAGTAAAACATTAGTATATTAGTAAAGCATTAGTATAAAACAGTTAAGTGCTGAATAAGTATAACAAAAATTTTAGCTGAAAACACGATTTTAGCAAAAATATTTGCTAAAAAATAGTATACCTGATTTACAAGACGTTTTACTAACTTTTCTACTAACTTATTTTTTTGAGTGTACAAACAGTAAACTACATAATATTCTTAGTGTAGAAATACGAAAGTTTATTTCGTTAAATTAATTTTGTGCGTTGCAAGGGATGTTTATGACTATTAATAAACTTTTGAAATTGCAATTGTAACTTTAAATTTGTATACATATTAAGGAAATTCATAAATTTTATAGATCAGCTTATATAATTTTTTTATAAATAATGCAAAACTTTCGCAAATTTAGGTTTGTTCTCTCTATTTATTTATTTTTCTCTTAATATGTTAAATTTTAAGTTATTTTGTAAATAAAAAGTTTATTAAAATAAGGAATTTTATGTACACTCAGGGAACTTCTGCTTTAAAAATGTGTTGTGGTTTTTTTATTGTTGTTGTTTTTTTATTTTTAATGTAAATGTGAGTCATTTGTAGAACAAATTAAAATATTTACAAACCTTGTAAAGGGTCCGCCAAATAACTTTTTTTTTGAAAATGCTATAAAAAAAACTACTGAATATTGTCTCAAATTTCTTTTTTTATTTGAAAGTACAATTCTTCCGGTTAATAATGGAAAATAATTTCATTCAAATGGCTGCCTCGGCTGGCCATGCAGTGGCTTGTTAGCGTAACACTTATCTTTGACGGCACCCCACAAATAATAGTCTAACGGTGTCAAATCGCAGCTCCGAGGTGGCCACACGACATCAGCTCTGCGGCTGATAATGCGATCTTCAAAAACAGGGCGCAAAACATCGAGTGTAGCTTCGGCTGTGTGGCACGTAGCGCCGTCCTGTTGAAACCAAATGTTGCCAATATCCTTCTTTGTGAACAAAAATTTGTTCAACATGGCCCGATAACGATCGCCATTGACTGTAACGGCCACTCCTTGCTCATTTTCGAAGAAAAATGGTATGATTTTCAAAGTAATATCGCAATATTTCCCAGCGTTGTTCAAGCGTATACACAACCATATTCGTTCAGCGGAGGGATAAAACTAATTATCTGTCAAATCAGACATGAGCTAAGTGTTACCATTCACGAAATAAGCACTAGTTGAAAAAAAAAACGTTAGATGGCGGACCCTTTAGTTCATTTAAAAAACAACTCACATCAAATGACTGTTTTATGATTTTACATTAATTTTTTACAGTTGCTTTTTGTTATTTAAAAAAATAAAATAAAATAAATGTTTATTTAATTTTTACTACCATGTGGTTCATTTTTACTACAATTGTTAGTCATTTTTTGAACATTAAAAAACAAATGACAATGTTAGTTGAATTTACTGTAATGTAAGTCGTCCTTTCTTTAAGTGAAATTTCATTTGTTTTCAACTACAATTGCAGTGGCCTTTACCTGCATAGTATTCTAAGTGTACCTTTTATATACCTCAGAAAATGTGTGAAAATTTTTTTGCCACCCTCAATGTTTGAAAAAAAAACTTTGGCTATAAAAATTTCTGTTGAATGAAGAAGTGTTTTCTTATGTTTTTTGGCTAAGAAAAATAAATACACCAATTCATGCGTGTGCATTTTATTAAGCATTGTAATTATTTAGCAATGATTTGTACAATAACGAGAGTCCTCATGATAAGTTAGCGTCTGAAATGCCAAATAAAACAATTCACGTTTTTTAGTTTTCCAATTGATTATAAAATATTTAATATAATAATTTGAATTATATTTTCATGTAAATCGAAGACAAAAAAGGGAGTCTTCATGATAAGTTGGCGTGGCGGAATGTTATATAAAGCAATTATGGTTATAATTGGTTATAAAATGTTTAGTTTAAAAATCTTTGTAGAAATCGAAGACAATAATTAGATACTTTAAAGCTCCGAGTATCCTTCACATTTTTTCATAAGTTAATGTGTTTGCTTTACTTGGAAGATTTTTGAAAATATTTTGTTTCCTTAAAGCAACGAAGCATTTCGCAAATATAGAAACTTTTTTTTTTAATTTATAACGAGCTTTCAACCTCCGTATATTTACAAAAATGAAGCCAATCAAACATATTGGCTATATTGATACTAGTATTTCCATCTGGCTAAAGATCTCATCAGAACACGAAGTTTTAGAATAGCTAGAACCTCCAGAATAGGAAGGGCTTTAATAAAAACCCTATTTATTATAAATTTTGCTCCATCTTTGTCTTCTTAGTAATCAAACAAGTGGTTAGGCTCTTTTCCTAACAAGCATCATGACGTTACTAAATTTTGAATACCAAAAATGTTCTCGAAAGGGTATCCTATACTATGCCTTTGATTTTCTTTCGGGCCCGGGCAGTCAAAAGGGTTCTTGCGGATCTCAACGTAAATAAGTCACCGGGGCCGGATGGCATATCAGCACTGGTGCTGAAACAGTGGTCTTTAACGTTGGCACGTCCATTGGCAAAACTTTTCAGCTCTTCGTACCGTGCGGGAATTTTCCCCTCATGCTGGAAGGTGGCCAATGTCCAGCCTATCCCTAAAAAGGGTGCGGCTAACAACCCTGAAAATTACCGCCCAATCGCAATTTGCTCTGCGCTCTCCAAAGTGATGGAGACCATGGTTAACCACCATCTTGTGAAATATTTAGAGACCAATTCACTTTTAAATGATCGACAGTATGGCTTCCGTAGTGGTCGATCTACGGGAGATCTGTTGGCGTTTCTATCGGAACGTTGGAGCCGGTCAATCCACCGCTTTGGTGAGAGTAAAGTGGCTGCTCTAGATATTTCTAAGGCGTTCGATCGTGTGTGGCACGGGGCACTCGTGACTAAGCTAGTTGCTTTTGGTGTCGGTAATGTCTTCTCTCGATTTATAATGAGTTTTCTCAGAGACCGCACTATACGTGTTGTTTTAGATGGGGTCTGATCAAACGAGTTTCAGCTAAATTCAGGGGTACCGCAAGGTTCTGTTCTTTCTCCTACCCTTTTTCTTATTTTTATTAATGACCTTCTTGGTCAGACCATCAACCCTATCTACTCTTTTGCAGATGACAGCAACATTTGTCATTCATTTTCATTCGATCACAGGCCAAGCTCTTTGGAAATAGAGGGCATGCGGCAGAACATGAATGACACACTCAATCAAGACCTTTCTACAATCTCCGAGTGGGGTCGCGCGAATAAGGTCGATTTTAATGCACGCAAGACCCAATGTTGTATGTTAACCCACAGACGGGCTGTGGAATTGACATTGTCATCTGTAACTATGGATGGTATAGGTATTGAGGAATCGGATACTCTTGATGTTCTGGGCATGAGAATACAGTGTGATGTCCGTTGGAATAAGCACGTATTTCAAGTGTCGAAAGAGGCATTCAAGTGTCTCGGTTTTCTAAAACGGTGCAAGGCTTACTTCACTCCATCCGATCTCCTTACTATTTATACCAGCTATATCCGGCCAAAAATGGAATACAACTCTCATATATGGGCAGGGGCTCCATTGTCTATTCTGAAGCTTCTGGACCGTGTTCAGGGGAGGGCGGTGAAGCTTATCAATGACAGTAGTGTATCCAACTCTATTGATTCATTGGAGCATCGTCGGAATGTGGGTTGTGTGACACTTTTCTATCGATATTACCATGGGAGATGCTCATCTGAGATAAGTGAACTTATTCCACGAGCCCGAGTTTTTATTCGTAATACTCGCTTATCTAGTAGAGCACATCCGTTTGTAGTTGATTGTCCTGTGTTTCGCACAACGCATTACAGAGAAAATTCGTTTTTTAGTCGAACGATTCGTATGTGGAACAAACTTCCCGCAGAAGTCTTCCCTGTTACTTACAATTTAGAAAAATTTAAATCAAATATCCACAAACACTACTCCCTCTTTCCTCCTTCCCATACCTTATTTTCCTGATCAATACAATGCACTGCATGAGTAGGGGGCATCCCCAGAGTATTGGTTAAATTATAAAAAAAAAAAAAAAAAAACTATTGTTTCGTAAAAAACAAGAAAATATTGGGAATATTACAAAGAAAATATACGAACAATTTACGAAATGATGATTTTACAAAATATTTCGTTTCGGCAAAACAACGAAAATTTTCTTAAAATGTACGAGCATTTTTGTTCATTTTACTTATGAAATATTTTGAGTGTATTTGTTAAAAATAAGGTTGCAGAAAAAACCGGTAAAATAAACAGATTTTTTTTTTTGCTAAATAGTAATAAACTGAGAATAACAAAAATAAACCCGTTTACTTTGCAAAATTTTAGTTAAATTATTTAAGATTAGCATTTATTAAATATAAATATTTACTAAAAACAGCAAACAAAAACTGTAATATCAACTAAATTTTATTTAAGTATAGTAGAATGCAAACAACAGTATATTCTACTAAAATCTACAGAAATTTTTGCTAAAAAATTGTAGATCTTTGATTGCAGAAGGGAAGATTTTTTTTCTCATTAAAAAAAAATGTAAAAAAACTTTAAAAATTAAAAAAAAATATAATTTTTTTATTTACTAATATTTAGCAAATTATTTGCTGATTTTAGGGGATTAATTGTTACTTTCAATTAACTTGAATTTAGCTCCAATTTTACTAAATATTTGTATATTCACTTATTTATGCAATTCTTATCTTAATAACACATAACAAAAAAAGAAGATCTGATTTTTAGTAGTTTTAACACAAATTTTTACTAATTTTTTTTATTAGTGTGTTAGGGTACACTCATAAAAAAGGTTAGTTCAAAAATCTGTTAAGCAGGTTCTAATTCAGTTGAGCTTATTTTTTCTGTTGTTATCGTTTATCGGTTATTTAGCTTAAGTTGTTAGTTTTTTAATTTTACCTCAAGAACAAATTTCATACGTAATTTAACTATTTTTTCGACTTAAAATTTAGTAATTCGTAATTCATAATTCTCAAATTCATAATTTTTGTAGAAATTTTGATGCCAGCCAAAATTCTTGGGACTTCTTCAAGTTTGAGGCTTTATATTATTTGAAATTTCGAATTGAAAATACGAAACAGTGAGTACTGTTTGCCATTTGTTTACCTAAAAGCATTTTTGTGACTTCATGTAAACGCATCACAAAAGTACCAAAAAAATAACCCTGGAACATATTATACACATTCCGAATTTTGGGCAAAACATTTCGTCACATTAGTAGATATTTAACCCTTTGAGGCCCACGCTCACAATTTTGAGCTTTGAAGTTTCTCCTTAAACTGCGAATATTTCCAATAGTAATATATTTATTGAGATGAAAAAAGTTCTATTACACTTTTAATAAAATTAAATATCCTAAAAAATATATAACTATAGGGAAATTGTAATACTTTTTAAATTATTTTACGTTACAAAAAATTAAAAATCGGTCAAATTTTTCAACAAATCCGCATAATTTTGACACATATGCACCCAAATTATATACACCAAAAAAAAATTTAAGATTATTCATAAACACAGAGAAATAAAGTGCCAACCGAATTAAAAATTGTATTTTAATGGAAAAAACTTATTAATTCAGTTAGCACAACGATATTTACATTAGATTTCTAAATATTTGTGTATTGCAACTAAAATTCAGTTGCATTAACCGAACTTTGTTGTAAAAATTTATGTTTAGTTGTATCAACCTACTGGAATTCGTAAAAACCGAATTTGAGTCGTAGTAACTAAATTTCAGTTGGCAAATAGCTGAATTTTTCTCTGTGTGTAGGTAACAAGGGAGATGTAATTTTTTCTTTTCCAGATATGGGGCAGTATAAAGAGAGAGTGCGATAAATTTAGACTTAAAACTGGTGTAAGTCTCTTGAAAAGTATCCCCTAATTGTAAATAAATATCATTTGTCCGAAATTATTTTGACCACTACCAAATAACGCCGATGTATTTTAAAATTATAAAACTGGTACGTAAGTGGGTACATGTTTTCCTAATTTTAAATGCATTTCTCGGAAGCGACTTACAGCGTTCTTAACATAATTTTCTCAAACATGTATCCATTGAAGTTGACCACTGTAATTTTTCTGTGAAATAACAGATTATTTTGCATCTTTTACGGAATTTTTTATTTGAGTGTACTTTGCTTAAATGTTTATATCGCCATGTAATATATTAACTTAAAACTTTTAAAATTTTATAGATCTACTAACTATTAATAACTATTAACAGATATGGTTTTATATAAAACCTGAACACGATTTCATAGTAATTTATTTTTCCTTGGTAGCAGGTACTAATGTTAGTGCTTATACTGTTAGTAACTTATCGTAAAACTTAAAAAGACGTTTTTACACATTTAACTGCCATAACATATACTTTTTTTTTAGATTTGTTGTACATAAGTGAGCCTCAGAATAGGCTAGAATTTTATAACAAATTTTTATTTTTTTTTAAAAAAGTTTGTTGCCTAAGTCTTTTGTTTGAGATTTTGCATTACCCAGTCAACATAATTGTAAACATTTGAAAAATATGATTTAAGAAAATAAACTTGGAGGATCTTACACGTAAAATTCAGAAAACTGTAATGTTATTAAAAACACGATTAATATAAACTTTTCAACTACACTCAAATAAAAAAGTTAGTAGAAAATTTATTTAAAGAATTTAAATTTGGTACTAATTTTTAGTAAAGATTTTTCAGACAATCTCTATTTAAAAACTACAAACTATTTTTTTTCTTACTTATTTTCGTTGATGATTTTAACTAAATGTTTATTTTTTTTAAGCTGAATTGGAACATTAGCAACAAATTTTACTATTTTTTGTTCATAATTGAGAGTAAAGTTTTTTTTTTTAGTTATTTGTAGATTTGAAAAAAGTACTAACATTTTTTTAAATTTAAAGCTAAAATGTGTGTTGTGTCGACCAGTTTCGGCTGTACAAAATGGGATAATTTACGGAAGCCACATTTAATTAGAAATCGAATTAAATCTAATTTATATTGTTTTATAAAAAGTTTAACTCATTATTGACACAGTGTTCCCCTTTGGACACTTTTAAACGGCTATTTCTTTTTACTGGATAAAGATAATTAAATGGTTTAAAAATCTTAAACTAATTCTACATCTTGACTGTAATAGTAGATAAAAAATTGTGTTAACATGTTTAACCAGAGTTGCCAAATAATTATTTGGAAAAATTAATTATTTACCTTTTTTCATAGGTCCTTTTTCAAAATTATTTAAAAGCATCAAAAAGCCTAATATTAAACATTTTATATTTTGGATTTGTATGTTGATAAAATAGTATGCAAATGTAGTATTGATTATACATAACTTTTGAATATCTGACCGATCTGAAGATGAATTTTTTAAATACACAATGTCTAAAACATTGCAAAATGTATATTATGGATGGTTTTTGTGGCAATTTTAAAAAACTGTCGAAAACAACGACATTTTTCCAAACAAATTAAAAATCGGCTAAATTAAGACAATAAGTTGTTCTTATATTTTTTAATAAAGGTTTGTTTACAAAAATATACAAAATAAATTTATTTTAAATATTATATATTCTGCCAAAGATTCAACTTTGGTTGCTAATATCTCCACTAAAGGGCGCTCTAAGGCTAACAAATTGCACAAACTTCTTAATGAAGCATTGTTTATATTGGCTTTTCTGAAAAATATTTAAAATCAGTGTTAACAAAATTTTTTTTTAAACTTTATGGCATATTAATAGGAAAATAACCCACTATTTAGGGACTTCAAATTTCGGACATTGTTTTATATTTTTTGGTGTTTCAATTTACTTCATTATTTTGTGCTTCCAAAAAATCATTGTCAATTTCAAAAAATATTATTTTTGAGTTAAAATCGCGGTTTGCGAAATATTTAATAATTAGAATTTGTTTCGGAGATTATATTTGAATTTAAATTTAGAATTTGTTTCGGATATTTTATTTGAATTTAATGTAATCAGGTGAAGAAAAAATGTATGTTATACAAGTTAATTGCAACTATGTGAAATTTACAGACTTGGGCGACATGAATTACATTTCAAAATCGTTCACTTGTGAAATTTTTCTATATTATTAATAATTTTAGACATACGCTCACACTTCTAGGCTTAAACGCTTCCTTGGAAAATTTTCAATTTTGTCAATACCAGACATGGGACATAATTTCAATAAATGTGTATTTAATTACATGCCAATTACTTTTTTATGTTCAATTACATGTAATTGGTTGTAATTGCGTAATTGCCCTGTAATTAAATACCCAGATGTTGTTCCTAATCCCCATGTTTGGTATTAAACATTTTACAAATTTTCCAAGGAAGCGATTAAGCTCACATGTGTGAGTGTAGGTCTGATATTATTAATGATATAGAAAAATTTCACAAGTGAACGATTTTGAAATGTAATTGACGTCGCCCAAGTCTGGAAATTTATTAACATGATGCTTTTTAAAACTTACTAAATTTCATTAGGTTCATAAAATATTTATTTTTTAAAATTAATTATGCTCAATATGCTCAATAATGTTCAATTTTTGATAAACAATTCTTCACTTAAACTTAATATGTCAAAAATATATGGTCTTTATTCGGTATTCTGCTTTTTCTATTTGTCAACCATCTACTATTAAATAAGCTTAATTAACACTCAATAAAAATATAATTTTTAAAAATTTTGGGGATACTGGATAATTGTGCAAAAAACTATATTT
Organism: Delia radicum; assembly: GCA_021234595.1. Taxonomy (NCBI): domain Eukaryota; kingdom Metazoa; phylum Arthropoda; class Insecta; order Diptera; family Anthomyiidae; genus Delia; species Delia radicum. The sequence continues at coordinate 7,156,903 of CM037853.1, read as the reverse complement.
TTGCAAAAAAAAAAAATCGAGAAAATTTATTTTACATTGAAATGTTTTGCAGAATAATTTCGGCGGCTTCTGATAGCACAGAAACATAAAATAGTATCATGATGATGATAATTTCTACACAAAGAACATTTTAGTGAACGAAAAATAATGAAAATGGTTTGTAAACTAATGTAACTTTTCTTAACAGAGTAAACTTTAAACTTGTGTTTTAAGAGAAATTACACAGGAGGACAAAGTCATACACTCACATAACAAATTTTATTGTCTCAACAGAATTTCATTCAACTGAATTGCTTCGGTTGCTGCAACCTTGTTAATTCGTAAGACCATATATCTGCAAAGTTTGGTTAAAAAATCTCCATCGAATCTATGACCTGCCTATAATACGTTAATAAAACAAAATTACGTTAAATAAACATAATTTTTCTTAGTATTCATACGAGTTTATTCGATTTAAGACCGAAATTTTCATCCGCCTCCGACATTCTTTGAAACAAATTATTTGTGGCACATTTTATTAGGCTTTGACAAATTCAGTAAAAAAAAATAAATTAAGTAATGAATTGAATAAAAATCTTTATGATTTGAATCGTTCCTTATAATAATAATAATAATAATTGGTCTCACAAATATGTAGATATAAAATCTATATCTACTACTATATCTAATTTGAAGATTTCGATTGCCATTTTTATAATAGAACAGTTGTTATGAAAGAAAAAAATAAATTGGGAAAATGACAATTCGAGTCTATATTTGGAGCGACTTCTTTTTAGGACATTGGACATTTTCTGAAAATTGCTTATTTTTTAGAAAAATTTTAAAATATTTGAATGTTTTTATTAAAGTTTACTTAGTTTTTGGAAAAATATTACTTACATTCGATTAGACAGTAATTATCTATACGCGAAAAAAAAATATTTTATGTAACTTGATCCATATAGGGTTAATTATTACACTTTTGGCCAAACAACGCCCACTAGGAAATTTACAGAATAACACCATTTATAATCAGACAATAGCACTTGAATTTTATTAGAAAATTATTATCTGTAATTTTATTCAAACAATTGTTAACCCTTAGTGGCCTGGGGACACAAAAACCCACGAATCTTAATTTAAATTAGGACTACAAGAAAATAATATAAAGCCTTTCAATGGTTAAAACCCCATTTTTCCACTTGATTAAAATTATTATTTTTGAGTAACTTGATACATATAGGGGTAATGTTTTCACTTTTCACCATAAAAGAGCCATTGGGAAATTTACAGAATAATTTTTTTCAGGTTTTTATTACATTTGGATATGTGGTAGAGGGTACTTACCTAACGAACAATCATTTAAAAAAAAAAGTTTTATACTCCCAATCTTATTTTTAAGGGCTAAAAAGGTGGAGTTATTTAAAAGACACCCTTAAAAATAAAATTTGACTTATAAAGAATTGTTCTTTAATGGTTTAGCCTCAATCCATATTCGAATTTAATAAAAACCTGAAAAATGTTATTCTGTAAATTTCCTAATTGGTCTTTTATGGTGAAAAGTGAAAATATTAGCTTTATATGGATCAAGTGACAGAAAATAATAATTTTTGATCCATTTAAAGGCTTTATACTCTTTTTTTGTAGTCATAATTTAAATTAAGATTAGGGTTAAATATTTTTTGAACAAAAGCAAAGATAATAATAATACTCTAATAAAATTTAAGTGCTATTGTCCGAAAATTATAAAAGGTGTTATTCTGTAGATTTCGTAGTAGGTCATTTTTGGCCGAGAGTTTAGAACTTAAACCTATATGGTTTTTATCAAGCGGAGTTTTTTTTTATCAATTTAAAGACTTTACAATCTTGTAGTCAAACTTAAAATTAAGTATCATTTGTCTTTTTTGACCATAGGAAACTAAGGGTTAAAGATTTTTTAAATAAAAGCAAAGATAGTTAATGTCTAGCCGGTCAAAAATCAACATATATCCATACATTTATGAACATGTATGAACTCACTCATGCTCATATATGTAAGTTAATAATATGTTTGTTTTGTTAGTTAGTTTTGTTAAGGACAATGTCCTCATTTTGTTAACCGTTTTAATAAAACACCGTTGGGATTTGTGATTAGTAATAGAGTTAATCTTTATTTTTTCATATTTCTTATTATACCCTCAACATTACTTAAAAAGTGCTGCCACTGTGTCTGCGCTTTTTAGAACAAAAAATGCTCATTAAAATTTATCCGGTATTAACCAATCACAAAATGCAATATCGGATTACACTTATCAAAATTAGGTGATATTTGCCAATCGCAAAATAGCAAGCAAAAAGGTAAGAAAAAAAAACAAACTGTAATGTGAGACAAATTGGCAGTAGGGGTATTCGCCATTTACCCCAATTAGTATGGGTAATCACCTAGCATTGCTAACTTGTATGAAATGAGTCGAGGTCATACATGTATGTCCATTAGGCCGGGTCGATTTGTATTGAGGCAAAAAAATCGCTCAACGTTCAAGGAAAATCGTATTCTAGGGATCAAAATAAGAAACTTTGCCGAAGGAACCATACCTCTAAAACGAAGTCTGATGTCCCGACTTTTGACCCGTAGGTTCAAATTTTGAAAAAGCCCACTTTGATATTTCAGAATGTAGGAGGAATCTCTCCAAGATTATGGGAGATACTTCTTCTCCGGGAGACGCGCTAGCAGATTAATGCATAAATCAACATTCTAGGGGTTAAAATTTAAGTTAAAAGAGGGCCTTTTTAGCCGTGTTTTTTTTAGCAAAATGTAAAAATCTCGGGATAGAGATATTTCAGAAAGTAGGAGGAGTCTTTCCAAGATTAGGGTCTCTATTTCTTCTCCGGAAGAAATAGAGTATAAATATATTCGATCCGGTTGGATTCGATTGGGGCACTCTAAATGGGTCAAAGTGGGATTTTTCAAAATTTCACCCTACGGGTCAAAAGTCGGGACATCAGAATTCGTTTTAGAGGTATGGTTCCTTCGTCAAAGTTTCTTATTTTGATCCCTAAAATACGATTTTCCTTGAACGTTGAGCGATTTTTAAATCGACCAGCCCTTATGTCCATATACCACCATATAGGATTCATAAATGTTATTAAGAGTTCATATGTGATCTTATATATAAATATTATATTAATTTTCGTTAATGTACACATATGACCATGTATGGAAATGTATAGACATGTATGATTATATATGTAAATGTTACCTCAATTTTCGTTAATGTACACAGATGAACATTTATGATTCCTCACATGAACATATTAGAATGGTTTATGAACACATATGAGTCATGCATGTGGACATGTACGAAGCATGTCTGTTCATGTATGATTCCACATATGTTAATTTTTAACAGAGTAATCAAATTTAAGTGATATTTCTTTGAAAACTATACAGACTTTGATAAAAACATTAAAATTTTATTAAATTTCTGATAAAATAAGTAATTTAAAGAAAATTTCCTGAAAAGTAGTCGGTCCAAACACAAACTCGAATTATCGTTCGTATCTTAAATAACAACTATTATATTATAAAAACAGCAATCGACATCTTTAAATTGAGCATTTTTAAAAATCCAATTTCGAAGCCATAGTCTATATTTCTTTATTGGAATATTTTCCTAGCAAAGAAGCTATAGAGTTTTTGTTTTCAAATTTATTAATTGACCACTTTCAGGAATGTGTTGATAGATCTATTTGGGGAATTTTCTAGGTTCCCATCATCAGAACACGTTTTGAAAGAAGTGACAATCCCATGCAAAACATCAAACAATCATATAACCTAGTTTTCCCACTAAATAAGAACTAATTTATGAGCTTGAAGTTAAAAATTATCAGCATTGATCAAACTTGTTGGTTATGTGCAAGGTCTATCTTTGGTAGATATTCAATACATGTTTTTTATTTTTTCCATTTTATTTTCACACTTGTTTTGTTTAAAAACAAAAACAAAATGTAAAGGGCATCGAACTTGAATAATTTTCATTTTTTCATTTTCATTGCACAATTAAAGGTCGAAAAAACATAATTTTTTTTTTTAATAAAAATTATATAAAACTTGTATATTAAAAAATCTTTAAAACTAATTTTTAAAAAAGACGCTTTTGCATTTTTATCAAATTCATTTTGGGTTAATTATATCCGATAAAGTCAGAATACCATATCTGAATAATTTTGTGTATAGTTATTAAATGAATAAATTTAATAAAAAATAAATTTTTTCGAGAGTTATAATTTTGAGAATTTTTAATAATAATACACTTTTTTACCGAAAAGGCCATTTTAAGAATACCTTCGGGAAGGGGTAACGATTTCAAAAAAAAAAATTGATTTCTTCCCTTTGTAACCATTTGTAATAAAACTGGTGGATGTAAAGACAAATCTATTTTTAAGGGACACCCTAATATAGATGACTGCGTTAAATTTGAATGAAATATCCAGTTCCATTAAAACTTCGTTTAAAACTTCTTTTAAAACTTCGTTCTTAATTAGTGTAGGTCATAAGGTCAACTTTTAATTTCCTATAACGTTTTAAAATAAAAATTATATAAATTGACCAAATAAACAATTAATAGTTAATTCCAGGTTAGAGGTAATGTTAAAAAAATTTACGCCAACATCATTAAAAACCGTTCAATGCGAATAAAACAAAATTTAAAAAACCAGAAAAAAAAAACATAATATTGAAAATGAAAACAAACAACAACCAAAATGAAATTAAAAGTGTTAAACTTGCGTTAACTAAAGAAATTATCAAAAGTGAATGAATGAGCGATGTTGGTAACCAATAAATAATAAAAATTAAATTTAACAAAAAGCGAAAAAAAATGGCAAAAACTTAAATTTTGGCTGGATTTAAAACTAGCTTGGCTTGATGTTTTTTTTTTTGTTTTTTTTAGCATCAATATGATAATTTTACGGAACATGTTGAGAAGCTTAAAAATTTGATTTAAAAGTTTTTTTTTTTTTTAACCTCATAGCCGGTCTTTTTCATTTGCAAGTAAATAACAAAAGCTACCAGCCATCAGATGAGCAAGCTATGAAAAAAAAAAATAAATAAAAAACTTAAAGATGTCTAAAGAAAAAACACATTAAAACAACAAATAAATTTACCTTTTATGGAGAAGATACATGCTGGAGGAGTGAGGTGAGCACGCGTCGACCTTGAATACGTAAAATGTTAAACCAGAAAAGAAGATGAAAATAAGTTGTTATAAGAAAAAAAAAAATATATAAAAATATATATACAAACTAGTAGCTGAAACAACAAATACAGCAATTTCAATTTAGCGCTTTTTGAACAAGTTTTAACATAAGCTTTTGGAGGATAACTTTTGTATATTAAAATTCGATCTTTTAATTAAATTGTAAACTTTTAAGGAAATTCTAGTAAAAGTTTTAACAATTTGCAACTATTTAATTTATTTAGCTTCGATTTTTAAAATAACAAGACATTTTTTCTACTTATTAATGTGTTGCTTTCTCTGAAAAGGGGTAGAGTAGAGAGGTGAAAGGTGGGGAAAGATGAAGGGCTTTAAACAGGGAAACACTGTAATTACGCGAAATGATAAGTCTTGCAACAATTGTTGCTTACCACCTGATGGAGAGTTGGTGAACTCCAAAAAGCTTAAATACACTCAAAAAATAAGTTAGTAGAAAAGTTAGTAAAACGTCTTGTAAATCAGGTATACTATTTTTTGGCAAATTTTTTGCTAAAATCGTGTTTTCAGCTAAACTTTTTGTTATACTTATTCAGCACTTAACTGTTTTATACTAATGCTTTACTAATATACTAATGTTTTACTAATTAATTTTGCTAAAAAAAATTGTGCTGATAAGCACATTAATAGTGTGGACGACAACCAGATTGAAAGATATACGCAGATGTCGCAGCATGTCAAGATGTAGTAGAGAAGAGGAAAATGATACTAAAAAGTACAACTCAAATAAGACATATACAAAAATCAACCATGGAAGATTTTTGTATCTGTTTTGTCATACATAAAACAAAATTGAGGATTAAAACAACTTAAATTTTGCGTTGTCACCGGCTTTTGAAAACAATTGTCTATTAGTTAAATAAAAGACAAAATAAAATATTTAAATTGAATATGTATTTCTAAACTAAATGTTTATAGATTAATAATCTAGTGTGGTCAAATTGCAAACAAACATATACAGACATGTACACAGAATAAAACGAAAGACAAAGACACACATCTTAGGTAGATTTGTATGGTTCCTTTTTCTTATTTCAAAAAAGGGTTGTTTTTTCGTTTCGTTTGTTTTTGTTTATTTTTTCGTTTAGTTTCGATAATTATAGAATTATCTTCGGTAGTTGCGTCCTTTAAAAGATAGCATCATTTAGACAACCATTGATGTAAGTAGTTGAAAGAAAATTTTTGTTATGTTATATATATTTATTTCCATATATTTTCAGATATTAAATTAATTCATGTCGTCAAAGTTGGAAAATGAAAATTTTTATGTTTCGTAATTATTGTAAATTATTTTTAAAAGAATCACAAAAATATGTTTTATGATTTTCAGCAAATAAATTAACTAAATTAAAATTTTTCTACAAATTTTTTGCGTTTTTTTCAGTCTACTAAAATTCAGCAAAAAATTTATTAATATTTAGCAACGCTTTCTTATTTCTAATCCACTAAGTGTTAGCAAAACTTTTGCTGAATCTACTAATTTTGTTGCTAAAATTCAGCTCGCTGATTTTCAGCAAAAGATTTTGCTGGCATTAGCAATTCTTTTGCAAGCACCCTCCTGACTAAAATTTTGCTGACTCAGCAAAATTTTTTGCTGACTTTACGAACTTTTTATTTTGAGTGTAGATTTTTAGTTCATAGCTCTGATTCATTACTCTACTTTGGTGGGATTAAAAGTTTTTATAAAAAATAAGTCCAGCATCTTAGAAATATCGGAAAGCTAGGGGTTGGGACATCGTTTAAAAGGTCATAACTAAACTAAGGATATTATGTACGTAAAGACAACAGCAAATGTACACTCAAATGAAAAAGTTAGTAAAGTCAGCAAAAAAATTTGCTGAGTCAGCAAAATTTTAGTCAGGAGTGTGTTTGCAAAAAAATTGTTAATGTCAGCAAAATCTTTTGCTGAAAATCAGCGAGCTGATTTTTAGCAACAAAATTAGTAGATTCAGCAAAAGTTTTGCTAACACTTAGTAGATTAGAAATTAAAAAACCATTGCTAAAAATTAATAAAATTTTCGCTAAATATTAGTAGTCTGAAAAAAAACTCAAAAAATTTGTACTTTAGTTAATTTATTTGCTGAAAATCATAAAACATATTTTTGTGATTCTTTTTAAAATAATTTACAATGCGTTACAAAATATAAAACTGTTCATACCTCCCAAATTGACGACATAAATTAATGTAATATCTAAAATCAATAGAAATAATTATATATAACATAAACGAAATTATCTTTGAACTACTTACATCAATTATTGTCTAAATGATGCTATCTTTTAAAGGAACGCAAATGCCGCAGAGAATAGAAACGAAACGAAAAAATAACAAAATATAACTTATACAACCCTTTTTGCAATAAAAAAAAGGAAACAGAAAAATCCTCCTAAGATGTATGTCTTTGTCTTTCGCTTTAGTCTGTCTACCTATTGCGTATTTGTTTGTAATTTGACCACACAAGATTATTAATGTATATAAACATTTCGTTTACAAATACATATTTAAGCTTTATTAAATTCAAATATTTTATTTTGTCTCTTATTTAATTAAACGACAATTACTTTCACAAGCCAGTGACGACGCAAAATTTAAGTTGTTTTAATACACAGTTTTGTTTTATGTATGAAAAACAGATACAAAAATCTTTCATGGTTGATTTTTTTATATTATGTCTTACTAGAGTTGTACTTATTCACAATGGACCGTATTGGTCTCCAAGTGGAGATGTGCCCTTGGGCATATAACCCTTCCTAACCTTCCTAACCAAGAGTTGTACTTTTTAGTATACTTTTCCTCTTCACTACTACATCGTGACATGCCACGACATCTAATTCATTCTGAGAATATCTTTCAGTCTGGTTGTCGTTCACACTATTGATGTGCTAATCAACACAATTTTTTTAGCAAAATAAATTAGTACAACATTAGTAAAATATTGGTAAAACATTAGTTCAAAACAGTTAAGTGCTGAATAAGTATAACTAAATATTTAGTTTAAAACATAATTTTAGCAAAAAATTTGCTGAAAAATAGTATACCTGTTTTACAAGATGTTTTATTAACTTTTCTACTTACTTATTTTTTTGAGTGTAGTCAAAAATATATGAATTTTCTCTTGAAGAATGGACGGCTAACATTTCATTTAATTAAACTAACATTTGTCATTTGTTTTTAATATTCAAAAAATTACTAACAATTGTAGTAAAAATGAACCATGTTATGTTAGTAAAAAATAAACAAACATTTAAAAAAATACGACTGTAAAAAATTGATGTAAAGTCATAAAACAATCATTTGATGTGGTTAGTTTTTTGAAATTAACTACAAGATTAGTAAAAGATTTAATTTCTTCTACAAATGACTGACATTTACATTAAAAATAAAGAAACTGTATTACAGCCCAAACAACTAGATATTTTAAAAGCAAAAGCTCCCTGAGTGTAGTGAAACCAAAAAAACAGCTCAAAAACAATGTTTTAAGCGCTTAAAAAAAGCTCTAAAAACAGTAAACTAAGCCGTTATAATTATAAAATATACTGCAAATTTAAAAAATTTCATAATTTTTTTTTATTTAAATTATTACTACAAATACGATTTATATATAATTTCTTTCTTGGAACTTCGTCAGTCCAATAAAACTGTAATAGATAAGTGTTTTTTCTTAAGCTTCAAAATTCAAATTGGTTTAAAAAAATATTTTGATAGACCAATATGTTGTGGCCTCAGTCTTTTAAATTTAAAATAAAAACTTTAAAATACTGAATAATAGAAAAAAGCTCTGCCTATTATGGAGGCTCTAGCTTTTCTAAAACTTCGGGTTCTGATGAGATCTTTAGCCAGATCGAAATATGTACTAGTATCAACCTAGCTAATATGTTTGATTTGCTTTATTTTTGTAAATATACGGAGGTTTAAAGCTCGTTATAAATTGAAAATAACAAAAAATTTTAATTTTTAAAGAATTAAGTAAAAAAATAAGCTTATATTTACATAATAAGCTATACACACACAATAAGTTAGTTGGAAATCGATTAAAAAATATAAAAAATCATTTGGCTGAGAGTATTTTTTCCGAACAGGAATTCCAACCAATAATTATGGTTCCGATCAAACTTTAGAGACGTCAATGTGGAAATACGTAAAAGAAAGTTTGGATGGATTGGGCACATACTACGAAAACCGCCTACAGAAGTATGTTGCCAAGCCCTTGTATACAATCCCCAAGGTTCAAGAAGACGTGGACGGCCAAACTCATCTTGGAGAAGATCTACGTTGAATGAAATCAACAGTGTCTCTGAAAGTAGGAGCTTCAGCAACATTGGTGAACTTCGAGAAGTAGCGTCAAGAAGACAAAGATGGAAGTTATTTATAGACAGCCTATGCCCAGTATAGAGGCAGTTCTTTCAACATCAAGAACAAGGCTTATTATTATTATTATTATTTGGCTAACAATAAATTGTACCGATTACATACTTTCTTTGATTAAAACAGTCAAAATTTTTATAATCAATGGTTTTGTAATACAACCAAAATGTATGCAATGATACTTTAATAATTTGTAAAACCAGCCAATACTGATTTAAAAATGTCAATATATATTATGAATTTTTTTTTTTTTTGATTTAAAAACAAAAAAAATATATACACTCACAAGAACTTTTAAATAAAAGTTCAACAATTATTGAAAAATTTAATCGGTAAAGTTGTTTCAATGGAATATACAATTAAGTTATCAAAGAAACATATTTTTTAACTTTCTGTCTGCTATTCAATAAAATAATCGAATTTTCGGTAATAGTTAAAATATTTAGTTAAAATTTTGTATTTAAAACAAAAAGTTGTTATATTATATTGAGTATTGAAATAAACGAAAACAATCTCTTGTTTTTATCGATTTTGTCAATTAATTTTGCAACAGTTAAAAATAAACTAAAAAATACATTTGTTTTAAAAGAAAAGTAAGTAGTCATTTTTTTAACTGATTTTCAATTAATTTAATGTGTATATTTCAGTAGTCTTTACGGAAAGAATATTGTGGGTGTATCTACGTTGAACAAAATTAAGAACTACACAGAGAAAACAGACTTTGTAGCAGCAATCGTATTTGTTGTCAATCGAATGCAACGGTACGAATAATCTGACAAAATCAGAAAATTCGATGTAAATAGATATATTTTCCTAAAGCTTGATCATAAACTAGCTAGTCATTAGAATTCGGGCATAATGTGGCTAAAATTACCGATGTGCATTGACATTACCTGTATAACTAAAATAACGTTATCCTTAAAATACCGTTACCGAAAAAACTGACAAACCGTTATGCCTTAAATAACGTTACCGAAATAATTAAAATAACGTTACCGCTAAAATACCGATACCGAAATATATAAAATACCGATAACGCTAAAAACCGTCAATGAAATAACTGAAATATAGTTACCCCTAAAATACCGTTACCGAAATAAACGAAAATAGCGTTACCCTTATGGATACCCGCATTGAATCGGTTACTATCTATTGCTTTGTAAGCAGTAGGTTGTGGGATCGAGCCCCTGCGAAGGCAATTCAAAATGATTTTTTAAAATTCCTAATTTCTTTTTTTTTTTTATGTATTTAAAAATCTATTTTTAGGCATATCACCTAACACTCAGCAGGTGCCCGAAATGTGTAAATACGTCACCGCCAATGACAACGCCATGTTAGAAATATATGTCCCTTTCAAATAAAATGTACCTTTGGACATAACCTACGTGTAGTACGGGACATTTCCCTTTGCTCGTAGGGTTGTTAGTTGTAAACATATTGTATTAAAATATAATATTTGGTCAAAATGACCGAAACATAAATATAGAGAAAAGCCAAATAAATTTTCCATTACATTTGTTAACATTAATAAAATTATTGACGAAATAAATATAATAAAACTAAATCTTACTAGAAACTGGCAGTTTTAAACAAAGCTCCTAAATTTATTTTTCACAACTGGGTCAATTTGGCCCAAACGGGCAGAAGAGTTAATAAAATATACAAAATAATTTTTATTTTGCCTTTTTTTTTTTTTTAAAGTTGACATTACTGTCTAAATAACCTAATGGCAATTTAATGAGATGAGACAGTAATGCCGTGTGTTTAGAATGTAGATTATCTTTAATCTAAGTTTAACTCAGTTTGTAATTGGAATACTGCTATTGGAATTTTATTTATTTTGCTTTATTTCAGTAAAGACCGAATTTCAGAACCTGGAAATAGTTGTTCCGACAAATGTTTGTTAATAAAATTGAAAATCGTGGACAAAATTCGTTGTCGGTGTAGCTAAACGAAGTTTAACTGACATCGCAAAAACTAGGCCTAAGAAGTTGTATTAGAAAATTATGGCTTTAAAGAACATGTTTTATAACATAAAAAAGTTAGATTGTTGGGTTCTTGTTTTTTGTTTGTTTGTTTGTTTGTTTTTTTTATTACATTGAACATGTATGACTTAATATTATTAACCATAAATCGGTGTTACAATCAAATCAAGGGCTTAAATGACGAGCTTTATACAAATCGATAATAAAAAGCTAATAATAACTCTAAACATATTACCATAAATAGACATGTTTTGATTTGGTTTTTACCAACATAGTTTTGCTGAATACACTAAACCAGTTGTCATGTAAACGGTTTTCATTATTTTCTGTTTGTTTATTTAATTGTAGTTTTTTGTTTTTTTTTTGTTAATAATCATCCATTTATCTAATTTGATGCATTTAATACTCAACATTTATGTTGAATGTCAGGGACATTTTTAACACGATCTTAATCAGCCACCATACACGTTTTGCTGACGTTGATGCTGCTAGAGCCATTAGGCTTGCCAGATACTTATACTTTCGTTATCCCCAAACAAATAAAAAAATATCCCCAAAAAAATGCATAATCAAAAAAAAATTTAGAATAAAGTAGTAGAGTTCAAATTCTTTATTTAACTTGCTCCCATTTACTAGTCCTGCCAGATATTTTTATCGATATCAAATCAACAAAAATCCCCGAATTTAACACTGCAATTTTTTAGTTAAGTCAAATTTATTTGGCTTTTAAAATTGGCTTTTAATTAAGAGAAATATCATTGCAATCTTCACCATTTTCCATTGTATTTCAGAAGTTATTAATTGTATTTCAGAAATTACCAATTGTATTTAAAAAATTAATAATTGTATATCAGAAGTTATTAATTGTATTTCCGAAATGATCAATTGTATTTCAAAAATTAATAATTTTTAATCTACCAACGGTAGACCTTACACACAAACAAAAAGTTTTGAATTTATTTTTTGATCAATGGTGTTAATCTTTAACTTCGAGCTCATATCATAGTTCTCATTTAGTGAGAAAACTAGTTTATATGAATGCTTGATGTTTTGCATGGGATTGTTACCTCTTTCAAAACGTGTTCTGATGATGGGAAGCTAGAAAATTCCCGAAATAGATCTATCAACACATTCCTGAAAATGGTCAATTAATAAATTTGAAAACAAAAACTCTACAGATTATTTGTTAGAATAATATCCTAATAAAGAAATATAGAGTATGGCATCGAAATTGTGTAATTTTGATTAATAATTTTATATCAGAAATTGTATTTCAGAGATTATCAATTGTAGTTTAGAAATTATATTCCAGAAATGTTTATAAGTTTTTTATTATTTCTTCTGAAATACAATTGATAATATCTGAAATACAATTGAGAATATCTGAAATACAATCAAAAATTTCTGAAATACAATTAAAAATTTCTGAAGTACAATTGGTAATTTCTGAAAAGCAATTGATAGATTTTATAATACAATTGATAGTTTCTGAAATTAAATTTTTAACCTGAAATAAAATGGAAAACGGTGTAGTTCTGAAAATCAGTCAAATTCATAACAATGTTTCGTGCAATTTTTCGTAATTCTCAAACTTTTATATTTTTGCAAGGGATCCCTTTAACTTTTATTATATCTTTTAAAAACCCCATTAAATTTAAAGTACTTACAATTTCAGACGTTTCTTTATTAATAAAATTCAGATAAATAAAACTATTAGGTTCATACTTCTTTTTTAATCTTTAGATTATTCCTGTTTTTGTACATTAAACATGACGATTTATAAATACCCAAATTTTTATATAATACATACAATATTAATCTAAATTGTGCGCCCCGGTAGGCTAGTTGGTAGCGTGCTGGCTTATCAGTGCGGGGGTCGTGGGTTCGATTCCCACCAGAGGCACTGGTCTGTTTTCGCTACAACGCGCCAAAAGCCATAGTAGCTAGTGCTCGGTTAGGGTAATAGGATGTAATTTGTAATTATATGATTATTAATTAATTTTCTGACGGTTCTTATTATAGGAGTTGTAAACGACCCTTTATGTTTGACGGAAGTTTTCTAAACAATGGCACAGAAATGATTCAGAAAATGAAATAGGTTCGAACATTTTGTGAATAGGTGTATAGATTTTGTTTTTTAATTTTTGAGTCAAAAAACGATTTGTTTTGTATGAACAACGTTCACACAAAAATTTTAACTTTTAGTAATATATAGCTGATTTTTAATTTATTTAATCTTAAAGTTATTCGCTTAAATCCATATCAGTGATTTTCTATAAAAGTGGGCGTTGTGGTGTAATGGTAAGCGCGTTTGACTATTACACAGATGGTCCAGGGTTCGATTCCCGGTGACGATAACATCAATTTAGAAAAATAATATGTATGAGTTTTCTATCACTTATATGTATCGCTGCGTTCCCATAGCACTTAACCCCACTGAAGTAAAATAATGAATCAGGGCTAAGAAACAAAAACCTTCAATAAAATTCGCCAACTTTACATCAGGTGGCGAGCAACAACTGTTTTAAGACTTATCATCTCGCGCAATTACAGTGTTGCCATGTTTGAAGCCCTTCATCTTTCACCACCTTTCATCTATTCACTATCCCCTTTCCAAAGAAAGCAACACATTAATTAATAGGAAGAATTTCCTGAATGTTGCTTCTCTTTTTATAAAAAAAAAAATATAGGCTTTTACTTGACTGATTTTATAGTCAATCTGTACTCAATTAAAATATTTGTCAAACATTTGTAATATTCCCAAAAAATCCCATACATATTTTTGAAATTCCCCAAAAAAAAAATCCCCTGTCAACAATTGAAAATTTCTGTCCCCAAGACCAACAAAAAAATCCATAAATTTGGGGATAAAACTCCAAATCTGGTAAGCCTGATAGCCATCGACTCTTCCACTCACTCATCTTCTATGTTGATCACTCATTTATGTATATCTAACGAAAAACAAGCAAAAATATGGTTTTGCTGATCGTAACATAAATTATGCAGCATAACGAGCACAATTTGTCCATTAATGTCATCAATTTGTGACCATCTCTAAATAATCATTTACAGTTCACACAGCCATCACATTCATTCATACATATGAAATTACAATTTGATTTTACGTTAAAGATTTGTTAAATATACCCACTAATTGTGGTGGAATTTTACAGTCATTATTTAGGTTTGAATTTAAATTTAATACATGAGACTAATGAAAATGTTTCTTGAAATAATGAATAAATATATATCGAGTTATTGCTAAGCCTCCTAAATCGAGCTAAGAATAGTGTTTTTTAAAAAACACAAAACAAAAAAAAATCCTAAAAATAATTACACTAGAAATGTTACCTTGAATATAGCTTTCATATGATACTTGATTTCGTACACGCACAATATTATTACGTTAAAAACTACAGAAAATAAATATTAAATTTATTAAAACCACAACTTAAAAACGGACTTCTAATTTGATATTTATTTTTAAACATATTTTAAATAACCGATAAAAGTAGTAAAAACAACAGAAAGTCTTTTAAAACAATATTCAAGATTTATTGAACAAAAAGTAAAAAATTAAGTTTTTCAGTATGATTTTGATACTGAAAAGTTTTTTTTTGTGATTACAAAACATCACACATACACAAGTCATTGTTTGTATGTTTGAATATCTCGTAAATTCAATTGAAATAATTTTGTATTTAAATAAACTGTTTTTGTAAAAAATATTATTGGAATTATTGAACTTTTTTTTTTTTGAAAAAGAAAAAATAATATTCAAAATTTAACTGCCAATATTTAACTACTACCGATAGAACGTATATTTCTTTATTTACAGTTATATTAGTTTTTGTTTTTATATAAATCGATATTATTTTTATGTTAGTTTCAATTTATAACGAGCTTTCAACCTCCGTATATTTACAAAAATAAAGCAAATCAAACATATTAGCTAGGTTGATACTAGTATTTCGATCTGGCTAAAGATCTCATCAGAACCCGAAGTTTTAGAACAGTTAGAGACTCCATAATAGGCAGAACTTTAACAAAAAACCTATTAATAATCAATTTTGCTCCATTTAGTTTGTTTTTAAAACTACCGATAGAAAAACTTGAAAAATATATTTCCATGAAAACAAACTTTACGTGTAACTTTATAAATAAATTTGAATCGGTAACAGAATTACATTGTGAGTGTATATCTAAAAATATACACAGAAAAAAAAAATCATTCACAGAATGAATTTTTTTATAAACTGTATGAATCGAACCTGATTTGTTTTTCCCAAAACTTTTTCATTTATAGTATGAACTTGTTCATACATAATATAAAACCGAACCTGAATAAGTTTCCAAAAAAACTATTCATTCGAGTTATGAATGTGTTCATACATATTACGAAACATGTTTATAATATGTATGTACTAAATTTATCTATATTATGTTATTTTCATAATAAAAAATATTTTTTATCTATTTTCCCATTAAAGTATAATTTTTTTTTTAGATTTTATATGCATAATAACTGCATTTTTATTATTATTGTTTTTAAATACAAAAAATTGAAAATAAATAAATTAAATAATGTACATAAATTAAAAATTTGTTAAATAGAACAATACCACTATATCCCAGGAGAAAATACTCATGATTTCGGATCATAATTAGATGAGTTTTTTGAAACGCTTTACTGAAATGCTGCCTCGAGGAGGAGATATCGTAAGGACGAATTAATATATTTTTTTTTTGATTTATAAGCACTAAAGAGAGGTTCTAAATAGGACATCTTGAACAAAAATCATGGATTATATCAGCAATATAGCTAACGCTTCCACAAAATTTCCATTTTCCATGAGTACAATAAAATTCACCATTGGTTTTCGATTTATGCACACTTTTTAGGTGTACTATTAAATTATTCGCTGTTGTGCAAATTTCTTTGCACATAAAACACTTCATTTTTTTTATCTTTTTAAATTACCTACTTGTTAACAGCTTCTTATTTTCTTTACAAAGCACTTCTTTAACAACAAGAATTAAGAATAAATAACGATTTTTTATTATAAAAGAAAAATTTGAAACGTTTTTATTTCACAGAAAAAAAAATAAATGAAAATTAAAACAATTTTCTTCTGGCTTTCTAAGTTTTTAAAATTAAAAAAAAATAAAAAAGTTCATACGTATCATGAACTTGTTCATACATATTAAGAATTGAAATCAATGAAAGCAATTCGTTTTATTTATGAACAAAATTTTTTCTGTGTATGTAAAAAATTAAAAAAACACATAATTTTTTTCTTTTTTTTAACCCTAAATAATATGTTTTTTCCTAATTTATCGAAACGTTTTACCAACTTCTTCAACTGAAGTTAAACTGAAAAATAAAACATTTATTTAAAAACCACAACATAAATGAATAACTAACTACACTGATAATAATCTATGAAAAAGAATACGAAAAAATTTCAAAATTACAAAAACTTTTGTAAAATATACAAAAATTTGTTTATTTTACGAAAGTTTTTTTTTAGTTTTGACAATAATTTTGTATTTTTATGCATGAATTATTATTAGTGTATTTGATAATTTCGTGCAAATATCAGTTATACCTACATTTATATAAAAAAAACATTAATTAAAATGACAAATTTGAACTTTGGCAATAACTCAGAGTATAGAAAATTAATAAAAAAAAAAAAATTGCAAGTTGTAACATTTTATTGAATAAATGTTTTTACTTAAACAAATCTTTGTATGTTTTATATAAGGGGTTTACTAGATTTTTAAAAAAATTTTTTTTTTTCATGTTTCAATAGCTTGAACTTTTTTCAAATGTTATGAAAATTTTGCAGAAAAAATCACGGAAAAAAAAAAGTTACAGCTTGTTAAACAAACTCCTTGCCCTATATTTTACAAGATATTGAAAATCGAGTGCCACTGCAGAGCGGGTGGACCGATTTTCAATCGCTTTTTTCTTTTATTTTCTAGAGTAATAAAAAATCAAGTCCATAACGTAGAGATATTTTTAAATTTTTGCCTAGTATTTTTTTGAAAAATAAAAAAACAATTATTTTTTTTGGGTGTTTATTTCATTTTTGAGTTTACCCTCGTACCATTGTAATGCAATTGAAAATTTTTAAAAGCCGGCTACGTTAGGGACTAAAGAATTTATTCGTGTACGACAAATAAATTAAAATTTTTTTGAGTACCCAGGGCTTTACGGTGGCAACCGATTTTGCTTTTAAAAAATGTCTTATAATGAAATAATTACCGGGGTTGCCATGGTAGTTGGAATTCTAATTTTCTAACTATAATTTTTAGAATAATGTCTAGTATTGTGTTTTTATATCACAAAAGGAAGTTTTTGAATAAACCAATTATTTTTTTTTTTATAATATCTTAAATATTGTGGTTTTTATTGATTTCTAAAGCTAGTACACCCCTTAATGTTCATATACGATTAAGCTTCATATTCACCATGTTTCGTTAGCTACTAACTGCGACTTTAACTGTCAAGTTTTTTGGTGTTTTCTATATCAAATTTAAATTTAGCTTTTCATACAATTTTAATGGGACATTTAATCAGGCCTAAGTATCTAATATGGTAGTATTGCATTACTGAAATTAAATTTGCAACAGTTGTGTGTGATATTCTAAATATTACAGTGCTAACTTAAAAATTTCCAATTATAAATTTCATGTTTTATTAAACGATTTATTATAGTAACATCATATTTAATAACACTGTGCAACAAAATCTGGGTCACTGTTTTTTTCAGATCGCCCAGTTGTTTATTTTTTCACTTTTTAACCCTTTTTTACCACGTTCCTGGCCAGAAATTCATAATTTAGCATATCAGTGAGTTAGGTCATATTCGAAGGAAACTGTATTTAAACTTTCAAATTTCTAGTCAAAAGAATTTTGGGCAGGCCTCCAAAGGAGGATTGTTCCACTCTTTTGTATCATCTCTTTTTTGAATTATCAAATATTGCCAGAATTTCATTAAAGATCATTTTAATTTAAAAGTTAATTGCAATTTTATTGAGAAAACGTCTAAAACATGGAAAAAATCAAAAAAAATAAAAATAATATCAATGGCCCACTTTAGTGAATATTATGAAAATTTAAGTTTTCACATTTTTGTTTCATTCATTTATTTAATTTGTTTATGGAATCAATTAGTTAGATTAAAATTGTGAATAAAGTTCTTACTGTTTACAAAAATTCGTCTTGAAAAATTCCTTGAAACTTGTTTTTTTTTATTTACATTTCATGTTTAAGAAAAATTATACTTAAAATTGCGTTTTTTTTTGCAACGACAAAATAAGACAAAGGAAAGTGTGTGCATTTCAAATAAATGGTAAAATTAGGCAATATGGGTAACAACATTTTTAACCCATTTTATACCACTCATCGATCCCGTGGAAATATTTTTGACTACATTTTTGGGAAACTTCGAAAAATGGAATGCTATCCCAATAAGCTTTTTCTGGAGTTTTTGTATACTTATTGCGCCCTCTGTGGTATTTGCGATTTAAATTTAAACTTTGGTGCTTAAAGGGTACTTAAAGAGTAGTTGATTTTTTTTTTTTTAATTATAATTTTTATTTATCAATAAGGCAAATATCTTTTAGACTGCAATATACAATTTTAGCTATTCAATTTTCACGATTTTTGAAATTTTTTTGAAAATATTGGCGTTTTAGGCAATTTTCCAAAATTGTAATATGGCAACACTGTCTAATCGATTTTAAATTTTTTTTCATTTGTTGAAAGAAAATAGCAAATTTTTCACATTAAAAAAAAAAATAAAGTAATTTTCTGCATATCTAAGTTTTATAAGTTCGAAAAGTTTCTTTTGAAAATGATATAAAATTGAAAATTTTGTTATTGTCTTACAAGCTTATTCGGGCAAACTATTCTGGTTGCACTGTTGAAAACTTTAGATTTAAAAGATCAAGTAGAAACCCTCAGATGATGTTTCATTATATAAATTCTCCTATATACACTAGGGTGTTTAAATTACTCGGGTTTGGTTTTGTAAAAGATTAACTCGATTTTGAATTTTTTAACTTACTAGATTAGTCGAGTAAGATTTTAAAATTATACGAGTAACTCGAATAATTTCACTATTTTTATTTCATTAAGTTTTCCTTAAAATTCATAATAACACACAAAATCAGGAATTCCGAAATGTATTTTATCAAAATTTAAAAAAATATGTTGGGCAATTAATTTAAAATTAAAAAAATATTCTAATATATTATACAATTGAGAGGTTTTACATTATTTTCTTTTGTTTCTATAAAGTTCGAGTTGAAGAAAACCTTAAAGATATAACTTATAAAATTTTTTCGCAAATATCAAAAATAATATGACATTAGACCGCATGTCCTCGGAAAAATATTGAATAAAAATTATATAAATTACATAAACTTTTAATTTATTTGATTAAGTTGAATATAGATCCGAATTGAAGAAAATAGTAAACGGCCCAATACGAGCTGTAACACCAACAAATGTTGATGAGTTAAGTACAATTCGAATCTTGGAAAAAAATTACCACAATTGCGATTTTTGCGATTTTTATTTTTTTTTTTGAATATTTAGATACTTAAAAATTTCGCTAAATTTATGGAAATTGGACTTTTTGGTCTTACATTTTTTTATAGTTTCGACCCTTTATTGGGGTATAATAATGTATGTAATTGTTCAAGGATATTTCAAAAATATCTTTACAAATTGCAAAATATTTGATATTTTAGGCATTGGTCTCGGTGCAGAAAATTTTTCTCTAAAATTACCAAAGACAAATATTTTTTATAAGTACAGTATTGCCTATATAGTGGCGCCACGTAAAAAAGTTATAGCCCTACTACACATATTGTTATAATATGTAAATTAACACGGTATCTGACAAATTGCTCTATATTTTATACTATATACGTTCATATTGAAAACCAAAATTTGTTTTTAAAATTTGTATAAAATTTGAAATTCAAAAACTAAAAAAAAAACGAAAATATGTTTTTTGGGGCTCAGTGTGAATGTAGTTTTATAAAAAAGAAAATAATTTTTTAAAAATACTAAAAATTTGAGTTTTTTTTATAAAATAGAAACTGAAATGGAACATATATTCATTTATTCGATTACACTGTACAACACAAAAAAAAATTACAAGGTCCGACCGACAAATTTTGATAGAAGAGGCAAAAAAAAAAAGACACGTGTATCGGCGTTTTGAAAGTTTACATCTGGGTTTCATTTTAGGGGGAGGTAAAGTTTCCCCTAAATGCACATTTTGTATTGTCAATCGGCATAGAAAATCGAGTACAGCTTACGTTTAAAGTATATAGTGTGTTAAGCAAACTTATGTAAAATATTACGGAGAACATTTTTGTGGAATATGTTAACCCTCTAACTCCTCAAGGTAAGGGTATTTTTTGTCCTTCTTTTAAAAAACAGCAAAAAACACCATTAAAACGGGGATTTAAGGGGTTAAAATGTTCCGCAAAAATATCCGCCGTGAAATTTTACTATAAGTCCCTGAATACACCAAAACGGAAAATTCAACCAGAAAGTCAGCAATAAGACACAACAAAAGAGAGCTTATTGTTAATTTCGCATTTATTAAGAATTTTATTTTAAAGTACCCCAAAAATTCAGCATGAAAAAAAAAATAGTTCAAATTTCACTATTATTTTACCTCCTATAGCAAATTTGGATAGGAAGTATTCATTAATTACATTTTTTTTTAGCTATATGCAATTCCACTTCATTATCATACATTGTCCAGCATATTGCAGCGATAAGCAAATGAATGCTTTTGCCTTTATAGCGTTCTTCAATGGGTGCGCACGTCTGGTTCTCAAAGTAATCCATATGGGAATTTAAAAAATGAACGCCTAGTTTTTCAAAAGCTCTAAGCATGGTGTCTACGTATATTCGAGCAATAGGAGACCGATTTTGCATAAGACATTGAATATTACTTCCTTAATGCTTTTCCACGAATTAAGCTCAATTGATTAGAGCATTTCGTCGAAGTCAGCGTTTTGCATTAGCTTTTCTTCTTGACCGACAAAAACACCTGTTGTATGATACCAATTTTAAGGCTTTTAACAAGAACAACGACTTGAAGAACACATACATACCTTCTTTAATGTTAGCTTCGCTTAATTTTGGAAACATTGTTTTCAGAAAATTCAATGCTGATCCATTTGTATCCAGACATTTAACAAAGTTTTTTACCACATCAAGTTTGATATGCAATGGGGGTAAGATAGTTTTTTCAGTTGATGAACGATATTGTGCTCTCCTAATGTTCCTAATGTTATAACAAATGCGACAGCAATGCTTCGGCGTCCACAGTTCATCCGAAAAAACTTCTAGCTCAAAATACCTTTTATAGATGTCTTCAACTTTACTATTGAAAAACGTAACTTTATATTCCGATATAGTATGTTTACCGCAGATATAGCAAAACAAATCGTTTTTCCAAACAATTGAACATTTTCGCCAAAACAAATCTTACGCGCTAAGTTTAATTGCTTACTTTAATCTTTTGTTATTTTTTAAGTAAAACACTCTAATTACAAAACAAATTATGTCCACAATATATGCACCGCAAATTGACATGTTTTCAGTAGAATAAGAAATATAGCACTTGATTTTTGATTTAATTTTATTTTTGTTTTTTTTTTTGTTTTTGTTGTAATGTAACGGATCTAATCTGCCAAAGAACAGCTGGCAATCTATATACTTATATATCTATGAATTTATAGGTCGGTGTACAGTGTAATGAAGTGGTATTGCCTAGAGCTAAAAAAAGTGTAATTCATGAATACTTCCTATCCAAATTTGCTATCGAAGGTAAAATAATAAAGATATTACTGATTTTTAGTGAAATTTGCACTATTTTTATTTTCATGCTAAATTGTTGGGGTACTTTAAAATAAAATTCTTAATAATTCTTGTTGTGTCTTATTTCTGACTTTCTGGTTGAATTTTCCGTTTTGGTGTATTCAGGAACTTACAGTAAAATTTCACGGCGAATATTTTTGCGGAACATTTTAACCCCTTAAATCCCCGTTTTAATGGTGTTTTTTGCTGTTTTTTAAAATAAGGACAAAAAAGACCCTTACCTTGAGGAGTTAGAGGGTTAATATATTCCACAAAAATGTTCTCCGTAATATTTTACATAAGTTTGCTTAACACACTATATACTTTAAACGTAAGCTGTACTCGATTTTCTATGCCGATTGACAATACAAAATGTGCATTTAGGGGAAACTTTACCTCCCCCTAAAATGAAACCCAGATGTAAACTTTCAAAACGCCGATACACGTGTCTTTTTTTTTTGCCCCTTCTATCAAAATTTGTTGGTCGGATCTTGTAATTTTGGAAAAAATTTGATTTTGTTGTATAGTGTTATTTGACCAACATTTTCCGAGTTATTCGTTACCCGAAAGTGGCAATTTTAATTTACTCGAAAAGTTGTTTGATTAAAATTCATCGATTAATCGAGTAACGGTTAACCGATTGAATACCATAATATCCTACATCCTTTACCCAACCGCAATTAAGTGATATGGTTTTAAATGCTCAAAGTACATACGTTAAAAACACATTAGAAATTACTCATATTTTGTTCAGGTAAATAATAATAAGACATTTTAATGAAAAATCTTAATTTTTTGTAAAAGGTAATTCGCGAATATTACAAAAACCAGAGCTAACATTAAAATTGGTGTTCATATGTGTGACCTACGTCCTGAAATCTATAAGAATTGATAAGTCGCATATCCGATGCATTTTTAGTGTTTAACTGTGTTATTTTTCATATTTTTAAGTAATTTTAATTAAATTTTAAATATAATTTGTATTTATTTAATATATAATCTGAATATGTATTGCACAACTAAAAAATATATATTTTTTATGTTGAAAAATAGGCATTTAAATATCCACTTAAAACTGTTTCTCTTAATCCCAATTTCCATATAAAATTGAGATTTTGATCAAGAAGCTAAGAAAAATTGAATAAAAATATGCATGTAAATCAAAATTTTTAAAAATATGGAGTTAAAGCAAAATAAGTAAAAATGCATTTCTAGCAAAATATGAAAAAATATGCACTAACGAATCGATGCCATTCTAACATAAATTCTTTGTTTCGCAAATATATTTTATTTGTCCTGTTCTCAGACTTAAGGGAAAAACATGCATTTGTATGAACTTCCGTTCCCTGCTCATGAGTAAAACGAAAGAAATGAACAATTAAACTAAAATAGTGGATAATGGTGAACTAGGTCATATCGTTCAATTGGAAGAGTAGTTCAATTGAACGAATTCGTTCACAAACTACACAAGTCTAAAACCACATTCACACTATATAGTAAAACACGTGATTTTGCCAAAACGAGTGTAAAAGAATAAAGAACAGTTGGAATAGAATGAACAGCTTAAATACGTTTTGGCAAAACGTGTGTTTTGCTATCTAGTGTGAATGTGTCTTAACAATTTTAAACTCAAATTTTTTTTTTCCATTTAAAACCAAAGACTTATTTAAGATTGCAATGGGGACTGTTGCTTTATCAATCCCCATTTTTTCAAGTTTGTCCGGTCAAAGCCTATTGTCTTATGAGGCACAAACAAACTAGTACAATTTCCCAAATGGAAATTGATTTATTAAAATCAGCCAATTTTTAACTAAATATTTCGTGGGGGATTGTTCACTACTGTGCTGCACATTCAAAATGTTCATGCCTGCAAAAGTGAGCCATTAATAAAAAGTTTTTAAATGGTATACAATAGACCGACTCACCTTGTATAGAGGAAAAAAAAAGTTTTTTTTGTTCACTCCTCAAAATAAACTGTCTATCAAAATATACTGTCTATATACCGTGTCTATCATTATCCCGTGAGCTGGACGGTTTTTAAAACCGGTTTTTTTTTGGTTTTCCAAGGCATTTTGTAGTTTTTCTAAAGTTCTCATTTTGTAGTTTCTCTCATATTAAAGATTTTTTTAAGGCGCGTCCAAAAACATAAAAAACCATATAAAACATTCCAAAGCATGTCCAGACATATCCTTTATTCATGGATATTCTTTAAAATAGAAGGACTTTTAAGTTTATATAAAAATCAAATTGACATATTTAAATCTTGAGACGATTTTAGTAAATACGTGTTTCGACTTTTTGCGAAATTCGCAATAGTTCGCAAAAATGCAATGGTGGGAAACTATGTTCTAGACAATTACGATATTAATTTTTTTTAATTATGATGAATTTCATATCAAAACCTATAAAAAACGCTCATTTTGAACCCGACCCTCTCAGAATTGGATGAAATTTTGCATACAGCTACATTTTACCTATACAAACACAACCTCATATTTAGAAATTGCATTTTTGAAAATATGTGGGCGTGGAAAGGTATCGAAGTTTTTTAAAAATGACGATAACATGTACTTTCAAGCTGTGATTACTACGGAATGGCTGAACCGATTTCAAAGATTTTGGTACCATTAGAAAAGTATTTAAATTAGCTTTCGAAAATTAATTTATGTCATCATAAAATTGATTTCGATATATTCGCTGAGTGGCACTTTTACGCAACCAGCCATGAAAAATCTGCATGTGATAGTATAGGTGGGACATAAAAAAGAGGCGCTCGGAATTATAGCATTGCAACCAAAAACCAAATTCAAACGCCGAAAGACCTTTATCATTGGGCTTCACAAACTTAAAAGACATCCATAGAAGTTGCTTATGCAGACGCTGACGACTATAACAAAACAAAAGAAGAGCTATTTTCAAGGTATAAAAACGCTAAAACTATTACAGAAACTCAAAGCTTCCATTCTTTTATACCTTTAGATGAAACTTCACTAAAAGTTAGCAAATATTCCGAAAGTCAGTATGAGCTGCGCAAAATTATATATTAAATCTAAAAAAAAAAATAAAAAAAAAAATTTACCAAGGGTAAGTCCATATTTTGGGGGTGTCTGAAAAATTTGATAATACGAATCTTGTTCTAATCTATTAGAATTACAAAAAAATCTGTATAACTTTCAAAGTATAGCTACTTTATTTTTTTTTTTTTGTCACACAATGATATCAAAATATAAGGAAGTTAACAAGGGATGCATTTAGTTAAAAAAATTAAAAAAAAAAGAAAAAAAAACGCCAATTTAGTTTTTAGATATGTTATATATATTAAATAGACCATTCTAAAATTTTTTTTTTTTGAAAAAAACACTTGGCCTTTGAAGTGTTTTCTTAGTTTAAAGTTTTAGTATAATATAAAAAGCTAATTTAAATACATTTCTAATGGTACCAAAATCTTTGAAATCGGTTCAGCCATTCCGTAGTAATCACAGCTTGAAAGTACATATTATCGTCATTTTTCAAAAACTTCGATACCTTGCCACGCCCACATATTTTCAAAAATGCAATTTCTAAATATGAGGTTGTGTTTGTATAGGTAAGATGTAGCTGTATGCAAAATTTCATCAAATTCTGCGAGGGTCGGGTTCCACGCATATCGGTTTTGATATGAAATTCATCTTATATGCAATATCTAGTGGTGAAAATAATTTAAAATTTTGCAAATTTAATGTATTATTCACGGTTATCCGAACCAAATTTCCAAAAAAAATTGAGTTAATCCTGTCTACATGCCGAATGAGTTTCGAGTTGATGAAAGGGTGAAAATTTGGCTTAAAGAAATAAATTCCACCAAGAAAATTTTACAAAGGTTTTAGTTTTAAAAAGTCAACAATTAAAGATAAATATATTTAAAAATAAAAACCTTAAAAATTTTTTTTTTAATTCTCGAAAAAAGTTATTTCGGGAAAAAATCGCGTATTGGATTTTTTCTTTTAAGCTACATTTTCATCCTTACACCAACTAGAAACCGAATACATTTGGAGATTCAATTAATTAAAAAATGTTCTAAAAATTTGTTCCAGAACACCAAGAAAAATGTACTAAATTTGCAAAATTCTAAAATATTTCCACCCATAGAAGATGTACTTGCCCAAAGAAAAATATTGATAGCGGTATTGTTATGATTAAAACATAGTTTTCACACCATATTGCATTTGTGGCAAAAGGAATTTGCGAATTTCAAAAAAAGCTGAAACATGTATTTTATTAGATCGATTAGGATATGTCAATTTGACATTTAAATGACAAAAGTCTCCGTACAGAAATCCAAAAACTTAATTTTTTTACGGAATATTCCTAAAAAGTATACAACTGGACATGCGTTGACATGTTTTATATACCATGCAATATGCATTTCTGAAATGTGACAGTTGTTGTTACTGTTTTCTATTTCAGTTTTTAAAAATAATGCAATAATATTATATAACCAGTTAACTGTTGTTAACAGTAGTTAACTGTAAGCGTAATTGTTTCACTTAGGAATAAATTTTCAATGTTTTTGATAGTTGTTTTTTTGAACAACATACAAAAAATACTGCATTTTATTTACATTGTTGTTAAACCGATGATCAGCTATGCTGCCCTTGCATGGTGGCCAAAAGTTGAGCAGAGCAAGGCAAGGGATGCTCTTAAGAGAATCTACCGTCTTGCGTGCGTTGGCATTACAGGGGCCGGCGGAATTTGCCCGGCGGAAGCCTTGGGGGTTATGCTGGGGATCCCGTCATTGCATATTTCTGTAATGGAGGTTGCCAGTATGGGTACCTCTAGACTAAATGAATTCGGTTTTCATGAGGGGGGGAGGGGGCGACCTAAGGGGTCACATGAGGATCCTAATAGATGACCCGATTTTTAAGGTTGCGAACAGAGTGTCACCGGAGTGGATCTTTGATAGATATTTTGATGTGTTATTGTTTGACAGGGTGGATTCCTGGTCATGAGGGCAACGAGAGGGCAGATTGTCTTGCCAACCGCGGGGCCCGAAGGCCCTTTATTGGTCCTGAACCATTCTGTGGAATACCTGCGGGGTATGTTAGGGAAAGGCTCAGGGCATGGAGAGAGTCTGAATTCTCTGGTTACTGGGAAAACTCTCCTGGTCAGCGCCAGGCTAAAAGATTGATCTCTTTTTCCAGTAGGGGGTCGAGGCGACTCTTGTCGCTTGAAAGAGGGGGTTTGAGGACCCTGGCGTCGTACTTAACTGGACACTGTAATCTCAGATACCATCTGCAAAAGAAGGGTCAATCGGACACGGATATGTGTAGGTTTTGTGAATGGTATCTGAGACCTCGGTGCCTGCGAATGTCCCAGGCTTTGTGATAGGAGACTTAGGTTTCGCGAACATTTTGCCTAATAGGATAATTGGCTTTATAGGTAGCTTGAATCTGTAGGTAACTTTAGGCAGCACAAAAGACCTACATTGGTCGCGGTGCATAGTGCCTTCTGATCTAATCTAATCTACATTTATTTTGTGTAGATATTTCTAATTAATATATGCATTTCTGCAGTAAAATGAAATATGACAGTTTTTGTTATTTTCTATTTTAGTTTTTAAACATAATGTAAAAAATTTTAAAAACGAAATAATTTTGTAATCAACTAATAATATACACTCAAATCAAAAAGTTGGTAGAAACAACAGCTTTATTACACAGATAACTATCACATTGTAACTGCATAACTTTTTCGAGTATAAATATTGATTTAAAAAATAATGATGCGATTAGTTTAGTGTTTTTTTTTTTAATTAAAGTTCATTCAATAGATTTGTTAATATTTTTATTATTGACAACTAATTAGATGCATTAACATTAGAAGTTTATGATTAATAAGTAACACATCATTTGCAACACAAAACAGTTTGGCATTTCAGTTTATGAAGAAATTAAAAGAATATTAAAGTATTTAGAAATATTAATATACAAAAACACACATGAGCGACTCCAAGGGGGGAAGGATAAGGAAATTCGCCCCTCCCCCCCTCATCAAAATCGAAAAAGAAGAAAAATAAAAAAGAAAAAGAGGTAAAAAACTAAAAAAGCGAGAACATGGGAAAAAGGAGAGAATAAATGGTGAAGCAAAAAAAAATACAAATTTGTTTTAAATCGGCAAACACGCGATTCCCATTTTAATTCGCGACTTTTTTGATCGTATTCTTTTTCGATTTTGATTTTAGCGATTTTGAAAATAAATTTTATTAAATAAAATTTACAAATCATTTTAAATACAAATTATAAAATACAGCTTCTCCTTGTTTGGTTAACGCAGCACAAATTTTCGTAAAACTATTTGTGTTTTATTTGAAATGTGAAGTACACTCATAAAAATAAACCCGTTAAAATAGCAAAAAAAAAACTTAGAAAAATTACGTAAAAATTACGTTTTAGAAAAAACGTAATTTTTATGTAGCAGAACAGCAAACATAAAACTGGTAATCTTAAAAATTTTTAGTTATATTCGAGCCAAAGTTTAGTTAATTGAAAATAGAAATTTACTCGGATAAAATCAGCAAAAATTGTTACTTAATTTTTGTAGCAAACAAAAACTGCACTATCAACATAATTTTTGTTATATTCTCCTTAAATTTTGTTAAATGAAAATAACAGTATATTTTCCTAAAAAAAAAAAATATTTGCTAAAAAATTGTATACTGCTGATTTCGAAAGGGTGAATTTTTATTCGCATTTAAAAAATATCTAAAAAAAATAGAAAAATGTTTACATTTTTTTTTGATTTATTTGTCAACTAATATTTAAATTTTTTTTGCTGATTTTAGCAGAATAATTTGTTACTTTCAATTGTGCTAAATTTGGCTAAAACATAACTAAATTTTGTAGATTCAACAGATTTATTCTTGCTATTTTTTTTCCTACTAATTATTAGCAAAAATATTTGCTTATTTTAGCACTTTCGCTTGCAACGTTATTTTGAACTAATTTTTAGTAGTTTTTAGAAAAAAATTTTAAAATTGATGATCAATTAGTGTAACATTAATAATAGAGCTACATATTTTGTTTAATTTTTAAATTTGTTTCTAAAATTGCGTTTATTTTTGAAATTGTTAAATTCAGCGTATTAAATAAATATGGACATTTTATTTAAATACAAAGGTCAAATCCGCAGCTTCTCTATTTTATAATAGAGTAAAAAATCTTAAGATCCACGATTTTATAAAGGTTAGCATTTTTTGGAAAAAATATATTTTTCAGTTTTTTAGCTGTATTGTAGGGTGACCCGAATAAAAAAACTTTAGGAATACCATTCAATCTATGCTTAGTAATAATGAGCCTAATATGTAAAAATAAAAAAAAATTTTTTTTGAAGTGGATTTTCTTTTCAATACCAGCGATTGATTTGCATTTTGACCAAAAAGAAGTTACGAATTCTTTTTCGAAATAGTGCTTAAAATTTTAGTAATTTTTGGTTTATTACTTAAAAAAAAATTTTAAATTTTTTGTAGAATAATTTTAGTTTACCAGAGGAGTTATTAGTTTTGAGACACATTACTGTAAAGGGTCCGCCATCTAACGTTTTTTTTTCAACTAGTGCTTATTTCGTGAATGGTAACACTTAGCTCATGATTTGACAGATAATTAGTTTTATCCTTCCGCTGAACGAATATGGTTGTGTATACGCTTGAACAACGCTGGGAAATATTGCGACATTACTTTGAAAATCATGGTAATGTTGCAGAATGTGTGCCGATACACCCAAAACGAGTCACTGTTTGGTGCGGATTTTGGTCCAGAGGCATATTTTTCTTCGAAAATGAGCAAGGAGTGGCCGTTACAGTCAATGGCGATCGTTATCGGGCCATGTTGAACGAATTTTTATTCATTGAAGAGGAGGAAATACAGCTGCACACAATCGATAATGTGCTTAAAAATTGGACTGATCGTGTAGGCTACTGCATGGCCAGCCGAGGCAGCCATTTGAATGAAATTATTTTCCATTATTAACCGGAAGGATTGTACTTTTAAATAAAAAAAGAAATTTGAGAAAATATTCAGTAGTTTTTTTTATAGCATTTTCAAAAAAAAAAGAAGTCATTTGGCGGACCCTTTAAAAGAAATTTGTATTTTCCCAGCTGTATTTGTATTTTCCATATCTGTCTTAAATTTTTCAAAAATACTCTGAACTAATGCCATTTGTATAATAAATTTATTCTTTTTATTTGTAACTTTCAAAGCGAAAATTTTTCGAATTATTAAAAAAAATTTTCTACATCCTTGCTAAAACTGTGAATATTTATAGAAAAATGTTTCTATTTTGTAGTTTATCATTATCAAGAAAGTGCTTTGTAAGCACTATTTCAGCAAAACATTATTCAACTAAAGTGTTTTCTCTGATGCCAACGAAATAAATGAATCTAATTTAGTGGTTATTTTGATTTCACAATTAATATTAGAAATTAATAAGTTTGATACGTTTTTGTTCTTGTACACAATTTTTATAGAAATGTTTCTTGGTTGAATATCCCTTATTTTTGATCAGGATCGGACAAAGCTTATTGGTTCACATTTTATTGGGATGTGAAAATTTGATGAAAATCGTTTCATATTAAGACAAAGTTAACACACAAAAGAAACACTTATATTGAAATTAATGTGAGTCCATTTTCAAAAAAACTGAGATAATAATGGAGTTCCACATTATTCAATGGCTTCTACTAACTGCACAAAATTTATTTGTCAAAAGTATTTCAAATCTTCATCAATTTCTTCCAGCACGTACCATTTCTGTTAAATTCGCAATTTCGTTATTAAAAAAAAAAATTAAAGAAGTTTGATCATGTGCAGATAATGTTCAATATATATAAAAACTAATCATGAGAAAAAACTCGCTAATTTTCCCATTTCTAAGAAAATATATAATAAAACTAAAAATTTATGCTTATATACAACAGTTTTTGAAAGGTTTTCATTTTGAAAGTGGTATGTGTCCATTCTATACTGAAAAGCGAAAATTTTCGCAATAAATACATTAGAGCGACTCAAGTTGTATGGAAGCGAAATTCGTGCAAGGTGTACCCCCCTCAAAATGAGCATTGTTATTTTTTATGATGACATCTAAAATATTTCGGCTCTAGCTTTGACCTCTCGTGAGCTGTACCATTTTGAAAATGGGTCCATTTTAGCATGTTTTGTTAATTTGAGAATCTGTTTCCTTACCAACATATACAATATGGGTATCATAAGAAAGGTTTTTTTAAGGCGCGTCCAACTGTATATACAATTTGTCCAAGGACAATCATCCGTGTCCTTTTTTAAGGATATTCTGTAAAAAAAAAACGGTTTTTGAATTTTTTGTTCGGGTTGTTTGTAATAAAAATGCCAAATTAACATATTTTAATCTTTAGTCGATTTAATTAAATACGGGTCTCAGCTTTCTTTGAAATTCGTGCTAGTTCGCGTTTTGACAAAAATGCAATGGGGTGGTAACTCTTCTTTTTAAATAGGGCAATATGGGTATCAAATTTTTTCTTTTGCCAAGTACAAATTTTGTGGTAACTCTAATATGATAGCGGATTTAGTTTCTTGATCATGTATGGATGAAAATAGGACTAAAGAAAGAAAGAAAAAAGTGATCCACGACTTTTTGGCGGCAAATTTTTTTCGCAAATTAAAAAAGAATATGCCGCCAAAAAGTGATGGATCATTTTTTTTATTTCTTTCTTTAGTCCTATTTTCATCCATACATGATCTAGAAACTAAATCCGCTATCATATTAGAGTTACCACAAAATTGCATTTATATATATTCCAGAGCACAGTGTAAAATGCATCTCATTTGCAAAAATCTAAATTATTTACATACAAAGATGATGTACTTGGCAAAAGAAAAAATTTGATACCCATATTTCCCTATTTAAAAAGAAGAGTTACCACCCCATTGCATTTTTGTCAAAACGCGAACTAGCAAGAATTTCAAAAAAAGCTGAGACCCGTATTTAATTAAATCGACTAAAGATTAAAATATGTTAATTTGGCATTTTTATTACAAACAACCCCGAGCAAAAATTTAAAAACGGTTTTTTTTTACAGAATATCCTTAGAAAAAGGACATGGATGATCGTCCTTGGACAAATTGTATATACAGTTCGACGCGCCTTAAAAAAACCTTTCTTATGATACCCATATTGTATATTTTGGTAAGGAAACAGATTCTCAAATTAACAAAACATGCAAAAATAGACCCATTTTCAAAATGGTCCAGCTCACGAGAGGTCAAAGCTGTAGCCGAAATATTTTAAATGTCATCTTAAAAAAGTCCAAGGTTCATTTTTAGGAGGGAACATCGAGCACTTTTTTTGGTGAGTCGCTCTAAAATACATATGTAATTTATTTTAAAGTGTAAATACATTTTATGACCTCTGATGAGATTTGTATAAAATAAATTGAACACACGTTGACGTTTAAAGTTTCAAAAACTTTGACATGCAAGACGATTTATAACTCACTTTAAAAACATGTGGATTCATGCTGTTTTTAAAATAAATAGTTCAAATGCTAAGCTCAACATTTTATAACCAACTTAATATTAAAAAATTCACTTTTGTAGGTTGTAGTTGATAATATTCTCACTAAGAGAGGCGATCGTGGGTTTAATTGCCACCAGAGGCTATGTTCTGTTTTTTTTTTAAGAGAAGCAAAGATTCTTCTACTAATCTGTTGCTGTGTGTTTGATATGGGGATAGAGCAGAGACGAAAGGTGGCGAAATATATAGGGCTTCAAATATTGCTACAAGGTAATTGCGCTAGATAAAACTTCTTAGCACAGCTGCTGCCCGCCATCTGATGGAGATTTGACGTACACTGTGATGTTTTTGAGTTCATAGCCAAGTTATGTTTTTTTACTTGAGTGGGTTTAAGTGTTACGTGAACACCGAGGAAAATTAATTTTGTATTCAGCAACAATTCTGGGATTGAAAATATTTTCAAACTTTTCTATACCCCCCACCCCTTCAAAGACTTGAGCTGGAGCTGCCACTGCATATATGACACCCATACAAGAAATGCACTTTTACATTTAACAAAAAATAAATAAAATAAAAAAAAATCATATTTATTTTATAAATAAAAACGAAAAACAAGACGATGTTAAAGAAGTGCGAGTGAAAAAAATCAAAAGACACCAATAAAGATGAGCTTGATAATAAATATGCAATTCCAATTTAACTGGTTTTCGTGACACTCATAACCGACATTCCAACAAAATGACCAACAAAATTAAAAAAAAAACAAGAAACCCAACAAAAAAAAAAGAAATACTTGTATGGACATGGTAACAGCTACTCGTTGTTAAATTTAATACAATATTAAATCACAAAAAAAAAAAAAAATTATTAAATACATGTTTTCCTTTACAATTCTTAAAACAAAATAATAATTCTGAAAATTACGTAAAAACCGATACAAAATATAATAAATGTATTTAATACAACATTGAAATAAAGATTAGGAACATTAATATTAGCAGTATATAGAGGGAACAAACACATACAAATAGCCACTTAACCAATACAAATGTCATTGCAAGGTACACAACATTTAGGAGAACTTTTCCAAAATTACATACATATAAAAATATATATACTTATGTATGTATATAGTTTTTATAGCCACTGCTGCAATACGCATTATTTGATAAATGTAAACAAGTAATTTGTGTAAATGTTGGATGACTACGAGGTTTCTAAAGTTCAAATATCCAGTTAAATATGTTAAATAGTTAAATGCACTGTACATTATACATTGTTGTATATACGATACGTGTATATGTTATAAAAAATTAAATATGAAATAAGATTGTAAAATGTGGCAGTACTGAATCATTTATACCCTCCATAATATCCCTATGGGGAATGAGGAGTCAATTGACCTAAAAGTGAGTGGTTAAAGATGGACTTATCACAGGACTGGTATAATTTAATACTGAAGTTGGTTAAGCAGTGTCAATTGTCCTAAAATTACCAATCATGTGACTGGTAAAGAGAGGACATACCACTTAACCAGAATGCTTATTAACAAGAAAAAGCCAGTTGGCCAGAATTTTAACCATTTTAAGCAGTTTAGTTTTCGTTTATTTTTTAAACTTAAAATTATTAAAAAATTATCGGCATGCGATAATTGACCTAAAAGAACCTGGACTGCTAGAAAAGGACTTATCAAAGGACTAGTAATATTTACAATTGATGTGAGTTATGTAGTGTAAATTGATATAAAAAACTAGTTTCGTGACTGGTATAAGAGGGACATATCACCTAACTGGTATACATATTGACTAGAAAAAGCCAATGAGTTAGAAATTTATTGTTTCATTTTCTACCATTTTTTACATTAAAAAATATTAAATTGTGCGACATGTCCCTTTCATGATGGCTAATGTGGTTAATCCTCCAACATGCCCCTTTTGCGACAGTCTTGTGGTATGTCCATCTTTGGTTAGTCCTGTGGCATGCCACTATGTGGTTTAAAGCGGGACAAATGACCCACTCCTATGACAAGCCCATGTTAAAGTTGCCAGTTGTTTACATAGGGTAGGGTTTAGCAAAGGACCGGTCTCTGGCAAGAAGGGACCGATCCTGTGTCACACGCAGGACTGGTCCTATTCCCCATAGGAATTAAACTCCTGTTTGTGCCCTCTTTCGGACTTGCGTTAATTCTAATTCTTAAATTTAGAATGATAATAGTTCAAAAGAAATTTTTGTAATTAAAAATATTTTTGTGATATTAACACTCACCGTTTAAAATTAATAGCCAAAAATTAACGGTCTCTAAAGATAGCACAAATCGTTATACGACAAAACACAAAAAAAAATAAAATTTAATTATTTTAATGAAGTATGCAATTTTTAATAGTTAATACTAATCATTTGTACGATAGGTTGAAAATTAATTAAAATATTGCTTGATATCCCAGTGTAGAGAAGCATTACCTTATAAGTGGTTATATAAGTACATACTTGGTAATGGCGAGTAATTATAATTGTCATTACAAATATCATTATTTTATGAGTGCAAAAATAAATAAAAAAAAACTAAATTTAACAAAAAAATATTTGTTTTTAAAAATTTTTTTTTACCAAATGTGCAAACATGGGGTTCGAACCCGGGGCTCCAGGTTGACAGTCAACCGATTTCCCATCTGAACTATCTCGAAATCCCAGCAAAACTTTGGTAATGGGTGTGATAAAGTATACTCCTTACCTGTATCATTAGTTTCCAACAAAAAGTAATGATCGAGCTATAATAGGTTACATAATGCATTACTTTGTAATGTACACTCCTTACCTTCAGCATTATTTCGAAACATAAAGTAATCAGTTACCAATAATTGTGTACTCATGGATTGCCCTGTACTGATGCATCATTACCTTTTACATTATTTCGAAACATAAAATAGTGACTTATCGGCCATCAATAACATAATGCATGAAATATAAACGTAACGAAATATTTAAAATATTCTTTTGAAAATCTATATTTATTTTTTGTAACCATGAGGGTAAGGTATATAGTTTTTACATCACAAACGGATACTCAAAGCACAACAATTTATTTACATGTTAAGAAACTTATTATTTTATGTGACGATAGCGGTAGCTAGAGTTCTCTCAAGTTCGAATCCCTGCGAGACCACGTTATTTAGTTAATTAAAAAAATACTTGTAATATTTTTTTTTTTATGAAAATCTATTTATATACCCATTACTTTTTCGAACCCGGTAACCATAAATAACCAGTTACTTAACCACCTATTAGTTAATGAGTCCACACATAACTTTTAGGCTCATCGGCTGTAAAATTCATCAGTGACGCAATGTGTATTGTAATGAGTGCAGCCCTATGGCGATACATTACTTACCCATTATTTGGCAATGTATGGTTTTTCTGGAATATTATACTTGATAGATAAAAATAAATGACTTGCTGGCACAAAATGTCATTACTTTGCAGCTAATAAAAAATCAAAAATAGGTAGTTATATATGTACTTACTAAAAGTGAAAAAATAATGAGTCTTAAAATAGACTTAAAAAAACTTTAGATCATTACTCTATATTGAAAATAATGATAAAAATAAGTACTTATGTCTAACGCATTATTTTTTGTATTGAAATATTGAAAAAATTAAGTAGTTACTAGTCCTTATTATTAGTTTTAAAGTAAGGGAGAGAGTAAGATGGTGTCATTGCTGGTAGTGACAAAAGTAAAGACGTGTCATTACCGTTTCTACACTGGGATTATAAATTTCGTAATTAAAACTAATTTTTAATTTGGCCCTTACATTAATTTTGAACTTCTGAACTACTAATTTTAAGAAATTCCCAATTGGTTGTAAAAAAATGTTAAATTTGTAGACGTTTTACAAATTTGTATTTGCTAATTAATTGAAATAAAAACATCGAATTTGTTTAAATTTTTAGTTAAAAGATTTTTTTTACTTGAATAAAAATTATTGAAACAATTACATAAGTAGTATTATTTTAACAAAATTTTTGTATATTTATTTTACTGTGTAGGGTATTTTGCAGAACTGCAATATTTGTGTACTTGTTTTTCTTGTATTTAATATCTAACCGGCAAATATCCCCCAAAATATCACATATAAATTCTCACTGTACGTACAGTGGTTTGCAAAATTATAAAGACAGGTGTGGTATTAATTTTTAATTATAAAACTTCTAGCTAAACCAAGATCGGATATGTGAAGATTAGGGTGTCCCTTTAAAACAGATTTGTCAGTTTTATTACAATCGTTCCAAATGGTAGAAGCATTTTTTTTTTTTGGAAAGCGGTAACCGAAAAATGGCCCATTTTCGAAAAAATAGCATTATTATTAAAAATTCCCAAAATTCTAAATTTTGAAATAATTTAGTTTTTATTTAATTTATTTATTTAATATATTCGAAATTATTTCGATATGGAATTCTGACTTCATCGGATATTA
Source organism: Delia radicum (assembly GCA_021234595.1). Taxonomy (NCBI): domain Eukaryota; kingdom Metazoa; phylum Arthropoda; class Insecta; order Diptera; family Anthomyiidae; genus Delia; species Delia radicum. The sequence continues at coordinate 7,119,427 of CM037853.1, read as the reverse complement.
TTAGACCACTTTAATATGGAATCCAAAATGACCCAAAAATTTGATAAAAGTGCAAAAAAATGCAAATTTTTATAAAATTAATTTAAAAGATTTTTCTAAATGTTGAATTCGGAGATGTCGATTGCTATTTTTATTATATAATAGTTGTTAATAAAGAAAACAAAAAATAAGTTGGAAAAATGATAGCTCGAGTTTGCAGCGACTACTTTTCAGAACATTTTATGAAATTGTTAAAAATTGAAGAAAATTTTTAAAGTTTTTAATCAAATTTTACTTAAATTTGTTTAGACAAAAAACAAAACGATTTCATTCATTTGGACCCATTTGTAATAAAACTGGTGTTGTAATGAACGTAAAGCGACAAATGGGAATTTTAAGAGATGTGCACTTAGAGAAAAATTTGGCTATTTGCCAACTGAAATTTGATTACTACGACTCAAATTCGGTTATTAACTACGAATTTCAGACGTTTAGCACAACTTAATATTAGTTTTCACAACAAAGTTTAGCTAGTTCACCTGAATTTTAGTTGCAACACGCAAAATATTCAGAAAACTAGTGTAAATAATAATAAAGAGTTAGAAAGTCGTGCGCCCCGGTAGGCTAATTGGTAGCGTGCTGGCTTATAAGTGCGGGGGTCGTGGGTTCGATTCCTACCAGAGGCACTGGTCTGTTTTCGCTACAACGCACCGAAAGCCATAGAAGCTAGTGCTCGGTTAGGGTAATATGATATTATTTGTAATTATATAAATTATTAATTAATAGTATAGAGTTAGAAAGTCGGATTTGTTTCCTACTGTTTTCGCAATATATTTTTTTTCATATATTGATTTGAATTAATTTTTTAAAAAAAAAAAGATGAAAAAAAAAACAAATTTTAAAGTAATGTCTCTTTAATTTGTGCAATAAAAATGTGCAATAAATGATTCAAATATAAAACAAATTTAATTTCAATAAAATCTATGGATAAATACCAAAGTTATGGTAAATTACGTGAAAAATAAAATACTTCACACTTTAATCATAATTTCTGTTAATATCCATAGATTTTGGTGAACACTGTAGATATTGTAGACGGACAGACCAATGGTTATTTGATTTCTTTGTGTCTTTTTTTTAGCATGCTTGCATACTAAATATTGATTTGTTTGAATGGATGTATAGAAGACGAATAGATGGATAGACGGATCATCATCTTAAATGTTAGTTGCATCACTGGCACACGTTTCCACTTGTCGTCACAATGCTGACTTAACAACATTGATTTAAGTTATATTTAAGTTATACACTTATAGAAAATAAAAAAACTATGAAACTACACTGAGAAAATTATCTGCATTACAATATATTAATGAAATTTTACATTAGATCTATGATTTGTCACTGAAATTAGTAAATTGAAACTTTTTATGAAATTAATGTAGTTTTTCATAAAATTTCATGAATAATTTTGTATTATATAGACAAATTGTATCCGATTTATGAATAAGTTTAATTAAAAAAGTTTCATGAAAACTATGAAGATTTATCATACAATTTAAAAAATTTTTCATTCACTTTGTAAAAAAAACTTCATTAGATTAGTGACAAAATTTCAGAAATGGGATATTTTTCAATACAAAAATGAAAAAAAAAGTTAACTAAAAATACTCTAACAAATTACAATTGGTAGATCAGATTTTCGAAAAACTTAATAATGTTGAATATCGATTAAATCAGTGCTGCACAGAAGCAATAAGTAACCCTGATAATATAAATAGGCTAGGTCCAGGAAATATCCCGAGAGAATAATTTTTTGTAACACAGCCACAGAGTGTCATAATTATTTGTTTACCCAAATACTTACGTGAAAGTATCAATTTAATCACACCGATTATAAAATGTAACATTGGTCCTAAATGGAACGACATGCAATGAAACAGGAATGAGTGAAATCGGAACACTTAACACATTTGTATCATTGGTACGAGTTACGAAGGCCCGTTTAGTTTTCGAGATACAAGCCATTTTGTAAAACGGCGATTGTTTAAATGGCCAGTATGTCCAAAAGTTTGCTCCAAAGCATTATTAATACAACCTTAAAATATAAGTAGGCTCGGTCCAGGAGATATCCCGAATGATCAGTTTTTATAAAACATCCACAGGGTGATTTTTTTTACTTATAAACATACTCGGATATTATTAAGTTAGTTCCTCGTTCCATTTCGTTTCCCTTATTCAGTGTTACAATTCCTATCGATATCCGTTCCATTCCTATGTAAAGCAATTTACTTTTGTTTGTAAACAAATGCTTTTTCAATTGTAATTAAATTTTTAGGCATTAGTGTGATCTCATAAGCATTATTAGGACAAACGTTACCGCCAAAAAATTTCACTACAATTAAATGGGAATGCAATTTTTTTGATGTTAGCATTGGTGAACTAATGCTAATGAAATTTTAGTGCTAATGAAAAAATCCCAAGTATGATATCACAAAAGTTGCCGGATTTCCATTAAAATTTGATTCGTTTTGTAACTTTTACATCATATTGTTAAACTAAACTAGCGAAAGCACATTATTTTATTCCATTTTTCTAATTTTCTTTCATTTCCGCGCATGTAAAAAAATGTTTCACCCTCAAAGCATTAGTTGTGGAACGCATGCTAGAACTGATGTGTGAATAGATTCTGGAACCGTTCCATAGAACCAGTTCCCAGCTTGACAATTTCAAGCAAAAATCACGGATACAACAATGGGTTCTAGAGCCGTTCTATAGAACTAGTACCTGTTCTGCAAACTCTAAGAACTAGTTCTATGGGTGACAATTTTAAACAAAAATCATGGGTTACAACGACAAACTTGAACCAGTACTGGCTTTAAAGAACTAGTTGTGGAACTAGTTAAGAAACTAATATAAGTATGTTGGTTGGATGACTTTTATTTTCTTTAATAATAATACAAGTTATTCTGTGATTTTTTTTACAATATCAGTAAATAACGATTATAAATAAAAATCGAAAACTCGGGAACAACAAAATGCAGCAGTTCAAGTATCCTGCTATTGTCATGTACTTATTAACTTTGTTTGTATATTAATTGAATACAAAGTAACCCGCCAATTTAATCAACGTAATAAATTATTTTTTTTATTTACAATTTAAAAAAGTTATTACTTGATTGTTTAAAAAAAATCAATAAACAATTTTAATAAATTATTTTAAAATAACAGTCAGAAATATAACTGGAACTTTATGAGTAAATAAAAAATAAAAAATATTAATTATATGCAATTATTCATAATTTTGGTATGCAATATTTACAAAAAAAAATATTTCCTAATATTTTTAATTAAATTGATTCGTTGAAAATTTTAAAAGCTGTCAATTAAATATTTTTTGAATCAATTAAATTATTGCTCAAATTCGCAACTTGCCTGACGTTTGTGAAAAAACCAAGATAACACCAACATATTATTCTTGTTTTTTTTAATATTTATGTTTGTAGTTGTTTTTTCTAAATGTTTATATATTTGTAATAAATACAAATTTTAAATTAATTTTAAAAATATTTTTATAAATTTTCATTTCCTTTATTAGTTTATTAAGTTAAGTAATTTAATTTCAGTAGTTTAAATCTGAATATTTATTTATTCTACAACATTATCATTAAATCGATACTGAAACTATTTTTAAAGAAACTTTTGCATTAGTCGTATGAAATTTTTAATGAAAAACTACATTAATGTAAAGAAAAGTTTCAATGGACGAGTTCCAGTGACAATTCATACACTGATAGAATTTTCCTTCATAGTATTAATGAAACGATGTCATTAAAATCGATTCATTGGTTTAATGAAAAATTTCATTAACTGAATGAAAATTCATTAATATTGGTATTTTTTCATTAACATTTTTTATAATTTTTTTAATAATTTCATAAAAAAAGTTATTAAATCAATGAAAAATTTTCAAATTTTTTTCATTAAAAATTTTAACTTGTAATAAGAAAAAAAAATTTTATTTCTTTTAAACAGAATTAACTAAAACTTTGATATAAATAAATTTTTTTTTAATTAAGTTTGCTAGAGCTAACAGTTTTTGACGAATTTGAATAGTGGTCACTAAATTTCAAAGAACAGATTCTCTAAGAAAAACGATATAATTTTGTTCAAAACGAGACCCAAATTGTTATCGTTTTGACAATGTTACACAAAAACGTTATGTTTTTGTTTTTTAACAACATGTTTGTTTTTTAACAACATTGTTAACAATATTTAACAATTTTATCTAATATGGTCGTAATTTAACTACAAAAAGTGGACTATAATCTTCGATCGTTCTACAGAACTCCAAGCCAGATCGATAAAAAAATTACATATTTTGTACCTACATATAAGAAAATATGTCATCTTTTAACACAAATTATAATAAATGTAAAAAAGATTGAATGTTAAGAAAAACAGAAATAAATAAAAATTGTTTTTTTTAGTTCAGCTTTTAATATTTTAATGGCTGTTAATTATATTTAAACGATTTTTTCAATCATTAAAGTTCTTAATGTACATAATTTAAAAAAAGTACAACAATTAAAATATTTCTTTTTTATAGATAAAAAAATTTTATTTTCAAAATTTGTAATTTTCGATCTGAAATCTAATCAGCTACTTTTCAAATTTTATCTTTTTCGAATTCGTCAAAAATTTTGAGCTTTAGCAAATTTGTTGAGAAACAATATAATTTTCCCCACTGTGCTACATTGGTGGGTGGCCCCGGGAAAGCCTTTCTTGTTAGATTTCTTATTTTTATAAAAATATATTATCCTATAAAGACCAGACCTTGTAAATACTATCAACGAATGATAATTTCTCAATAACCACCAAATTAATGCTGTGCTAAATTAATCATAAAAAGTGCAAATTATTAAATATCAACGAAAATATTTCATACAAACTATGAATTTTATTCATTAAACACATGAAACTTTTATAACGATTATGATAGGATTAATGAAAAAATGTCATATACTTTACGAAATTTTTATTGGGTCAATGAAACCATTCATTAAAATTGATTTAATGAAACACCTTTCATTGACTCAATGAAACGTTTCTTTGGGGACTTTTTTATAAAAGAATTCATTGGATCAATTAAGGAATTCATTAATACTACGCACAAATTTCTATCAGTGTATAGATATAATGCAAAAATTCATTGATGTCATGCTGATAATTCTCTCAGTGTAGGAAATATAAAGGTATACAATATTAAGCAATTGATTTTTAATCAAATGTCTATACAAATATAATAAAAATCATAATCAAATGTGTATTTAAATTTAATAGAAAATAATTCAACAATTGAATGAGTACTTTTCGTTGTTGGCGGAATTTCAGCAATAAAAATAATTGAAACGTCTGTTTGCGTGATTGAAGTGAGTTTTTATTTTTTGTGTGTTGATTATTTTAGTGCATTATTTAAAAGTAAGATTTGTTTCACATTTCTGGTGATTTTTTTTTTTAATTAATATTTATTTTTGGTCTCTGGCTAATTTTAGCAATTTTTCCTGCCACGTTATATTGAACTAATTTTTAGTAGTTTTAGCAAAATGTTAACTATTTTTTTTTTCTATTAGTGTATAGTGTAGCTAAACTCGAAATAAAAACTCAGTAAAAAAACTGTAATATCATTCTGTTTATAGAATTATTTTTAAATTTTAGAAGGTCGAAAGAACTATTTTTTTTAAATTTATAAGGAAACGGTAACATGTGATAAATAATTTTAAAGGTTTTATAACAAAGAAACCTTTTATTTCTAAAAAATAATTTTTGTAAAATTATTTGCATATTTTTAAATTAAAACACTTTTAAACTACTCCCATCTCTGGATATGTAATAATATTCTAAGTGATAACAATTTCCAAAAATTACAATTTTATACGCATCCGATAAGTACTTTTAATGTAATCGCAAAAATCTTCTCCAACTTTGAAGAACCGAAAAATTTCACCATACAACTCATCGTAGCAACAATTTGAAGTGATTTCGATTGGCTTTTTTATTTTGACTGCTATAATAACACTGTGATAGTCGAAAAAATTAACTTCGATGAATCCTTTTCGAAATATTAGGGGGAGTCCCCTGAGTGCGAAAGTACATTTTTTAAATAGCGCAGACTTAGCTATATCCATGAAAAATGGATATATACCGATTGCTCAAAAACTGGGGCCAATCTGACACTTCCAAATGTACTTTTGCACTCAGGGGACTCCCCCTAATAGTTCGAAAAGGATTCATTGAAGTTCATTTTTGTCACGTCAAAAACTATCACAGTGTAATCAATAGTATTTTTCTTTTGCTAATTTTGGTATTAAGTATTTTTTCGTATCTCGAATGGTTTTTGGAAAAAATTAGAAAATACGTTTGTAAATTCAAACCCGATTTACTAGTTTAGATTTTGATTTCTTTTCGCAAAATAGTTTTCAGACATCCCAATTACATAATCAAGAAAAATATTTCTGGTTTGCATTGCCAGTGGCTGGCTGGCAGAAAATGTATAGTTTTTGCGTGTGTGTGTTAAAATACAATAAAAATAAATATAATTGTTAAACGAAAAAAAAACACTAACACTTGATGTGTAGTAGAATTTCACTCGGGCGACCTGGCCCAGGATGGGTTTTTTGAGGTCAATTAACTAATTTGTTTGCGGTTTATTTTATTTTTGATGATAATTCATGTCGTGCAAAATATGCACGATCTAATACCTTAGTTAGCTCTATTAGCAAAATCTGTCCATTCCTATTAGATCTACTAAATCTAAATCGATCTATAAAGTCGGAGGATAGCCGTTCTTAAATATTCTGTAAAAGCGTAGAGGATTACGAATCTTGATAAAACTATTAAAACTACATCCCAGAAAGTCTTGCACGATAGAAGATATATCATCACGATATCTCAGTGAATAAACATATCTAACAATACGATTAAAAAGTAACAACAATTTTTTTTTAAATTCAAACCAGGGGTGTACCAGTATATACCTCAATACCATAAGTAAAAATAGGCATAACCATAGCCTGGGCAATTCTTCTCCTAGCTGCTAACGGAATGTAAAAATTAGTGCAATCATGCTTCCTTAGAACTTAGTGAACTCTAGACGATATCGAATTAACCACACCCAAACAAGACAACCTATCTACAAACTCAATTTCCGTAGGTCCAACAAAATTTAATATATTATCCCTATACGAGGGCTTTCGAAAAAAAAGTCTTGGTCTTATTTGCATTGATAACCATTCCCTTTCGATTCATGCTATCAACTGTCTCATTAACTTAATAGTAATTCTGGGACAAACTGTTTGTAACCGTTATATAATGACTATTAGATTTTTACAGAAAGAAGAAGAAGAAAACATTTGTATTGAAAAATTTGACTGATACTATGGATATGCCAGACTGCCGCAGTTTCGTCCCCTCCAAGGACTCGTTAGTGGTTAATTTATTTGTCAATTGACCAAAGAATTGTTTAAATTGTTAAATTGCTCTGTATGAAAACCTTTTTACCCTGTATCGTAGTGAGTTTCAAACCCACAGCCATACAGCAGGCTATGACTTGTAGCATCGCCTCTTAGCGAGTTAAGCCACGGTCGACACGGGATTAATATAAGCTTACCCTAGGAGGGGTCAATTCCTACAGTTTAAACGCCTTGTGTCATGTCACAGGACAAACCCAAACGGACACGTCGCTCAACTGACGTAAAGGAACTTGTCACTCAAATAAAAAAAAAGAAACCCGCAAAGAATCCGTCCTATTTTTTTAAAGAAGCAACACTCAGAAAGTTCTTCCTATTAATTAATGGGTTGCTTTCTTTGGAAAGGGAATAGTAGAGAGGTGAAAGGAGTGGAAAGATAAAGGGCTTTAAACATGGCAACACTGTAATTGCGCGAGATGATAAGTCTTAGAACAGTTGTTGCTCGATACCTGCTGGAGAGTTGGCGAACTTATTGAAGCTTTTTAAGTCATAGCCATGATTCATTATTTTATTTCGGTGGGGTTAAGTGCTATCGGAAAACCGAAGGTGGGATACATATGAGGAATAGAAAAATCATATATATTATTTTTCTAGCTTGCTGTTGTCGTCACCGGGAACCGAACCCGGGACCATCTGTGTAACAGTCCAACGCGATAACCATTACACCACAACACCCACTAATGTTATACACTTGTGGACATGTCTCGGAACATGAGGCACTTTACTGCAGCCTAATACATATTTTTTAATAAATTTATTTGACTGTCGGCAATTTGGACAAATTGACTCTTTGTCGAGCATTTGTTTGTAGCACAATCTGGTTCAATCCTGTTTGCACAAGACAAGTCATAGGGTTGTTACTTTCTTAGATTGCCAATTTTATCCGTCACGGGGTAGATCTTTTCAGACCGGTACTGATTTCAGAATCAAGGGTTAAGTACTTTCAGACTAGTCCTATTTTCACCGATCATGAGACAGGTCACAAAAAAGGTTCTTTAAAGCTGGTGCTGTTTTCAGCGGTCACTGGACAGGTCTTCGAATTTCAGCTGATCCCGTTTTCTTACAAGGTTGTTTCTACTGGGACGTTTTTTTTAGTGTACATTAAGTTGTATATAGAATACTTGTATGTATACTTGTATGTTTGATAAAGACCATTGGCATTTAATATTGAATACATACAAAGCCATGTGTAATATAAGTATTTTAAATGTTTCTATTAGCATTTAAACTTAGACGACAATAGCAACAACAACAACAACTACAACAACAACAACAATAGCAATAATGATGCACAAAGTTTTAAAAGACATTGCCGTAGTAAGAGAGATGACGATGATGCAGATGCAAAAGAAGCTGCACATTTTACAATTTTACTACAACTGTTATAGTGTTGTTGGTGGATTGTTTTTGCAAACAAAATTACAAATTTATGACTTTTGTTAATTCTTCTTTTTTTTTTTCTTAGCTTTTCTGACTGCATTGGCAAATGTATAAAATGCATCTTAGATGCAACATAACTAAGTATTCTTAAAGTTGTTACTTAACAAAAGAGTCACTCTAAGTTTTTTTGTCAACGATTAAAGAGGACAATCACTAAAATATATTTAACATTTTATAATAAATAATTATCCATTCAATAAACAACATGAAATTGGTGTGTTTAAAAAAAAAAGGATTTATTTAAACCATAAAAAACCCAAAAAGGATTACAAGTGTTAATATAAATTAAATTTATTTTTTTACTTAAAGATGCTAGTCTTTGGTGTTTTGGCTTTGGTAGCTTGCACATGGGGGGCACCTCAAAAAGATGTTGAAATTGTGTCATACAATAATGACGTTGATATTAATTCCTATAAATATGAGTTGAGTTTATTCCAAAAAAAAGATTTACTCCCTGATTCAGATAGACGGCAAAAAGTCGAAGTTCCGTCTAGCACATGAATTCAGTTTTTGTACACAACAACGAAATGTATGTACAAGACGGAAATTCTATTTTCAGCCGTCCATCTGAATCGGGGGCTTAATGTAATGTAAGATCTATTTTAAAATTGTGTTTTCTAAATTCCAGCTTTGCATTAAGTGATGGTACTACACGCAACGAGGAAGGTGTTATTCAAAATGCTGGCACTGACAATGAAAGCTTAAAAGTTACTGGTAGTTGGACATGGACAGCTCCGGATGGTCAAACATATACAGTTACTTATGTGGCCGATGAAAATGGTTTCCAACCTGAAGGTGCTCATATACCTAAATAATTTCTCTAAGATTATGTTTGTCTTCTAATTTCTCTAATGTAAAATATGTTGAAATCATTGTTTATCCCGACTACATTTTTTTTTTTATTTTACTTGTTATATTTTTGAGCTTTATCGTAATTATTGTAAATATGTTTATGATGTAAATAAATGTCATGCAAAGGAGTGAATACTTTCAGTCAGTGTTGAAAAAAATTTAAAAAAAAAACTTTATTTTAGAGTTTTATTTACTAAAGCACTCAGGTTTATTTTTGGCGTTATTTGTACTCTAAAAACATTATGTTTGTTAGATCAACAGAAAAATTTGTTAATTGAACAAAATTTATTCATTTTTTTTTTTATAAATAGAAAATACTAAATGTAATAGAAGATGAACAAAAAATCTTGTAGGGATTAGTACTAGAGGGAGCGACGCACTTCCGACCAAAGCGACTAGGTCATCTTCAGCCTCATTCTAATCCACTACCCACAAGAAATTCAAGGTTTGATCAACCACAGAAAATAGGTGATGTTAATTGATTACCCGAACAACATAAGTTATTTTTGTATTTTCTTACAAGTTTAGCCAACAGCTTTAAGTCTTTAAGCTTTTTTATTTGGTAGGGTTGCCAGTCCAACTGCTAATATTATCATTACTGGGAAGGAATTGGGAATTATGCATGTATACTAATATTTAAACACAACATTTTCTAGTTGATTGTTTTCCTATTAGATTTTACATTGCATGGTTTTCCTATTAGACTTTACATTGCAAACCAAACATAAAGGTGTTTGAGAATTTTGAATGTATTGTTGATCTTTTAAAATTGCAATTAATTTTCAATTGTCAGGTTTTGAGATCATAAGTAAATTGTTACTATTACAAATAGAAAACACTTATTGTACAGTTAATAAATGTTTCTTGCGGGTGGTGGATTAGAATGAGGCTGAAGATGACCTAGTCGCTTAGATCGAAAGTGCGGCACTCCCTCTAGCGCTGATCCCCACAAGATTTTTTTCATCTTCTCTCACATTTATTAACAATTAGTTTTTTTATTTGTATTAGTAACATTTTAATTGTGATCTCTAACCTGACAATTCAACATGAAATGCATTTTTTTTTTTAATTTAACAAATTGAATTTAATTGAAAATAATTGGACAACTGCAGTTGAATTAGTAATATTACTGGGTGTACAATTTCCTAAAATAATATCCACTAGTGTGCCATAAATTTGAATTCAAAAAATGCTAAACAGCCAACTTAAGAATTATAAAATCCTGTCCAGTCTAAAAGATAATGCTTTAGCCCATTTAAATATAAAATGCAAAAAACTTTTAACAGTATAAAAAATAATGCTAAATTCGCTTATAGCTTTATACGCTGAGATAGTACGTCCACAGTTCATTTTTAAATGGTTTCATAAAGTCGTTGAAGTTTTGTAAAAATTCAGCAAATAAAACATTTCATTAATGAGTTTTTTATAAAATTTGTTTGAAAAGTGTAATGTCATAGATGCGCTGGACATTTTTCAACCAACCTTTACAGATATATAGAAAAATATGAAGCGTTTTTTTATTAAGGCGCCCTCTAGTGGAAACATTGGCAACTAAAGTTTAAACTTTGACAGCATATAAATCTAGATGGCTTAAAATATTTCAAAAATTAAAATTTTGTATAATTTTATGAACAATATATGAAATATATTGAAAAATATATGAAAAATTAATTTTTTTAATTTTTTTGTAAAATATGGTTGTTTTTGACCATATTTTAAAAACTGACATATGTCAACCCTGACGATGTATTTGTTATAAGTTTAGTAGTATTTTATTTTGTATATATTGTCGATCTTTTAAAGCTGCATTTCATTTGGAATTGTCAGATTTGAGATCAGTGGTTGTTACTATTAAAAATTGAAAAATCCTTTGTTGATAACTTTAAGGTTAAGAAGAAAAAAATCGTGTGAGGATAATCGCTAGAGGGAGTGCCGTACTTTCGACCTAAGCGACTAAGTCATCTTCAGTCTCATTATAATCCACCATCCACAAGAACTCGTGGTTTGATCGAGTATATAGGGACATTTTAATAAATAATGAGCACAGAAAACGATATTTTTCCCTTTACTTCTTTTGATCTTAGTAAAACTTGGCATAAACATTCTGCTAGTAAACATGGAGTTTATGTAGTTTTTCTTTTCCCAAATTCAGAACAGTTCGCATTTAATCGCTATTGAAATTTGGGGGTTTTTAACAAATGTGTGAAAAATATACAATATCTGAATTATCATAACTTTTGAACGGGTCAATATAAAATTAAAAACGTGGTGTCATTTTAAAGATCAAATCCTCTTCTTTAAATAGTGTTATACAAAAATATTTTTTTTTCGCCACAAAAATAATGAAATTGAAAAAATGCGAGAATATCTAAAAAGTACATAATTCATTTTTATGAAATTAATTTTGCAATTAACTCAAACTATCACTTACAACATATAACAATTTCAAGTTGAGAATCAGAGGTGTTCAAAAACAAACAGATTTTTTTCGAAAGTATAAAATATATTTAATATAAACAAATTTCATTATTTTTTGCCACGCATGTCAAAATCGATTGCTTACAAATCGAATCTTAACAAAAAGTGAGTGATTCGGATTTTGTTTGAAATTTTAAGTATCTTAATTTCTTGGAGCAGACCAATTTAAAAAAAGAGACTGTATATAAAACTTTATTTGTATCCTGCGTTTATAAAATAAAAAGTTTGCTTTTTAAAATAAACAAGTTAAAATTGAAAATGTATGAGATTTTTTTTCCGATAACACACTTTTTTTGTCTTGTTTTATAATTTTACAAAAAAACTTTAAAGTAATACGGTTTAAGCTTACAACATTTTTAATATTTTCTTAAAAAGGTGGCAATATTAGTGAAAGAATTCTCATTTTCATTGGTCTTTTAATCTTAAACATTTTAATTGTCAAAAACACCTGATCAACATGTCAAGGATCTTCCGGCCTGGTATTAATGTATATTTGTATGGCTTGATGAAATAAACACAAAGTTCAGCTGTAATAAAGCTTTATTCGACACCCTAATAACACACTGAAATAAAAACGCGAAGTCTTGAAAATAATTAACAAATTAAGTGACTAAAAATAGCTACGAAAAAAAATAGCTAAAACGAAAAATAAATAGCAAAATCTTTTCGGCTAAATGCAATCTGGCTATTTTTTTTTTAAAGCTAGATGGAAAAAATCGCTAGATCTAGCCGGATAATAGCTAAAATGACAACATTGTTTAGTGCCCCTCTCCGTAGGAATTTCCAAATAGTATAGCTAGTATAGGCTGCGCGATGTTGAGTCAGTCAGTCAGTGAATGGGTAAAGTTATTCTTTTATATATAGATTCAAATTTTTATAAAATATCAAAGATACTTTCGGTAAAATTCCGTTTATTTCCAATTTGAAATTTTTACATGTTGCTATAATTTAAGTTAATCGCTACATAAATTTCAGAAAAATTAATAATATATATGAAATTAATATTGTATATATAATTATATAAAAAACAGATATTATTGCATTCGGGTTTTGACCTGATATAGTTGTATATGCTTTATATAAACTGATATATCTAAATATAATTAGATCCTAATTTTATTCTGGTAAAATTGCAGTGAAAGTTACATTTTTTATATGATTGTATGAAAATATATATAATTTCATACAAATATATAATCATCCGATTGAGGTGATACACTGCACAGTGGGATATATAACAGCATTTTTGGAAATAATTCAGCCATTTCTTATTTAGTGTCCGATTGCAATGAAATTTGAAACAGTCATAAATGACGTAATATTGAGAATAAGTTTTGATTTTGAACCTTCCAGACCTCCGGACGGCAATATACCCAATTATTGGTTTATGTGTTGGAGTAGCTACAATCGCTTCCGATCCTTAATTGGAGGCGTACAAACAGTAGGTTAAAATTGATATTTGCTTTAAAAATGTGGCAGCATTATAATCGGCTGAAAAGTTTTCAAACTTGTTTTCAAATTTTTGATTTGTCAATTTTTTTTAATTCATTCAAATTTTATGAAATTTGTAACTAATTTAAATTTTATTTACATTTTTTATGACATAAAATTTTCGTTTTAAACAAAATTGTTAATTTTAATTAAATTTAAAAAAAAAAATGTTTGTCAATATTAAAATGGCCTAGTAAAAACCAAATAACATGTTGCAGAACAACTTATACTGTATTACAATAGCTTATAATATCTATTTTACAACCGATTCTTTTTATATGGACTTTGTCCTATGTATTTGCAGTAGATTCCTTTACCTCCAAACTAGAACAAGTTGCTTTAGAACCGGTTTTAGAACTAGTTAGAGAACTGCTTCTGGGACAGTGAAATCTTACATTTTGACTCCCAGGTATCTGTTATAGAAACGGTTCTATGTAACCAGTGGTAACAGAAGTTGATCTAGAACAGGTTCATAGGTAATCTGTTCTAAATAATTTTGCTGGAGGGTTTGTTATTTGTAATGGGATTTTTTTTTCAGTTTTGGTTTATATATAAGTATGCCAAAAGACGTTTTTGATGTTTGTATTATACATAATTATCTATTGGATTATATCTAATTTTAGAAAAATTTAGTCAAATTCATCAACCATGTATTATCATATACAAAATTCAGAATAGTATTTTATACATGATTGGATGTGCTTATACATGCATTTTTTTGGTAAAACTTTTTAAAATTATTATTATATATAAATACACATTGATACATATGCTATTTTATATGATCATACATTTTTTTATTAAAGAATATAACGTTATATATAATTTTTTTTACTCGGGGTGTTAAAAACTTCCGAGCATATCTAACTACATATTGTACATATAAATATGAATGGGAACATACTTATTCATATTTCTTTATATTTGACGGCATATTTGAAATTGTTGAAATACTGAAAGTTATACATTATTATATCCACTCATAAATAGTACCACTTTTTGCTATATATAACCATATTTGTCTATGAAAAATTATATAATTTTTTATATAACTTTTTCTACTAGGGATATCTGTAGTAGATCTAGTATATTGTGCAGAACTAACGTAGGACATGTCATTGAACTCCTCTAAATTACTGTGATATATCACATAGGGTAAATTCTTTCCTCCTACGACAAATTTAAATTTATAAAATTTGTTCAACACATTGATGCAAGTTTTAAAAATTAGGTTTTTTTTGAATGCTTTGATGCTTCAGATAAATTTAAAATGCCATTGTCCATAGAGTAGCAACGATTTGGTTAATAAAACAAAAGACTTAAGACACAAACTCACTAAAACATTTTAATGCTTTTGCACCTTCCCAATAAAAACTTAAAAATTTGTGTTAATATAAAAGAAATTTTACCAATAAAATATAAAAAATTAAATTAAACCATTAAAAAAAACAAAGAGCCAAACCCTATGATATATAAAATATCAAACGACCTAAGACATAATTAAAATGCATTTAAACAAAAATCAGCAAGTTTAAAAATAAAATAAAAACAAATTTTGTTGTGATAAAACCGGTATTTTGGCAAATTGGATTCAAGTTTTTTTTTTAATGAAAATTACAATAACCTATATATGAAAACAACAACAACAACAGTAATGCACAACTTATGTTTAATTTACATTTAACACAATCATATTAAAAAATTAATAATTTTGATAAACATTTATTTTAAGATTTTAGATATAAAAACCAAATTCAAAACTGCAAAGGTATTCACATTAACTTAAGCCTTCATCGTTAACACACATAGCTGTAACCAATAAATAATTCAAAATGAAATTCATCATTGTATTCGTTGCCCTTTTTGCCATTGCATTGGCCAGTGATGACAAGAATGCTGAAACTCTACGTTTGGAATCCGATGTAGAACCTTTGAACTATAAATACGCTGCTGAAACTAGTAATGGTATCAAAATCGAAGAACAAGGACAAGTTCAAGATCTTGGTACTGATGATGAAGCCATTTCTGTTCGAGGATCTTACTCTTATCTTGGCGATGATGGTATAACTTATCAAGTTAATTATATTGCTGATAAAAATGGTTTCCAACCACAAGGCGCACATATTCCAGTAGCATAAGTTACTAAAGAAAGACTGTTATTAGATATTAAATAAATTTTATAAACAAAATTATGAACAAAGTTAAATAAATCTTTAGTTTAAAAAAAAAAATTCAATTTCTTGTCGATTTCATAATAGGTTTAGATATAATCGCATAAAAGTTGCATAGAATAATATAAAATTGATGAAAATCATAGAAATTATTTAAATTAGGTAAATATACAGAACTCTGTAAAATAAAACATCATTATTGCAAAGTTGTATTAAGGGGGATAAAGAATATAATATATAAGGATTATAATAAAGAAGCCTCCTACTAAGTAAGTTAACTTTTCGTGCTTGATTAAAAAGTGCTCATAGAAGGAATTTTTGACAGCTACTGCACTAAGGTTTCGCAACCCACTTTTTTGCCCAAAATTAATAAAATCGATAAAACAGAATTTTTTAAACTGCAAGTTAAATTGAAGTATATATTAGAATTTCGGCTAATATTATGGATTACGATTTTTAACGCTTGAGAACCAGCATTACAAAATAGCGGAGCCAAACCAAGTTTCTACCAATAGTTAGATTGAAGCTGCGAGTTACATAAAATTCAAAATTATTATTTTGGATGTAAATATATTTTCAATCAATCGAAATAGGTATTTTGTGAAAGCTTATAGAGATATCTTTCATATGAGATTAATATCCAGTTGAGGACCGGTTTCAAATAAAATAAAATTGTGTATTATATATTTTAACAAATCGATTATAAATTTAGTTAAAAGTCAAGGCTTTTAGCTATTATTTGATATACAATACATAGGTGTGTATTTTAACACTTTAACGGCTAAGGGTAAGTAAACACTCATTCGATCGAAAATCCGTCGAATGAGTGTTTTATGCTTCTAAATTAATATATTCCGATAGAAAACTAAATTTACTAAATGTTTTGTCAAAAAATTTTTTATGTGCCGTGCACGGTTTGAAAGGAAGAAAGCTTCAAAAAAGAAGTTGAAGGACATCGTCTTAACTTATAAACTAATATACTTATTTTTATGAAATTTAGCAGAAAGAAGACAATGAGTAGTAGTTGTTCAAACTTTAACGCTTTGCGAAAATCGCCATTTGTTATTAAATAGAAGCACAAACATTAATTTTTTGGATTGTGGTTATATCATGATAAAAGCAATAATTATTGTCCAAAAGTTCTCTTTTATATGGGTTAGTTTTCGATGTGCAGCCCATTTTGGCTCATATCGTTTAAAGAAGGCAACGATAAAATTGTATTAAGAAGAAATTATGGTTTATTCTCCAAAACTATTTTCCCGTTAGTTAGGGTTAAATAACGATATACACCTTAAAAGACCTCTAGCAAAACATTTTTTAATTTTGAATTTCTTATTTATGTATCATTTTGGAATTTAAATTATTTTTCATTTATAATTTTAAAGTACATATTTGTAAAAGCTTGATAAGCCACATATATTGTTTTATGTATTTTTGTTATTTTCTAGACATCCATGGATATTTGATAGCAGTTCGGCTTAAACACTTATTGCAAGTACTTAAAGTATAAGCTTCCTGCAAAAGTCATATTTACTTTTTAATCTTAAAAGGCATAAAGCAAACTAAAAATAAAATGTGGCTTATCAAGTTTTTACAATATTTTATTATTTTCTGCAATATAATTATTAAATTTTGGAAAATCTGTTAAAAGTTTTTTATTTTTTAATAAATTATTGGTAAAAACTCACGCCACTCACTCGCTCACTAGAAAGTTAAAATTTTGTATGCAGGTTCCTTCTTCGGTATAGACGTCCTCCAAGATGTGAGTTTTGGAAGTTCCTACTTTGGCTGCCTGCCAAAATCCCATTGGTTAAAAAGTTGAAATTTAAGATATTTGCTCCTTTGAATAAGACATAACTCCGTGGTACGGTACTTTTGAAATTTTGTGCAGGAACTTTGTTAAGCAGGGGTTAAACAGGTAAAAGGTCTCCCCCATGGAAACCTGGCAAAAGAGTTGAAGCTAGGATCTTGGAATTTTGTATGCTAGGGGATGTGCCCCCTTGGTGGCCTGGACAATCAGCTTAAGAGATTAACATGAACTTAAAAATCTAATTATTAGACATTATTTTAGACGGGAGTTTTGTAAATTTCTAGAGGGAGGACAGAAGAGGGGAAATTCTCCGCCATGACGCACTGGCCACAGCGCTAATGCGAGGAACCAGAAATTTGTCATGTGAGTTGGCGGCCATTAACCGAGGAACTTGAAATTTAGTATGTATGTTCCTTATCCTGCATTGACGTCTTCAAAGAAGAGGCAATATGGTTTATCAAAACTTTTCTTGTCTCTAGTGTTTAAACGTTGAATACAAAAATTTTTAATTTATTTATTTATTTATTTCAATTTATTCAGTCTATGGATACATAAATCCTTACAGACTATGATATAACAATTTTATAATAATTTTAATATTTACATTATTTATTTAAATACCTAAATCCATCATAATGGAATATAATTGTTGTTTTAAAGCTAGTTTTTGATGTCCAAAACTCAATTTGTTGCTTTAAATAATTAGCTGTTTATTATTAATCTCATTCATTTGAATAAAAGTACGGGTTAAAATGCTATTAAGCCCATAATTGGTACGATGTAGTGGTACATCAAAAATAGAATTAAACCTTAATCTTCTTGGTGGAACATGAAAATTAATACGGGAAAGCAACTCAGAACAATCAATAGCACCACTTATAATATCAAAAACGAATAAAGCAGATTGCAGTAACCTACGAAATTCAAGGGTTTCTAAACCTATTAGTAGACCTCTAGATCTATAAGAGGGTATAGGATCAGTAAACCTAAACGACGAGGTTGCAAATTTGACAAATTTCCTTTGTACCCTTTCAATACGAGCGATGTGAGTACCACAATGAGGAGCCCATATTATGGCAGCATACTCCAGTTTTGATCTGACAAAGGCAGAATAAATTAGCCTTAATGTAGTTGGATCGGAAAAGTCAGCACAATTTCTTTTCAGGAAAGCTAACATAGAGTAAGCTTTTGGAACAATATAGTCCACATGAAGCCCAAACGACAACTTTGAGTCAAAAACAACACCCAGATCAAGAGTTGAATCCACAGATTCCAAATTATAATCACCAATATAAAAAGTAGCATGAATTGGATTTAATGACCTAAAAAACGACATATGGAGGCATTTACTAAGATTTAAATAAAGCCTATTTAAATTGCACCATACAAGAAGATTATTTAAATCCGCTTGTAAATTAAAAACATCAAGAAATGTGGAAATTTTATAAAATACTTTTAAATCATCAGCATATAAAAGAAATTTGGTTTTATTAAAACACGACGAAATGTCATTAATAAATAAATTAAAAGAAGTGGCCCCAAGATACTACCTTGTGGTACTCCTGAAGTCTGAATATAAGGTTCTGAAAAATAGTTTTCAATGTTAACTTTACAAATTCTATTTGATAAATATGATTTTATCCAATTTAAAAAATTAGAATGAAAGCCCATTTGACGGAGCTTAGCAAGAAGAATAAAGTGATCCACTTTATCAAAGGCTTTAGAAAAATCGGTATATACCGTTTCAACTTGACTTCCCTGTTCTAAGGCTGATATACAGTATTCACTAAAAACTGATAAATTAGTCATTGTAGATCTACCTGAAAAAAATCCATGTTGATTAGGGCAAATCCATGATTTAGTTATAAAAAAAAGCCTATTATAGACAACGCGCTCAAATATTTTCGACACACAGGTCAACTTGGATATACCAGATATGGTCCTTTACAAAAAAAATGTATATACATTTTCCCGCTCCCTTTTACCCCATAAGTTTAAGAATGGGCAGAGTTAGATAGACTAGATTTGGAAGGATTAAGTTTTGTTCAAAATCACATTTTTTGAAGTTGTGAAAAAGAACTGCTTTAGAAGCGGGAAATAAGGAATGAATTTGGAATCAATTGAAAATTTAATCTCTAAGAATCACTTCCATTTTTTTGCTTACTTATTTTTAACGCGAAAAAATTATTTATGTCATACAAAAAAAAAAATTTAAATATTTTATCTTAAAGTGTTGAATATTTTTGAAGTTCCCCATATATGCATACAATTTTAGACTTAATGTTGGTTTTTTGTTGTTGTTTTACAAATTATTTTGTTTTATTAAACTATATTAAAATTTCACAAAATGATTATGACTACCTATACTGATAGATTTTTTCATTGTTTCATTGGATTAATTAAATATTTTTCATTCAATGCATTATATAGAAAAAAATATTTTTTTTCCTGTTTCACATTTATTTATTTTGTTGTTATAATAGTTTGTTAATTTTTATTTATTTTTACTTTTCCGTTTCCTCTTTACATCTCCCTGAACACGACTTGAACCCGCAATCACCAACATGTAAACAGTACCGCGTTACCGATTGACCTAAATATCAAAAACACATACTGATGTACTTATTTAGACTTTTTTACTAAAATAATATTTTCCAATACACTGATAGGGGTACATGTCGCCGGGCATGCGAAAAGTAATTAGCAAGTAACCTGTCCCTTTTTATTCAGCGTGTGTCATATTATGAACGGGTTGCTAAATAAAACAACGTGTCATACCACCTGTTCAAAAAACCTTCAAAAAGGCACAACACAAATCAATTTAAAAATTAATTTATTTTGTCTATACCCAACAAAAAACTATAACATTAAATTCATTACAACAATTTTAATTTGGAAAAGTATATAAACTAGACAAGGAGTCCGGATGTTCAAAATATAGATTTTTTTTTGCAAGTTTTTCCTCTACTTGCTAACATTTTCTACTAATTTTTATTTTCCAACACTTCTAAAAAGCACTTCATGAACATTTTAATTTTGCATTCTGCATTATAATTCTAGTTTACAATAATATCTTTATAAAAAGAAGGAGCTGCAGCAATTCAGCACAAATTTAATGTATAGCTTATAAATCAGAGTAACAAAATATATACTCAGTTTCAATTTTGTTCCCAAAGAAAGAAAAATCGTTCCCAAAATTTCTTAAAAAATATCTAAACCAGATATTTCGAAACCAATATGCAGAAAATTTTAAATTTTAATTTATATAAGTAAAGTGTTTCAAGTTTTTGAATAAGTTTTGGTAGGGATATTTTATGTGTAAAATCGCCATTCACTCGAAAAATCGCCAGTCGGCATTTCGAAAATTAACTTGCCAAACGAGTTTTAAGATCGCGACGTTTGGCGAAAAATCGCTATATCTGACAATCTTGGTCACTGTCTACACAGTTCCGTATTCAGTTATTTTAAACCAGTGGAGTGTTACGTCTTCATTTATACTGTCACATAGTCGGTACATAAAAAAATTCCTTCAGTGTTGGGTCCTCTTTGCTAACGGTTTTGAACCAGTTCAGTGACCAGTAGCAACTTCAACTGCAACGACCCTAGTTGCTTCGGTACACTTTGATGATATGTTACTTTTTCTCCAGTTACGTGATGTATCTGGTACCAACCAGTGAATGTCTTGTCACCATAACTATAGTCACGTGGTTGGACATTTCACCCAAATTAACACTTTTTGGTACACCACAATTTTGGGTTTAACAGTTTCGTGGCGTGTTCCATAATCATATATCACAGAATTACCACTTTGGATCAATCGACCCTTCATTGCCCGCAGGGATTAAACAAAAAATTACCTGTTTTATTGTAGAAATTGTACATATATCTTTTGGAATGCACTTTTACTTGTTTCTACTTATTTTTGGAATAATTTATGCGAAAATAACTTTATTAGTTGACGTTAAAATTTTGTTGAATTTATTTCACGAAAATTTAATATGACAAGTTAGGTGTGCTGTGATTTGGCTTTCTAATAAAATAAAAATGTTGTTGGCAACTATGATAATGACTAAAGAAAAAACAAACACGCTATAAATAGAAATCGTTCGTGGTAAATTTCATTCTAACTCAACACACAGAGTAATGTGGGATTTAAAGTTACCCAATTACTTCAACGTGTGAGTTAAATAGATGATATTTACGATTAACACTAAAATGGCACGAAGAATGTTGATGAAGACCGTTGTGGGTCAGAAAATGCATTCCATTCATGCTAGTGTCTAATAACTTTTTCTGTGTTTTTTTCTAATAGTCAAAGTAAATTATCATATAAAAATTATAATTTTTCTGTTAATTTAGAGAAAAATTTGTCATGATCTATAACCGAACAAATAAAATCTCACACAATGTTATTCACTTTCATAATTTAAATTATGATTTGAGAACTTTAAAGAGCAAAGGAAATTTTTTCACATTAAAAAACAACTTAATATTCTTCAAAATTAAATTGTTTTACTATTATTCTTCCCCATTGATCTGAATATGAATTAAAAATCGGATAGCCGGCAAAAAAAAAACACCGGTTTGTAACAAAACTAAATTTTGCACAAATTAGTCAAAACAATTATTTGTACTAGATTTTAAAAAGGGATTTCCTTACGGGCTATTTTGGTCAATAATCTCATTTATTTGTAAATAAAAATCAATTTATCATGTTTTTGCTCAACGTTTCGTTTGCTTTATTCAAACTTCTTCAGGAGCGTAAAGTTATAAAATCTGGCGACAAATACAAAATAAGTTTATAAATAATAAATTTTAATTTAAATATCTTAAATACTATATGACAGTTTAACTTACGATAGTCAGAAAATATAATATGTAAATTTTATTTCTAAATAAAAACTGGACATCACTACACAGAATTTTAAATAAATAATTAAATAAATATTAACAACACAGTACACACAAAATCACAGGTTAAGCTGACTGTAGTATCACAGAACTTTGACTAATTTCTAAATTATTGCAACTGGGTATTGGAGCTTTATCTTCTCTCGTATTCATGGCATAATTAATCCTCTCTTGTATGCTTAGGCTTTCTAATGTATATCGTTTATTTACTCTTTTTTCTTTATCTAATATCTTTATTTTTTCAAATTTCATAATATGATTGCATTCCTTGTGCTAATGCAGTTATTTCTTTTTCTTTGTTTATATCGGGTTTGTGTTCCAATATTCTTGTCCCTAACATTATATTCGTTGTACCAACATAAACTATTGTATTAAATATGTACTATTGTATTAAAATTGACTTTATATTATATTTGGTTTATTATTTCAATAATAACAACGTTTACAAATTCTTAGTAACTTTATGTGGTTTGGTTTTGAAATGACTTACAAATGTAGCTAAAAATTGGCATTTCTTTAACAAATTCATATTTTCTTCACTTGAAAATAACAAAACTGAAATACTATTTCTAAATTTTGACAGCAGAATTTCCCTGAATATAAACCTTCTTTTGGATCGTATTTGACAAGAGGATAAGATTGAGTTTAACAAATATTCTAATAACAGCATAGAAGTTTTAATTATCACAGTATCACAAGTGGGCGTTGTGGTGTAATGGTTAGCTCGTTGGACTGTTACACAGATGGTCCCGGGTTCGATTCCCGGTGACGACAACATCAATTTAGAAAAATATTATGTATGAGTTTTCTATCACTTATATGTATCGCTGCGCCCACCTTTGGTGTTCCCATAGCACTTAACCCTACCGAAGTAAAATAATGAATCAGGGCTATGAAACAAAAAGCTTCAATAAATTCGCCAACTCTACATGAGGTGGCGACCAACAACTGTTCTAAGACTTATCATCACGCGCAATTTCAGTGTTGCCATGTTTGAAGCCCTTCATCTTTCACCACCTTTCATCTCTCCACTATCCCCTTTCCAAAAAAAGCAACACATTAATTAATAGAAAGAATTTCCTGAGTGTTGCTTCTCTTTAAAAAAAATAAAAAGATTTAAAAAAAGGAATAAAATTAGCTAATCAAACTACAATTGTTGATCATTTATAAACCAGTATTTTAGCTAATGTCAACTCAAATATTTTTTAATAATCAAATGATGAAAGTTGTATTTTTTTTTTTTAATATTTTTTTCTATTTTATTATCCTTAAAGAACTAAGGCAAATAACAATTTAATAACATTTTTTAGTAGACAAACTTAGGCAACGGGCAAATGAGCACCTGAGGGTTGGTAACCATTTTCATCAGCGGTATATTTAACTTCATAAGTGACACCATCATCGCCAATGAATTTGTAAGAACCATGGACAACAATAGCCTCATCTTCATGACCAATGTTCTTCAATTGACCTTCAGCTTGAGCGGCAGCACCATCACTGGTTTCATAGCTATAATGGAAGAAATTAAACAAAATTAGTTTTTTTTTGCGTAAAATGTATAATTAATTATTTAAGAACTTACGCATAGTTGAAGGATTCAGGTCCTACATCTGATGAGGATTTCAAGATTTCAACTTCAGCGGGAGCAGCCAAAGCCAAAGCGAAGAGAGCAGCGAACACAATGATGAATTTCATGTTGATTAAATTGTTATTCTGTTGATAGTTCAAACTGAATGGATACTTTTTGCTGGAAGTGTTTGAGTTTTTATATTCTTCAAATTGTTTAGCAAAAACTTAAATTGTTAAGTAAATATAAATCTATTCGAAAATTAATATAAATGTATGCAAATTTGCCAAAACAAAAGTTTTTTATGCTAAATATATTGAAATCACAAAAAAATAACAAAACTGGATTAATTATTAATACTTGTATGTCAACAATTAATGATCATGTTTGGCGACTATAGTTTTTAAGTTTAAATTTTCTTTTTTTTTGCATTAACTAATTGTTGTAGTTTTAATGCGTGGGAATTTCAAAAATTCAATATTAAAATTTCGTTTTGTAGTGATAAGAAATGCGAAAAATTGGACACAATAAGAAGAGACACAACAAATAGAATAAAATAATTATGGAGATAGTTGATGTTGATAATCGGAAAATGTGATGAACCTTAAAGCATCAAGTTTTTTCTATTTTAATTAAATGAAATTTGAAAAAAATATTTTATTATGAAATGATTTTTTAATCCATTTTTTTATATGTCTGTGTAAAAATACAGCAGAGTCGGAAAAGTTGGGGAAGTGAAAAATCAGATAACTTCTTTTTGATTAATAGCAAAAAATAGTGCTTACCCAGCAAAAAATAGTGCTTACCCAGGAGCATTTCCGGAAGGCATTATTTAATTACGAAGCGCTTCCAAAGCAAATCCAGAAGTCATGATTTTTTTTCGCGATGGTATGATGGCACTACAGAATGTCTTCCCTAATTGCTTTATAGTACGCAAAGCGGTGAAGTGCTATTTTGAAAGCATACAAATGTAGACGGTGATTTTTTAAGAGCTTACGAATTTGATGTAAAAAAAAACACATACAATTAAGAGAAATGTATGAAATCTTTATTTAAGCCTATAGAACGATGTTTAAATATGATTTCATGCTTGTTGACCGTGGCTACGCCTCAAATGGTTCATACGCTGGGTCCAATTTTGGCATACTCTCTCTAACATATCGGCCGGTATCTCACGAATAAATTCTTCAATATTGGCTTCCAGTGTGTCAACTGTTGTGGGCTTGTCCCTATAGACATGATTCATAACATAGCCCCACAAAAAATAGTCGTAAGGCGTTAAATCGGACGATCTAGGCGGCCAATTGACCGGACCCAAACGTGAAATAAACTATTCACCGAACTTGCCTCTCACTTGGGCAAAAAAAAAATTGTAATTATAGGACGTCAGCGCTCGCTATTCAAAGTAACTTTCCTGCCTTCGTCGGTTTTAAAAAAGTACGGTCCAATGATGCCACCGGCCCATAATCCACACCAAACAGTGCATTTTTCGGGATGCATTGGCAGTTCTTGCAATGATTCTGGCTGCTCATCACATCAAATATGGCAATTTTGCTTGTTCACGTAACCATTCAACCAGAAATGAGCTTCGTCGCTAAACACCATTTGCCGACAAAAAGTGGATCTTCATCCAACTTTGACAGCGCCCATTTACCAAAAGTTAACCGTTGTGGTAGGTCATGTGGCTTCAATTCTTGCTGTATTTTAAAAGTTTTTACACCCAAATCCTTCCGCAAAATTTTCCATGTGGTGGAGTAACAGAGGCCCAATTGCTGCGAACGGCGCCGAATCGATAATTCACGGTCGTCAATAAACACGGGCGGATACAGTTGCGATATTTTCCTCTGTACGCGTATGCGTGTTGGTGGTTTAATGTCCAATAATGTATATTTGGTGCAAAATTTAGACACAAGATTCCGAATAGCCGCCTCAGAAGGAAGCCCAGACTAAACATAAATTGAAAAAAAATTATACCATATCAATACAAAAACTTTAAATATTGTATGTGTGAGTTTCATCTATATTGGACAAAGGAATCGGGGGTCTGTCGGTAATGGGCAAATTTTTTTCATTTTATTTATGTTCGCCAAAAAAAGAACATGCTAATTTTGTATCAAATAAGAAGTATTTTGAAGATCTATCCATTAGAGAAATCTATCCAGTTTGAAAAACTTCTTAACCCTTTGAGACCCAAGCTGCATGCATAAAGTTCTTGATTTTTCAAATTTAATTTTAAATAATTTGAAAAGTGTTTCAGTTTCCATATAATTATATATATTTTATGAAATATAGGTGCCTATTTACAGAAACATTTTTGTGACGTTTTAAGACTGTAATCTCCATGTGTTTGGTGTGGCAAAATTTGTATATATTTGAAATTTTCTTTAAAAAAAAGAAAAAAATATCTTGTACGGACATTATCGTAATATGGCAAATACAATTTGAATTTTATTGTTGTTTTGTATAGAAAGTTATGATTTTCAGTATTAAAAATTGTCTTATTTTCTCTCAATAAATCAATTAGTATTGGAAATATTCGTAGTTTAGAGGAAAACATTAAAGCTCACAATCGAGTGAATGGGTCTGCAAGGGTTAAACAAAAAACTATTGAACAAACTTCAAACTGATTTTCACC
This sequence comes from Delia radicum, assembly GCA_021234595.1. Classification (NCBI taxonomy): domain Eukaryota; kingdom Metazoa; phylum Arthropoda; class Insecta; order Diptera; family Anthomyiidae; genus Delia; species Delia radicum. The sequence goes on along the minus strand of CM037853.1, from coordinate 7,092,564 downwards.
CCCCTAAAAATTCGAATATTTCTTACTCTTGTCCATCCTATCACATACTTTTATTGATATTTCAGTGGTCCGCCCCAGGAAACCAAGTTGTATTTTTGATTTAACTCATTAAAGACACGTTATATATCCGCTGGACTCTTTAAACCAAATTTTGCTGATATACAGAATGTTTTATTAATAAATTCTTGTATTTTTTTTGCTTTAAAGCGCAACTTAGTAAAGCCGTTAGTAATACAACTTTGCAAGTTTTATACTAATTTATAGTTCAAATTTAGCTTTTTGACTTGATTGGAAATTTTTTTTAAATTTTGGCGATTTTTCTGAGTTTTTGCCTTTTTATCTTTGACGATTTTTTTTAAATTTTAACAAATTATTTTTTTTTTTAGTTTTGGCAATTCTTAATATTCAAAGTAATTCATTATTTAATTTAGCGATTTTTCCACATTTGACAATTTTTTTTAAATTTCCAGCTGTTTTCTTATTATAAAAATTTTTTTAATTCGAAAAATTTTTGTGTGCGCACATTTGCACATTTCACACTTGCACGTGTACGTGTGAGAATTTGCCTTTTTAGTTTGCACTTGCACATCTGTACACACAGAGAAAAATTTAGCTATTTGCCAACTGAAATTCGGATAATTCAACTCAAATTCGGTTATAATGAATTTCAGACTGTTGGCACAACTTAACAATCGTGTTTACAACAAAGTTCGACTAATTCAACAATAACCAAATTGCAATACCCAAAATATTGAGAAATCTAATGTAAATATCGTTGTACTAACTAAATTTATAAGTTGTTACCATTTTGATGTGCGAGTGCGAACAGATTTCGCATATGCATAAATGAAAGTAAAAAATGAAAAACAAAAATCGCACATGCAAGTGCAAAATTAAAAAAATATTTGCAGATGAGCAAGTGCAAATTGAAAAGACAAATTTGAACATGTGAAAATGGGCGCACATATAATGTGTAGTTTTTTTAGAATGTCACAACTTTGAGTTGGCATCACTGCTTTATTTGACCACCCATTTAACAGCTGATAGTTGCCTTTTGTTTAGTTTGCTTTGAAATTTCATTATGAATCGACTTACATCAGAGCAACAAGTGCAAATTGTTGAAATTTTTAATCAAAATAATTGTTCTATTCGTCAAACTCTGTTTGGTGCGCTTTGTGTGCTGGCGGAATCATTGGCCCACATGTCTTCAAAAACGATGATGGTCAGAATGTTACTATCATTGGTGAACGGTAAAGGAACATGATTCGAAATTTTTTCGTACCTCAATTACGTGGCATTAGTCTTGCTGATATGTGGCTTCAACAGGACGGAGCCACGTGCCACACAACGGGAGCTACAATTGATTTACTCAAAGAAGCTTTTAAAGAAAAAATAATTTCACGTAATGACCCTCTTAATTGGCCACCAAGATCGTGTGATTTAACCCCATTGGATTATTTTATTTGGGGTTTTGTTAAGTCACTTGTCTACGTCGATAAACCACAAACAATTGAACACCTGGAAATCAACAATCGAAGAGTTATCGGCGAAAAAAGTTTAAAATCTATTATTCCAGGGATGCCGCATAATTAATTAACAAAATACAGTTTTTGACATTTTTTACAGCACTTTTTTGAAAAATTATTAATTAGTAGAAAGAGGACCAGTGTTATAAAGGTTAAATACTGATTTGGTTAGGAAAGTGTGAGAAAATATTTTGAATGAAAAAATTGTGGTGCAATATTTTCTTTTTTTTGTAACATGCCAATATTGAATCAATAACTTTCCGAACTTGTTCAAAAATTTAATATACTAACTTAGCGAATATGTTCGCTAAAGTGGCCCTAAATTAAAAACTATCACAAAGCATATAAAATTGTAAGAAAATGATGTAAAATAGACAAAAACTAATATTCAAATAAAAATTATTTGAATGTTGTTCATCATATGAAGCTGCTGTATGCGTTACCATATGTAATAGCAACAGAATGCTGTGTTTGTTGTCTCAGGATAACATTTTTAAATGCGGTAAACAAAATATCTTTATTTTTGTAAACCATTTTAAAAAAGAATTCTCAAAGTAGACAAGAATATTTAAAGTAATGCGTAAAACATTGTTTTAAATTTTTAGTAATTTTTAAATGTTTCACTAAAACATTTAAAAATGGTTAAAAATTTAGAAGCCATCAACAAAATTACAAAATAAATGGCCCACTTTAGCTAACCAACCTCAGCACATTATGGAAAATTATTATTTTTAAGTTTTTTTCTTATTAATTATTTTTATATTTTTTATTAGTTTTATCTATATTGTGAATAAAATTCTTTCCATTTTGCAAAAATCCGACTTGGGTAATTCTTTAAAACTCGTTTTTTATTCAATTTTAATGTTAGAGGAAAATAAAACTTTATGTTGCTTTTTTTGTAAGGCAACAACAATAAAACCACGAAAAACGTCGAAATTTTAAGATTTTTTTAGCAGAAATTCAACTTGTCTACAGTTTTGACATATTCATGCAACAACAGGAAAAAATACCAAATGTCCACTTTAACAAACAGCCTACATTAGCGACCATTCACTTAAAATAAATTTTTTTATGATATGAGCAAGATTATACAAGTTCAATATCAGTGCTGTTGTTTATTTAATAAACAACAACAACACGGTGTATTTATGACTAGAGATTCTAGCCTATACACGAACAATGTTTATTAGTTAAACATTTTTTATTTCTGATTTTAATTAGTTCAAATCTTCCAATTTTGTTTTTTACTTCTCATCGGGTTTATATAAAAAAAAGGGTAAAGTGGTGAGATTTTTTTTTTCAAAATTTGGGTAAAAATCTTCTACCCTTCTACATTGGTTCTCTGCAGACGCTAAAACATGTAAGGACATACTAGTAAATAAAGTCTGCTTTAAATTAGCGGATGGAAAACTTTTTTAATTAATAAATAAACCTTGCACAGTTTTTTGTTTAACAAAAAACAAATGATCTTGAACTTAAATAATCTTGATCACATAACAATTTATGATAAAAGATCGAAATAAGAACTTTTGGTTTTAAATTTTTTTTAAATTTAAAATTTAAGAGTGCATGTGGCATTAGAAATCAGTTTATCTATACCACGGTCAGTGATTGCACAGAAAAATTTCATATATACGCAATCGAACAAATAAAAACATAACAAATATTACATTATTCAAAAATTCAAAAAACAGGGTCACTGACGAAGGTTCAATACCAGAAACTGCGCAGTCTGATTCAGAAAAAATTGAAAATTTGCAATGTAGTTATGATTTTTAGAAAATACACTCATTCTTCTCTACCACGCTTTTCACAATTAAAATTAAATAAAATTGCATATTAATTATATTATTAATTGCTATTGTCTGAAAAAGACGTTAAAATTCAAACTCAAACAAAAATCAAACTTTGCTCTCTAGCAATTCTTCCCTAACTACGTAAGCGCCATCTATCGAATATACAAAGAATATATCATAGATATGGCTTCACTTACAACATATGGGAAAACAGTGGACATTAGAGTGAGGTAAGTTTCAAAAAATAGAACTGTTGTGTTGTTGGAGTTGTACTTCTGAGATTATGTATGCAAGAACAAAAACACCGTGTATTGAATAAAACTAGTTTTAATCACAACAAAACTCGACCTGACGATAGCTCAAAGGGCTAAAGCGCTCTGTCTAACGTGTATTGCGAGTGCATGTGGCATTAGAAATCAGTTTGTCCATACCACGGTCAGTGATTGCACAGAAAAATTTCATATATACGCAATCGAACAAATAAAAACATAACAAATATTACATTATTCCAAAATTCAAAAAATCCAGGGTCACTGACGTAGGTTCAATACCAGAAACTGATTCAGAAAAAATTGAAAATTTGCAATGTAGTTATGATTTTTAGAAAATACACTCATTCTTCTCTACCACGCTTTTCACAATTAAAATTAAATAAAATTGCATATTAATTATAGTATTAATTGCAATTGTCTGAAAAAGACGTTAAAATTCAAACTCAAACTAAAAGTAAACTTTTGATTAATTTTTTTAGTTAAATATTTTCCCTACTTAGAAATTACATAATTTTTTCATATTTTCACGTTGCCGATTTTATCAAAATACTTTGCTAAATTAATATGTAGAAAAAATTTACAAATTTTAACAAATCGATTTCTATTAAGGCAGGCGTGGATCCAGGGTGCAAAAATCACCCAAACCAAAAAAAAAAACAAAAAAAAACCAAAAAGACAAAATGGGAACAAGGGATGGAAAAAGAGAGAGGAAAAAGAGAAAGAAAAAAGGAAAGGAAAAAAAAAAAAGAGGAGAAGAGAAAAGGAAAATAAAGAGATTTAAAAATTTATTGCGTTAATAACCTGATATATCCAAAAAGTCTTTAATCAATAATTAAAATTTCAGACAATGTTTCGACTGGATTACATCATCTTACGAAAAAAGTACCCATAATTCTATGATCATTGTTAATATCTAATTTAAGAGTGTGGTTAAAATAATTATCACCATTTTGTGAATAGGTTGCATACAAAAAATACTTCATCACCACCGTTTTTATTAATAAAAAGTCTTTTTTTTTTAAATTGACTTTCAATACAAAAGTTTTTCTTTACGAAGCTGTATTTTCTTCGAAATATAAAAAAAAAAAAAAATGCCAAAATTGGATATCTTGGGATTTTCTATTGGAAAATATCTAGAAACATAAATTGAAACTTTTCATTAAACTACCCAGGTAGAAAAATACAATCTTTAAAACGTTTTAAAAGCATTTTTCATGATGGTACAAGCGTTTTCAGAACATACCAAATTACAAATTTAAAGCGTTTTGAGAATGTGCAAAATGATAACCCAAATTTACGGTCTGAGGATGGTATTTTATAACGTTCTCAAAACATTGCAAAACAAAATTTTTGAAATGCTTTTTCAATCGTTAAATAAGTATTTGCAGAACATTTTGGCTTACAGTTATTAAGCGTTATGAAAACGACCCAAATGATAACCACTTTGAGGGTTGTAATTTTGAACATTGTCAAAACGCTCGAAAGACAAATTATAAAGATCTTTATGAATTGTTCATAAATACCACAAATAATGAAACATGTAAAATATGATTAAAATAATATAAATAAAGTAACAAAACATTGTAATTTTAAATAGTTTAACTAGCGTTTTATTAAGTTTTGAAAAAGTCCTCTAAAATATTGCTTTATCTGTCCTCAAAATATAGTGCTTTATAAAAGATATACAAGGACTATACACTTTATAGAGTCGCTACATTATGGGCTGGCCATATTGAGTGATTTATTGAACTCGGTTCATGAAGAGAAAAGCATATAAAAAAATTGCATAAGAAACCGAGTTCGCATATAGATAGACCCCTTATGACAGTGTTGTTTTTTAATCAGTAAAATATTTTGTAAAAAAAAAAAGTATTTCTAAAGTACTATTGGCAAATGTTAGAAAACCGCTTTAACGCAATGGTTTTACATTGGTTTTATTTTATAAACCGTTGTAAATTTTGTACGATAAGAACTTCTAAAGTACTTTTTACAAACGTTGGAAAAACGCTTTGAACCAATGTTTTTACAGTGTTTTTATTTGTAAGTTTTGTATAAAAAGTATTCCTAAAATACTTTGTCCGAACGTTCGAATAGCAATCCAAAATAATGTTTTTTAAATGCTTTTTTTTTTCGTATTATTTGCAATTATCGCTTTGGAAACGCTTTTATTTTAGTACCATCAAAAACAAAAGTTTTGAAAACTCTTCGTTTTTTGTACCATCCCAAATTTCTACCTGGGTAATTTTCTAAAAATTTTCATAAAATTTTATGAAAAATATTATTTTATTTGTTAAAATTTTCATCCGCTCAAGAAAAAGTTTCTTTAAGAAACTAGTTTCATAAAAAGTATGTAGGTTTTCATTAATTTAAGAATATTTTCGTTCACGTTGTGAAAAAAGTTTCATTAGTATAAAAAGAATTTTCATTACTTTTCGTCCACTAAAATTCTCTGTGTAAAGTTTGTCGTAATAGAAGTATCTTGCCGATTATGAAGAGTACCGAATAATGGCCAAATATTCTTGACATATGAAAAAAAAAAATATTTTTAAAAAATGTTGATCAATTTAAAACACAAATTCCACACCTTGATTTAGAATTTTGCCTAAATTACAGACACGCTTGACTAAAATTAGCTAATCCAAAAATAGTTAAACTTTCGGTAAGTGACAGGCTTTTTCTTAAAGTTTTATAGACTTTAAAAAAAAAATATAGAAGTTAATTGTGATATTTTAAATATCACACATTTTAAATCTACATTCAAGGATACTATATAAAATAAATGAGGCAACATTTTTTAAATTATCGTTTTAAAAACTAACTCATATTTGTTTTAACTTAAATTTTTTTTTATTTAACAATTAATTTAAACTCTTAAAACTTAGGCAACAGGTAAATGAGCACCTTGAGGTTGGAAACCATTTTTATCAGCAATATAGTTGACAGTGTATTTAACGCCATCATCCCCGATAAAGGAGTAAGAACCATGGACACTGATTTCTTCAACATCGGTACCAATATTTTTCAATTCACCTACAGCATCTTGTTTGTTACCATCGGACGTTTCAAAACCATATTTAAAGCTTTCAGGCTGAACATCAATATCACGACGTAGAATGCTGACTTCATCGACAGGAGCAGCTAAAGCGACAGTGAAAAGAGCGGCGAATAAAATAATGAATTTCATATTGAAGTATTTGTTAAGATTAAATGCTAGATTCTAACTAATTTCGATTAACAAAAATAATATCATTTTATATACAAATTTATGATATTATTCCTTTTGTTGGAAGAAAAATTTAAATATTATTTTCTACAAAATGTTCGATTCTATGTTTAGATGGAGTTTTGTTATCGGTTCATGGTTTGTTATAATATCATATATCTTACATGCTTAATATAACAAGTTATGACGGTGAAGTTTTATTATTGGTCCGTTTTCTTATATGGTTATTAATTTTTATGTTTTTGCGTCATTTGTCATATTTGAATATCAAATTTAAAAAGATGAACTTGTTTTTTTTTTTTTTTCTTAATTTTTGTCTAACAAATACCATGAAAAAAATCATTGTTCTCTATGAAGCTAATAATAAATTCTTACACACGAAACATAAACATTAGGTTGACCCCAACTCTTTTCACCCGCAAATTTCACTAATGAGGACCACTTAAGCGACGCATATTTATGAGCGGATTAGGGGAAAAATAACAAAAAAAAAAAAAAAAAATATGCAAATGAAGTTTATTGTGACGGCAAAATTTTTTTTGTCATCTTTATTGTTCAGTTGCAACCACTGATAAATTTTTTGTGTGAAAATAGCACATTTGATTTCTGAAATACACTTTGTATAAAATTGTTTTAAATAGAACCAATTTAACATTTTTTATTACTTTACGAGTCCTTGTATTAAAAGTATATACAAATCAAAGAGTTTTTTAACACAACTCGATTTTACATAAAAAACCCTTTCCGAATTGTATGTATACTCTATATATTTTAAAAAAAATCTTTTTCTTTAGGGAAATGACTCTAGGTGTTTTGTGAGGAAAAAATTGCAAAAATTAAATTTTTTTCTAAATTATTACCTCAAGCGGCTTTAGTTTTTGAGAAGAAAGAGATATTGCACTAGTTTTTTTCATTTAATTAAAAATTTTAATTGTAATTAATTTCGTCCCGCTATTCGCCAAAAACTGGAAACTTCACCTTAGTCGGACTTAACTTGGAATTTCTCGTTTTTAGCCTCTACTAGTAGATTAAAAATATGTTAATCGAATTAAAAATCGAAGTAGAACAAAAAATGGCGTGCACTAAACAATTTTGATTCTCAAACTTTTGCGAATTATTTTTTAAAAAAATAAAGTTTTTTTTTTTTTTACCAATTTAACCAAATTTAAGCGCTGGGTGCTTGCACCCTGTTGTAATATTAAACATAATTTTTGTAATGTGCTTTCATTTCAATTTTATCAGAAATTTTTTTAAGAACTTATGACAAGATATAAAACAAAATAAACTTCTAATGATATATAAAGATTTAACCGATTTTTTTTTTCACTTCAAGAATTGTTATATTCTAAAATGTAATTAATGTAATAACTCGGTTAAAATTAAAAAGATAAAATATTTTGCTCAGTTTTAGAAAAAATTTTCGTTGAATATTGTGTTTCGTGTGTATTCAATTAAAATTCGAGCATTTGTTTAATGACCCTATACGTATACATTAGGGTGGTCCTTATTTTTCAACTTGAGATTTTTGGGGCTGCCCCCCTCTTAAAATATTTGTTTGGGTACAAAAACTCACCATGCAAAAAATTAGAGTTCTAGCATAACGGGAAGATGTCCCGCATCGACCTTGAAAATCGGGCCCCTTGAAAAATGGACATAATTTAAAAAAAATTACAATTTTTTTTCTTTAAAATTAAAAATATATAAAATAATTTTTGTGTTGGGTGTAACTACTCAGATAAAAAATATTACTTTCCCAGAAAATCGCTAACTTACCCTAACTTTGTGTCAAAAAAATTAATAAATATTTTAGGTGTACCTCAAAGTGACTTTTTTGCATTTTTGAAAATTTTATTCAACAAAAATCAAAAACCTAGTGTTTGCTGTCAAGTATTTTATTAAACACATCTCAAGTATTAAATAAGCCAAGTATTATGCATATCCGTTGGCAAAAATTTTTGTTAGAGCATTTTGATTCTAGCGGATTTCAACGTTTTTTTAAATTTGTATAGACTTTTTTTTTTAACAAGATTTTTGTAATATTTCATCAATGTTATTGTATATGCTATTTTATATAATTGTAATAACTTTATTATGAAGTATAATTTTTCGTGTTCGTAGTTAACCTGTGTTTTCATGGGGTCACAATTGACCCTCGTATTTTAAAGAGTCAAAAACCACAAAGATGACAAAACAAATTTTTGTTTATGTTTCTAATTGTAATTTATTTACATTTTAAAATGAATTAAAACTAATTATTTAGTATAAATTCAGATATTTGTATTCATATTTATATTGTTTTTTTTTTTTTGTACATATTCAGGAGTATTTTTAAAAAAAGGTATTTTTAATTTAATAGTGTAAATTTTTTTCACTCAAAATTATTATTGTGGAAAAGTTTTAAGCTCTAATTTTTACTAAATTGACCTACTCGAAGACTAGAAACGGTTAACGAAAATTTTTTAGAATAAATATAAATTGAATTATTCCTTTTTTTACTTTATTTATAAATTTTGATACAAAGCTGCATTTTTCTTACTTGGGTCATATTTGACACCAGGTTAACATGGGTTAACTATCAACAGAAAAAATAGTATTTTAGTATTATATAATGTATTAAAATAAAAAAAAAACCTTGAAATCCCCAAATACAAAATGCTCTAAAAAAAACTTTGCCAACGGATATCCACAGTACATGGCTTATTTAATACTTGAGATGTGTTTAATAAAATACTTGACAGCAAACACTAGGTTTTTGATTTTTGTTGAATAAAATTTTCAAAAATGCAAAAAAGTCACTTTGAGGTACACCCAAAATATTTATTAATTCTTTTGACACAAAGTTAGGGTAAGTTATCGATTTTCTGGGAAAGTAATATTTTTTATCTGAGTAGTTATGACTAAACCCAACACAAAATTATTTTATATTTTTTTAATTTTGAAGAAAAAAAATTTTTAATTTTTTTTTAAATTATGCCCATTTTTCCAAGGTGCCGGATTTTCAAGGGCGATGTGGGACATCTTCCCGTTATGCTAGAACTCTAATTTTTTGCGTGGCGTGTTTTGACACCCTAACACATATTTTAAGAGGGGGGGGGGGGTACAGTCAAAATCTAATTTTTATTTTTCGCCCATACAACGAAAGACGACCCTAGTATACATACACTCACAAGAACTTTTCTCATACAAGCTCAACAGTTATTTACAGTTCGTTACAGTTGTTTTAAAAGAATATACAGCTAAATTACTAAAGAAATATATTTTTCAACTTTCTGTCTGTTGTTCAAACAAAAACTGACTTTTTGTAATAGTTAAAATATTTAGTGAAAATTTGCTATTTAAATCAAAAAGTTGTTATATTAAATTGAGTATTAAAATAAACGAAAACAATCTATTGTTTTTATCGATTTTGTCAATTAATTTGTCAACTGTTGGAAATAAACTAACAAATGCAATTGTTTTAAACGAGTCCTCCGTTTGATTTTGATTTTCCATTAATTTAATGTATATATTTATTAGTCTTTACGGTAAAAATGTTGTGAATGTATTGTTATTAATATTAGTATAAATAGTAGGTATATTTACATAGAACAAGTACTTGCATTTTAACTAAATATTTGCAATACATAACATTTTACGAATATTTTCTCCAAAACGAAGCCGAGAATCACTCTGATGCTTTCTGAATCATAAAAAGAACATCTTAAATATTTTTAATTAAAAAAACTAAAAAAAAAATTTGGCCGATGTTTAGATAAATTGATTTATATATTACACTTAAAATTCAGTTCAATTTTTGTGTCCATAAAAACTTGATTGGCATAATCAAATTTCTTGCATTTATCAAATTCAGCTAAATTATAATTAATATCATATTCGAAATATTATAAATTGATCAGCATTTAACCATGCCCACTTTGCATAAAACATACGAGGGCGGCTCAATAAGTCCGTTACTTTTCGAACTTCCCTCGTTGTTATATGAAATGCAATACTGCTCCCATCAAGTACCACCTGTTAGTAGACTACTGTCAAATTTTGAGCACGTTCCGTCACTTACTTTGCGTTTAATAGCTGTTCAAAACATACAACCTCGTGGATTTTTTTAAAAATGGAAAAAAGTGAGTTTCGAGTGCTCATTAAACATTATTTTTTGCGAAAAAAAACCATCAATCAAACCAAGGAAAAGCTTGATAAATACTATGGGGACTCAGCACTATCGATTTCATGGTATTTCATGGTTAAAAAGTGGTTTACTGACTGTCGTTGTGGTCGCACAAGTACAAATGACGCTGAATGTTCTGGACGGCCGATTGAGGTCAATACACCAGAAAATGTCCAAAAAATCCACGATATGGTGTTGGCCGCTCGAAGAGTAAAAGTGCGTGAGATTGTTGATGCCATAGGCATTTCATATGGCAGTGTGGTTTCGATTTTAAATGATCAGTTGGGTTTAAGAAAGCTGTCTGCAAGATGGGTGCCGCGTTTGTTCTCAATTGAACATAAACATAATCGTGTGACAACTTCAAAGGATTGTTTGGAGTTGGGATGCACGCGGGATAATCCACATCGATTACTCTCGAAAATGAAAAAAAATAAACGGCGAATATTATGTCAACTTATTGGACCAATTTAACGAGGTTAAAAAAAAAAAACGACCAACGATGAAATTATTGATCAAGCAAATGCCTATTTTATGGACCTCGAAAAATCCTATTTTTTGGAAGGGACACAAAAACTGGAGAAACGTTGGACTAAGTGTATTGAGCTAAAGGGAGATTATGTTGAAAAATATTTTTTTTTTTGCAAAAAAACTGTGTTTCTTTCAAAAAGTCACGGACTTATTGATTCGCCCTCGTACTTCAGCATATTTTAGAAGTTGTTCAATTTTCTTATTTGTATTATAATAATAATAATAATACAATCATACATATAAGTCTGTAAAAATAGCTGAAAACGTTACTAAAAATTAGTTAAAAATTACGTTGCAGGAAAAAGTAGTAAAATTAGCAGAATGTTTTTGCTAAAAATTAGTAAAATAAAAACAGCAAAGAAATTGTGAAATCTACAAAATTTTAGTTAACTTTTTAGTTGTTTGCATGAAAACTAAGCGCCATTTGTTAGTGGAAATTTTTATTATAAATAATAAGAAAACTAACATACAGCCTCTGTATTTATAAGACAAATGAAATACAGATTTGTATATGTATGTCTTTTACAAAGACTGAAGTGTAATCTAAAGAATTAAAAATAATAGAAAAAATAACTAAAAATGTAATTCAAGAAGCACTGATTTTTCCTATTTTTGCAATATCTATTCATTGTTAAAAAGAAAATCCATTCTTTAAACTATTTTTTAAATTTTTTATAATCACAAAAACCGCTTCCTTCAATTCAGCAAAAAAATCTTTTCCTTTCTTAATTTTTTTTAAAAAAAGTCTTGAATATTTTCGATAGATTTTTTTATTAGTTTATAACAAAATTTATATTTACTAAACGGCTGTTTTGTTTTAGTTTTCTTTTGCGGGGTTATTTTGGTTTTGGATTTAGGGCCCCACGAACACGTATTTGCTCATTTCTTTTATAATATAATAAAATGTGTTTTTCATTTAAAAAATAAATTATGAAAAACAGGAAAATGTTTAAAAACCAAAAACATTTAAATACTAGAAATATAAATTCCTAGTCGATAGTCATAGGCTGACAAGTTGCAACTGACAGGCAAATTTCCACTTGAATTAAGCATGCCAAGCTCTAATTTCAGCATCAGTTATGAGTTGAGTACTTATGACCATCGTTATTTGCGTATACTATTTGCGTACTTATCAGCTTATTTAACTTGTATTTTTTTCCGATTTTTAATGTGGATAAAAATAAAATTAATAAAAAAAAAATGATGACACCAGAGTGTTGTCATGCCAAAATATGAAAAACGTGTTACTGTCGTACTACTAGACTGTTTAATTTTAGCAAAGGTTATCAGCTTTTGCGACACATGTACACGCAGAGAAAAAATTATCCATTTGCCAACTAAAATTTGGTTACTACGACTGAGTTCGGTTGATACAACTAAATATTGGTTCTCACAACAAATTTCTGTTAAAACAACTGAATTTTAGTTGCAACAGCCAAACTATTCATAAATCACATTTTAATATGGTAGTAATAACCGAATTTATTGGTTGTATCAACCAAAATTCACTTTTAAATTCGTTTGTCCATTTATTTTTCTGTGTGTACAACATTGTTTTAAAATGGACGGAAGCGAAGTGAATATGATACAGCTTTAATATGCCAGTATTTACTCAATTATTGCACAAAAAACTTATGAGACAAATGAATGATTGAAAACGGACAGCATTTAATTGATGGTTTCCTAATTTTATGTCTAGAATGTATACATAACACCAGGTTACAACTTTTATGTAAAAATTAAAATATAAAAAAGCCTACGTCCTAAGGATGGAAATAAGGTTTATTTCAATATAATATATGGATAACGTCCTAAGTTACAACTAATTAAAAATTAAAGAATTTCCATATGGCGTATAATTATTATATCCATTTTTTATTCAAAACAATCCCTGCGGGAATTGAACCAGTCACTGGTATAGTCACGTGACTAGAGCTTTGTGTGTATGAACCTGTCCTAGTTTCGGTTCTGTTAGTTCTGAAAGTGACCGGTACTTTTAACATTGGCTTGTCCTAGGAGGTGGCAATTGCTACCTTTGGAGAACTGTGTGACGTGGCGAATAACTTGACCAAGTTAACATGTCACCGTACCGACTGAAATGAATATGCTAAGGTGTACGTATCGTAGAACTAGAGAACAATTTTTGAAGGAAAACTAGTCACATATTAAGCGCAATATGTGCTGTTACTGAGGTAGTTTGAATGGATTAGATTTGTGAAGTACCACTGCACTGGTCTAGGGAGTACATATCGCCGGGTATGCGAAAAGTAATTAGCAAATAACCTTTTACTTTTTATTCACTGCATGCCATATTATATACGAGTTGCTAAATTGTCCGTCCGGAACCAGTCACTAAACTTCCCCAAAACAGTGTTCACAAAACCTACAAAAAGGCACAATAAAAATCAATTTTAAAATAATTTTATTTCAGTCTTATATCCGATTTGTAGCAGTCAGGGGACTGAATCCTTTGACACTAATTGCCATGTTTTCATCAACTGCTACCGGGATTGAACGAGTTCAATGACCAGTAAGATCTTCAACTGCATTGGCCCTAGTTGCTTCAATACACTATAATGTTATGTTACCTTTTCTCCATTTACATGATATACCTGATACCAACTTGTCAATGTTTTCTCACCATTACTAAAGTCACGTGATTGGTCATTTCACACAAATTAACACTTTTTGGTACACCACAATTTCGATTTCACAAGTTTCGTGACGTGCCACCCAATCATATATCACAAAATCGTCACTTTGGATCAATCGACCCTTCATTTCCCGCAGGGATTATACAAACTTGTTTAAACTTCGATATGCATCTATTGATATTCTTCACAGATATTAAATATGAGTATAAAATAAAAATATATCTTTGTACTATAGTTTAACTTTTTTTTAAAATTTTCATTTTTATCGCAAAAGGATAGTAAAGATATAAGCTTACAATACTCTTATATGGAATGAGGAGTCAATTACCCTCAAATGACCTGATCCATTACAGGATTAAAGCAGAACTTATCACAGGCCTCGTACAATGTGCCATTGCTTTGTCTGATGAAAAGATGATATGACACTTAAAAATCGCTGACAGCTTTGGAAAAATGTTTCTAAAATTTTGCAATTCTTCAACTTTAAGTGCTTTATGAAGTTAAAGTAAGTTTGTTTAACAAATTTTATATGGGAAATTTATTTTATAAACCTCCATTCAGATCATAAAATTATTATAAATGAATACTTTAAAAGGTGCTCGGGATGGACCAGTGACTATTTTCATTAAAGATATTAAGAAATTCATTTCTGAAGTGAAGATAATTCTATCAATGTAAGACACTTTAAACTCAATTAAAATTTTTTTTATTTTCAATTTATAACGAGCTTTCAACCTCCGTATATTTACATACATATTAGCTAGGTTGATACTAATATTTCTATCCCGCTAAAGATCTCATCAGAACCCGAAGTTTTAGAAAAGCTAGAGCATCCATAATAGGCAGAGCTTTAACAAAAAGCCTACTATTCATCAATTCTGCTCCATTCTTGTCTTCTCAGTAATCAACCACGTAGTTAGAGTCTTTTCCTAGCAAGCATCACGACATTACTAAACTTTGAAGACCAAAAATGTTCTATTTATATAAAAAAAAATTTTGTTTTTACTTTGGCTCAAGTAATATTTTTTACAGTTTTGTTAGTTTTTTGTTTTTATATACATTAAGGTTATTTTTATGTTATTTTTAATTTACAACATTCAAATAGTATGAACTATGGACATTAATTTAATATATTACCCGTTTCGAAAGGTGCGATAGTTTTTTCTATACATGCATTTAAAGTTTAAGATAAAAACATTTAAGTATGCTTAACACATGTTTTCTAATCAATACCAACGAAGTTTTAGTTAATCGAAGTGCGTTTTCCTTAAGAAATGGTGATTTTAATTGATACATGTTCCAAAATGAACTTTTAATATTTCCTCCGTAGTAAATTCATACAAAATTAATTTACGAAAAAAAAGAAAAATATAAAAATTGTACTTTGTACTTTCTGAAAATTTTTCTGTTCGATTGACGGATGTTTTTATTAAAGGATTTAAGGGAATATAAATTAATATCATACGCTAAAATTTTGCTAATTCGATTTACGGATTTAATTACATTTACTTTAATTTGAAGAATATCCTACATCCTGCACAACATCATAATAATTAATATTAAAGAATGTTCGTACACTCAAAAAAAGTCAGTAAAGTCAGCAACATTTTTGCTGAGAAGATCTTTGCAGTAAAATTCCAAATTTGCCAATAAAAAAATATTAGAAAATTCAGCAATATTAGTAAATTCAGCTGAAATTAGCAATTTTTTGCAAGGATCCTCCCAGCAAAAATGCTTTTTTTTTTGAGTGTAGTTTATTCAGGTATATAAATTATTAAATCTCCGGTGCATTTTTACCCCACATTCGTAAAAATATTAAACAGCATTTCAAATACATTGTCAAACACATTGTAAGTACACTCAAATACATAAGTTAGTAGAAAAGTTAGTAAAACGTCTTGTAAATCAGGCATACTATTTTTTAGAAAAATTTTTGCTTAAATTATGTTTTTAGTTATACTTATTCACCACTTAACTGTTTTGAACTAATGTTTTACTAATATTTTACTAATGTTTTACTAATTTATTTTGCTAAAAAAATTGTGCTGATAAGCACATTGATAGTGTGGACGACAACCAGATTGAAAGATATACGCAGAATGAATTAGATGTCAATATGTAGTAGTGGCTAGGAAAAAAATACTACAAAGCACTTCTATAAAAAAAATCAACCATGCAAGACTTTTGTATCTGTTTTTCATATATAAAACAAAATTGAGGATTAAACAACTTAAATTTTGTGTTGTTGTTAAATTTAATATAGATTAAATGTGTATTTCTAAACTAAATGTTTATAGTGATTAATAATCCAGTGTGGTAAAATTGCAAACAAATATACAGACAGGTAGGCCACCTAAAGCTAAAGACAAAGACACATATCTTAGGTAGATTTTTATGATTCCATTTTCTTATTGCAAAAAAGGGCTGTATATGTCATATGTCATATTTTGTTATTTTTTTTGTTTCATTTCTATAATTATCTGCGGCATTTGCGTTCCTTTAAAAGATAACATCATTTAGACAACCATTGATGTAAGTAGTTGAAAGACGAAGGTTCAATACCAGAAACTGCGAAGTCTGATTCAGAAAAATTGAAAATTTGCAATATAGTTATGATTTTTAGAAAATACCACGCCTTTCACAATTAAAATTAAATAAAATTGCATATTAATTATAGTATTTATTGCAATTGTCTGAAAAAGACGTTAAAATTCAAACTAAAAAGAAATCAAACTTTGCTTTCTGGCAATTCTTCTCTAACTACGTAAGCGCAATCTATCGAATATATAAAGAATATATCATAGATGTGGCATAAATTACAACATATTGGAAAACAGTGGACATTAGAGTGAGGTAAGTTTCTAAAAAAGTAGAACTGTTGTATTGTTGGAGTTGTACTTCTGAGATTATGTATGCAAGAACAAAAACACCGTGTATTGAATAAAACTAGTTTTAGTCACAACAAAACTCGACCTGACGATAGCTCAGAGGGCTAAAGCGCTCTGTCTAACGTGTAGTGCGAGTGCAAGTGGCATTAGAAATCAGTTTATCTATACCACGGTCAGTGATTGTACAGAAAAATTTCATATAGACGTAATCGAACAAATAAAAACATAACAAATATTACATTATTCAAAAAGACAGGGTCACTGACGAAGGTTCAATACCAGAAACTGCGCAGTCTGATTCAGAAAAATCGAAAATTTGCAATGTAGTTATGATTTTTAGAAAAAAACATTGCATATTAATTATAGTATTAATTGCAATAGTCTGAAAAAGACGTTAAAATTCAAACTCAAGAAAATTTTGTTTATGTTATATATAATTATTTATATTAATTATATTAATGCACGTCGTCAATGTGGGGGTATAAACATATTTATATTTTGTAACGAATTGTAAATTATTTTTAAAAGAGTCACAAAAATATGTTTTATGATTTTCAGCAAATAAATTAACCCAGGTACAATTATTCTACAAATTTTTTTTAGTTTTTTTTTTAGTTTTTTTCAGTCTATTAATATTCAGCAAAAATGTTATTAATTTTTAGCAAGGGTTTTTTAATTTCTAAAAGTCAGCTCGCTGATTTTCAGCAAACGATTTTGCTGACATTAGCAACTTTTTTGCAAGCATCCTACTGACTAAAATTTTGCTGACTCCGCAAAATTATTTGCGGCCTTACTAACTTTTTTTTTGAGTGTATTTATAAACGAATATTAGTTATAAAACAAGGTTTGAAATACGTATTTTAAGCTAATCCCAGGAAAACTTGCTATTACCATAGAATGGGAAATGGAAGAAGAAAACAAGAATCAGAAGTACTTATAGTTGAGGCCAAGATCACCTGATTTTAACATGGGGGTGTCATAGGAGGCAAGGCCTTGCCTTGCGCTTACATATAGGGACAAAAATAAGACGTTACAAAATATGTAGTGAAATCACCAGTTACACATAAGTACTTATATCATTTCTTATTTGTAGCATCAAAAGTACTGCTTAAAGCCATTATATGACGTATTTCTTGTAAGGATGTTAATAAGTAGTTATTTATAGGTGCAAAAATAAGAACGTATTAACATGTACCTAAATAAGAAGGTATTAATAGGCAATAAAATAACTAGTTATTAATAAGGACAATTATAACTAGTTATTAATAGGTCCTAAAATAACTACTGATTTTAGTCATTACAAGGAAGGACTATAATAACTGCTTACCAGGAAGAAGTGTAATAAGTGGTGAACAGCGATTAATATTTTCTCAAGAAAAAAATTAAAAGACTTTGTTTATTATTTTCTAATAACATTTATTAAACATAAAAAGAACAAAAAAAATTCAC
Source organism: Delia radicum (assembly GCA_021234595.1). Classification (NCBI taxonomy): domain Eukaryota; kingdom Metazoa; phylum Arthropoda; class Insecta; order Diptera; family Anthomyiidae; genus Delia; species Delia radicum. Next base: position 7,074,066 of record CM037853.1, on the reverse strand, counting down.
TATAAAAAACTAAAAATCTTATATACTAGTACACCCAAAAAAAAAGTTTGTAATATTAGCAACTCGTTTGCTGGGAGGATCCTAGCAGACAAAGTTGCTAACATCAGCAAAAAAGTTGCTAAACTCAGCAAAAAAACTTGCGAGTACGAGTTGCTAACATTACAAACTTTTTTTTTGGGTGTAGGAACTTAAATGCCTTATACATATTTAAAATTTGGCTGGTTTTTAAAAAAAAGTACTTTAAAAATGTTTATTAATTAATAAACTACAAAAAAAAGGATTAACAAAACTGAATTTGACAAAAAATAATTGCAATTAAAAAAGAATTATTCTTGTCGAGGCCAAAATTTTGTACTTATATGAATTATATATGAACTAACATACAACAAGTGCTTAAAATGTCGTACAATAATGAATATATATTGATTCCGGAAATTCATTCCATTCATTGAAAAATTAAACGTACGTAATATATAATACATATTTTCAAAAGCCAATTTCTTTTTTAATAAAAGTTTTTTTTTCATATTTTAGACAACAAATTTTTAAATCTTCAAAGGAAAATACTCGGTTATTCTTCGAAAATAAGAAAATTATTACCAAAAACTCTTAATGTATTAATAAATAAAATTTAATAATTTCTACTTAATATCAATTATCTTAATTTTGTTATTTACTAAATAAGCTTTTGTTTTGTGAGAGTCGTTTATGTATAACTACACTCAGGGAACTTCTGCTTTAAAAATATGTAGTTGTTTGGGTTGTAATACAGTTTCATTATTTTTAATGTAAATGTAAGTCATTTGTAGAACAAATAAAATTTTTAACTAACATTGCAGTTCATTTAAAAAAACAACTCACATCAAATGACTGTTTTATGATTTTACATTCATTTTTTACAGTTGTTTTTTGTTATTTAAAAAAATAAAAAAAAAATTTTTGGTTTATTTGTTACTACCATGTGGTTCATTTTTACTACAATGTTAGTCATTTTTTGAAAATTAAAAAACAAATGACTTTAATGAATTTAATGAAATGTAAGTCGTCCTTTTTTTAAATGAAATTTCATTTGTTTTTGACTACAATTGCATTCGTCTTTACCAACATAATTTCCTAAGTGTATATATTTGTTTGCTTAAATAAATTGCATTTAAATTATTAATTATGAATCTTTATAAATATACCTTACAAAAAAGTAGTTACTTATTACCTTACAAGTACCTTATTTCTTTGGCCCTTCCTAATAGCAGGTATATAACACAATATTAGTAAGACATAATTTTTTAGCTTCCAAAATAAGTAGTGATGTATGTTCATATCAGTAAGGTATTATTTCAGACCTTCAAAATAACAACAAATGTAATGGATAGTCATTACTACGAAAGGTCTGAAATAAGTGATAATAAGTAACTTATTATTTTTGCTATTCCAAATAAGCAGATATTTAACACAATATTAGTAAGCCGTTGTTTTTTATCTTACAAATAAGCAGTTACATATATTCATATTAGTAAGGTATTATTTCGGACCTTCAAAATAACAAAAACTGGAATGGATAGTCATTACTTTGGAAGGTCTGAAATAAGTCCTACCCATTACCAAAGTTTTGCTGGGATATTCGTTTATGAATAGATTTTTAAGGCTTACAATGTGTTTTAACTAAAATGTATTTGCTATAGTTTTATTAGTTTTTTGTTTTTATTTACATCGAGATTATTTTTATGTTATTTTCAATTCATAACGAGCTTTCAAACTTCGCACAATTGCAAAAATAAAGCAATTGACATTTGAATTAAGTTTTTTTATGAATCGAGCTTTACCCCCGTATGAATCGAGCTTTACCCCGTACATTTTAGCCTTAAAACTGTATTCATAAACGAATATTAACTTTTACACAAGGTTTAAAATCTATATTTTAAACTAATATTCATTTGCACATTAAAACACATTAAAATGTGTTTAAGCAAACTAACTTATTATTTTCGGTGTAAGCGTTAATTCTTAATTAGCCTATAGATTTTTATTTTGTCGCTATTTTTAAAAAACCGTGATTGATGTTAATGATTAGAATGTGTCATAAAACTACCCAGATATAAATTGCCAACCGTATTAAAAACATAGTATTGGCAAACCACTTTAATTTTTGTAAACCCCATTGTGTTAGATATTACTAAAGGTGCCTCTAATATTGTACTAGAAAAACACTATTTTGTTTGCAAAGCAGAACAGACCATCTTAATATTTAGTTGGCAGTATTTATTTTTTTTTTTACCAATATTGTAATCATTCAGTTATTCAATCAGGTATCAGGCCAATACTGTTAAAATTGTTATTTAAACTTTGGTCTTTAGTTTTAAGTAGGTTTATATAGTTGCAACAAAAAGTCGACTTTTAGATTTAAGACTTCTGTAAAAACTTCATAAGTCGACTTTTCAACTATTCGACTTTGTCGTATTTACAAAAGTCGACTTGTTGACTTTTTGACTTTCTTCCAAGTAAAAGTCAATTAATCGAAGTTTTGTATAAAAATTTCTAATTCTCGAAAAAAAAAAATTTTTCTGATTGTTTTTTGGTAAAGCACTAAAGCCAATTAATATGAACGTATAATTGGTGCTTTATTTTTAATGAAAACGAACTCAACTTTTCTAAACGTTAAAAAAAAAAATCATAATATGTTTTGCACAAATTTTCCCATACATTTTTTTTACCAAAGCAAATGGTTTGCTCAAAACACTTAAGAGAAAACACAGTATAAAAAACTCGTTTTTGAGTTAATCTAGTTGATTACAAGGAGAGCGTCAGAGCACAGTGTTTCCAAATACAAACAAGTTTTTACAATTTTGGATCTTCTAAACTCCTGATCCACGCGGGAAACTGTAGGCTTTAAGAACATTCTTTCTATTGTCACCCGTAGTAAAAAGAACAAAAATAATATTTCAATGTCAGCGAATAAACAAGTTTTGTACTATAAGAGTGATTTAACACTTCAAGCTTATTTTTGCTTTATCTTATCAAACAGATTGCCAAAAGTCTAAAATCATTTAAGTCTACCCATATTTAATGTAATTTACACTTGAGGTATTCTACTTTACACCTTGTAATAAGTGGCCACACAATTTATTTCCAAAAGCCTTATGCTATAAACACATAGACCACAGCAGGCTACAGAGCTACACGACTACAAATGCCGTTCACTGCAATCGTCGCCGTGTGGTCAGCTACTTATTATTTTGGAAACGACAGCAACATAGTAAACAGCTGTTTTTTGTACAAATGAATTTCTATTTAAGTAGTGCCAATTACATCTTTTTTTTTGCTTTATTAAAATAGAACAACATGCAAGGTTGTAGACACGTATATAAATTTGACTTGAAAATACAATTACTTATTTATAATACATTATTATAACGTAAAAATAAATTTATCTAACCCCTCTTGAATATTAATGCAATTATAGCATTTAATGTTGCGACGTTTTTTTGTGTTTAACAATATAAAATATTTTAAAGCACTAATTTGTTACATATTTTGTTTTATTGTCAACACTATTTTTGTTTTGGAGCCAACAAAAATAGAAATTATCCTAAGTTGGCTACAGCCGCAAAAGTAGTCGGGTAGCCGTGTAGCTGTGTTGGTGCCAAAATAATCGTTTTCATATAAACGTGTGTATTTTATTTTTGACAGGCTGTAGTCGTGTAGCTGCAGTCGTCTATGTGTTTATAGCATTACTCTCCCTCTACAATTGGGTATACATTTTGTCCATTCATAGTTAAAAAGTGCGCTTATTCCGCTCACTTTTGGGTTTTCATATTTCACGTGTTTGTGGGCATCACTGGTTTTATGTTTGTCTTTCAAGAAAAGAAAGTCGGCTTCAAAAAAGTCGATTATCGAAAGTCGATTTATAGTTTTAAGTTTCAAAGGTTAAATTAGTTTAGTGAACTTTATTTTTCAATCAATATAAACGATTTTGATGCACAAGGTTAAATTTAAATACACGTTAAACTGGAGATTATATACTATAACAAATCTCTGTACTAAGTATTTAATTTTATGATTTTGTTTTCGTTCTTAAGAACTTTAAAGTTGCAGACGTTACTCTAAAGGAAAAATTTTGTTTTAAAGTTATATCCGTTACATGATGTCGTAATTGGTATCAAATGAAAGGGGACAATGTCTACATTGCAACAACAATTTTTGTATTGATTTATCGGAGTTTTTTTTTTCTTAAAATTTTAAGAATAAAAAAATTTTACATTTTCGAAAGAACATTTGTATATAATTTTGTTTCTTCAGATTAGAACAAAAATTTTTCTCGAAAAGCTAATATTCTCAGCTTTCATTTGATACCCATATTGTTATAAGAGAACAGAAATATTAAAAAAAAAATTATTATCAGTAAATGTTTTGAATCCTTTAAAAAGTATAAAAAATCAGAAAAGGAAAACAGATTATGCATTTTTACTCTGTAATTACTGTAGCACTGTGTACTTTGTAGGCAAACACAAAAGTTTGTGATTCATTGTTAAAATTATTCAACACCACACTTGCAAATAGTTAAATACACTTTTTAGGTTTATATGTTTTTTTTTTATCGTATTTATTTATTCTTAAAAAGATCCAAATATTTTCTAAATGACCCTAGACTTCAGGACCGACGGGCAAATGAGCACCTTGGGGTTGGAAACCATTTTCATCAGCAGTATAGTTAATAGTATAAGTTTGACCATCATCAGCAACGAAGGAGTAAGAACCATGTACTTTAAGAGATTCGTGCTCTGATCCAACATTTTCCAAATGACCTTCAGAGTCGTGTTTGGAACCATCAGATGTTTCTACACCGAATTTGTAGCTTTCAGGTTGAACATCACTGTCCGAACGAACAATTTGAACGTCTGTGGGAGCAGCTAAGGCAACGGCGAAGAGAGCAGCAAAGACAATAATGAATTTCATGTTGACTAGTGTTTTTTTTTTTGGTTGATATTACTTAGAATGTTGAAAACTAAATGGATGCCTTAAACCAAATTCTCAAGTGTTTTTATAGTGAAATTTTTTTTTTTTTATAGAAAAAAATCAATTTCTTCTAAAGTTGCATTGTAGAATTTGCCTAAAATAAAAAGCAAATATTAAAGCTGAAATATGACATAAAGATGATAATGCGGTTTGAAAAAAAAAAACTAGAATTTTTAATGCAAATTGTTTTTTTAATCTCTCATAACGCATCATAATTTGGTCAATACATTTGAAACAAAATAATACTCAAAAGCAAAAAAAAAAACGAGTCATATAAAGAATTCTAAAAGCAAAATATCTGTTCTTCAAAAAAAAAAAAAGCTTAATAGAAACAACTAAAAACGAGAACGGATTAGATTCAAACACATGCAATTTGATTAAATTATATCGGTTTAAATACTGTTTCGAATAACATGGTATTAGATAAGTTGTGATTATATGTAAAATTCTAATTTAATGTTCTTTTTATAGTCGATGCCATATTTTATTTTATTATACTATATATCCAAAAATATGTTTTCTTTTATATCATTTTATGTGCCATATACAATCAGAAATTGTTGACTAAATTATATTTGGTTGAAAATAAATTCATATATAAAATATGAAACAAGACCAAAAATTATTTATATTTTATTTTAGATATTAGACTCTAGTATACATATTATAAGTATAATGAACCTGTGAATTAAAACTATTAGTTTTTTGATAAATTTAAAACTCACAACATAATTAATACGACTTTTTTTTAATTTTTATTAGATCTTTTTTTTATAAAACAGTTTTAAAATAATAATGTTTCTTACAAACATATTTTCCTATCCTTGTTAAATGCCATATGCACTTAAACTGTTTAGATTTATGTATTTAAAGTGGTAATTGTAGGTAATTGGTATACTCTGATTTTCAACAGCTTCGAATTAAACGATCAAATACAAATTGTCAGATCCTAACAAAAAGTTTACATAAAAGTAATATTTGTCGTTAATAACTCATTCTATAGTATAGTTCTTGCTTTTTGTGATTTTGTAAAAGGACGATGTGTAAATTTTATTAGTAAATTTGGCCAATGTGTACCGTTAACAGTAACAAATTTCAAATAGCAAATATTGAATTGGAAGAGGTCACGTCATTTTGCTACCTGGGTAGCATTTTAACAAATACAGGTGGTTCCAGCAAGGATGTTGCGTATCGAATATCAAAAGCCAACCAAGCATTCGGTACCCTCCGGTCGATATGGAAATCTTCTGCATTATCCAGGTACACTAAGTTAAGCATCTTTACCTCCTGTGTCAAATATGTGCTGCTTTATGCATGCGAGACGTGGAACACAACAGAACACGAGATAAACTCCCTACAAGTGTTTGTTAATCGATGTCTCTGAAGAATCCTAAAAGTTTTTTGTTCTAACACCATATCCAATGCAGAACTTTGGAGACAAACAAACCAGCGGGCAATCCATATTGAAATAATGAATCGCAAATGGCGTTGGATTGGTCACACGCTGCGCCGACCTCCAGGTGACGTTGCAAAAATCGCCATTGAGTGGAAACCACAGGGTAGGACGACAAGAGTAGGCAGACCGTCTCACACATGGCGTCAACTGAATATAGAAGTCATATCTACTGATCAAAGCTGGGGAAAAGTGATGAGAATATCATCCAACCGGTCCGAATGGAATAAATTCGTTGTGGCCCTTTGTTCCCAATAGGAACCACATGACATAATATATATATATATATGTTTATAACGAATTTTTTCTGCAAGGCATACAAAATTTAATGTCTCTTAATTTCCATAGAAGTTTAGTGTTATGGATTTTTCTCTATTCATTATAACCAGGGACAGGATCTTTATGAACTGAAAAATTTTGTTTTAGGCGCCTATAATATGCATTAAAAATCATAAAATATGCACTAAAATTTTTAAAAATATGTACTTAAATTTAGTTTAATCAATTATTTTTATGTTTTTAAACAATTTAATAAAATTTTAAAATTAATTTGTATTAAGTTTGATATAATTTTTATTAAAAAATTATATCTTGTTTTTAAATAAAACGAAACAAGTGTGAAAATAAAAATTAGAATTAAAACAAAAAACAAGTATTGTGTATCTTACCAAAGGTAGAGCTTGCACATAACGAACAAGGTTTCAACTTATTTTTGATCAATGGTGATAATCTTTAATTTCGAGCTCATATATTAGTTCTCATTTAGTGGGATAACTAGGTTATATGAATGTTTGATGTTTGCATGGGATTGTCACTTCTTTCAAAAAGTGTTCTGATGATGCGAACCTAGAAAATTCCCGAAATAGATCTATCAACACATTCCTGAAAGTGATCAATTAATAAATTTGAAAACAAAAAACTCTATAGATTATTTGTTAGGACAATATCCTAATAAAGAAATATAGAGTATGGCCTCGAACTTGAATAATTTCCATATGCATTGCATTAATTTGTATTGTTTAATATCTGCACACGTTTTGCATATTATTTATGTTGAAAATTCGCAGTTAAAAAACCACCAAAACATGTATTCATTAATCCAAGTTTGCATATAAAATTTAAGAGAACACTTAAAAGGGTTTGAGCAGCTTCGATCGTCTTTAGTCTGTATGCTCGTTGGTCAAACATAAAATAATATTATAATTGATTTTTTACGAAATACTAATAACAGTTCAATAAAAAGATTTAAAAAAAATTTAAAAATATGCATTTAAAGCAAAATATGTAAAAATATGGAGTAATGCATTTAAAGCGAAACATGTAAAAATATGCATTTAGTCCAAAATATGACAAAATATGCACTAACAAATCGATGCTTTTTAACGCAAACTCTTTGATTAGCAAAGTTATTTTTTTTACCATGCTCCCAAACTTTAGAAAATTGATGTTGACAAAATGCCATTCTGCGAATTAAAATAAAAGGCAATAACTTATTTTAGATTGTACACTAAAAAAAAGTCAGTAAAGTCAGCAACATTTTTGCTGGAAGGATCCTTTCATAAAAATTGCTAATATGATGAAATAAATACAACAAAACATAATTTTTAAGCTTTTTAACTTTGTTTATCAAATTTGGATCATTTTGACTCAGACAGAACAGAGGAGTTAAGGTAAAGTAGATTTATATTTTAAGCACTTGCTAATTTAATAAAAAAGTTCATACTTCAAATTTTTACTCCTTTTGTTTGGATTTATAGAATAAATTCATATTTATATATATTTATATAAATATAAAACGAAAACGAATGTTATTAAAATTTAATCGTTGAAACTTGAAAACATTGCTGGAACTTAACTTGATTTTAACTTAAATTTCAGCAATGTTATTTACAGTCATATTTGTTAAATGAATTGAACTTTATTGTTTATTAGAGTTCGTCAGAAAAGTATACATTTTTTTGGTATATCATCACTTTGTACATCAATAAAAATGGCGTTATTATTATTTTTTTTTTTTTTAATTAAAGGTCCCTTTTCCTACTGAGCAAAATGAGCTGTGTTAATGAAATTTGAATTAATTTTAAAAACTTTTTTTTTCCGTTTTTTAAACTCACCGTTTAGGCAATAGAGTGAGTTAAAGAGTTACAAAATATGCTTTTATAACACAGAATCAAAAACATTTATTAGATTTGTGAAATTATGCAAACATTTTCACTTTATAGTAACCCAGTAAAAAGTTATTAAGTTTTCAAAATGTTGTATTTTCTAATATGTAATATTTTATTGATTAACCACTTTTATTGATTAACCACTTGTCGAAAATGTTTGAAGCATTTTTCTTACCCCAAACTACTTTTTTATTGTATGTGTTCAAAAAAATATTTTTATACCTTAATAACTTTGTACATTAACAACTTTTTATCGGATCGCGACAAATAGAAAATTTGTGTACCATTTTCTTTAGTCGGGAATACATTTTTAAAGGCTTTTGAAAAAGAGAATTGTTCGACTCTATTGCCGGTACACTTTAAAAACTGGGGAAAAATTTTTTTTAATAAATTTTATACTAGAATCATATGTAGAGTTAAAATTTCATAGAAATACAAGTCATTATTCTCTGCAGGAAAAGGGACAATAACTCAGTGTTTTGTTAAGCCATTATTTTTAGTGTTGAAAAAAATGTGATGATATCTCAAAATCAAATTTTCGTGACGAAGTCTATTGTTTATACGGGTTTTTTAAAATACTTTTTGCCTTTATTTGTGACTAATACTATTAACAATTTTAATTGTTTTGAACAGCTCTTGTTATGTTGTTAGTAAGAAAATTGTTGGATTTAGTGGCTAATTGGTACATTAGGTAAATGGGCACCTTCCGGTTGGAAACCATTTTCATCAGCAATATAGTTAACGGTATAAGTTTGACCATCATCAGCAATGAAAGAGTATGAACCGCGTACAACAATAGCTTCATCTTCAGATCCAACATTCTTTAATTGCCCTTCTTCGGTATGAGTCTTGCCATCACTAGTTTCCAAACTAAAATTATATAATAACATAAGTATGTTATAAGTGTTAAATTCAAAATCTTCTAAACTTACGCAAAATTGTATCCTTCGGGTCTGACATCTGATTCCAAACGTAATACTTGAGCATTAGCATAATCCTGAGCGGGGGCAGCCAAAGCCACAGCGAATAAAGCAGCGAAAATAATAGCGATTTTCATTTTTGTTGTTTATTTTTTTTTTTTTTAGTTTTCTTATGAACTGAGTTGTATTCAAATAGAACTGTTTAAGATTTATGATAATAAAATCGTATATTTTATCTATTTTTATAGTAATTCAATGGTTATTAGAAAATCTACTAAAAATAAATTTAATTTTTAGTTAGTTATTGTTTTTTGTATAGACAAAAGATATTTATCATGGATGTCATACTTACAATTTGTCAAAATTATATTATTAATCTGACATCTCCTCATCGTCATTTTAGTTATTGTCTATTTTCTTTTGGATATTACTTGTAGTACCAGTTAATTGCTTAAAAATAAAACATTAAACTTAAAATAAAAAATTAAAATATTAAAAAGGGAAACTATTACCGACCCTTACACATACCCTACATCTTTATATATACGGGTCATTCTTTGGGAACGGGAGACCCAGTGTTGCTTAAAATTGAGCTTGACTTGCAGAGCTGTGTTCATTTTGGTTCACATCTCTTCTTTCACAATCGATTGGCGCAAAAATGGAGATAATGATGGTTCAGCCAATATGGAGGAGCAAGTTGAGATTCTACTTTCAAAGATGCTTAAAAATATGTGAATGAGCAGTGGCGTACCCAGGCCCCCTCCAGAAAATGATTTAGATTTCTTTTTTTTTTGTTGTTTTGTAATCAGGCTTACCATTTTAGCATCCAAATTAATCCTTGCTAATTACAGTCCTATTTCCAAATTAACCAATATTGCTAAAATTTTTGAGCACATCGTGCTTGATAAACTTTTTCTCCAGTTAAAACGATATACATCTGTTTCACAACACGAAGTTATGGCTGGGAGATCAACAACAACTAATTTATCGGTTTTTGTTAACTTTTACATCTCTTGTTTTGGAAAAGGTGTTCAAATTGACACAATTTACACCGATTTCGCCAAGACTTTTGACCGAGTCCCTCATGAACTTTTATTATATAAGCTTTCCAAGATTAGCAGCCATTCAAATATGCTTAGTTCCGTCATTATTTGATTGGCAGAATCGCAACAGTATCTGTAGATGGCATTTGTGCGGACTATTTTATACCAACGTCAGGTATTCCACAGGGCAGCATCCTTGGTCCTTTATTATTTAATATTTTTATAAATGACATAAGCGATTACTTTAAAAATTCAAAATTTTTAATGTATGCTGATGATCAATGGTTTACCCTTTAATATTTCTAAATGTGATAGTAAAGGCTCCGCCAAATAACTTTTTTTTTTTTTGAAAATGCTAAAAAAAAAAATCTACTGAATATTTTCTCAAATTTCTTTTTTTATTTGAAAGTACAATCCTTCCGGTTAATTATGGAAAATAATTTCATTCAAAGGCTGCCTCGCCTGGCCATGCAGTAGCCTACACGATCAGTCCAATTTTTAAGCACATTATCGATTGTGTGCAGCTGTATTTCACCAATGGCTTCACGAATATTGTCCTTTAAAGTGTCAGTTGTCTCTGGCTTGTTGGCACCCCACAGATAATAGCCCAACGGTGTCAAATCGCAGCTCCGAGGTGGCCAAACGACATCAGCTCTGCGGCTGATAATGCGATCTTCAAAAACTGCAACATTACTATGCAACATTACCATGATTTTCAAAGTAATGTCGCAATATTTCCTAGCATTGTTCAAGCGTATACACAACCATATTCGTTCAGCGGAAGGATAAAACTTGAGCTAAGTGTTACCATTCACGAAATAAGCAGTAGTTGAAAAAAAAACCTTAGATGGCGGACTCTTTATGTCTTTTCATAGACGTCGAAATATTATAATTTCTGATAACAGAATGTTTGGTTATGTATTGTCATCTGTTGATGAAATTTTTGACCTTGGCGTAGTTTTTGATATTAAGTTATCATTCACCAGTCATTTAAATTTTATTGTACCAAAAGCTTATTCGCTTTTAGCATTTATTCGACGTAATTTGGATAAATGTTTTGATCACATAACGAAGAAAGTGGTTTATACTTCGTTTGTTAGATCTAGATTGGAATATTCTTCATTTATTTGGAGTCCTAATGCTGCTCTTCATATTGGTCGTATTGAGAGAATTCAAAGAAAGTTTGTTAAGTTTGCCCTAGTTTAACTATCCGAATCATTTAAACATTTCTTCTTTTTCTAGCCCTTCTTACGCAGATAAATGTGAGTTTATTTCTTTAAAAACTCTGGAAACTCGTAGTATTATTGCTAATTTAACTTTTTTACATGGTATTATTTGTGGTGTTATTGATTCTCCTGAGGTATTAGAGTTAATTTCAATATGTGTTCCACCAAGAAGTTTTAGAAATATAAGTAAATTTTTTCATATTGATATACACTCAACTGAATATGCATTAAATGAACCACTAAATAGATCTATGAGATTATTTAATATTTATTGTAATAATTTAGACATAAGTGTTTCTCACTCCCAATTTAAAATTTTGTTAAATAATTTATTTTAAATATCTTAATTTTTATATGCTAGTCTGTAAGGATATTGTATTCATAGACTTAGGGCCATTATTACAACTTGCCAATAGCTAAAGTTCGGATGTTATCTGACAGATTATTAGTTTTTCGTTATTATAAGTATACTTTAAGCTAAAAGTGACCCATAAGCTAAAGGGAAGACATTGTTGCCTTTAACTTTAAACGTAAGGTTTATGTGTTTAAAGTTACCACATTTTCTGCTCTATAAAGAAAAAGAAGAAAATACCGAATTTCACAACCGAATTTTACAAATTATTGTTTGTTTGTAAACAAATAAATACAAGTACGTTGCCACTACGTATTTTTATAAACCAATTCATAAACCAATAATCGGTTTTTAGTTTGGTGCTGCCACATTATCAAAATATTAATTTTATTTTATTGGGAAGTTGTAATAACGAAAAACATTATAGCTCACTTTTTTCCTCACTTTAGCTAAAGTTACCTTTTACTAACAATTACTTTAAAGACAAGTTGTAATAATGGCCCTTAAATAAATAAATAAATAAATAAAAAAACCCCTATTAAAATTCTGTAAACGTCATGTGTCAACTAAAAATAACAAATATTTAATTAATAAAAATAAAAAAAAATTTTAAATATATCTTATTAAGCAATATTTCGTAAATCAATAATAAATTTGGATGCAAAAAATAGTTAAAACTGACGTTGCAAAAAAAGGCTAAAATTAGCACATTTATTTTTTGCTAAATATTAGTAAGAAACAGAAACAGAAGAAATAAAAATGTTATATGTTGTGAATTTTAGTTAATTTCGAGTTGGATTTTAGTTAATTGAAAATAGCAATATACTCTGCTAAAATAAGCAAAAACTTTTGCTGAATATTTTTTTTTTTTTTTTAAAGAGAAGCAACACTCAGGAAATTCTTCCTATTAGTTAATGTGTTGCTTTCTTTGGAAAGGGGATAGTGGAGAGTTGAAAGGTGGTGAAAGATGAAGGGCTTCAAACATGGCAACACTGTAATTGCGCGAGTAGATAAGTCTTAGAACAGTTGTTGCTCGCCACTTGATGGAGAGTTGGCGAATTTATTTGCTGAATATTTGTTGACAAAAAACAGCAAATACAAAAACTGTAATATCCACAAAAGTTTTGTTATATTTAACTCAAGTTTGATTGAATACAGAATATTCTGCTAAATTCAACACGAATATTTACTTAAAACTTGTAGACTCCTGCTTTCAGAAGGATAACATTTTATTAGCATGAAAAACTTAATACACAATTTAAGATTTGACATTTTTTGTAATTATTATTTTTGTCTATCAGCAAAATTTCAAAAATTGTTATCTAAAATAATATTTAATATTTAGTAAAAAAAAAATCTGCTAATTTTAGCAGTTTTTTCCTGCAATGTCATTTTGAACTAATTTTTAGTACTTTTAGCAAACAGTTTTACTGACTTTTTATTACTAGCGTAAGTACTAAAAACCTACTTTTTAAGTTGCATCAAAGCTGACACAAAAATATTAAATCACTTTTTCGACAAAATATATATAGGGCCTCATCCGAAACAAAATCCTGGGTACGCCACTGTGAATGAGTGATGAAATCTGCTTAAAAATTGGTACACTGCGGGTTTTGGGGTCGCTTAACTCGAATCTGGCATCAGATTTTTAAAATTCAAAATGGCCGATCCAATATGGCGGATAATTTAAAAACGTTTCGAAATTTGCTTTAAAATTGTCACTTGATAGTTTTTGGGAACGCTTATTACGAATCTGACATAAGATTTTCAATATTTAAAATGGCAATTGATTTTCTAAAACTATGACGGCTTTTGTTGTATATTATTTAGGGTTAAGTTTTGGGGGTAGCTGAATATGAATCTGAAATTGGATATTCAAGATTCAAAATGGCGGATTTGATATGGCCGATATTTTTTTTTTCAAGAAGCCATAGAATTTGTATCAAATATTTTGTTTTAGGGGTCGCTGATTGCAAATCTGAAGTCAGATGTGTAAAATTCAAAATGGCGGAAACAATATGGTGGTAAACTATTTTCAAAAAAAGGGGGCTAGAGCCCACCCAATTGATTTGACAAATTTAAAAACTTAATACAATTCGTTAGTAACATATTGCCAAAATGGCTTTCAAAATGACTGTTTTTCGAATATTTTAACGCTGTTTTTAAATAAGTCTAAATTTTCTAAACTTTACACATATTTTCATACAAAGATGTGTTAAATTTGAACGCCACTTTTAAGCCCTAAAACATGGGATTGGGCCGCTGAAAAATGCGTTTATCATATGTTTTTGCTTCTTTTTCACCTATCCGAATTTTATTGAGTTTAAAGGGAACCAATCGGAAACTCTTCCTTGTAAGTGTCAGGCAATTTATATAAGATATTTGCCTTTTAATTCGTCCGCAAAATCTGAAAATCTTAAATCTGAGTTCACGAATAAAAAATAAGTAGTTTTTTTGGACAGTTATAAATCTTTAATTTTCCATAAAATAATACATTATTTTATATACACTTATACACTTATAAGGTTTTGTATGCCAGTGCATTTAACTGGACATAATTATTGTTTACTCAAGTTTGCCATTACATGTTATGTCAGGCAATGGCATGCTCGTGTAGACCGGTTACTACACCATACTTGTGTTAACCCATACCAGTACTGGTGCTGCAAGGATCTCGAGTACCCATATACTTGATGTACTCTCCATCCTTGCAGCACTAGTTTGGTTGGGTTCTTTCTTTTTTACAACTTTACTTTTTTCTTTTCTGATCTTGTCAACCGCAGCAGCAGCAGCAACCTTAAAAGCATTAAAAATGTTTAAAGTTTAATTTTATAAATTCCCTTTTGTAAATTAAAACTAAAAAACCCAATTTTGTACAATAAAAACTAAAAGTTTATTTTTTTTGTAAAATAAACTTAAAACCCAACAAACCATACGTAAAATTTCTTAGCGAACCCTCGGAAAGTGAGACTCCCCCGTCACACCAACCACTGGAGCACCTCTAGGTACACACCCCAACAATTATATAAATTCATATATAAAATTAAATTCATTCAAAAATGTTAATTTGATATAATATATAGTTGCGTCTTATTGTATCTCGCTCAATATATAATTATATATACAAAAAAAAAAAAAAATACAAAATAATATAAAATTAGATATTTAAAAAAAACACCATTTAATTTTGGATAATTACAACATGAAGAGTCACAGTAGAAAATTTGTCAATCATATTTTGGATATGAACAATATTACATCATCAACGCTTGAACAACGCTGGGAAATATTGCGACATTACTTTGAAAATCATGGTAATGTTGCAGAATGTGTGCGAAAATTGCGTACGGATTTTGGAAGAGGACATCATTGAGAAGAATTTTGCATAAAGACCTTGGCATGACGCCATACAAAGTCCAATTGGTTCAGGAGTTGAAGCCAACTGACCATCCAATGCGTTTTCGCTTCGCTAAGTGGACCTGCGATCGACTTACAGAAATACAGCTGCATACAATCGATAATGTGCTTAAAAATAGGACCGATCGTGTAGGCTACTGCATGGACAGCCGAGGCAGCCATTTGAATGAAATTATTTTCCATTATTAACCGGAAGGATTGTACTTTCAAATAAAAAAGAAATTTGAGAAAATATTCAGTAGTTTTTTTTATAGCATTTTCAAAAAAAAAAAAAAACGTTATTTGGCGGACCCTTTAAATAGCACTACAGTAGTGCGGTTCAGTAACTCGTTTTAACGATAACCGAATTGTTAAAAAAGAAAACAACAAGATTAGCGATTTTTTTTTTCATTAACATTTTTAAACGATATTCGCCATTGTTAAAGTCAGCTGTTGTTGTTATCTATCAGCTGTTGTTGTTAAAGTCAGCTGTTGTTATCTAAACGATAAAAATTTTTGTATTGTTTAGTCAATCGAGAAAAGGTAAAATTTTTAAATATAAAATAGAATTGTGGACTATCGTTAAGGTGTACTCAGTGAATCACTTAATCGTTAGTGCAAACAACAAAAGTTGTTGATATATTTTGCGATTGTCGGATCGTTACTACAGAATCGCACCACAGAATTGCAGAGTTTGCAATAAAAGAAATTATTAATTTTTACAAGTTTGATATAATTTTTATTAAAAATAAAAATTATGTTTTTTTCAACCTTTACATACAGACAAATATAGTGCCAACTGAATTGAAAGTGTATATTAATGGTAACAACTTATAAATTCAGTTAGTACAACGATATTAACATTAGATTTCTGAATATTTTTGGTGTTGCGACTAAAATTCAGTTAAATTAACCGAACTTTGTTGTTAAATCTAAAGTTAAGTTGTGCCAACCGACTGAAATTAGTAATAATCGAATTTGAGTAGTATTAAAAGAATTTCAGTTCGTAAATATCTAAATTTTTCTCTGGTGTAATTGTGCAATAAAAAAGAAAAATTATTCAATTTCGAGGCCATACTCTATATTTCTTTATTAGGATATTATCCTAACAAATAATCTATAGAGTTTTTAACAAACAAGTTTTCAATTTATTTTTTGATCAATGGTTATAATCTTTAACTTCAAGCTCATATATTAGTTCTCATGTAGTGAGTTGACTAGTTTATATGAATGTTTGATGTTTGGCATGGGATTGTTACCGCTTTCAAAACTTGTTTCTGATGATGGGAACCTAGAAAATTCCCGAAATAGATCTATCAACACATTCCTGAAAGGGTCAAATAATAAATTTGAAAACAAAAAACTCTATAGATTATTTGTTAGGACAATATCCTAATAAAGAAATAGAAGTATGGCCTCGAACTTGAATAATTTTCATTTTCATTATTAATTTTTTTTAAATAAATAATAATGTCTATAAATATGAAAATACGCAATTCACATGAAACTTACAAGAGATTTGCGTAATTACTAGGGCTTTTAGGGAAATGCATGTTTGTAGCCAGTAGACAAAAATCGAACAAATACTTTTCCGAATCAAAGAATTTGCAACAAAATGGATTCGAATTGTTGTTGTATATTTTGTTACAAATGCATTTTTTGCATATTTAGCTATAACTGCATACTTTATGGCTTATTTTGTCATTTTTGTTCCATATTTTTAATATATTCAATTTAGTTGCACATTTTTGTAGAATTTTTTAAAATTAAAATTAAGTTTTAATTAAACATAAACAAAATAAAACATTGGTAACCCTGAACATAGCATCTAGTTAGTTGTCATTTGGTAGACATTTACCAAAGATCTCGAGTAATAATCGATTTTTAAAAATCCAAAAATTTGCACGTGCTTATTTTTTATTTTAGTGCATATTTTTTTATTTTTAGCGCATATTTTACGATTTTTACTGCATAATATTTGGTTTTTTTTGTGCATATTTCGCTTTAAATGCATATTTTGAGAGCATATTTTGGTTCCTTTACTGCATATTTTAAGCGCACATTTTCCTGTTGTAGTTGCATGAAATTCATGTAGTAACACTGACATTATTATTAGCTTTTCTCTCACTTTCACATAACAATAGTTGTTCCAAATCTAATAGTATGTATACTCTAAAGATATTATGTAAAGACGACTGCAATTGTAGTCAAAAACAAATGAAATTTTACTTGAAGAAAGGACGACTAACATTTCATTAAATTCAACTAACGTTAGTCATTTGTTTGTACTGTTCAAAAAGTTACTAACAATTGTAGTAAAAATGAACGACATATGTTAGTCAAAAATAAACAAACATTTATTTTTTTTATTTTTTTAAATAACAAAAAACTAATGTAAAAAATGATTGTAAAATCATAAAACAGTCATTTGATGTGGTTTGTTTTTTTAAATGAACTACAAGTTTAGTAAAAAAAATAAATTTTTTCTACAAATGACGGACATCCCAGTAAAAAATTCTCGTGTTTTCAGAAGCATGATAAAACAAATGCGCAGACGTAAGTGCTTACTTTAAGATTATACTGAGAAGCAGCAAAAGAAAAGAATAATTTTCGTATAAAAATAAGCAAAACAAAATTTGAGCTTACTGCTTTCCCTTACAATGATTCAGGTTGTAAGCAGCTTACCCTAATCCCTTACACGGATGCTGGTTGTAATGCAGAAAGTTTCATATCGTGGATTATAAACGATCTGTACCAATTTTCCCGAGTGTTTTCCGATTGTGTTTGGTGTTTGCGAATATGTAATAAAAAGTAATTAGTCATTTAACAGTTTCTGAATAGCTAGCACATGGAGCGGCAAAAAAAAATAAAATGATTATATTATATATCAAAAATAGTGAATTTTTATTGTTGATCTATATAAATTGTATGTGAGTTGTTGGTTAGTTCGGTTAAAGATCATGAATATTTTTCCATATTAACAGAAAAATTATAATTTTATTTGTGATAATTTACTTTAATTAACAGAAAAAACAATTAGAAAAAGTTATTTGACACCTGCATGAATGGAGTTAACTTTCTAGCCCCGCAACGGCCTTCATCAACATTCTTCGTGCCTTAAAGTGTTAAATTGTAAACATCATCTATTTAACTCAACTAGTTAGGTTAAAAATGTGCCGTAACTTAGTTTTTGAGTATGACGAAATTTACTGCGAACTTATTTTCTATAAAGCTATGTTTAGTTGTTAATTATTACCACAGTTGCCAGTTCAACTAATTAAGTTGAAATTTGACTGGCAGTTATTTTCAAATGTCATCATATTATATCCTTTACATTGTAAGTGAAGGAATATCAAACATTGAAGATTTTATTCGTTTTTCAACATATGTCGAGCATATATATTAAGCGAATTTTTGCACTGTACCTTGTGAGTGGTTAATAGTGAATTTTTATTGTTGGTCTATATAAATTGTATGTGAGTTGTTGGTTAGTTCGGTTAAAGATCATGAATATTTTTCCATATTAACAGAAAAATTATAATTTTATTTGTGATAATTTAATTTAATTAACAGAAAAAACAATTAGAAAAAATTTTAATAAAAAAATGAATATCAGTAGAATTTTATGTAAAATAAATTATATTCATATTATTACTTTTGATCGTAATAATGTAGACATGAAATACGATTTTACTGAAAGCCATGAAATCACAGCTTCTTATAAGCGCTAAAATCCGGACCTATTATAACCAAAAGTAATGCTTCCAAGTGGGAATTCGCCACATAAAAACGAGGGCATATGTAAGCAGGTTTGTAATTGGGCTCACTCCCTTAAAAACCTGCTTGCATGTAGGCAACATTTTTTTACTGCGACTTAAATTAAAAATAAAGAAACTGTATTACAACCCAAACAACTACAAATTTTTAAAGCAGAAGTTCCCTGAGTGTAGGAATAATTTTCTTATCAGCGCACCAAATGGCTTTGAATATTCGTTACAAATTAGAAAATTTTAATGTTTGTTTCCCTTCATGTACTCTTTGTCAATATAAACACAGTTCGTTTTCGGAAATACTTTAAAAACAATTTTATTACTAAATAATAACTAGTTATCACAACTTAAGCTTCTGGGGCAACGGGCAAATGAGCACCTTGGGGTTGGAAACCATTTTCATCAGCAACATAGGTAACGGTATAAGTGACACCATCATCACCAACGAATTGGTAAGAACCTTGGACAGAGATAGCTTCTTGTTCAGTACCAATGTTCTTCAATTGACCGGCAGCCTGGGCTGAGCTACCATCGCTGGTTTCCCAACTGTAAGTAAACAAAAATATTACAAAATAATTTTTTGTGTTCCAATTTTTTTTAGCCATTAGTTAAAGTACTTACGCATAATTGAAGGATTCAGGTCCTACATCAGAGTCGGATCTTACGATGGCAACATCAGCGGGAGCAGCCAAAGCAACGGCGAAGAGAGCAGCGAAAACAATGATGAATTTCATGTTGATTTTGTATGTTTGATTTGACTAGACAATGACAGAGGCCTAAAACTGTGTGTGAAATAAGCGTTGATGTCAATAGTTTTTATAGGGCTTCATAGTTTGTATACAAATATGGCCTTTGCATTAAATTAAAGAATTGTTATTAAACTGGTTTATCGTTTTAACGTTTAGTGTGACTTCTTTTTTTTTTTTTGTTATATCTGGATATTACTCCTACCAATTGCTGGATTAAATTATGAAGGTGTTAATTTAATATTCAATAAAGTTTAGTACAGCTTTTTTTTTAAGCATAACATTTAAGACCCTGTTTCTAGAAGACGTTTTCCTTCACACGAACGAAGAAACAATAACAAAATACATTCAGTACAAAAACAAAATACATGTAGTCAATCATTCGTGTAGCGGCGAACGTCTTCTAGAAATAGGGCATAAATTGAGAGTTAGCTGTATATTCTCATAAACTTAAAATTAAATAAATTAATTTGTTAATATTACTCGGGCAACATACAATTTTATGGATATACAACTTGGTTTAATTCAGCTTTTTTTTTTTATTTCATCCAAGTTGAATAGTTTTTGAGATATGTGGAGGAGGTAAAGTGTTAAGTGTCCTTTCTCCATCTCTCTTGTTGCTCGTCTTTCTTAATGACCTCCTTGGTCGAACTATCAATCCTATTTACTCCTTTGCAGATGACAGCAACATTTGTCATTCTTTTTCCTTCGATAGTAGGCCAAGCCTTGAGGAGGTATTGGGGGCAAAATACAGATTATGAATGACACACTCAATCATGACCTTTAGACAATCTCAGAGTGGGGTCTTGCGAACAGGGTCGATTTTAATGCTCGTAAGACCCAATGTAGTATGTTGACCCATAGGTCCGTGGACTCAACTATGTCATCTGTGTACATTAGAGTGTTTTTTGATTTGCAGATTTTGGGATATCATTACTTTTTAGAAGGTTTTTTGCGTCAATAAAAATAATGGCGTTTTTATTTTTGAAAAATTCCAACTATTTCAATTCCCTCTCGGCGGCTAAAGTCACTAATTTTGGGTACCTTCTTTTGTAGAACAAAAACCGATAAATATATTTAAAATCTGACTTTAAGAATCGATTCTACATGAAAAAATAGGCTTTTAAGCAGTTTTTTACGCTTTTACAATGCGGATAGCCATTAGAGTGGTCGAAAAAAATCGATTTTTGGAGGATTCTTTCCTGAGAAAAATGGTATACTATACTTATTTTTATTACTACCCGTTAAAAATTTATTTAGCCTTAAAGTTTTTTGCAAGTAACAACAACATTTTTTTGGTCTGTAATTTTTATTGCAAAGTAAATTTTATTTACTAAAAAAAATAAACGTGGAAACTTTTGACTTTGCTTCATCAAGCAACTAATTTGGGTCGTTGGTTTCACTATCAGATTCCTTGTGCGCTTCTTCAACATCTTTTCCTTTTCAATACAAAGTTCTAATTCTCGTTTTGGTGTCGCTCGCTCACGTTCTAGGGTACAAGGAAATGGATCAGAGAGCTGGTCGTAAAATCTTAGCATTCTAAGATTTTGAGCTAAACTTCTTGGTTTAAAATTCTTTTTAACATTCTGAAAGTTTTTGTAAAGTTGAATGATTTTATTACGCAAGTAATAACGCTGCTTGGGATATAAATTCAACTTTTGCACATCTTCCTCTATTTCCGATACAACAGTAGAAGCTGTTACAAAAATATTGTGTTTTCCAATAGGATTAAGGACTGCATAAAATCGGCGTAAAAGGTCTAACTTTGTACACACACGACCGAATATCTTAGGAAAAATGTAACTAGTTATATAATTATATTAAAATAACATATAATGCATTTACCTGCAATCCGTCTAATTCCTTTTCAGTTATTTTTTTAAGATCATACATTTGATAAAATAATGTTAAAATTACGAACAGTTAAAACTTCAAACCTAATTCAATGAAAACTTAAATAATATAAGAATAACAAAATTATTGAACTCTAACAACTTTTAAAAGTGTTACTTAGTTTATAATAGTTTTAATACAAAAAAAAACTTTGTAGCAAAAATTTTAAAAGAAAAGAAAATAAATGTGGGTATGTAAAAATAAAAGTTTAAGGAATAATAACATTTTAACGGGTAGTAATATAAATAAGTATAATATACCATTTTTCTCAAGTACGAATCCTCTTTGAATGTGTATACGGAAAAATAATTAAAATGAAAGAATAAAAATAATCCATTTCTTCCGACCACCCTAATGGCTATCCGGTACATTATAAAAGGGCAAAAAACTGCTTATAAGCCTAATTTGTCCTGTAGAATCGATTCGTGAAGTCAGATTTTAAATATATTTAGCGGTTTTTGTTCTACAAAAGAAAGTACCCAAAATTCGCGATTTTAGCCGCCGCGCGGGAATTGAAGGAGTTGGAATTTTTCAAAAATAAAAACTCCATTATTTTTATTGACGCAAAAACCTTCTAAAAAGTTATGATATTCCAAAATCAAAAATAAAAACCAAAAAAACACTCTAATGTATATGGATGGGATCGTTATTGAGGTGTCAGATACTCTTGATGTTCTGGGCATGAGAATACAGTGTGATGTCTGTTGGACAGATCACATCATTCAAGTATCAAAAGAAGCTTTCAAGTGTTTTGGTTTCTAAATCGGCGTTAGAAATACTTCACTCCATCTGATCTCCTTACTATATATACCACCTACATCCGGATGAAGATGGAATATAACTCCCATGTATGTGCAGGTGCTTCAAAGTCTATTTTGGGGCTTCTGGATCGTGTGCAACGGAGAGCGTTGATGCTTGTCAACGACAGTAGGGTTTCAAACTTTATTGACTCGTAGGAGCATCGTCGGAGTTTGGGTTGTGTGACTTTGTTCTATAGATATTACCATGGTAAGTTTTCTGCTGAGATAAGCCGACTCATCCCAAGGTCTCTATTCGTACTACCCCGCTTGCCAAGTACAAAAATTTAAGTCAAATTTCCACAAACACTACTCCCTCTTTCCTCCTCCCCATAAACTATTTTCCTGATATCAAAGCAATGCAATGCATTAGTAGGGGGCATACCCTGAGTGTTGGTTCAACGTAAAAAACAAAAAATCTAAAAATAATAATGAAAAAAAAATAGATTAAAATTCAAACTACACGCATGTACTGTTCAAATTTCAGCTTTCTAGCTTTATTAGTTTAACAATATCAAAGATTTTAAATATCCGGCTACAAACAAAATTTTAATATATTATATTAAATTTTTTACGTTTGATTTTTGTTTTGACATGGCTAATTAAAATGTTTGTTATTGCTGAAATTTGAACAGTCATGGATATTGAAGGATCTAGTTTTCAAAAGAACATTTTTAAAGTTTTAGTCCTAAAATATTACGACAAATAATTTTGTGGAAAAGCAGACATTATTATCTTTCTTCTGATATACATATTGGCATCACATTATGAGTACAAATATTTAAATAATTCGATAAAAAATTTAACTTTATATGCCCTTTTGAAAGCACACAAATGCCCAGTAAGTAGAAAAATGCAATCAGCGCTGTGTTGGCAAACCGTCGGTGACGGTCGGTTAACAGTCTTGAAGTATTGGCCTGTTATCCGATTGGCCAACCGTTTGTTTACGTAAATCTGATACCGTTATGACGTTGGTAATTCAAAAAAGTTTCCTTTAAAATACCTTAAATTGAATTAGTTTTGAGAAATATGTACTTACAGAGAAATAAAGTTCCAACCGAATTGGAAAGTGTATTTTGGTGTTAACAACTAATAAATTCGGTTAGTACAACCATATTCAAATTTGATTTCTGAATATTTTGGTTATTGCAACTAAATTTCAGTTATATTAACCGAATGTTGTTGTGATAACCAATATTTAGTTGTACCAATCGATTTCAATTGTAGTAATCGAAATTGAGTCGTAGCAACAGAATTTCAGTTGGCAAATGGCTAAATTTTTCTCTGAGTGTATAATAAAACACATTTAAAAAGCTGCAATACAGTTCGATATTAGTCTTTTACATCATATTTAAATGTGCGAAATATAATAAAATGTAAAAATAAAGTATGCTTCTAATTGCTTCCAATATTGGTAAACATAATGCATTTATTTGTTTCTGTTGTTATCGTTTAAATCTGTTCTTTTGCTAAAGTCATTAGTTATCTCTATTCACAACAACAAATTTCATCCTTATTTGAACTATTTAGTAATTTATGTTTCTCAAATTTACGAATTTGTCATTTAAATCAAAATTGTTTTATGTCTTCGATATCACTTTCATTTGTAAATAGCGTTATTTTGCGATATCGCACACCTAGTACAAAAGTGACTCAACTCAAAATTTTGAATTTTTCAGAAATCGAAAAAAAATATTTGCAACTTTATACCAATTTGAACGTAAAGAAAGATATAACTGTTCTTCAGCAACAGTTAACAACAACAAAATACACTGATATTTTTTTATTGATAAACAAGTGTACTGTGCATAGTTTAAGCACATAAACCAGAAAAATTAAAATTTTGAGTTGAGTCACTTTTGAACTACACTGATAGAATTTTCCATCACAGTATTAATGAATCGATTTCATTAAAATGGATTCATTGATTTAAAGAATAATTTCATTAACTGAATGAAAATTCATTAATATTGTTAATTTTTTATGATTTTTTAATAATTTTTTAAAAAAAATTCATTTAATCAATGAAAATTTCCAATAACAATTTTAACTTTTAATGTGCTCAAAAATAGATTAGTGTAATTTTTTGATTTATATGCAATATAAAACATTTCGGATTAAAAAAAAATTGGTTGAAGTTGAAGTCCTAATATTACAAATGATATAGGTTTTTTTGTTAAACTGAATCAAGTAAAAGCTTGAAAAAAAAAATCTTTGAAGCCGTCTTATAAAATTTAGGGTGTACAGTGTTAATGTGAAATGACTACAAAATTCTTAAAAAAATTTCTTAAGTCGACATAAGTGCTTTTGTAAAAAGTCAACAGATTTTTAAATTAAAAAACTATAGTATTAGGAAGTACATTTTTGTTTTGCAATAAAAAGTATTGATAATTCTTTAAGAAACACAAAACATTAATAACGTTTATGCTAGAATTAATGAAACAAATTTCATATACTTTATGATATTTTCATTTAGTTAAATGAAACATGTTTCATTAGTTCAATGAAACATTTCTTTGGGGACTTTTTTATGAAAAAATTCATTGCATTAATGAAGAAATTCATTAATACTGCGCACATATTTCTATCAGTGTAGGTGTGCGATATATCTTATTTGTATAATAGAGCAAAATGAATAAAAATAGTTAGTCCATATTTATTAACTATATTCACAGAGTAACAAATAAGGACCTGCCTATGGTCAGATCCGGAGTGTACATTTGAGCAGAAATTTTCTCTTGATATAGCTTTAAAATTCTGTTGATTTGTCTTAATTCTTACCTAATTTAACTTCAACTGTCAATGAAGCTAAAAGTTAAGTTAGTTAATATTTTAAAATAACTTTTTTTAGCTAAAATTTCGCATACTGTGATTCTCAAGTTCATTTAAGATTCTGCTTGCGGAAATTCAGGTACTATTTTCTGATGTAATAGCTGAATTTTGATCTCGTTGTACGGGCTTTTTTATAAGTGTATGTTTTACAGTGTAGTCAAACCATTTACATGAATATTTTCTTTTGACGAACTTATTTAAAACAATCTAGAATAAAGGATCAACTTTATAAAAGTACAACATTCTTGGTTTTGAAATAGGGACAGGAACTTCAAGCACTTAAAAAGTGTGTTTAAAATATGCATCAAGAATTTAAAAACTATGCATTTAACTTTTTTTTTTCACTTTTATTAAAAACAAAAACATACAAAAATTCAGTTTCGTTGTTTCAGTTTCGTTCTTAAAATACAAAGTATAAAGGAGATTAAATTAACTTAAATTAAAATCATTACTTATATAAATAAGTTTTTTTATATTTTCAAACATAAACCTTAATGTATTTGTTCTCAAAAGATTTTTAAATATAGAAAATGAGCACTCAACATCAACGTTCTAGGAATTTTGGGATTTTGAGAGTTTTGCTTTAAATGAATGACTTCTCATGTTTTTAAGCAATTTCAATTATTTTATTCTCTGAATACGTTTTGCATAACTAACAAAAATGTTAATAATTTATATTGAAGAATTTGTATTTAAAAATCACCTTAAAACTGTTGCACTTAATCCCAATTTGCTTATAAAATTTAAATATCAAAAAGTAAATTATATTTTTTACAAGAAACTAAGAAAAATGTAATAATTTAAAGCAAAATAAGTGAAAATATGCAATAAAAATATGCATTTAAAGAAAAATATTTCAAAATATGCATTTATAGTAAAATATACCAAAATATGCACAAAAGCATCAATGACATTTTCACGCAAAATCTTAAATTCGGAAAGACATTTTATTTATCCTGTTCTCAGACTTAAGGAAAACAACATCCATTTGCATGAACTTCCGGATCCTGATTATGATAAATAATTTTGTGAAATAGTACAGAATATGATCTTTCAACAACATTTAATGGGAACAGGTATTTAAATTATTTATTTAAATATTTAACTTTAAATGCCCTTTTGAAAGGACGTTTGATGTGAAACCGAAAATCCATGTATGAATTGTGGCCTTCTGTTTAATATGCATATCCATTTTGCCATGCCTCGCAAAAAATATTGAAATATGTAATTTCAGAAAAATTTTATTTAATTTCCAACTTGAACCTCTAATTTCCAACTTTGAGTTAATTGCAAAATAAATTTCAGAAAAGTTAATTGTGTGTTTTTCGAGATATTCGGAAATTGAAGAAAGTTTTTCAATTTCATTCAGTGTTTAAAGAATCGGATTTAATCTTTTAAAAGATCCCATATTTTTAATATTCTGTTCACTAAAAATCTCAAAATATGTACTAAAAACCAAAAAATAGTTACCTAAAATTTGTGGATTTTTAATAATTGATTTATTACTCTACAAATGACAATTACATATGTTAAGTGATACAAATGATTTATTTTTGCTTAGTTTTAATTAAATCTAATTATTCATTTCTACAAAATATGCAGAAATATGAAATAAAATTGAAATTAAGCAACAAAAATCACAAAAATATGCATACAAATATGCATTTGTAGCAAAATATGCATTTATTACAAAATATTCAAAAGCAATAAATACCATTTGGTTGCAAAATTCGGTACCGTGAAATAACTCCCAAATGAAATAAGTCACAATGAAATAAATCCCAATGAAATAAGTCCCAAAAAAAATGAAATTAGTCCCAATTTTAATAAATGAAATAACCTCCAAAGAAAAAATGAAATAAGCCCCAACATTTGGGAGTTATTTCATAGTAATAAAATAACTCCCAACAAAGAATGAAACAACTCCCAATGAAAAAGTCCCAAAAAAATGAAATAATTCCAAATTCAAAAATATCGAATTCTGCGATTCGCGGCCGTGGCCACGCCTATAGGACGCGAACTACGGTGGAGCAGCATTACGCGAAACGCGGCCGCGTAGCAGGACCCGAATCGTACTCACCGCTTTCTAGAGGTGGCATGTCATAACGTCCACTGACATAATGTCATAAAGTGTCATAATGTCCATGGACTTTATGATAATTTGGAATTTGACAATTTTGGACATTATGTCACTTTCAAATGTGGCATAGCGCTCAGACTTTTTAAAATAAAAAGATTAATAATATTTAGTATATCAATACAATTTTTTTAAATATATGTATATCACAAAATAAAACTAAACTTATAAATCGTATAACCGCACGCAGAATAAAACTTTATTTAGCGAATCCGCCTGCCGCGTTCTACAAAGAAAAAAACCCCTAAGAGCGGCCGAAGGCCGCCACACAGAAACAGTTGTTTTTACAAATTACTTGGTGTCTTAAAAATATAAGATTTCAACGGAATCGACATCTGATTTGAAAAACAAGTTCTTCTGGATGGCGGCCTTCGGCCGCTTTTAAGGGTTTTTTCTCCGTAGAACGCGGCAGGCGGCTTCGCGAAATAAAGTTTTTTCTGCGTGCGACACAAAAGAAACTTCAAAATTACTGATCTGTTTTCACACTGGAGTATAATGTCCATGGACTTTATGACACCCAAAAATGTATTTGGTTAAAATCAATGTTGGTCTACTGACCACAAACAAACGTTTGCATGAAAGTCGCTGCCCTGTTTATAGTTATTAAAGGAAATGCACAATCATTTCCTACACAACTTTGTGAAGCGATTAAACACGAACTATACTGAATTTTGGAAATAATACCTCAATTCCACAGTAGAAGAACATATATCAACCATTCTACCGAAGACAGGCCATAAGGTCATTTATGACCTTGGCTCTACCGATTTCAATTAAATTTTGCATTCAAACACTCTAAGGCATCACTGAAAAACTGGTGTTTTTAATTTTTCAATAATTGTAGGTGTGTTAGTTTAAATATTAGTATTTTTTTTTTCTTGGAATGGTATTTATATATATATTTTATTTTCAGCGCAAAGAGAAATGCATTTTTTTTGGCAATTTATTTTTAAAATATACTTTTTAAAAATCTGGCCATTCTCGATTTGAAAAAATTATGTTTATTTGCAGAATATGGGATTTTTACTCATTTAAAAACTATACATTAAATTGTTTCTGTACTTGAAAGACAAACGAATCTAATCTAATATTATGTCTCAAAAATTTTAATTTTTAAACCGTACATCCCCATGTTTCTTTCTTTAAAAAATCTGATATTCGTTAGCAAACGGAGGCTTAAAAATTAATTTTTTTTAAAACAGAATATTTTAGTAAATTCTTTTATCTTTCAAGTACAGAAAATAATTTAAAAAATTAAATTAATAGTTTTTAAAACAGAGACGCATAAAAGGGCGACTTAACTCAACATTTTAAAATTAAAACCTTATAGACCTGTGGGCGCTGTGGTGTAATGGTTAGCGCGTTGGACTGTTACACAGTTGGTCCCGGGTTCGATTCCCGGTGACGGCAACATCAATTTAGAAAAATAATATGTATGAGTTTTCTATCAATCATATGTATCGCAGCTCCCACCTTCGGTGTTCCCATAGCACTTAACCCAACCGAAGTAAAATAATGAATCAGGGCTATGAACCAAAAAAGCTTCAATAAGTTCGCCAACGCTCCATCAGGTGGCGAGCAGCAACTGTTTTAAGACTTCTCATCTCGCGCAATTACAGTGTTGCCATGTGTGAAGCCCTTCATCTTTCCCCACCTTTCATCTCTCCACTATCCCATTTCCGAAGAAAGCAACACATTAATAAATAGGAAGAATTTCATGAGTGTTGCTTCTCTTTTAAAAAAAAAAAAAAAAAAAAAAAACTAAAAATAAAAATAAATATCATATTGCTATAAGATTTTTTTTTTTTCAAATCATTAAAACTAGTAAAACACCGGGACCCAAAAAAGTGAAAGTGTAATTTTTTATTAACAAAATTACATATTTTGCTTTTTAAATCAAGGGTGGCCAAATTAAAAAAAAAAATGCATTTTAAAAATAAATTGTGTAACAAATTTGTTTTTGACGCTGGAAAAAATTTTTAATTGCACAGTATAGAAGTGGAGGAGTGTACCATTCTAAAGCATTTTAAATGATAATGATCTGATATATATTCAAGAAACAACGAATATTCCAACTTACACACTTTTTTGCATATTTCGTTGAATATAATTAAAGGCCTTATTGTAAAAACTTAATAAACCACATTAAATTTTTAATTTGTTTTTGCCTTTAAATGTTAAAAAAAATTCAAAAAATACGACTTTTGTAGTACGTTTATACTCTAGGTACTATGTAATAAGTGTTTAAGCAAGATTTCTATCGAATATTAATCAATGGTTCTTCAGAAAACAGTGAAATCCATAAAACATTATATTAGGGCTTATCAAGATTTTACATTAAGCCCTTTAATTGTATTTTTTATTTTTTTTTGTTTATTTTCCAGTGTTAAAAAATTAATTGACAAAATCTTTAAAAGCAACAGATTTTTTAATACCCATAGTCCGTTTTTTTTTTCTTTATTTTCATTATTGAATAACAGACAGAAAGTTAAAAAATATATTTCTTTGGTAATTTGACTACATATGCAATTGAGACAAAATTACAGATTAACTTTTTAAATAACAGTTGAACTTTTATGGAAAAGTTCTTGTCCTTATTTAAGGAACTAATTTCTTTGACAAATAAAAGACAGTTGGTTTTCTCAAGAACTATAACAATATTTTATTACTAAATAATAACTAGTTATCACAACTTAAGCTTCTGGGGCAACGGGCAAATGAGCACCCTGGGGTTGGAAACCATTTTCATCAGCAACATAGGTAACGGTATAAGTGACACCATCATCACCAACGAATTTGTAGGAACCTTGGACAGAGATAGCTTCTTGTTCAGTACCAATGTTCTTCAATTGACCGGCAGCCTGGGCTGAGCTACCATCGCTGGTTTCCCAACTGGAAGTAAACAAAAATATTACAAAATAATTTTTTGTGTTCCAATTTTTTTTAAGCCATTAGTTAAAGTACTTACGCATAATTGAAGGATTCAGGTCCTACATCAGAGTCGGATCTTACGATAGCAACATCAGCGGGAGCAGCCAAAGCAACGGCGAAGAGAGCAGCGAAAACAATGATAAATTTCATTTTGATTGTATTTTGGTTTGTTCTGACTAGTCAAAGGCCTAAAACTGTATGTTGATTAAACAACGTTGTGGATAGTTTTTATAGGGCATACAGGTACGACTATAACAACTTTTTTTGTTTTTATATAAATATAAACCAAAATGTGTATTATAATATATTAATGAATGAATATCTTCTTAAACTAGTTTGTCGTTGTAAATGTTATAAATGTTTGTGCGAATATTTCTGATATTTGAGATAAATTTCATGTTTCTGATATAATTTAATTTAATTTTTGTAAATGTGTATGATACATTTTGTCTTTAAATTTAAAAATTACTTAAATTTATTTATTAAAAAAAAAAAAAAAAAAAAAAAAAAATCAAGACCAGATTCCAATTCTTTGCTTTAAAAATTTTAAGGCGATATTAGCGAAATGATGGATCACAATCCTGGTTCAATAAATTTTTGTTATTTTTTATTTTTTATATTGCCTTAAAGTTTTTATGGCGCTTTTAAACAATTTTCCAAAAGTTTTTTTTAACAATGTTATCCAAAGAAAATTTCCATACAAAGGATGTTTTTTATACATTACATTTTCAGTTTCGTTAGTATTAGGGAAAAGATCCAGATATCATTTTCGAAAACAAGATATGTATAACAAATAAAATTATCACATAGATTTTTAAACATTTACAACGATAAACTAGTTTACGATTATATGAATTTATTACAATAATAAATTTAAAAAGACATATTTTTTTATAATATGAATACAAAGAAGTTGTTATAGTTCACCCTCTATAAAAACTATCTACAACAGAGTTTTATCAACATACAGTTTTAAACAGTTGACAATAACTAGTCAGAACAAAATACAATCAAAATGAAATTCATTATTGTTTTCGCTGCTCTCTTCGCCGTTGCTTTGGCTGCTCCCGCTGATGTTGCTATCGTAAGATCCGACTCTGATGTAGGACCTGAATCCTTCAATTATGCGTAAGCACTTTAATGGGTGATAAAGAATAATTGGAACACAAAAAATTATATTGTAATATTTTTGTTTACTTACAGTTGGGAAACCAGCGATGGTAGCTCAGCCCAGGCTGCCGGTCAATTGAAGAACATTGGTAGTGAACAAGAAGCTATCTCTGTCCAAGGTTCTTACCAATTCGTGGGTGATGATGGTGTCACTTATACCGTTAAATATATTGCTGATGAAAATGGTTTCCAACCCCAGGGTGCTCATTTACCCGTTGCCTAAAAGCTTAAGTTGTTAATTAGTAATAAAATAATTTTATAAGAAAAAAAAGTTCCTTGTTGTTATTTTTTTTTAAATGGAATTATTTAAAATAATTCTGATAAATTTTAGGATACGGTACAGCGCAGTTTTTTACATTTTTTCGATTAGGTGAAGGATAAACTAAAAACATGATATTAAATTTAGAAAAAATGCAGTTCAAAATATAACCAATTCAATAATAGTACAAATTTCAACGTAACAGAGTTCAACGTAACAGAGTGCGTAACAGAGTTCGCAAGCAATGCTGCTGAGATACTGTTATGGATTGAAAACTTTTTCAACTTTCTACTGTTGCCTTTTAAATACCGTTACCGAATTAATCAAAAAACGTTATTCTTAGTATAGCGCTGCCCAAATTATTGAAATATAATCATTCTTAAAATACCGATATTTCATATATGTTGTTATGATGCCCTTACAATACCGTTACCTAAGTAACTGATATAACGTTATTAGTAAAATACCGTTACCGTTATTTATAGTTTTCTGTTTAATTGCACGTGATTATTTAGTATTTTACATACATATAATTTACAAATTGGTTTGGTTTTTCCATTATCGGCATAGGACAGAATTGCTGTATACACTACGGTGAAAAGCTTCATCATATTTATGAAAAACTTCATTAACTTTCGTCTTATGTAACACTTAATATATATGAAGCTGTTTCATAAAAGAGCAAATTGATGAAAGACTTCTTCATATTTATGAACTGTTTCATAAATATAAATAGGACGATGCGGCTTCATAAGCTTTTATGCTTAAAAATTTCCATTTGAAATTAAAAAATATAGTTTTCTATTTTAAAAACTTCAATTAACACTCCGAAATTTTATTTTATATTAATTCTATTTAAAATTAAGAACAACTCAAATGATATTTAATTGATTTTTCAGAATTTTATACAATTTCTCTTAGATGTTGAATTATTACAAAATATTTCAAATCAAAAATAAATATTTAAATTTATGGTTTTTAAATTTCACTATTTTTCACTAAAAACGAAAAATTTATTTTCACAAAGTTTATGAAACTTTTTTATGAAAAGATAAAGGTCTATGAAACATTTGTATTTAATTTTTATGGAACTCTTCATCATATTAAACAAAACTTCGTAAATATGTTCAAAAATTGATGACGAAAGATTTATGAAACAATTTCATCAATATGATGAAACTTTTTCCCTTCACCCGGAAAACAGACTCTGTAGTAGCAACCGAATTTATAATCGAATGGTTCGATTGTAGCTATCAAGTTTGTTGGTAGTTATAGCCGAATTTCTATTGAAACAATCGAAAATCTATTGTAGTGAAAGAATATCTGTTTTTCAATCGAAATTCGGTCAAAGACAGAATCATTCGATTGGCTACAAATACGGTTGCTACTACCGAATCTCTTTTCTTGGTTTGACCGTTAACGTTAGTATAAAGTACCGTTAACGTTAGTATAATGTTACCGATAGGTTAAGAAATTTAATTTTTTATTCAATTGTTAACAAATCTTCTCTTCCGGAACTATATTTGAAAATATGGCCATTTCATTTATTTCGGTATAGGTATTTTATGGATAATGGTATTTCAGTTATTTGGGTAACAGTATTTTAAAGATAACTGTATTTTGGTTACAAAATTTTAAGAGCAATGATGAACAAATAAAACTGTTTTTTTTTACCAAATAAATTGTATTAGAAATATTCTTTCTTTGGATGATTTTTTGACAATTTAATAAAAAAAAAAAATTTCTACACCTATCGAAAGGTATGCCGATAAGACTTTAGAAAAATGAAAAAACAAAATAAATAACCACATGCAATTAAAAAAGCAGACGATTAAAAATAACGGTAACGGTATTTTACCGATAACGCTACATCAGTCACCTGATTTTTTATATAACATAAATAAAGAGTCAAGTTTTAAAGATATATAAGCATTAGGGGGGCGAGTTTGAGGTTGAAAATCGTTTCTAAAATATACTTTGTACTTTAGGTTAATACAAATTTATACAAGCTGGGATTTTTTTTTAAAGATCTAATCTGCGAAATTAAATTGAATATGCAAAAAAAAATTCCTATAAATTGTTAAAGTTGATTCCTATAAATTGTTAAAGTTGAAAAACTTATATTCAGTCAATCTTTTGCAATATGCAATACTTAAAGGGACACAATTAAAAAGATATTGATATATTTTGCTATATTTAGTATAGAGTTGGGCATTCTAGTTCATTTCGCTCATTTGCATTTATTGAACTAGTTCGTTCTTTTAGTTTATATGTTTGTTCGGCAATTATGTTCAATTATACATATTGCTATATAAACCAAAGGTTTGTATAACAAATCTGCACAGTGTAAGTGAAAATCCTAAATGAACGGTAAATTTAATTTTTAACCGTTAATTTGTTATTTTCTTTCATATTATGCAGATTTCTTAAACAAACAATTAACCAATATAACAATATGCATAATTTCAAAAAAAAATTATATAACACACATATGAGCTAAAAGAACGCACTAGTTCTCTAAATGTAAATGAACGAAATGAACTATGAACTAGAATGCCTAACTCTATTATAGTATAACATATCAGGTTCACGAAAATATACACTTTATACCATAATTAAACCATTTTTAAAAACCTTTTATGATGGATGTACTCATCAGGTGATAGCAATAAATCCATATGGTTATTAAAGCTAAAAGTCCATACCGCATTCTACAATTTACGTTCTAGAATCTATCAGAATTGGTAGATCGCATGTCTAATTAATTTTGTGGGTTTTGCTTTGTAATCAATCCATTTACATTAAATAACAACAAGGAACTCTTTTTGTTTCTTATAAAATTATTTTATTACTAATTAACAACTTAAGCTTCTGGGGCAACGGGTAAATGAGCACCTTGGGGTTGGAAACCATTTTCATCAGCAATATAGGTAACGGTATATGGGACACCATCATCACCAACGAATTTGAAAGAACCTTGGACAGAGATAGCTTCTTGTTCAGTACCAATGTTCTTCAATTGACCGGCAGCTTGGGCTGAGCTACCATCGCTGGTTTCCCAACTGTATGTAAACAAAAATATTACAAAATAATTTTTTGTGTTCCAATTATTCTTTATCATTTATTTAAGTACTTACGCATAATTGAAGGATTCAGGTCCTACATCAGAGTCGGATCTTACAATAGAAACATCAGCGGGAGCAGCCAAAGCAACGGCGAAGAGAGCAGCGAAAACAATAATGAATTTCATTTTGATTGTATTTTGTTCTGACTAGTTATTGTCAACTGTTTAAAACTGTATGT
The DNA here is from genome assembly GCA_021234595.1 of Delia radicum. Taxonomy (NCBI): domain Eukaryota; kingdom Metazoa; phylum Arthropoda; class Insecta; order Diptera; family Anthomyiidae; genus Delia; species Delia radicum. The sequence goes on along the minus strand of CM037853.1, from coordinate 7,038,660 downwards.
TGATAAAACTCTGTTGAAGATAGTTTTTATAGGGGGCGAACTATAAAAACTTTTTTGTATTCGTATTATTTAAAATTTGCCTTTTTAAATTTATTTATAAATTCATATAATCGTAAACTAGTTTATCATTGTAAATGTTTAAAAATCTTTGTGCAAATTTGATTTCGAATACATTTCTTTTTTTAGGTAATGATTGAAATTAAAAATAAGTATTTAACAAAAATATTTTTCTTATCGCAACGAAATTGTATATGTAATACGCAAAGAACAAGTTTATAGTGAGAAATTCTCACTGAGAATACATATGCCGATTAGAATTACTCTGTTCTAAATACTACAATTACCACATATACAAATTTTTTTTTAATAAATAATATAAATATGTCTTATTGGGACCATATGTGTTACGGTACACAGAGAGATTTCCTTGGGTGAGTTTTAATGAAAGCATTTCACTAAACTAATGGAGTTTTTTTCACAATGTGAATGAAAAACTTCTTAAACTTTATTAAAAAGCTTCTTAGTCGTAATTAAACTATTTTCACTTTTTTATTATTCGTATGAAATTTTCAGTAAATTATATAAAATTTTTCATTAAATTTTATGAAAAACTACAATAATTTAACGAAACTCACTCACTATAATTTTGATATTTTACGATAATTTTTCATATATTTTTTTATTTTTTAATCGTCTACTTATTTTGATAATCTTATTGCTACATTTTGGACCGTTAAACTATAGTTATAATTTTATTTATTTTAGGCATTTCTTTAAATTATAAATTTATTTTTTTATTTTTTGTAAAAATTTATTGTTGAATACGAACCATATTTGGCCCTATGGGCTTGGTTTTTGAATTAATAAATGAAATGAAATGAAAAAAAAAAAAAAAAAGTTTCAATGGACGAGTTCCAGTGACATTTCATAGATCTAATGCGAAAATTCCTTGATATCATGCATATATTTCTCTCAGTGTATGTGAATACCGATTGAGACGGGGATACACAAATTAAGTTTTGGTTTAAAATGATTATATCCGATTAAAAATTTTTAATTATACCCATTTCTTTGGCAGTTTCTCATATAAAACAAAAGACTTAAGACACATACTTGATATAATATCAAATTCAAGTGACTTTAATACTCAGCCTTCAATACAAGCAAATTTTTATACTAATAGAATTTTCCTTCATACTATCATTGAATCGATTTAATTAAATTTTGAATTATTTCAACAACATTTTTTAGTTTGTAATAAATAATTTTGTGTCAAACAAAATTAACCAAATCTTTGAAAAAAAAAATTATTCGATTAGGTCTCATATCATTTAATGTATAAAGTGCTAATGTGAAATGTTAATTGACTACAAAATTCTTATAAAATTTGTTATGTTGACATAAGTTCTCTGTAACTCTAGTGCACAACAATTACATTTTTTTAGATACTATTTTGAATAATTTAATTTTTTATATATTTTCGACAAATATCTCAACCTCTTTAAAAAGTGTATTTTAAAGTAATGGCTTTTTCTATTGTAATAAAAAATTTTGAAAATAAATATGTGATAATTTTATTTTATTTCTAAGTATAAAAAATGTAATCCAGTACTCAGTTGCAATAATTTAGAAATTAGTCAAAGTTCTGTGATACTACTGTCAGCTTAACCTGTGATTTTCAGTGTACTGTGTTGTTAACATTTATTTAATTATTTATTTAAAATTCTGTGTAGTGATGTCCAGTTTTTATTTACAAATAAATTTTACATATTATATTTTCTTACTATGTAACAAAAAATCGTAAGTTAAACTGTGATATAGTATTTAAGATATTTTATTAACAATTTATTACACTATGCAACAAAAAAGACTTTTTGAAGCACACAAGCTATTGTCTATATATGTTCGATTCTACTACCAAAAGGTAGTAAAACCCTATACCCGGTTTGTCCAGATTGGTGACCAATTCCTTTTTATGGGCCTCTAAAGTTTCTGAAAAGCAGTGTGACCCTCAAAATATGGTATCATTAGTTTCTGCCCTAAATCTTAATAAGACTTGGTGCTACGGCTTAACTATATTTGGCAATAATGTGGCTAACAGTCCACTGAACAAATTCTTTCAACATTTTATGCCAAAAAAATATTTTTTTCCTGGAGTTTTTTTGAAAAACATAGGAAAAAAATATGTTTTTTTTTTACTTTTTCCAGTATTACTTACAGGGACTGTTAAATTTTTGCTAACAATATTAGGCAAAAGTGTAGCCAAGGTAACGCCGAACAACTCTTCTGAGCATACCAACACAATCTGAACGTGTTTAGGCACTCTAAATAACTCATAAAAACCAACGTGTACATTAAAATGTGTGTTTTTAGCTAGACTATAATTTTATTGCATTATTTTACACGTTTTTTTGTATTTTTGTTAAACAAATGAAACATTTTTTATGTCAGAGTTAGTTCAAAGTCCTGCATGTAGGCCCAGAGGATTTTAAAATGCTATTTGGCCCGCCCCTTTTTATGGACGTGGATATAAGAATGAATTCAAATAATAATTAAATTGTATTACTTAAGTGCAAAAAGCATAATAAATGATTTTGTAAACATTTATCGCGTGGGGAGGGAGCCCCCAACATAACTCACCGACTACCAACAACCCCCCACACCTCCGAAAACTCCCTGCAATTTTTTTTAAATTTTTTTACATATTTGGGGTAAGTAAGTAAGTAAGGATTCGACACAGCCGAGTTAAAGTTGTTTTTTACTTTAATTGTTATTGTTACATTTCTTGTGCTGCTGATTTCAATATTTTTAAGTTTTATCGTTCCTGCGAGCGCGAACAATAGCATTACAATTTGCGTTTTCCTTAACTATGCAACATGTATCAATTAACTTTTAAATCAGGTGTAATTTTTTTAGAGGGGCGATATTTTTACCTAAATAATTTTTTAAATTACAGTTTTATCTCGAAAATTCATTCAAAAACTTCAGTAATCGGAATAACACGTGTGCAAAAAGTTAAAGAAAAACAAATAAATAAATATATTTATACTTAAATTTTGCAAAAATATTTGTATTGAGGTAGTGGATACCTTACCGCCCCCTAAATTTTAGTTTTGGGTTCGGCTTTAGCGAAAGCATACATTATATAGCAATATTTTGAAATTTTTTGATTGCAGTTTTCAAAAATAATAATTCCAAATTTTATCGCGATTGGTGCGTGTACTTTTTTGACATTCGCGGAAAAGTAAAAAAATATTTCTCTAATATACATGTACAAAAAACAACTTTAAATAATAAAATATAAATTAAAAAAACAAAAACCATAAGTTCGTACAAAAAAAAGACGCAGATTTTGATAAAAAGACAAGTCAGACTGAAGAAAATGGCGAAAAAACCGGAAGATCAATACAATGATGAACTAGAATTATTCGAGGAATATGAGGATTCAGATGATAATGATGATGATGCATATGAATTTGGAGAAGAGTTTTATATGTATAGTGATCTCTCTGAATAAAAATTAAAAATCTTAAAAATTAAAAAAAAATTTTGTGGACCACGTTAAGTGTTAAAGATAGATGGTAGGTAAAATGTTGTGGTTCAAAAAACATTGAGGGTCGGTTATACATTTGACTCGTCTAGGAGCACCATTGTGACAGAGCGGAAATTAGGGAGTGAAAATTAATGGGGGTCGTTCTTACATTTTATCCATCTAGAGGCAACTGCGGGGGCTTTTTGTGGATTTTTTTAGTCAAAAACGACAATTTTTAAGGTGCAGAGTGGTCTTTATGAGCTGTTTAGAGTGCCTAAACACGTTCAGATTGTATTGGTTTATTCAGAAGAGTTGTTCAGCTTTACCTTGTCAAATATTGTTAGGAAAAATTTAACAGTCCCTGTAAGTTATACTGAAAAAAGTGAAAAACCCATATTTTTTCCTATGTTTTTTTCAAAAAAACTCCAGGAAAAAAATATTTTTTTGGCATAATATGTTGAAAGAATTTGTTCAGTGGACTTAGCCAAATTATTGCCAAATATAGATAAGCCGTAGCACCAAGTCTTATTAAGATTTTGGGCAAAAACTGAGGATACCATATGTTGAGGGTCATACTGCTTTTCAGAAACTTTGGAGGCCCATAAAAAGGAATTGGTCACCAATCTGGACAAACCGAGTATAGGGTTTTACTACCTTTTAGTAGTACAATCGAACCTATATAGTCAAGTTCTTGTGTTTTTTTCACTGTTGCACAGTGTTATTTATAACCTTATTTTGTATTTGTCGCCAGATTTTATAACTTTACGCTCCTGAAAAAGTTTGAATAAAGCAAGCAAAACGTTGAGCAAAACATGATGAACTGATTTTTATTTACAAATAAAGGAGATTATTGACCAAAATAGCCCGTAAGGAAACCCCTTTTTAAAATCTAATTTAAATATTAACATTGGTCACAACAACAAAGAACTTGTTGTAATAAATTAATATTTAGGTGTATTTTTGCTTACAGTTTTTTTTTCTGTATAAAAGTGGTTTTGATGAAAATTCATAACAGTTTGTTAAAAAATGTGGAATATATAGGGCGTTCCCTGAATACTTTATTATTCTGATTTTTTCCTAAAAGTTTTGAAATGAAAATGAATTGTAATGAATACAAATTATTAGTTAAATTGCCACTTTGGTGACTTTGAAAGAAAAATATTTTGAATTTTCCAAATTTTTATTGCAAAAATAATAATATTTTTGAAATATTAAGAATAATATAGAAAAATTATTGGAATCTAAAACGATTTTTAAATGGAATAGTTTCAGGGAATTTGAAGATGGGACTACAGGTTGTCAGTCAAGCTCTCTACCATCTGAGAAATCTCGACATGTTATACTAGATAGATAACATCATAAATTTCTTGCTTGCACAAAATATCATTACTTTCCTGCTTATAAAAAATCAAGAATAAGTAGTATATATGTACTTCCTGGAGTTGAGAGAAAATCATTATAAACATAGATTTTTAAAAAATGATGCGATCATTACTTTACATTTAAAATAATGATTAAAATAAATACATATGATAAATGTACCATTTTTTGTATTAAAATAATGGTAAAATTAACTAGTTTTTAGTAAGTCATTATTATTTGTGTTTAAGTAATGCAGAGAGTGAGCGAGTTTCATTACTGGTATTGAGCAAAGTAATGTCATGTCATTACAATTTTAACACAGGGAAGTTATATGGAAACAAACATACAAGTCGGGAAAGCTCATACTTCTTAATATGTTGGTACCCAAAGTTGCATCATAACAAAATCACTTATGTGTAATATATTTTTCGATGACCCAGGATGAAGTAAGTAAGTAATAAAATCTTTTAATTTAAATGTATGTTGGAATTTGAATAAAATGTGCCCAATTTGTTATTGTTGTGTCTTTATGGCTGTTATTAAACCACAATTCAAGGCTTGATTTAGGCTCAAAGTCAGAGCTTGAATTCAAGGGTTATTATTATGTTGTTTGAACTTGAATCATACCATAATTCAAGGCTTGAATTAAAGTATTTTGATGTTCGACTTGAATTAAAGTTTCCCATTTGCTGGAAAATGCTAATGAATTACAGTATAATAAAAGTATAAATCACTTAAAAATATGACTGGAATTACGCTTGATTAATGCTCGAATTCTAGTGAAATTTGCTATTGGGTATATTTATATTTCTTTTAATTTAAAAAGTTCCAAATAATTTCAAAATATATTCGATAATACCATTTCCACTGGCCTAGAAATTATGAAAGTTGCCATGAAACTGATATTATGATATTAAGTGACTTCTATAAAAGCATGCGCAGCTCCAGGGGGAGCATACGGAAACTCCTCCCCCACCAATCCCATGCAAACCTCAACCATTCATATAACCTAGTTATCCCACTAAATAAGAACTAATATAAATATGAGCTTAAAGTTAAAGATTACCACCACTGATCAAAAATAAATTGAAAACTGGTTTGTGTTGTGCAAGCTCTAGCTTTGGAAGATATACAATACACGGTTTTTGTTTTTATTCTCCTTTTCATTTTAACACACCGAAATAGATCTATCAACACATTTCTGAAAGTGGTAAATTTATAAATTTGAAAACAAAAACTCTATAGATTATTTGTTTGGACAATATCCTAGTAAAGAAATGCATAGTATGGCCTCGAACTTGAATAATTTTCATTTTTATTGCACAATTAAAGGTCGAAAAAACATTATTTTTATTTTTAATAAAAATTATATCAAACTTGTAAAAATTAATAATTTTGATTTGTAACTTTAAACATAAAAAATGTCTCGAATTATTAAAACATTTAAAATTTTTAGAACTTCCTTGTTAAAATTTCGAATATGTTTTTGTGGAAAGTTTTTCGTATTTTGTACTTTTTCATTATCGAAAAAAGTATTTTATTTGGAGTTAATAATGATTATTCTACGACAGTGATTTCTCTAATGACACGTCTGTCGTTTAGCAAAGCGCATTATAATTTAAAGATTTATCAAATTTTTTGGCTTAATCTTTATTTCAAAATTATTGTAGATTATGCATTAACAAAATTGATTTTTAGTGGATGTTTGATGTTAAATATCCGACAAACCTAGCATAAATTTATTGATTCACATTTTATTAGGATATGACAAATTGCCAAAAACCGGTTAATGTTAATGGGAACACTTTGTAAGACGATACGTTTGGAAACGTTTGATCAGAAATAAGGGGGTTTCTTTTAGAATTTGAAATTTTTTTCATACAAATATTAAAATTTTAAGAAATATTTAGTATTTTTCATTAAACGTTTGGAAATGTTTAAACGTTTCACTTAATAAAATTACCCTATAAGACATTGTAAGCTTACAAATTGTCACCTAAAATCCAAAATTCCGTAACGAACAACAAATTTAAAATTTACTTTTTGATTGATTATGATGTAGTTAACCGAAATACGTTTACCTGCATAATTTTACACATTTACGTCCAAAACTAAACGTCATAACTGCAATTTGAAATATATTCATAAATTAGCGCAGTTTTTTTTTCATTTTTTGCAATGATTTATAATGTTTTTTTTGTTAGAAAGTGTTTTGCATCCGTCAGATACTGACAATCGTAATTAATTTTTATATTAATTACTAGATAATATCACTTTAGTTAGTCTCTTTACAGGAAGAAGAAGAAGAAGAAAACATTTTTATCATTTTTTGTTTAACCAATTTAATTTTATTTTTTTTTTTCTCGAAATAAATTTATTAATGTAATCAATATTTCTCAAAAGATTTTAAGTAGTTAACATGCGTTATGTTTTAAAAATACTTACAATAAATAGCTACAATTGCATAGTTAACTAAAACCATTTTTAATTAGTGCCGGAAAACAATATTTTTTATCTTAAACTTTTGTTTTATTTCTTGCATACATTTTTGGATTGATTACAAAGCAAAACCCACAAAATTTATTAGACATGCGATCTACCAATTCTGATAGATTCTAGAATGTAAATTGTAGAATGCGGTATGGACTTTTAGCTTTAATAACCATATGGAGTTATTGCGATCACCTGATGAGTACATCCATTATGGTTTTTGAAAATAGTTTAATTATGGTATAGAGTGTATATTTTCGTAAACCTGATATGTTATACTATAATAGAGTTAGGCATTCTGGTTCATAGTTCATTTCGTTCATTTACATTTAGAGAACTAGTGCGTTCTTTTAGCTCATATGTGTGTTATATAATTTTTTTTTTTTGTAATTATTCATATTGTTATATTGGTTAATTGTTTGTTTAAGAAATCTGCAAATGAACGGTTAAAAATTAAATTTACCGTTCATTTAGGATTTTCACTTACACTGTGCAGATTTGTTATACAAACATTTGGTTTATATAACAATATGTATAATTGAACATAATTGCCGAACAAACATATAAACTAAAAGAACGAACTAGTTCAATAAATGCAAATGAGCGAAATGAACTAGAATGCCCAACTCTATACTAAATATAGCAAAATATTGCATATTGCAAAAGATTGACTGAATATAAGTTTTTCAACTTTAACAATTTATAGGAGTTTTTTTTTGCATATTCAATATAATTTCGCAGATTAGATCTTTAAAAAAAAAATCCCAGCTTGTATAAATTTGTATTAACCTAAAGTACAAAGTATATTTTAGAAACGATTTTCAACCTCAACTCGCCCCCCCTAATGCTTATATATCTTTAAAACTTGACTCTTTATTTATGATATATAAAAAATCAGCTGACTGATGTAGCGTTATCGGTAATATACCGTTACCGTTATTTTTAATCGTCTGCTTTTTAATTGCATGTGGTTATTTAGTTAAAAAATTGGTTTTGTTTTTTCATTTTTGTAAAGTCTTATCGGTATACCTTTCGATAGGTGCAGAAAAATTTTTTTTTATTAAATTGTCAAAAAATCATCCAAGGAAAGAATATTTCTAATACAATTTATTTGGTAAAAAAAACAGTTTTATTTGTTCATCATTGCTCTTAAAATTTTTTAACCAAAATACAGTTATCTTTAAAATACTGTTACCTAAATAACTGAAATACCATTATCCATAAAATACCTATACCGAAATAAATGAAATGACCATATTTTCAAATATAGTTCCGGAAGAGATGATTTGTTAACAATTTAATAAAAAATTAAATTTCTTAACCTATCGGTAACATTATACTAACGTTAACGGTACTTTATACTAACGTTAACGGTCAAACCAAGAAAAGAGATTCGGTAGTAGCAACCGTATTTGTAGCCAATCGAATGATTCTGTTTTTGACCGAATTTTTTGATTGTGATAACAATCATTCGATTGAAACAATAGATATTCTGGCACTACAATAGATTTTCGATTGTTTCAAAAGAAATTCGGCTATAACAACCAAAAAATTTGATAGCTACAATCGAACCATTCGATTGGATATAAATTCGGTTGCTACTACCGAGTCCGTTTTCCGGGTGCAGGGAAAAAAGTTTCATCATATTGATGAAATTGTTTCATAAATCTTTCGTAATCAATTATTGAACATATTTATGAAGTTTTGTTAAATATGATGAAGAGTTTCATAAAAGTTCAATACAAATGTTTCATAGACTTTTATCTTTTCATAAAAAAATGTTATAAACTTTGTGAAAATAAATTTTTCCTTTTTAGTGAAAAATAGTGAAATTTAAAAACCATAAACTTAAATATTTATTTTTGATTTAAAATATTTTGTAATAATTCCAAATCTAAGAGAAATTATATAAAATTCTGAAAAATCAATTAAATATCATTTGAGTTGTTCTTAATTTTAAATAGAATTAATATAAAATAAAATTTCGGAGTGTTAATTGAAGTTTTTAAAATAGAAAACTATATTTTTTAATTTCAAATGGAAATTTTTAAGCATAAAAGCTTATGAAGCCGCATCGTCCTATTTATATTTATGAAACAGTTCATAAATATGAAGAAGTCTTTCATCAATTTGCTCTTTTATGAAACAGCTTCATCATATATATTAAGTGTCACATAAGACGAAAGTTAATGAAGTTTTTCATAAATATGATAAAGCTTTTCACCGGAGTGTATACAGCAATTCTGTCCTATGCCGATAATGGAAAAACCAAACCAATTTGTAAATTATATGTATGTAAAATACTAAATAATCACGTGCAATTAAACAGAAAACTATAAATAACGGTAACGGTATTTTACTAATAACGTTATATCAGTTACTTAGGTAACGGTATTGTAAGGGCATCATAACAACATATATGAAATATCGGTATTTTAAGAATGATTATATTTCAATAATTTGGGCAACGCTATACTAAGAATAACGTTTTTTGATTAATTCGATAACGGTATTTAAAAGGCAACAGTAGAAAGTTGAAAAAGTTTTCAATCGATAACAGTAACTCAGCAGCATTGGCTGCGAATCCTGTTACCAACTTACGTTGAAATTTGTACTATTATTGCATTGGTTATATTTTGAACTGCATTTTTTCTAAATTTAATATCATGTTTTTAGTTTATCCTTCACCTAATCGAAAAAATGTAAAAAACTGCGCTGTAGCGTATCCTAAAATTTATCAGAATTATTTTAAATAATTCCATTTAAAAAAAAATAACAACAAGGAACTTGTTTTTCTTATAAAATTATTTTATTACTAATTAACAACTTAAGCTTTTAGGCAACGGGTAAATGAGCACCCTGGGGTTGGAAACCATTTTCATCAGCAATATATTTAACGGTATAAGTGACACCATCATCACCCACGAATTGGTAAGAACCTTGGACAGAGATAGCTTCTTGTTCACTACCAATGTTCTTCAATTGACCGGCAGCCTGGGCTGAGCTACCATCGCTGGTTTCCCAACTGTAAGTAAACAAAAATATTACAAAATAATTTTTTGTGTTCCAATTTTTTTTTAGCCATTAATTAAAATACTTACGCATAATTGAAGGATTCAGGTCCTACATCAGAGTCAGATCTTACGATAGCAACATCAGCGGGAGCAGCCAAAGCAACGGCGAAGAGAGCAGCGAAAATAATAATGAATTTCATTTTGATTGTATTTTGTTCTGACTAGTTATTGTCAACTGTTTAAAACTGTATGTTGATAAAACTATGTTGTAGATAGTTTTTATAGGGGGTGAACTATAAAAACTTTTTTGTATTCGTATAATTTAAAATTTGCCTTTTTAAATTTATTAATAAATTCATATAATCGTAAACTAGTTTATCATTGTAAATGTTTAAAAATCTTTGTGCAAATTTGATTTCTAATACATTTTTTTTTTAGGTAATGATTGAAATTAAAAATAAAGATTTAAAAAAATATTTTTCTTACCGCAAGGAAATTGTATATGTAAGATGCAAAGAACAAGTTTATAGTGAGAAATTCTCACTGAGAATACCCGGTTAAAAATCAACATATATGCGTTCATTTATGAACATGTTTGAACTCATCCGAACTCATACATGAAGCGATTCGAGGTCATAGATGCCCACATGCCATAGATGTTCATATATGTTCATAACAGTTCATATGTGATCATATATATAAATATTACATAAATTTTTGGTAATGTACACATATGACCATGTATGGAAATGTATAGACATGGATGATTATATATGTTTGTAATATTACCTTAATTTTTATTAACCCATTAATGCCTGCTCATAGATCGGCTCGTACGATCTTAATCAAATTTGGATATATGTGTCCAGGAGAACACAGAAGTTGATAGGTGTACACACACCTGAGATATGACATGGGTATTTAAATACCCAACAGGCATTGGTGTAATAGTTTTACTTTCACTTTTCCATTTCTGCCAAAAAATCAACATGCTATTGTTATGACATTTTGTATACTGTTTTCATTCCCTTAGTGTCATTTTTATGCATTATCATCCCACATGTAAAAAAAAAGTTCACAGTAATAAGAAAAAGGTGTAATAAAATAGAAAAAAGTTCTAAGCTTGCTGCCTATAAACAGTTGTAAGTACAATAATTTTTTATACTATAATTGACAAATATTTTCATCGTTTAATTATGAATATATTCATCCATTTTCAGAGTGCCGTTATCTAAAATGGAATATTTGGATTGAAAATGATTCGTCGACAGAAAGTTCTGACTGCTATCGAAATGCAAGCTATTTTTGATAGTTGGTCTGATGAAGATAGTGATGCAGGAGAGAATTTTGTAGAACACGCAGACACCGTTGACGTCATAATAACGCCACCCGATGTTGTCGACAATCTTAGTGATAATGAGGATTTGGACGACAATGTTCAATTGTTGCGCGATGAACAGGAGTTGCCTCGGGAGATTGCCGGACAGTTTGAAATTCAATGTGTTTACGATGACAGCAATGAGCACATGCCATCGGGTGGTGATAATGATATGGATCATACATGTGCACACTGCAGTATATTTTTACTGCACTACGATTGGCAGTAATCAGTAAAATGTTACTGATTACTGAAAGAGACAATGCAGTAACCAGTAACGTTTTACTGATTACTGAAAAAAAATGCAGTACCAGTAATGTTTTACTGATTACTGAAATAAAATTGCAGTACCAGTAATGTTTTACTGATTACTGAAATAAAATTTCATTACCAGTAATGTTTTACTGATTACTGAAATAAAATTGCAGTACCAGTATTGTTTTACTGATTACTGAAATAAAATTGCAGTAACCAGTAATTTTTTACTGATTACTGAAAAAATGCAGTAATCAGTAAAATGTTAACAAAACAAATTTATTAAATAGCATCACAATTTTTGTTAAAAAATTAAAGCGTACCATTACTTTTTTGTTAAAAAGTCAAAAATCTGACCATACGTTTTCAAATTTCAATCATAATTTTCTATTTATAGGTTTTGAACGCACTTAAAAATTAACGTTTTCAGTTTTCAAATATCAAAGAATTGGTCGACATACTATTTTTGTTTTTATTGATACTATATATTATTAGCTTTTCTCAACACAAGCATTTCAAAATTTACATCGCTGAGCTTTTGTCTTCTGGAACGATTTACAATTCCAGCGAATGAAAACAATCTTTCTACAGGTGCAGATGAGGGTAATGCAGTATTGTATATGAGAAATTCGTTTTTAATGGCAATGTGATTATTTAGGCACTTTGTTGCCGTGTCTTGTTCGACCAGGTATAAAACTGTTTCCTGAAATGAATTCTGTTTTGTTGCAGGTATGGCACGAGTTTCAGCTTCGGGTATTTTGCCATATTTAAGTATATAAGTGTTGAACATTTTCTTCACTTCATATTTTGTTTGTGTTGTCGCTGTTTCCAACAAAGCTTTTAAAAATCTTAATTTTATTTCAGGAACAGATATAAACGGAATAATAGTATCCGAAGCTTCAGGCTTCATTAGGAAATATTTCTCAAATCTTTTGAGTAAAGATTCTTGCATTTTTTCGCTTACTTCAGCTAAACTCTTAAAGTTCGCACGCTCCAAACGACAAAGTTTTATTCTTAAAGACACTATAGTAGGAACAAAGTAACCAAAATACATAGTCTTTTCGCCCTGAAGAAAATCGGTCGCTTCTGCTATAGGCTCCATAAGCTTTATGTATACTCAACCTCATCACTTAGAATGGTGGGAATTCCCAGACGATAACACAATTCGGGTAAATTGGTTTTGTATCTCAGCAACTTCTTAACGGAATCATAAAGTGAGTTCCACCTTGTAACGCATGGATTTATTTAATTGGAGCTTAAAACTTCAGTGACCACTTCTGCAGAAGTTGGTCTATTGCACTTGTTCTAGAGCTGTGTGCATCTATAAATGTAAATAATATAAATGAAAAGTGTACTTAAAATTAAGTAAATTTTTACCTGTCGAAAGATCTTTTATGAACATCTTTTAAATCCTGACTTGAAGAATTCATAATTTTGTTGAAATCGGTTGTAGCCAGAAGATTTAAAGTATGGCTCGCACATGGAAAATGTTTTGATAGTCGTGTAGTTATAGAACCAAATTGAGGGCCTGAAACATCGATCGAGTCATCCGAATCGAATTCAGAGTCAGATTCATCATCACTGTTATGTGCATTAATAGGGCTGGGATTATATCCTTTACTCAAATTAACTCCAAATTCTTTAAATGCCTTAATGAAGTTTGATCCATTGTCAGTGATTGTATAAACAATCAACTGGCAGTTTATATTGTTTGTTTATGTCGCATATCATCTTCGTTACATTGTCAAAAGAATGGGTTCCCTTAAATCTTCGACAAGCCAGTGCTAGGGACTTCTTTTCGAAATTTTTAGCATCTAACGAATGGCAAGTGTAACCAAAAAACGATCTTTTTCCACCTGACCACACATCCGCAGTTACGCGCACATATTCAACTTCTTCAAGCTTAGAAGCAAGTTCTTTGATAAACCGACTTTGATAAACCGAATTGAACTCCTACTGGGAATTTTAAACAAACAAATTTAAAAATGATAACTACACACAAAAAATAAAAAGTGTATTATTATCGAATTACTTAGGTAAAATACAACTTAAAAAGTATTTTGTGAGAGTTAATAAAAAAATGAATATAGATTTATATATTTTTCGTTTTTGTTAACTTTCCGTAGTTTTTGTTGCATTCCATTCTGAAGCAATTAAAATTTGTTAAGTTACCTAAGTTTTTCTCTTGTAACTTATCTAAGAAAATATAATTTTTTTATTTAGATACTGTGTAACTAACCAAACAACTATTCAAGTTGTATTTTATCTAAGTACTTAGATAATAAAACACATTTTGTTTTTTGCGTGTAGGCATATTTTTTTATAACACTCATTTTTAGTTGGTATATTTAATTCCTATCAAGTGTCTAATTGATTTATTGGTACAAATTTACTGATTACTGCATTTTTTCAGTAATCAGTAAAAAAAATACTGGTTACTGCAATTTTTTTCAGTAATCAGTAAAACGTTACTGGTACTGCAATTTTATTTCAGTAATCAGTAAAACATTACTGGTACTGGAATTTTTTTCCAGTAATCAGTAAAACGTTACTGGGTACTGCAATTTTATTTCAGTAATCAGTAAAACGTTACTGGTTACTGTAATTTTCTTTCAGTAATCAGTAACAGTTTACTGGTAATGAAAATTTCGTTGCAGTAACCAGTAAATTTTTTTTTTACTGAAATTTTACTGGTACTGCAATATGCCCATCTATGATATGGATGACGTAAATGAACCCGAAACTGAAGAAGAAAATGATGCACCGGTGGCCTCAACATCTAGTGGCCGTGGTCGTAAATCAACTCTGAAATCAAGAAATGCACCGAAGCGACCCAGAATTGATCAAGAAATGAAACCAAGATGGTCTCGGTCGCAAAATTATCAATTCAATAAAATTCCATTTGATGATACGGCAACTTCATACAAAGCGTTGTATGAACAAATTGCAGCTTTGAATCCAGTGCAGATTTGGGAAAAATTCATAGATGAGGAGGTCTTCAACCTCTTGGTCACTTCCACCAACCAATATGCTGTGACCAACAATTGCCCATCATTTATTACATCAAGTAGTGAAATGAAAACGTTTTTGGGCGTATTGTATATCACTGGTTACCACACCTTGCCACAAATACATTTTTGACTTAACATCTTATCTTTTAAGGTCGTGACCTTACTGTCCAATTTCTCGTGCCATGCACCAATGGTCCGTGCCAAACGGTACGATCGAAAGCAACTGAAAATGGTGACGATTGAACAACAGCATTTGGTCAACCAATACAATAATTTCATGGGAGGCGTGGACTTTTTTGACAATGCAGTGAACAATTACCGAATTCGGATTCGGGGAAAAAAAGTGGTACTGGCCATTAATCACAAATACATTTGATGCGGCTATGGTAAATGCATGGAAACTTCATTGTTTTTGTCGCAAGTACGAAAAGAAAACACCCATGTCTCAATACGACTTCCGAGTAGAGGTGTGCGAATCGATTATGATAAAGTCAAATTGTCGTCATACGGGTAGAATGTCCGCTTCCGGGGCACAACAGGTAATGCGTTACGACCGTATGGATCACTTCATTGGAAAACTCAATTCTCGTCATCGTTGCTCTCAATGTGGTGGCAAAACTGAATATGGTTGCTTGAAGTGCCAGGTGAACTTGCATCCTGCTCCCTGCTTCCTGGATTACCACAATGGTTTTGAGCCAGATGAGAAGAAAATTGCTAAAGCTAAATAATTTATTTTTAACAAATATCACGTTTTCTAACTAAAAACACAAGCTTTTTGATTTAAATGTGAGTTTTATTCAAATAAAATAAATATTTCCTTATTGCAAAAAAATTTTATTTTTAGTACACACCATGGACTGTTGGGTATTTAAATACCCAATTTCGTTAGAACTGAACTCACGCTCAGGTGTGTAAACTTGTTTCTGTTCGGCTTTCTCTATTAAATAGAGGACACCAATAGCTATCCGGTAAGGGTATACGTTTTTTGTAATTGCCATTTTTCTATGTTTGGAGGCACTTTTCCTCTCCATTTTCCGACAGTGAAAAAAACCGCTATTTTGACCTGTAAAAATAAAAAGGTAAGCCCCAAAAAAATATTCGGTTACATTTTTTTTATTTAAGGCCCATCTTTCTTCTTTGTTATAAAAAAAAAATTACCGTGATATCTCTCACCTGGTCCGCTCTAAAATTTTTTTAATGTCAACATTTTCTTGGGTATTTAAATACCCATTAGGCAGGAATGGGTTAATGCACACAGATGAACATTTATGATTGCTCATATGAACATATAAGAATGGTTTATTAACGCATATTAATTATGTACGGGTACATGGGAATACTAGGGTGGTCCTTATTTTTCAACTTACGATTTTTGGGGCTGCCCCCTCTTAAAATATTTGTTTGGGTACAAAAATTCACCATGCAAAAAATTAGAGTGCTGGTATAACGGGAATGTGTCCCGCATCGCCCTTGAATATCAGGCCTCCTTGGAAAAATTTACCAAATATAAAAAAAAAAAAAAAAAAGTTTGTCTAAATTTAAAAATGTAATATAATTTTTGTGATGAGTTTAATAACAACTACTAAGAAAAAAAATATTACTTTCCCAGAAAATCGCTAACTTATTTTAACTTGGAGTCAAAAAAAAATGCACATATATTTGGGGTGTACCTAAAAGTTACTTTTTTACATTTTTGAAAATTTTATTCAACAAAAACCAAAAAACTAGTTCTTGCTGTCAAATGTTTTATTAAACACATCCCAAGTATTAAATACCATACGTATTACGGATATCCGTTGGCAAAAATTTTTGTTAGAGCATTTTGATTCTAGCGGATTTCAATGTTTTTTTAAATTTGTATAGACTTTTTTTTTAACAAGATTTTTGTAATATTTCATCAATGTTATTGTGTATGCTATTTTATATAATTGTAATAACTTTATTATAAAGTATAATTTTTCGTGTTCATAGTTAACCTGTGTTTCATGGGGTCACAATTGACCCTCGTATTTTAAAGAGTCAAAAATCACAAAGATGACATAAAATTAATTTTTGTTTATGTTTATGTTTCTAATTGTAATTTATTTACATTTTAAAATTAATTAAAATTATTTATTTAGTATAAATTCAGATAGTTGTGTTCATATTTAAATTGATTTTTTTGTACATATTCAGGAGTATTTTTGAAAAACGTATTTTTTATTTAATGGTGTAAATTTTTTTGCATCAGGGTAGTGCTTCCGCTAATCGGCTACAATTTGCATTATTACTTGTTTTCCCCCCTCGTTTCGTGACAATACTTTATTGTAGTCCTCCATGAGCTTCACTGCCCGTTCTGCAGTGTCATTAACAACCTTTAATTTGTTAACGTGGGTCATATTTGACTCCAGGTTAACATAGGTTAACTATCAACAGAAAAAATAGTATTTTATAATAAAGTTATTACAATCATATAAAAGAGCATATACAATAATATTGAAACCTTGTTTTAAAGTAAAAATGTATAAAAATAAAAAAAGACCTTGAGTTCCCCGAGAATCAAAATGATCTAAAAAAAAATTGCCAACGAATATCCACAGTACTTGGCTTATTTAATACTTGAGATGTGTTTAATAAAATACTTGACAGCAAACACTAGGTTTTTGATTTTTGTTGAATAAAATTTTCAAAAATGCAAAAAAGTCACTTTGAGGTACACCCATTTATTAATTTTTTTGACACAAAGTTAGGGTAAGTTAGCGATTTTCTGAGAAAGTAATATTTTTTATCTGAGTAGTTATGATTAAACCCAACACAAAAATTATTTTATATTTTTTTAATTTGGAAGAAAAAAAATTTTGTAATTTTTTTTTAAATTATGCCCTTTTTTCCAAGGGGCTCGATTTTCAAGGGCGATGCGGACATCTTCTGCTAGAACTCTAATTTTTTGCGTGGCGTATTTTGACACACTAACAAATATTTTATTGGGTGTACAGTCAAAATCTCATTTTTATTTTTCGCCTATACAACGTAGGACAACCCTAGTGGACACGTATGAAGCATGTGTGTTCATGTATGGATCCATAAATGTCGATTTTTAACAGGCTGCCGAGTTCAATCGTGAATGAAATTTTACCTTAGAATTACTCTGTTCTAAATATTATAATTACAACAAATACAAAAAATTAAACTTTTTTTAAAATAAATATAAACGATTTATTAAATCGCTAAAATTAGATTTAATTAAAAATTATAAAAAAAAAAATGTAAACATGGAACATATATTTTATATTATGTGCAGACCGATTGAGACCGGGATACACAAATTAAGTTTTGTTTTAAAGTGTTTATATCCGATTTAAAATGTTGAATTATACCCATTTCTTGGGCAGTTTCTCATATAAAATCAAAAGACTTAAGACACATACTTGATATAATATCAAAGAGACTTTAATACTCAGCCTTCAATACAAGCAAATTTTTATACTAATAGAATTTTCCTTCATACTATTATTGAATCGATTTAATTAAAATGAATTTATTGCTTAAATGAAAAATTTCATTAGCTTTGTTATTTTTTTCATTAAATGATTTTTTAATTTTTCATAAAAAAGTTCATTAAATTAATGAAAATTTTTTGAATCTTTTTCAATAAAAGGTAATATTTACATATATATTCATCCATGTCTATATGGAATGGATAATGAAATAAATAGTCTTTTGACTTGCATTTTCAATGACCTTAAAAACCCATTAAATTCATTTATAAAAATATAAACATAATCAAATTATTTGTCGAAAAATTTCAGAGAGCGCGGAATTTTCTTTGTGTGAAATAAAATTAATTAATGTGTCAAAAATAAAAAAAAAACACTTAGAGTGTCCACAAAATCGACGAATTTAGAAAACCGGTTTTCGTAATGGATGTATTTTAGCGGCCTCTTTCACGTTTAAGGGTTAAAATTTGCGATCAAAGATTAAAGAAAAATTTTCCGTAATTTGGGTGTTTTTATGATTCTTACAAAGAAACCAAATTAGCTTCAAATAAAATACAAATAAAATACAAATAAATGAATAAATCAAATAAATATAAACCTTTCCATTGGACCACAAAAAATATTAAAAAGACTAAAAACAAAAAATTTTCGAACAACCTGAAATCAATTTTTGTCTCGTAAATATAATATAAATTTTTATTACTTCTGTCTAATTGTTCTTATATCTGAATTTAAAGGAGATCTGGAGGAATCGACCAACAAACAGGTTTAAAAAATGAAATGAAATGATATTTTAGACTATCTAAAATGTTACATACAACTATATGTTGGCCCCTCCCCTCCCAGAAATAAAGTTCATTGTACGTCACTGGATACGTCACTTTCTTGTAGAATGTCTCATATGCGTAATATTTCTAGATAAATGTCTGTAAATATCACATTAATTTAAGACGGAAAAACTTTAAAAACCTTAAATTTTAAATTTATTTTCACTATGGTATGGGATAATTACCTTATTGGGTATGTTTTGGAACTTTTTCCATGAACGGCGGAAACTATGGGTTCAGACTAGGAAAGTCTTCTGATATGTGCTTTTCATGATATGGATAATAATACCAAATGTTAAGTGATGTTCCTTCAAATTCTTTCCATATTCACTATCTAAAATGCAATTTATAGTAATTGCAATTTATTTCAACAATTTCTGCAATACATTTAATTTTTTTTTTATTTTATTTGAACGTTTTTATAGCTGAAACATCGCTATAAGTCCTGGGGTCGAATTACGGCAATCGAGATCGTAATTTGTCTATCGACATTAGTTTTATATTTCTAAAAATAAAACATTTAAATGACATTTTTTGATCAGGGTTGTTACAGTTTGGTCCTTGAAGGGTAATACATGGAAAACTTGGTGCTTACATTATTAGTATTTTTGTAGTTACTTATTAAAAACCTGTTTTCGAACGATTTTACTCTTTCACGAATGCCGTAATATGGCCCCTGAATTACATTTAATATGATTTTATTGAAAATTATTTTTCTGACCTATAATTCACATTGGCTTTTTACTCACTGGAATACAATTTACATTTTTTGAAATTTTTTTGTTTTCTGAACTGTATTTATATGTGATGTTTGTATGAGTTATTTTCTCATTGACTTTTTTTTATAGATTTTTACATTTTATATCTGCTGAATATCGTATGACATTGACGTTTCTTCTGACTCAACATATGTGACAATGGATATTTACAATTGACAATGGTTATTTACAATTGACAATGGATATTTACAATTGACAATGGATATTTATAATTCATATTTACAACTGAATTTACAATTGATATTTACAATTGATATTTACAATGGATATTTACAATTGAAAATGGCTATTTACAATTGACAATTACAAAAATGTCGGTAATAATTTCTAAAAACTTTCTATATTTTCTCAAATACATGTTACTAATCTGAATATTATTTTACAATTGATTTTTTGCCCAAATTAATCACGAAACGTTGTGGAATAAAAGAGTTTGTAGAGAAATTTGTTAAGCATTTTATATTACACTTAAAAGTGCAGGTATTAAATTTTAGTTTAAAATTTTACTAAATTTCAGTAACGTTTGCTAATTTTGTCTACTGAAAGTAATAATAACTAGGGCAAACAAAAAACAGATCTAAAGCACTTAAAAAAAGCTCGAAAAGAGTCAAACAAGCCGTTTAAATTTTAAAATAAGTCGTTAATTTTATAATTTTTGTAGATGTCATTGTAAAAATTTTAACGAAATTTAATATTAATATAATAGTACAAAATATTCCTTAAAGCCGAAGTGACAAGCCTCCGAATCATCCTGGCACATAGTCTGATTGCTGTTAGAAAAGGGTTATACCGCCCATATTCGATCGTCAGAGACTGGTCAGCGTTAACAGTGCAACTGTGTGGGTAAGGGTGGCTGTTGGAAATGATTGGCTGTGTGTACAGATTTAAAATCGTTACTACAAATAAATTTTTTAAATATATTGTTCTTTGAAATTTCATCCTTCAAGCAAATTTAAATATAAATTGCAATAAAGAAATTATTTTTCATAAGCTTCTGAGCTTAAATTGGTTTAACAAAATATTTTAATAAATCATGTGATAAAAGGGACAAAAACCACTTTTATCACCTATAACAGAAAATTTTCAACCTTTAATTATAAAAAAAAAACTTCAAAATACTGATTGCTAAAAAAAAAAACAAATAACCATATTTTGAAAGAAAAATGTTAAATGAAGCTTAATTTTTAAAGAAAAAAGTAAAAATAAGGCAATATTTACAAAATAAGCTAAAATAGGCAAATATTAAAAAATTAAAAAAAAAACTCTAACAAATATGGGTTAAAGTTCTCATCATTTCAAGATGAGAACTTGTCTGCAATCAAAATAGTTCTACCTTTTTAAATATAAAACAAGCTCTAGGTTATTTTTGATTGCCCCACTAATAACTATAGACAAGTTTTGCAAAAAACGAGTTTCTGACCTAAATAAAGTTACATTTTTTTTGTAATATTACAGATTTTTATGTAACTTTTATAGACTTTTTTTTTGAGTGCGGTTTTTTAATGAGTATGAAATGTAGCAATTTTAAAATAAATTGTCTTTCTGATGCATAGAATTTTAAATTCGGTGCAAATTATTACAGAAGTAAAACAGAAAATATTTATGAATTTTTTTTCTTTTTTCAAATTTATTAAAACACTAAACAGCCTTAAAAAATAAAGGTTCAACAAAAGCAACTTAATTTACTTAAGCTTCAGGGGCTACGGGTAAATGGGCACCTTGGGGTTGGAAACCATTTTCATCAGCAACATAGTTAACGGTGTAGGTTTGACCATCATCAGCAACGAAAGAGTAAGATCCTTTAACAGAAATAGCTTCATGTTCAGTACCGATATTGTTCAAATGTCCTTGTTCATCGGCCTTGTTACCATCACTAGTTTCATAACTATAAAGAAGGAAAAATTACTAAATTAGTTTTGTTACCTTATGCAGGATCAGTTTATTAACTATTTACCCATAGCTGTAAGATTCGGGTCCTACATCAGATTCTTGTCTTAAGACAACAGCATCATTGGGATGAGGAGCAGCAAAAGCTACAGCGAAAAGAGCGGCGAAGACAATAACGAATTTCATATTGCTGGTTTTTTGTATGTTTTTGTTGATTGTTTAGCGTTTTGCAAAACTAATTTGAATGATGTTTTTGCACTTCTATTCAATGTCTTTTATATTAAAAAAAATATTTTTGTTTTGTTTTTAAACATTTAAAACATAAAAGTGTACATAAAATCATTTATTTTAGATACAAATTTGTTTAATATGTAGATATAAATTAGTTAATCTTTTGTGTTTTTAATATTTAGTTGGTTTAACCCATTGACAACCACCAACCAGCAAGTGGGTTTTGCTCAAGCATTGTGTGCACTATTAATTGATTGGGTAAAAGATATAGAAATTATATATGAGGATATATTTCCATTTAAAGATTGAAGCAAAAAAGCAAAAAGTTTCCATTTGCAAAAGCTAAAAAAAACTAAAACTATAAAAATACAAACATATTTTTTTTATAGTTCTAGTATTATATTATTTTTGTATTTAATTTTTTTTTAATTAAATGTACATGAAAAACTGATTATACAATGCGTTACAAAACTATAATTACACATTAATTTCACTAAATTTCGTAAGTTAAAAAAAAGTAGAAGAGTTGAACCGGAATAAATGTAAAACCAATAGAAAACTAATGATATTTAACAAAAAAAAAAAAAACAAAAAAATTCATTTATTTTTTATTTTATTTACTATTTAAAAAGTAATAAAAAAATCAAGTAGTGTTTCACAACTATACTATGAAATACAGTTAATATATATAAATTTAAGAAAAATAAGAAGTTTTAATAAAGCGTGAGGCCTCTTTTTTTTGAATCTACTAAAAAATTCGATCAGACATAACAGATTCTACCAGATTTATTTGAATTTCTTCCGTTATATTTAGATCTCCA
Organism: Delia radicum; assembly: GCA_021234595.1. Classification (NCBI taxonomy): domain Eukaryota; kingdom Metazoa; phylum Arthropoda; class Insecta; order Diptera; family Anthomyiidae; genus Delia; species Delia radicum. The sequence continues at coordinate 7,015,597 of CM037853.1, read as the reverse complement.
ACGCATCAATAACTGATTCTTTAATATGAAAAACGCTTCCATATTGACGGTTTTCTGAGTAAACTCGACGGGCTAATACTCCCCAAATATTATCAATGGTGTTTAGATCCGGAGAACATGCGGGCCATTTCAATACTCTTATATTTTTTGGTGATAGCTATTACATCGACTGAAGTCTTCAATGTACTGAGGCCTTGTTTTGTTAGAAAATAAATTCTTCTTTGTTGCTATTTTCCACTAAGGATCCACCTCCTACATTTCTTTTTGAGAAATATCGTGAATCCTTACCTAAGTATCTCCAATATATGTTAAAACCATGTGGATCATCAAGATTGAACTTTTTTGTCATCAGAAAAAATCACTTTTAAAAGAATTTATGTTTAAACAGTCCTGCCAACAGCAGCGATTATTGACTTACCTTTCTCCAGTTAGTTTATAAAATATTCCAAACGACAAGAATAATTTTCGTATAAAAATAAACAAAACAATATTTGAGCTTACTGTTTTCCCTTACAAGGATTCAGGTTGTAAGCAGCTTACCCTAATCCCTTACACGGATGCAGGTTGTAATGCAGAAAGTTACATATCGTGAATTATAAACGATCTGTATCAGTTTTCCCGAGTGATTTCCGATTGTGTTTGGGGTTTTCGAATATGTTATAAAAAAGTAGTCATTTATCTGTTTCTGAAGAGCTAGCGCGTGGTGCGGTAAAAGCATAAATATAATTATTGTATTAATATGTCTAAAATTTAAACAAAAAAAAATTTTATATCTCTAGAATTTTATGTAAAATACATTTTATAATATTCATATTATTACTTTTAATTTTAATAATGTAGACATGAAATATGATTTTACTGAAATTCATGAAATCACAGCATTTTATAAGCGGAAAAAACCGCGCTTATTTTGTCTAAAAGTAATGCTTCAAATTGGGAATTCGCCATATAAAAATCATGGCATATGCAAGCAGGTTTGTAGGGATTCTTTTTGGCTTACTCCCTTACAAACCTGCTTGCAGGTAATCAGGGTTTTTTTACTGGGTTCATATTTGCTAAAACTGTACAAAAAAATGTAAAAACCGACATAAAACGTGAAGCGGTGGTTTAAATATAATGTTTTGTGCATTAAATATAAGACATAAATATGAACACAGGTCTTTATTTTTAATTTCATCAGTACAAAGGCAAAGAGATTGCTTTCGAAAAGTTTTAAATGCAAAAAACTTAATGCAAAACCGCCAAACTTTTAAGAAATTTTTCGCGATATCTGTACCTTAGATCAAAAAATTAAGTACACTATTGGAACCAGCATGTCCGAAATATATTTAATTGATGGTCAGATATTTATTTATTTTTAAAGGTTAACATTTTGTCCTGTGCAATATGTCATATTCTTTATTTAAAAAAAAATTTTTTACTAATTTTTGTTGCTAATTTTAGTAAAATGTTTCACTAAAATCCGAGTTGCTAAAATTAAAAAAAAAATTGTATTCATTTTTCTTTTTAGTAAACATTTTCAATATTCTTTATTAACAAATAACAAAAATTTTTATAAATTTTAATTTCAGATGTTAGCAAAATGTTTTAGATCCGTGATGCTAAAATTAGGAAAAAGTTCGCCAAAAAAGTTCAAGGCGTCAATTTTTTGTAGAACAACTATAATTGACACGTTGCCGCCGAATGGTTGATATATGTCTCGTTATAACTTTAAACTATTTTAGGAAAACCTGCAGGACGATTTCGACCAAACTTGTATATTTATATATTTTTCAAGGTCACCCCAAATTTAAAATTTATTATTTTTGGTTTTTTTATGATTTTTTTACATTTTTGTTTTTAGTTTTTTAATGTTAAAAATTCAGTTTTATGTTTATGCTAAAATAGTGAATAGATTTGGACATAATTTAACACAAAATATAAAACTAAAATTTATACAAAATCTTAACCCATGCAAGTGCGATACTCCATTAAAGTTTTAGCTTTAGTACTATATTTACCCGATTGTGGGGTGGGGGGAGCGATAAAATCAATACAAAATTTAGTTTCGTTTTGGGATTAAGTCTCCATCAAGTTTCGTCAAAAAAGCTTCAGCGTTTTAAGTTCGGTCGCCGAAGTGCTGCGAGAGTAATAGAAAAATCATAATAGGTTCTTAATAAAATGTATTGAAGTCAAAGGGTTAAAAATACAAAACTAGTTAAACAAATAACACACAAATATGTATGTGAATTGTATAATGCGTCATCTTATGATTTTAAATACAACTTTAAGTTTTTCTATTAAATCTTTTTAACTTAATATTTGTATCTTGTAGATCATTAGAAGCAGCCAGATTTTGTTTAAAGTGCTAATTTGTTTTGCTTATATTATTTTTTCACTAAAACTTTTATTTTCGATTTTAATATAAGCATCATAAAACAGTTTTTTAATAAAAATTCATTGTTATGCATATATTAGGACGGATAAAGAAAAATCAAAACCAACAAGAAATTCGGTTAGAACGATCATGTTCAAGTGTGTGTGACTCTTTCGTAATAACCAAATTTTGTTGTGATCGCCAATTTTCAGATATACCAACCGTTTTCAGTTGAAGTAATCGAATTTAATTTGGAAATGGCAAAACTATTGTCTGTGTATGATAAGTTTTGACAATGACGGAGGCGAAAAAGGTCCAACAATTCTCTGAAAATACAGAGCCAGTGCTAACTGCTTGTTTTTTTTTTACTAAATATAAGAAAACGCAAGTGTTTTTATTATTTTTTGTCACAAAAATTTGATTTTAGGATATCATCACCTTTTTTACGGTTTTTGCATCAGTAAAGAAAATGGGGAGTCCAGAGTTAGGCAGACAAGGTAGCGGAAGTGATCGTCTTTAACTTGGTAAAGTCCAGAACCAATCCTTCCTCTTGCAACTAACTAAGAAGATTCACGACCTCCGACCCTCCGGGACAGGTGGACACCGGGCAATGATATTATAGCCCCCGCTATGATATTAGCAAATGTGAGCAACGTTTCATATGTTCTTGGGCCAACCCAACATATTCGGGGAATAGGGTCAAGCAGATTATGGCACTATTATGGCTGGATAGTGCAATAGGGATGGTAGCGGAAGAACCACTAAAAGTCAACGGTAGCGCCCATAAGCTTCCAGGAAGCCTACGAATACTCTTAGTCAAAAAGGAGTGTCATGTTCCACTAAGATCTTCTTTGTCCTTACATGCATCGAAGAAATCCTGGCAAAATAGTCAACAAAAACATGAATATAACGCAAACAGAAATTAATAATCTCCCAGGAGGTCACAAACGTTTGTCAAATCCTCCCGATTTGGCGGCAACCTCCAAGTGTCTGGGAGGGAGCAATTCATGTTTAGACAGTATTTTAGAAACCTCTTAAGTCCCTATGCTCCACAGGGAGTTAAGCGGAGATGAAGAAGAAGAAAGAAATTGGAGTTATTATTATTTTTTTTTAATTCAACTTCTTCCACTTCTTCACTTACAGGACATTCTATTCTACGCCAAAAATTATTTATATAAAACTTTTTTTCCTGAGTCAATAGAGTCGACGAAAAACTATGTTTTTTTAAAAAATTAAAAAAAAAAATTGAGAATAATGGTACAACAATTGTTGACATATCGCGAACCGCTAAAAAGTTATTAAGGTATCAATTTTGTAAAAAAAATAATATATTTCTTTAGCACACACAATGAAAAAATATTTTGAGCTAAGAAAAAATGTGACAAATATTTTCGATATATCGCGGCCTATTAAAGAAGTTTTAATTTATTCGCACACCTTTGTAATTGAGTGCACACTTTTACTTTTTCAAACAATTTTTACAATTTTACATATTTTAGAACTTATATTCTTCAAACGCCGTCTAAATTTTATTTGCCTTAAAAAAGTATTTCCTATAGAAACATTAGTATATATCGACATACTTCTCTAATTCAAAGTTTCCAAATAAATTTTAATAATTAAACATTGAAACTTTTTATTTTGACTACCATAGTTGGTCTGCCATATTGAATTTTTAAAATTTTGTATCAGATTCGTGATCAGCTTTCTCTAAACCATAATAATGATCATTATAAGAAAATCGCCATTTTGAACTTAAAATTGTTGATTTCATATTCGGAATCAGAAAGAAAATCACCATTTTGAATTAAAAATTTTTGATTTCATATTCGGAATCAGCGACCCCCAAATCCTTAAAAAGAATTTGATTTGAATTCAATAAAATCACGTACTAAAATGTAGGTCCGCCATAATGGATTTCGAATTTTTTAAATTATATTACAGATTCGTAATCAGCTACCTCTAAGCGCCCTAACGAGTATTTAAAAAAAACAGTCAGCATTACAAATTTTGTAAAAAAAAAATTGTTTTCGCCAGACTAGATTCGCCATTTTTAATTTTCAATTTTTGATTTCCAAATACTTTAAAAGCAATTAATAAAAATTCAACATATTTAAAATTTAAAACTTATGTCCGCCATATTGGATCTGCTGTTTGAATTTTTAAATTTTGGTCTGAAGTTCGTAATAAGCATTTAAAGCAAATCAGGCAACAATATGAATTTTATGAAAAAAATGGATGTTGTCTTATTTGATTAACCACTTTGAATTTTTGATTTCCGATTTAGAATCAGCCACTGCAAAATACTTTGAAAGCAATTAATAAAAATTCAACATATTCGAAATTAAAAATTTAAGTCCATTGTATGTGATCCACCACTTTGAATTTTAATTTGTTTATTTCAGATTCGGAATCAGCCAACAAAAATCATTTAAACAAAATTCATTAGAATACTATATATTGTATCCACCATTCTGAGTTTTAAAATTCTGATTCCAGATTTAAAACCTGCAACTGCCTTAACCTGCTTTAGGATGTATGTTAGACTTTGATGTCCACTATTCTAGTTCTGACAAAAATGCAGGCATGCTTTTCCATACACAGTAGAAAAAATTGGACATTCTTGAGCAAATTCCCCTACAGTCACGGTTTCAAAAGAATTTGAAAATTTTATTTATTTTACGTTCATATAAACCAACAAAATCAGCGAAATTTACAATTTTTTATTTCTGCTATAAAAAATTTCAAACAATGGAAAATGCGCTGATTTCGATGATTTCGATGATTTATGAAGAACAGAAAATAAATTACTTTTAAAAATCGGCCATGAGGAATCAATTGAAATATAATTAAGTCAGCTATTGTTAAATTTTCTATTTTTTCAAATTGGTTTAAAACTGTCAACTGTAGGCAACTTTACTAAACAAAAGTCCAATTTTCCCCACCGTGGCCCAGGATAAATAAAGTATATATTTTAGTAAAGTTCTGTGACATGTTTCGCATACATATTATAGGACATGTCACAATGCTTCAAGGCTGGGTCTATGACATGTCACCCAATTTTCTCTTTCGATGACAACGCCTGGTAAAAGTGACTGGTCAGTTCCATATAAAATCAGTTCCTCTATAATTCACATAGGGCCGAAATCTGCGGGAAGTAAACTTTTAATTGAATAACTCATCTCTAATTGGGAGCAGTATGTATTGAGTATATTTAAACAAAGGGTTAAATCTGGGTTTTCCAGATTTAAAATTTTGTTGTTGTGCACCTTTTTTAAGTTTTTTGGAATTAAATTGATGAGATGCTATAATCCAGATGTTATTTCATTTTAATTAAATATTTTTTATGCAGATTCTACTAAGAAAATAAAATTGGATTTAAAAAAAAAAAAAGTTGTCATATGTTCTTAATTTTTAACCTATTTCAAAATTCGATGTTGATTGCAACAAAATTACCCAGGAAGAAAAATACAATCGGCACAGTGTTGGCAAAGCGTCGGCGAAGGTCGGTTATGCGTTGGCAGAACGTGGGATTTGAGAAAAATGTAAAGGCTCCGTCAAATAACTTTTTTTTTTGAACTCCTGAACCAATTGGACTTTGTATGGCGTCATACCAAGGTCTTTATGCAAAATTCGTCTCAATGATGTCTCCGAAATGTTCAATTGTTGAGAACGACGGTGAATTGATGTTGATGGCGCTTCACGCACACTTTCTGCCACAGCAGCAATATTCTCGGGTGTACGCACTGTTTTTGGCTTTTCACGCTTTGGTTTATCGATGAGGATGCCAGTTTCTTTCACTTTTTTCACAAGATAACGAACATACGGACCATATTCGTTCAGCGGAAGGATAAAACTAATTATCTGTCAAATCAGACATGAGCTAAGTGTTACCATTCACGAAATAAGCACTAGTTGAAAAAAAAAAACTTTAGATGGCGGACCCTTTATAATAAAACACATTTAAAAAGCAGAAATACAGTTCGCTCTTAGTCTTTTTCATCATATTTAAATGTTTGAAAAATAAAAATTTAAAAAAAAGATAATTGGCTGTAATATTCTTAAAAAACAATATTGGCAAACCATCTTGCGGGTGGTACTGGCAAAACACATGCTTTGCAAATACAATACTGTTTTTCTAGTATAATATTAGTTTCACCTTTGGTAATTTTTAACACGGTGGATTATACTAAAAATAGCGGTGGTTTACCAGTACTATCTTTGTGTACGGTTGGAAATTTCTATCTGGGTAACTACGTTAAAAATTAACTATTAGAAATTAAGTTTTTTTTGAAACTGCGATTGGAATGCGAAAACGATTTTAGAAGTTTTATATTTCCCAGAATTTAAATATTTTTCCACAACTTTTTTTTGCAGTTGAAGACCTTCAGATTGAACGAATTCGAACCACAATAATTGACAGTCTCCTGCAAATAAATAAACGTTTAATTTAAAAACTAAACTTTTTTTTAAACTAATAATTAAATAAAATGTTTCACAGCTTATAAAATTATAAGAGCATTTAAAAAATGTTAAGTCCAACTGCTTCTTTTAAAAGATAAAATATAAATATTAAAGAAAAAGAAAAATAATTAACAAAAATATTTACTTTATTGATTATGGAATTCTATAATAAAAGAATTATCAAAATATATTTCTTAAAACTAGTTAACACAATGATAATGTCACACAGTTTTACTTTTTCGCCAAACTTTTTACAGACGTGGCAAATGAGCACCTTCAGGTTGGAAACCATTTTCATCAGCCAAATAGTTGACAGTATAAGTTTGACCATCATCACCAATATAGGAATAGGAACCGCGTACTACAATGGCTTCATGATCAGTACCAATATCTTTTAATTGACCTTCTTCCTGGTGTGATTTACCATCACTGGTTTCAACGCTATGGAAAGAATATAAAAAGAAAAATAAAACAAAATTAAATTTAAAAAAAAAATAAAGGTTTAACATTGAAAATACACGTATTCATCCTTAATGGCCTTGGCCAGTTGACCCAGTTTTTAAAACAACATTAAAATTATAAACCGGAATAAACTACAACAGAAAAAATAATGATGACTTACACAAACTTGTATCCCTCCGGTTGTACATCGGAATCGTAACGTAATACTTGAGCTACTTCTGCAGCCTGTGGTGGAGCAGCCAATACACAACCGATTAAAGTCACTGACAAGAAAGCAACGCAGAATTTCATTGTTATATGTGTTGTTGTTGGTGTTGATATCAGCGTAAGTGTTAAAAAAGATATGGAAGATTATTGGTTGTTAACCGCACGAGTACCCAACAATTAATGTTAACTAAAACGTCTCATTATCCACATTTTATACATTATCCAAGACAATCCATTTTTTTAAAACTAGAAAAAAAAGTTCAATACTCATGTAATATAAAATAAAGTACATAATGTACTACATACACAAGATAAAAAAGGGTTCAAACATACAGACAAACACACATTTTGATGATAAGTGTGTTTTATTTTATTTTTTTAATTTTTTTGTTTGGGGATTCGTTTGTTATTTAAAATACACAAGGGTCTCGTTATTTTAATTTTAATTTTATTTTGCTTCTCAGAATTGAACGGTTTTCATAAATTTTTTATTTTGACACCCTGTATATTTGAGTTGTGTAATTATTTAGTTTTCAATAACTAGGATTTTAAGGATATTAAGTTAAAATCTTGAAATAATTATTGTTGAGGAATTTGTTACAAACCTTATAAAATTTTATAAATTTAGCGAATCACGATAATGAATTATTTGGAAAAATTTACACTCAAAATAAAGTAAAAATTTTGACAACATTTTTAAAAATAGTTTCGAATCTACCAAGATTTCTCTGGCAAAGATTTTGTTTAAAATTTTAGAACTTTGATAATTATAAAAAATGGTTAAGGTCGATGCTAGAATACTAGGCGTATGATTATAACCTATTAGTACTAAAACACAACACCCGTACATAACGTGAAATATTGTTTTCGAACAAAAAGCGGGACTCGGCAGAAGAAAAAGACGAATTCTATTGCAAAGAGCAGGATATTTAAAAATGCAAAAACTGTTTAATATTTTTAATTTTCTTGAAATTTAAAACCGCCATTAAAGATAGCACTGTGTGTAATTTTTTAAGTCATGGCAAAATAACCATATACGGACACCACTACGTGATAAAAGACTAAAAAAAAAGACCCGTGTCTCCCAATTTTTCCCAAAGTCATCTCCTCTTTTGTTTATGGGCCGCCAAAGATTTGGGGCCTCGGTATCATTTTCGCAAAAAAAGTGATCATTTTCTCAGGCTCATATCTTGCAAACCGTTCAGAATTTCGATTTACTCTCTATAGCAAAGTTGTAGCTCTTGTCAAGAACAAAAATTGCGAACATATAAAATCAAAAAAAACTTCACCTTCCAGATCAAAATCGCAAAAAACTTAAAAAAATTCGATTTTTTTTACCTTTTTTCCCGTGTTCAGGTCCATAGGTAGCAAACCGTTCAAAATTCAAGGAAACAATCAACTAGAAAAATTTACCTAAGATCTCAATAAACAAATTTCTAGAACTTATAAACTTCCTAGAGATGATTCTTAACACTATTTAGGTAGCGCGCAAAAGTGAAAAATTTTTTAATTTCATTTTTTTTTTCCTTTTTTCTCCTGTTCAGGTGCATAGGTAGCAAACCCAATTCCCAGGAAGTTTATATGTTCTAGAACGTATGATCACTTTTTTGCGAAAATGATACCGAGGCCCCAAAACTTTGGCGGCCCATAAACAAAAAAGGAGATGACTTTCGGAAAAATTGGAAGACACGGATCTTTTTTTTAGTCTTTTATCACGTAGTGGTGTCCGTATAGGGTTATTTTTTTCGTGTTGCACTGTGTAGGTGATTAACTCGAGTGGATTTAGCATGGTTAAAATCAGCTAACAAAAGGTTATGCATGACACCATTTACCTCAAGGTGTCGTAAGTTTTCCCAAATATTATATCTTAAATTTTATAGCTTATATGTCACCATATATGATTACATATTATGGATTTTTTATTTTAAAAAACCGTTAGATCGTGTAAAAACTAGTAGTCTTACATAAAACAAATAATTTTCGGCGACTATTTTCATTGAATTTACTAGAATTGCAAAAAAGACAAAATTGATCGGTATTTGCTTAGAAAAAATAATATGAATGATTGTAACAATATGTGATATTTTCAAACTTTTAAAGCTATATCTTATGAAATATTTTATTATGCAAATTTTAGATTCACAAATAATTGATTTGAGTGCTTTCTTAGCATCTTCTTTACTTAGATTAAAAAATGTTAGGAAAAATTTCTGGGATAAAACATATTCAAGATTAATTTAAATTTGAATTTATGTGTAATTTCAATTAGAATTTATGTGTATCTACACTGAATAAAAAAATTAGTAAGTATAACATTTTTTTCAACTTTTCTAATTTCCTTTGACTTTTCTTACTATATACGACTATAAAAGTTTTTTAACTTAAAAAATAAAAAAATTGTTCTTAAATAATGGGAAAAATACCCACACAAATTTTTTATAATTTTAGCCACTCGATTTTAAAAACTTAATGAAAAGTGTATAATTTGTAAACATTTGTGATTAAGAAACATTAGCCCTGTTTTTAATAAGCGGATTAATTTTTGGATTTATTTTTTTTTTCCTTAAAAATTTCATATTTTTTAGTTTAGTTTGAAATAAAACACATTTTTATCTTATTCTAGCACTTATTTGCCAATATAATGTGAATAAATAAAGTAAAATATTGCAAAACTGTAAATACAGGAAATAAATTAAGCTGAATCCAAAATTTATTTATTATTTTTTTAAATCCATTTTGAATTTAACTTTATTTAATTCCTGTAATTGTATTTTTACAAAACTTTAATTTTTTCTTTCACATTATAATAGCGAGGAATTGTTAGAAAGTTACAATAGTTTTTATGCAATTTAAATTTAGCATGAAAATGCCTATATTGGATTTAAAATGTTAAATTATATCCATTTTTGTGGCAGTTTCTCAAATAAAAACAAAAGACTTAGGATACATACTTGATATTTTATCAGAGTCAAAAGACTTAAGACCCATACTTAAATAATAGCAAATTTATTGAAATCAAAATCATTTATATTAAAAATTCGCAAAAATTTTAGAATATATAAGATTTTATTTGTGTACAGGTTTCACGAAGTATCAAAATGGACCATACGGGTGTATTATATTTCCTTATTTTCGAAGTTTTTAAATCGTTTTTTTATTCTTGTTATCAGAAACTGGTTGTCGAAAATTTCAAAAAAATGTTCAAACGAGTAAAAAAGTTAAAGTCAGGTATTCCGAAATGTGGATTATGTTTAGCGTAAGTTAGATCTATAAAAAGATTCCTTTATTCATTGTTAAGAGGTCTTAATTATGTCTACCACTCATTATAAATCCAAGATTTTGCTTTGCCAAAAACTGCACATCGAGGGAGTAGTGTAGGTATACCAATAATATGTATTTAGTTACTTACTGAGTATGCAAAATATATAAATACTCCCAGTAATGAATATGAAGCTCAATATTAATTTGGGATTTTATTAAACATTTAAAAACATAACTTAGGTACATCTTAAGATAATGCTTAGCAATTTACAGTTGTTTTTGTAGTTATTTTTATCTATTGAATTTTGATATTTATTAATTTGGGGTCATTCATATTCGCAAATTAAAATGTATGTATATTACGGGTGTCATACCAAATTCATATAGACAAATCAAAACATTTGATTTCAGTGTTTTTTTTTTTTTTGTATGTCAAGTTCAATTTAATTTTTATTTAATTAAGGCGTGGTCATGAAAGAATAAACAAATATTATCAAGTTTTGACATAACAATGCTAATAAATATATGCAGTTTTAATTTTTCTTTTAAAATTATAAAAAAAAGTTCAAATATTTATATACAGACGTTTTTGTTGATTGATTAACATCATAATACAAATAAAAAAATTCTCACTTTCGTTTATGACAGACATATGAGGGTGGTTTCATAATTATTTAATATGAAATATGCTGTGAACAAAAATTATGAAACTGGGTAAAAAAATATATATAAAAATTTAAATAAATTCTTTTTTTTTGGAAAATATATTTGAAATTTTTTAATATATACGTTTTTTATCCAATTGATAATTTTTTTAATGTCGACTCTTTAAAGGCATATATTTTGTTTTAGGAAATGTATTTCTTGGCAATATTTTTAAATATAATAATGTAATATATATTAAGTGCGAATTTATCTGCCTCAAGCTCGATTTTTAAATTTCCAGTTAAAATTTAACAAACAGTAAATTTGAAAATTTATATGCAAAACAACAACAAATGTGTCAGTTTAGTCCCAGTTAGTAGCAAACTGGACATTCAGTAAAACTGCCTTAGTGTATAACTTAGTTTATAAACAAAGGCAGGCAAATTCTCATAAAGTTGATTTTATCTGTTTTATATAATGTCTCGGTTTGAGTTGAACCAATTATCGTTTTCTTTCGCGGATTATAGCAATGTCTGTGAAACAATTGTATTATCTATCATAAAAATAAGCAAACTCTTTGAAAAGCAAGAAATAAAATCTTATATGACAAATATCATATTAGTTTTTTAGACTTGAGGTAGAACAATTTTCTAACTATTATTATTAAATGCTTTTACGCCAAATTATCGGCGCATAGTGCCATTACAAAGTTTCTCCATTCTTGTCTGTTCTGTGTCATTGTCCTTAGTTGTGGCCATGAGAGCTGTTGGTCATATTGTCTTAGTTCTTCTAACAAGCTGCGTCGCCAACTTCCCCTTGGTCTTCCTCGCCTTCTAACTAAATATATGAAATATATATAATACAGTGGGAGAAATAATTTATAACTTCACAAACGAAAATGTGAATTTTTCCCAAAATATTTGCAATATTTAAAATTTTTTGCTGGCACATAAAAGCAACAATAATAACAGTAGCTTGTAACCCATTTCTATTCAGTTGCTACAGTTTTTACTGCACTTTTAATCATTTGCACTTTTAATAATTTTTAAAAATAATTGCTTGACATCGAAATAAATATTAGTTCAGTCATGTTAAACTCAGGTGTTCGGCAAAATATTATAAGTTTTTTTTACTTCTTCCTACTGGCGTATTTTACAAATTCATTCCATTTATTTTAAGTACAATTTTGTTGTGCAGTGTTCTTTTCTAAAAAAAAAATAAGTCGTAAATCAATGTTTTTTATGCAGAACGCAACTTTTTGACGAAAATCGATCATAATCTGAAATGTTTCGTGGGGATAGTACTTATTCTTTTTATTTTAGTTCAGATTCGTTTCAAAGCTCTTTCCAGATGATCGCGGTAAATTTTAATTTGTTTTTCTTTTCTTTTCTTCTGGAGAACCATAGCCGGCAAGGTCCTAGCTTGATAAATATAATCATTGCTGATTGCGAAAACTGAAAAACAATTGACTTTTTGTAGTAAATAGAATATAATGTTGTTTAATCGGGAAGAATTTTCAAGTTTGTGGAATTTACAATAAAGCACCTTGGATAAAGCAAATTGTAAAGGGTCCGCCATCTAACGTTTTTTTCAACTAGTGCTTATTTCGTGAATGGTAACACTTAGCTCATGTCTGATTTGTCAGATAATTAGTTTTATCCTTCCGCTGAACGAATATGGTCCGTATGTTCGTTATCTTGTGAAAAAAGTGAAAGAAACTGGCATCATCATCGATAAACCAAAGCGTGAAAAGTCAAAAACAGTGCGTACACCCGAGAATATTGCTGCTGTGGCAGAAAGTGTGCGTGAAGCGCCATCAACATCAATTCACCGTCGTTCTCAATAATTGAACATTTGGGAGACATCATTGAGACGAATTTAGCATAAAGACCTTGGAATGACGCCATACAAAGTCCAATTGGTTCAGGAGTTCAAAAAAAAAAAAATTATTTGGCGGACCCTTTATAAATCTTCTTCTTAAAAAAAAAAATCATCTTAGACAAGTGAAATTCGGTGTACACATGTGTGTGACTCTTGGACTCTAAACTGGTTCAAAATCCAAAAAATAAATAATTAAGCAGACGAAAAATTTCAGTTTATGGTCGATTTTAGTCAAAAAGGTAGCGTATGTGTCATACCAGACCAAAAATTGTTTTGCATTATTTCTCTATAATTTGAAGCAAATTTTATTACTTGTATGGATCAACTCATAAAAACATTTTTAGTCCAGAATTTTGCAAAATGTAGTTGTTTTTTGAAATGAAGTGAAGCGAATAAGGAGAAAGTAAAACAAAAATTAAATATTTTGCAAAAACCTGAGTTTAACTTCACTGAATTTATATCTATTTCGCTGGCAAAAAAATAATAATTTTTAAAATGATTAAAACTGCAGCAAAAACTGCATCAAAAGAATGTAAGTTAGTTTGGTATCAACTAAGATTATTGTCATTTGTATGTGGTAGCATACAAATATCACAACTTCATGGGTGAACTTACAACGATGTTTCTTATAAATAAAAGACTTTCTTTAATAATTTTAGAAATTATTTACCAAAAAATAGTTTATATATATTTACAATAGTGCACCTCGTATATGGTCTTTGGGCAATTTTATTAAATTTCCAGTTTCCTGACTAGTTTGTTACCATTAAAAGAAGAAGCGCCTTTTTGGTACGACTATTAATTTTATTCAAATATAACAATTTAATTGAAATATAAAAATTTGGTTATACTATAAAAAAAACAAGTATATAAGAATTTCAAGTTTCACGAGCTTAATAAATGATCAACATGAAAAAAATTAACTAATACAAAAAAAAAAATGTAAAACTTGTATTAGCCAAAAAAAGAATTTTAATATATTTAAATTAAAAACATATTAGCATGCACGTGTTTACCTTTAATTAAAATATATATTTATATATATATATATATAAAAATAAAAGACAAAATTAAAATAGCATAAAATTAATTATGCGTAGAAAAATTTTGCAAATCCAGAATGGTGTACCAATAAAGTTCGTAAGAAAACATTTTGATTAAAAGAAATAAAGTTATTCAAAATAATTAGTTATTTAACATGTACCAGATTTTGTTTAAAAAAATTGTCAAATATTTTTAAAAATCTAATTGAAAGATGCATATTTCTTAAAATACAGTTATTTATAATTTATTCTTAGCGCATTGAATTTATTAAAAAAAAAAAAACTGGATCAAAATTCCGGTTCAAATTATAACAATTTCGTTTTGTGTTATATTTGGATTTCATATGAAATGTAGATACTTATTTCATTTTAATTTCAATATTCAATATAATTTTAAGCTAGAAGGCTGTTGGTTTTCTTAAATCTAAAATGGTTGCTATCAAAATATATTTTATTTTATAACAAAATTACTTACATATATTATGTACGACTATATGGGGTATGTCTGCTGATACATAATTAAAAACTACGAAGAAGAACAACATTTTAATTGTTACTTAATGGCAACTGGTCAATAAAATTTCAAAAAAAAAAAAAAAAAGGTTCATTCGATATTTTGTTTTGTGTCAAGAAAACTTCTTTTGATTGCTCAATGTTAATTAATTGTATATATTGTTTTTGTATATAAAGCATATAAGAGACACTAACAACATAACTACACAGTAGGCTCAACAAAACAGTGCCGAACGAAAAACATTTGATTTAGTCCACAACCATAAAAATAGTAATAAAACAATAAAGTTAGCCAACGTATAATTAATATTCTTTTTAATTGAATATTATAATTAAAATGAAATACTTGTTAAAAAATATTACAATTATTGTATTATGTCTTAATATTGTGTCCATACAATTTAGAGAGATTATAGCAGCTCCCCTAATTGAACAAAATGCGGAAATAATAAAATATGAAAACTCAAATATTGGTGTAGATGGCTATGATTTTGCGTAAGTTTTAATATAGTATTCTAAATTGCCCATTATTTAATTCTGAACTATTAAATTTTTTTTTTTATTATAGTTTTGAAACTAGTGATGGTATTTCACGTAAAGAAACTGCAACGGTTAAAAACATAGGCACAGAAGATGAGGCTATTTCTGTTCAAGGTACCGTTAGTTGGGTTAGTCCCGATGGTGAACAATATACCTTAAATTATTTGGCGGATGAGAATGGTTTCCAACCAGAAGGTGATCATTTACCTGTGTCACCAGAAGCCTAATTTTAATTAGTTTAATAAAAAATTATTGTTAATGTTGTTCAAATCTTTATTTTAAATAGAATTGTTTTAAAAAAATAATTTAATAATTCTGAATTCCATTAGATGTTAATAAATTTGTAGTAATCATTTAGGATTGAAATGTGTATTAAACATAAATTTAAATATAACTTGTTTAAAAGTATTTAGAACCAAAAAAAAAACCGGCAGTTTTCTTAAAACCAGTTAGTTGGGTTATCGTTTATTACTGTTAGTGTAGCTTGTGTTATATTATAAAAAAAAACCATAATAATATACAAAACCGGAGATGAACAAATAAAATTTTGTCTGAAAATGTCTGTATCCGATTTAAACTATTGAATTATACCCATCTTTGTGTGAGTTTATAATATAAAAACAAAAGACTTAAGCAACATACTTGCTATTGTATTTAAGTCAAAAGACCAAGAAATTTATAGAAATAAAAAACAATTTATGTTAAAAATTCGAAAAGTTTTGAATTTTTTTTAAAAAATTTGGAATTTATAAAATTTTATTTGTATATAGTTTAATGTAGAATCAATACCCAGCAAAAAATAACCTTGATTTGGTAAGCAGTAACTACATTTGTATGCTTCCAAAATAGCGCTTCACAGCCTTGCATACAATGAAGCAATTAGGGAAGGCATTCTGTTGTGCTTCCCAAAATACCTTATTTGAAGCAGTGAATAATGCTTACAATGAAGCAATAAAGAATGCACACTATAAAGCATTAAAGTTGTCAATATGCAAAAAAAGAGCTTCTTATTGCCATATTCTTCTAAGAGCATATGAAAGAAGCGCTTTTCACCTGCTTAAAAGAGACATACCAAGTGGGCTATTACGAACAAAATCATGCCTTCTGGATTTGCTTCGTGGAAGCGCTTCGTAATTAAATAATGCCTTCCGGCAGCGCTTCTGGGTAAGCACTATTTTTGCTGTGTATGCAGTGTATATGTATATCCTGTTCTCTTTGCTTGTGGTTTAGAACGTTCCCTTGTAGTGACTACATGTGTTTACGACTAGTTTTTCTTATTACAGTTTTTGCCGGTGAATATTTATATTAAAAAAAAATTTTAAATTCTGCTTTATCTGCTTTCCACTGTTAGTCGTGGAATGAAAACTTTGATCGATTCAAGTATTTTGATTATTGATTATCTGAAAAATTAAAAGTCTGTAACAGTGTCAAAAATTATACACTCAATTGCTGCAGTTTAATGACAGCAAGAGGACTGACAAGCCAGTACATCGAAAATTAGTCAACCTCGTACTAGAGTGCGAGTAAGTGAATCCTATTTTTGAGTTAAAATATATTGCTCATTTTGCGGCGATGTAGCGGATAAAGTTTCCACACTTTCATTGAACTAACCAATTTTAAAAGTAGTTCGAACTCGTTCTGATGACGTAACAAAAGCTGTTTGTACACGCAATGATTTTGAATATGATTTAGTTGCTGCTGAGGCTAAGTATCGTGACAATTGTTAGAAATCCTTCTTGAGATCCAACATATGGGCTAAAGTTGGCGGTCCTCTAGATGAATCTGCGAATTGCGTGATGTAGGAAATATTTAAATTTATAGAAAATGGCTACGACTGCATGAACTTAAAGATAAAAGATTGCGCAAGAGTACTCCAAGGAATTGACTCTTCTCCTCAGACGATAATCACAAAAGGAATTTATTGTATAGACAAGTAAGATATTTAAATTTTGTAAAAAATACACGGAACCATAAACAAGTACAACTATCTTGTCTACCTCCAACATCTGCTTCAGCTCATCAACACTTGCATCGAGTTTACTACCAAGTTCCGGTTTGGCTAGGTAATAAAGTGCCTCCAGAAGGCTGGGGTTGGAAATTAACAGATAGTACTTTGGAACCAATTCAAACTATGTTCCGGAAAGACCCCTAAACACTATTTTTTGCAATTGAAAAAAAGGTTGTAGTGCTAAATGCGACTGTAAAAAAATTTGGGTTATTTTGTTCACCAGCGTAAACCAAGGCCAGTGTTGCTCGTATGCTGAAGTATTCAATTCAGCATACGAGCAATACAACAGACGAAGATTCATGTGATGTCAATGAAGAGACAACCGATTCATCTTCATTTGAACAATTTGTAAACATTCGGCAAGAAGAAGAAGATATCGAAGAAGACATAACTGTTGAAGACGAATTTGAAGAGAGTGAAGCAGATTAGGAAATCAATAATCAATATAAAAATCAATATCAATAATAAATATGAAGTAAATATAATATTATCCCATGAAACTCTGTTATAACCGGTCGTGGTATATGGCTGGACTAAGCGAGAAACCACGTAAAAAAAATGCGCCAAGTACACCACCTCACAGGTGGTGTGTAAATGTGTGCATATTATAATCGCGATATCTCAGAAATGGTGACTCTTAGAGAGAAAAAAGTATAAGGAAAATGTTTATACATTTTGATCTACAAGTATGACCTTTGGTTTTGATAAAACTTACTGTTTACGAGAGAAATAAAAAGCCGCGAAAATGATGACCTTTGACCTTTGACTTTAATAACTTTGGGATTGTTATGCAAGTTCAAATTAATGGGGATTTTTGCTATTTTATTTGTGATGGTGTACCCAAGGTCTGTAACAAAATCCAGCTCTTTCGGAGTTTTTATTATTTGAAATGTGTATTTTGACCGGACTAATGAAACTTGATATTGTATATGTCAATCGTATTCCAACAAACAAAAATGATAAATGATGTTGGCAAAAATAATGGTGTTTAAACAAATAATGATTAAAAAATTTGCAGAAATTGCATAACTATTACCTCCTACATACATAAATCAGCAACAAAAACAACAACAACAAAAAGAACAAACAAATTATCAAAACCGAAAATTCGTGTATGTGTGGTTTTGTGATTAAAAATTTTGTAATAAATCATAAAATGTAAAAAGCCAAGTCACAAACAAAAATTTTTTTAAAAAAAAATAGTGTCTGCTAACTGTGTCTACTTTAGGTAACTACATGTTTGACCGAGAAAAACTTCCCTATGAACTATGACGAATATAACAACTTAAATTATCTTCTGTTTGAAAACTATTCGAAATATATATTTTTTTAAACATTATTATTTCAATAATAGTATTATTAAATAAATAACACAGCAATATAAAATTTACCCCTAAAATCCGACTATTGATCCTTAATATTTCGGCGACGCTGATTTTAGTATCGTGACCAGTTTTTCACTTATGGGCAGTGTTGCCAGAAGTAGGGGAAAATCCCTACATGTAGGTTTTTTGCCTTCAAAATAACGGCGTAAGGGAAAAGGGACAGATATTTCAAATTAGTCAAAATGTAGGTACTGTTTCCAAATAATGCAAATCTTTTCAAAAACAGCTATTTCTACATTTTTTTGTAAAATTATTATATTTTGAGATACAATATTTCCGTAGAAAAAATTAATTTCTTATAATTTGCCATTTTAATAGATATTTCTACATTTTTTGTAAAATGATTATATTTTCAGAGACAATATTTCCGTAGAAAATATTAGTTTCTTATAATTTGACATTTTTTAATAGATGATTATTTATTTGTTTTTAACAAACATACTCTTTGGAAGTTATTTAGAAAGTTATCCTTTGGAAAAACTAATGTTAAACTAATGTTAAATTTCACCGGCGAAAAGCAATACAATTTTTGATGGGTTCCTTAAAAAAAAACCAAATAATGATTTTTTGACGAAATAGAAACCGCTAGTATGAAATTAAACTTTTTGATAGCTGGTATGATTTTTGTTCTGGCAAATATTGACAATTTTAAATCTATTCTAAAAAATATTTTGGAAAATTTAATAAATTTCTATTTTCAAATAATTATCGAACAAATTTTCGATAGTAGCATTTGGATATTAATTTTTGAAAATAATTGGAATTGTCGTCGAAACTATCAAAATTTCAAAGCATATTTAGTTTATAAAAACGTAAAAAATTTCGTAGCGATTTTTGTAGGGGAAAAAATTCGATAATGTAGGGAGAATAGGGATTTTTATTGCTTTGTGTAGGTAATTCTGGCAACTCTGCTTATGGGCCGGATTATTCGCCAGATTATTGCATTAAAGTTTGGCATGTTTTCGCAAAGGATTAAAGCAGTTTTGTGTATTTACACTGTATTGTACAAAGGTAATCAACGGGTTAAAGTTTATTTTATTTTGTGTATGCGAACCGTATAGAAACATTTATTTTTTTAAGCATTTTGATTGGTTAAAGAGAAAACCGAATTTTTAAAAAAACAAACTAAGTCAACGCAAACTATTATCCAAAATTTAAAATTTTAAATTCTAAGTTTCGGAATAGTAACACTGAAAGTTTTTTATGTAAGTTGTGTAAGTGTAAATTGAAATTAAGATTTTAGTTTATTTTTGTTTCCTTTACATTCTTAAATTCAGTATACTTTTTGGTCAGAAAGTACTAAAAGACAAAAGTAAAAACAACAAAACAAGCGTACACTTAACACGAGTTTATAAAAACAAATAATAGACAAATACCGCTTAACCACAACACAATACGCTTACATTTATCTACAGATTTCAAATTAGCTTAAAGGCGAATAGTGAATATTTTAAAAATATATATAGGCCGGCTTTTGACGGCCCTGCACTGGGGTGTAGAAATGCATTACCATAGAAGTGGTTATAAAAGTATACATTTTAATGATAATGGCAAGTACTTACAATTGTCTTTACAAATCTCATTACTTTTATCTAGGGATGTTGCCCAACATAATGACATCATGAGTAAGCACTAGAGGCGTTCAACATTGTATGGGTATTTTTAAATTGAGTTGTAAAGTCAACGAATGGGCTAATTTGGTTCCATTGTATTCAAAAATATTTACTATGAAGTTTGGTGCCGATTGGATAAAGAAAAGTCGAGGCGGAAATCGAATGAAAATTGTAAATGTATTTTGTATGCGGAAAAAAAAATCTTTTTTCAGTTTTTGTAAAAAAAAAATGTACTTTCATAATAGTTTTTATTCTGTATCATAAATGAATCGATATAAAAACAAAATCATTTTTTTTTTTTTGTAAATGTATAAAACTCCAAAATCGGATAAGAACTAGGCCAGTTATAAAAAGTGCCCCAGACCACATACCACTTGACCACAAATTACGAGCACACATACTAAACGCTTGAAATTACCCTATATGGAATGAGGAGTCAATTGACCTAAAAGTGACTGGTTAAAGAAGGACTTATAACAGGACTGGTATAATTTAATACTGAAGTGGGTTAAGCAGTGTCAATTGTCCTAAAATTACCAATCATGTGACTGGTAATGGGAGGACATACCACTTAACCAGAATGCTTATTAACAAGAAAAAGCCAGTTGGCCAGAATTCTACCCATTGGAAGCTGTTTAGTTTTCGTTTATTTTTTAAACAAAAAATTATTTATTTTGTTTTTTTTTTGTCGATATTTATGTTTTTTTTTGGGTTTATTAAAAAATTATCGGCATGCGAAAATTGACCTAAAGGAACCTGGACTGCTGGAAAAGGACTTATCACAGGACTTGTATTATTCACAGTTGCTGTGAGTTATGTATTGTAAATTAATCTAAAAAGACTAGTTCCGTGACTGGTAGAAGTACACTTAGGAAATTATGTTGGTAAAGACGACAGCAATTGTAGTCAAAAACAAATGAAATTTCATTTAAAAAAAGGACGACTTACATTTCATTAAATTCAACTAACATTGTCATTTGTTTTTAATGTTCAAAAAATGACTAACAATTGTAGTAAAAATGAACCACATGGTAGTAAAAAATAAACCAAAAAATTTTTTTTTTTATTTTTTTAAATAACAAAAAACAACTGTAAAAAATGAATGTAAAATCATAAAACAGTCATTTTATGTGAGTTGTTTTTTTAAGTGTAGGACATATCACCTAACTGGTATACATATTGACTAGAAAAAGCCAATGAGTTAGAAATTTATTGTTTAATTTTCTACCATTTTTTACATAAAAATTATTAAATTGTTTTCTTTTCCAAAAAAAAAACGAAAATTCAGGGGGTTCAATAATAATCTAAAAGTCCAAAAATATCTCATAAACTAGCCGTATGAAAAGTATTTATGAAGCATTTAATAAAAGGGAAAGCGGGCGTGGTACCTCCCATACAACCCCAAATGTGTTTAAAATGTTGGCGGGAAATTGCAAGGGCGAGTGCCATCTTCCGTACAATCCCAAGGTTTGGATTGTATGAGAGATAGCACGTCCCCTTGCTCTATCCCGCTCACATTGGTTTTAGATGTTTTTGTATAACGTTGTGCAAAATTTTCCTCCTACATGCCCCTTTTGCGACAGTCTTGTGGTATGCCCATCTTTGGTTAGTCCTGTGGCATGCCACTATGTGATTTAAAGCAGGACAAATCACCAAATTTTCTTTAACAAAATCGATAAAATTGAGATTTGAACTTCATGGAATTGTTAAACACATTTCATATTAAATGTTCTTATAGACAAATGCACAAAATTAGCCTAAACAACTTACAAAAAAATCAGAAAATATATGGTTTCCTATATGCTTACTAGTATGGACAAAAATAATGAGTCTAAAAAAAATTCTAAAAAAAAACTAAATCTATCTTGACATGATAAACTTGATAGATAAAAATATGAATGACTTGTTTGCACAAAATGTCATTAATTTCCAGCGTACAAAAAATCAAATATATATAAGTATTAGTTTTCAAAAAATAATGAGTATAAAAATAGATTTTGAAATCAATACACTCAGGGTTGAAGTTGTTTGGGTTGTAATAAAGTGTCTTTATTTTTAATGTAAATGTCAGTCATTTGTAGAACAAATTTAATATTTTACTAACTTCGTAGGTCATTTAAAAAAACAAACCACATAAAAGGACTGTTTTATGATTTTACATTAATTTTTTACATTTATATTTTGTTATTTAAAAAAAACAAAAAAAATAGTTATTTTCAATTTATAACGAGCTTTCAACCTCCGTATATTTACAAAACTAAAGCAAATCAAACATATTAGCTAGGTTGATACTAGTATTTCGATCTGGCTAAAGATCTCATCAGAACCCGAAGTTTTAGAAAAGCTAGAGCCTCCATAATAGGCAGAACTTTAACAAAAAACCTATTAATAATCAATTTTGCTCCATTCTTGTCTTCTTAGTAATCAAGCACGTGGTTAGGTATTTTCCTAACAAGCATCATGACGTTACTAAACTTTGAAGACCAAAAATGTTCTATTTATATAAAATTTTTTTTTTTTTTTTAAATTAGTTTTTGCTTATTTTTCACTAACATATGTGGTTCATTTTTACTACAATTGTTAGTAATTTTTTGAACAGTAAAAACAAATGACAAATGTTAACGAAATGTTAGTCATATTTTCTTCAAGTGAAATTTCATTTGTTTTTGACTAAAGTCTTTACCTGCATAATGATATAAATAAGTACTTATGGGCAACGCATTATGTTTTGTACGTAAATAATGGGAAAATTAACTGGTTATTAGTTAGTCGTTATTATTTGTATTAAAGTAAAGCAGACAGTAAGATGGTGTCATAGCTGGTAGAAGGAAAAGTAATTTCATATCATCGCCGTTTCTACACTGGGTGCTTGATTTGTTTTAAGACAATCAGAAGGTAAAAAAAATAATATTTTTGTATGGTCGACTTTTAAAGTTTTGTTTTTTTATATAGGTACGGACAATAAATATCAACAAAATTCTAATCTCTTTGTGAACTTAGATTTAGTTTAGTATGTAGGGTACTAGAAATTCATATTAACAATCAACTGCCTTCCGCAGCAGCTTTTGATAGTAACATCTTCTTCATCTTGCCAAAAAAGCGTTTTTAATCAAATTCAATAAAAATATTATTATTGATTTATGTTTAATTTTTTCTAAACCTACTATGAATAGAAGAGGAGTATCATATTATATTTATATTATACTGGCATGTTTAAAAATATATATTAGGGTGTCCAAATTTAATTTATATTAATTATTTTTCATAAATACACGTAAATCAATTAATGATGCGGGTGGTTGGTTTTTAACATTTTATAAGTATTCTTAAATGTTTGATTTAAATTGTTTTTCATTTTATTTAAATATTTTACACTTTATTCATCTTGTTTGTTACGAATGACAATAAAATTAAATAATGTTTTAAATATAATATTAGAAGTTTCACATTTATGTGTCACAATTTGTAACCCCCTAATGTTTATACAAATATAGAATTCCAATAGTTATGTTAAATATTTAAATAAATGCATTATTGTTGTTGGCGTTTTTTATATTATTTATTGTTGTTTGTTGGGTAAGGTCATCAACACATTAAGCAGATACAGTTGACGTATGATGAGAGATGAGTAAATAATTATCTACCAACTTCATACTTGTATATACATAGGTTTATTAACTACCCAGGTAAAAATGTTCATATATATTCGTATATGAATCCATATATGTTCGGATCAGAAATTTGAGGGTATATGGACATATATGGTCATTAGGGCGGGTCGATTTAAAAATCGGGCTTTTTCAAAATTTGACCCTATGGGTCAAAAGTCGGGACATCAGAATTCGTTTTAGAGCTATGGTTCCTTCGGCAAAGTTTCTTATTTTGATCCCTAGAATACGATTTTAATTGCACGTTGAGCAATTTTTAAATCGACCCGCCCTAATGACCATATATATTTTCCGTGTACGTTGAGCGATTGTTTTGCCTCCCTACAAATCGAACTCCCTAATGGTCATATATGGCCTTATATGAATGTTCATACATGACAACTTATCCTACATGCTTGTATATTAGTATTAGGGTTTTTAATTTACCGGACTTTTTCATTTCCCATGAAAGCGGGAATTATTTTCAAATTTCCCGGGACTTCCCGTTAAATATAAATTCATTAAATTTGACATAATTTGTGATTGAAAAATTAGACCTTTTTTATAAATATAAATTAATTTACCCTAAACACGCCATATGACAACATAAGAACTGTCAAATACTGTATTTAAATAGCCAAATCACGGCAGAATATTTTTTTAATTCTTTTAAGTTACTGCAATATCCAATAATTCATAGTTTCGTGCAGTGCTTTAATCGTTGTTTTGCCTTGTTTTATCTAGAAGATTTCCTAATTTATTAGTTATTGTGGGAAAGATCACACTATGGGGCCTGGGGTTAAACACAATTTTGAAACAAAAGTAGTGCCTTTTTCTATATTTTTCGTTTTGGTTATCATACAAATTTTTTCGCACATGTTTCAAGCAATTTTAAGTTAACAATTTATGATTTGTATTTAATATTCAAAAAAAAAAAATTTAATTCAAAATTACCATTTTCAACATGATGAAATGTGAAATCTAAAGATTTATTTTTTTAAGTCCACTATGCACATGCAAAAAGAATTGTTTTGAAATTTTCAATAAAAAATTTCAAATTTAAGTGCTTTTCTCACACATTTTAGCGAATTCATTTGTTTTTTTTTAAACAACCATTTAAAACTTTTATTTAATACACACAGAAAAATCAGGTACTACCGATTTAGAATCAATCACATCAAATGCTACAGATACTTCTGTAGATTCAAGTGAGATATCTCATATGAGCCGAAACAAATAAAAAAATAAGTGTTGATGAAGCAGTATTAAAAGTTTAAGATATACTGGAAACTGCGTTAACAGCTCAATTTAATCTTATAGAATCAATTATTAAAATAAACATCATAAAAAAGTTTTCTAATTAACTCATTATCTACTATCGTCTTTCCATGTCAGACCGAACACCTTTTTTACAACACATCTTCCGATTTACTTTAAATTTGCCAGACGTATTAAATATTAATAAATATTTTACCCGTGTTTCCAGAAAAAAATTAAAAATTATTTTTGAAAAGGTTATGCGCATTTACAAATCGCCAAAATCGTGAAAAGTCATCCGACATGACAACTTTTAAACTGATGTTTTTCTAAAACTACTGAATGGATTTTGAAGTTTAATACCTTATTTTAAAGGTATTTGAACCTCCTTTTTTTATTTTTAAACTTTGGTTTTTTTACTTAATTTCTGTTTTCCACCATCTTCGAACTAGTCGAAAACTCTGAAAAAAATATTTTCTTAAAGCTCAATACAACCTTAATATTCCCTGTAAATTTCAGAATGGAAGTCGAATGGATGCTATTTTTTCCCGATTTTTTCCATTGTAGTACCACGAAAAATTACATTTTCAAGTAAAACATACAACAAAATTCTAATGGCACATAGAATAAGCAAAACAAATTATGCTCAAGAACAATATGAATTTGTTAGCGTGTGTTTGTGCATACATGCATGCATTAACATTTTCGTTAACACGCTTGAAAATATAATGTTCACATACAAATTTGACGAATTTCAAATGCACATAACTTTTTGAAAAAAAATGTTTAATTTTTTTTCTGGAAACACGTGTAAAATAATTTTTAATGAAGAATACGTACTAAAATTTTGAAAGACATCGGAGACATCGAAGTCAATTTTTAGAAAAATCTTACGGTCTGACATAGAATGACTCATGTGTGTTAAATAAAACACTGTTTCCAATTTTTTATGGTTTTTATTTTTATAGATATTAATGATAAAAAAAATTAACAAAAATATTAATATATTAAGATACGAGTACCATATAAGAAATCAAAAACATATAAAAATAAATAATATTTATATTTTATTTTAGAAAGGTTGAGGTTAAGAAGAAGAATAAAAGTTTTTCTCTAAAAATTATAAACACTATTAATGTTTAAATCTGACTAGACTAGTTTCTGCCTTTTTATGGACCGACGTCATCAGTGATTTTCCATTTTTAAATTGTATTATTATTTGTGTCTTATAATTGTCAGGTTGTCTCTATTAGACAAATTTTTCAGCTCTCTTCTTACATTACAAACGTAACAATACCAAGTCATGACCGTTTAGCGATCACACCCAAGTATGGCTTTGAATGTAATGCAGCTAAATTATAGTTTTCTAAATATTAGCTTTTCTCTTTTTGTATATTATACTCAGATGTGACCAACACTAACAAACACAAATATTCTATTTTTAGTTTAAATTTATTTTCATCGGGATAAACATTAATTGCATTTATAGTAATTAAATGTGCTAAAATCCCAAAACTTATTTAACAAATTGTGAAAAGCAATCTGATGTAGGCGTGTCCCTATCCGGATTTCATTCCTGCCTAAGGAAATCTTCAGGGGACTTTGTTATTAGAATTTCTAGAGATATTTGTTATGTTAAATCACAAACTCAATGAGAATTTCTTGTCCTCGTCTAGGAGCGAGATTCAAAATTTAAAATATCAAAGAAAAACCAAAACAACAACAAAAAATTGTCACAATTGGCTTTGTCATCTTCCAAATACTACTCTGTTTTTTTGACAGACCTAGCAATGTAGTGACGTTTATTCAAGTAAATCATCAATAGAAAATCATATGTTTTATTAATGTTTATCCCGATGAAAATAAATTTAAATAACAAATATGCAGGTGCTTGTGCAAATTTAAATGTAACTGACACTAATAGAAAACATATGATTTTCTATTGTTGATTTACTTGAATAAACGTCACTACATTGCTAGGTCTGTCAAAAAAACAGAGTAGTATTTGGAAGATGACAAAGCCAATTGTGACAATTTTTTGTTTTTGTT
This sequence comes from Delia radicum, assembly GCA_021234595.1. Classification (NCBI taxonomy): domain Eukaryota; kingdom Metazoa; phylum Arthropoda; class Insecta; order Diptera; family Anthomyiidae; genus Delia; species Delia radicum. The sequence goes on along the minus strand of CM037853.1, from coordinate 6,988,266 downwards.
TTGGTTTTTCTTTGATATTTTAAATTTTGAATCTCGCTCCTAGACGAGGACAAGAAATTGTCATTGAGTTTGTGATTTAACATAACAAATATCTCTAGAAATTCTAATAACAAAGTCCCTTGAAGATTTCCTTAGGCAGGAATGAAATCCGGATAGGGACACGCCTACATCAGATTGCTTTTCACAATTTGTTAAATAAGTTTTGGGATTTTAGCACATTTAATTACTATAAATTCTATTTTTAGATTTCTTGTTTGTTATTATGTGAATTTGGAAATTCCGTTGTTAAAACACATTAATAGTTTCAAGTACTAATTTTAACTTTTTGTAATGGTTGGTTCTACCGGTCATTACCACAATTATTTTTTCAATTCAGATGGATTTAACCAATTATTAAAGTATTAAAGCATACATTTGGTTGTATTACCAAATTATTAATTATAAAAATATTTTAACTGTTAAAATTAGCAAAAAAGAGTAATCGGTATGAAATTTGTTATTAGGCAAATGATTTTTTATATTTTCAACCGATTTAAAACTAATGTATCCTGTGAGTATACTCGTCGTTGTACGAATTCTTGACAAAAATATATAAAAGAAAATAGATTTTAAAGTTTCCATAATTTATAGACAATAGTAGATAATAAAAAAAAACGTTTTTTAATGTTTTTTATTTCAATAATAATATTGATTCTATACGGTTTAACTCATTTTTGACACAGTGTCACTTTTTCGGTCCAGTTCTTTTAAACGGCTATACTTTTTAATGGAATAAGATAAATATGTGATTTAAATTTTTTTATAAATAATTTAATATTTTGTCGGAAATTTTTATTCAGAGTTGTCAAATAATTATTTAAAAAAATAAATTTTTCAACTTTTTTGATGAAGCTTTTACTAAAAATCATTTAAAAATATAAAAAAGAAAAGCCATTTAAATTTTTGATTGTTATGTTGATCACAAAATATGAAAATGTATTCCAGTGCAAGCAATTTGTTTCTCGATTGTATATAGTTTTTAAGAATCTGACCGATCGAACGATGAAGTTTTCAAATACACAAAGTCTAAAATATTCCAAAATTAATTTCGTTTTATATCGCCATGGTTCGCAAATGGAAATTTTAAAAAATGGTCAAAAACCACGATAGTTTTCAAAAAAAACTTTAAAAATCGTTTAACTGTAAAAAATTATATTTCATATATTTTTGAATGAAGACCTGTTCAAAAAATTATATAAAATTTAAATGTTTAAGGCATCATCATCAACCGTCTGGGATTTACAGTGGCGGACAAAAGTATTCACACAGCAGCAAACTTAATTTTTAATCTTTTATATTTTTAAAATGAACCCCACTAGCCGGATATGGTATTCAACAAAATTGTTTATTAACTTATAAATTATTAAAATACAACAAAAAACTTATTCTTAGTATGTTATATTACAAAAAAAAATTAATATGTAATTCAAAGTATTATTTTAGGCGGACAAAAGTATTCACACACTTCAAATGTTTGTACAAAAAATAAAATTTCACATGATTTAATACTTTGTGGAGTAGCCTTTCTTTGCTATGACTTCTTTTAATCTTCTTGGCATAGAATGGAACAATTTCTTCATAACATCAGCTCCAATATTTTGCCAATTTTTTTTTAAATACAACATGCTTAGTGTAAATTTTTTGTTGTATTTAAATTATTAATAAGTTAATAAACAATTTTGTTGAATACCTTATACGGCTAATAGCTTTCATTTTAAAAATATAAAAGATTTAAAATAAAGTTTGCTGCTGTGTGAATACTTTTGTCCGGCACTGTATATGCTGTCCAGGTTTCAATTTTGGCTGCCAATTTTTTCCACTAGAGGGCACTTTATGGCAAACAAATTTACAAAATAATTTTAATGAAGCATGGTACCATATATATGGAAAGTTTGGTTGAAATATGTCCAGCGGATCTATGAGTTAATTGAGCTCTTGACGCAATTTTCACACAACCGAATTTTTGTAGTTAAATGTACTATTTTGGTAGTTACACTATAACTTTATTCGGTTGCAGATATCGACATTTTCAGTTACACGCAAAGAAAAAACATGGTTGAGGCAACGATATTCGAAGAGCATCAAACATTTTTGGACTAATGATTGCTACAACCATGTTACTATGCTACAACCATGTTACTATAAACCATACTTTTATCTTTTTCTTAATCATAATATTATGATAAGATTGTCATGTTATGGTTCAAAATTGATCTCAATATTATCATATGATGGTTATGGAAATGTTTATATGTTATCATAGTATGATTCTTTTATGATTCTCCCAGCATTATATTGAAGATGGATTAAAAAGTTAAGCATGTTTTTTTTTTAATAGTACAAGCGTATATTTATTTATGTAATAATTTACACATTTAATTCAATTAACTTATTTTAAAATTATTTAAGTAATCAAATTATGTTTGCGCTGACGAATAAGTTTTGTTAAGAAGTTACATAAATCATTATTATGTCGTTATGCAATGTTTAGGCACATACATTTTTTATTTTAGTATCTAAAAAAGCAAAACTAAACTTTTTGTTTTTCAGCACAAATCTTATTTTGTCAGGAATAATTAAATAATGGAAACATGTGATAACAGCATAAGTACGCATTAAAACATGTTACGAATTCAATTTCACTATACATTTATAATGCCCATAACATGTGTATAGCAATCATAATATTTGCATTGTAACCATATTATAGTCCTAGTTATCATATTATATTTTTTATATTTTTGCAAACATATTATTATTATATCGTACTATAGACTTAAAAGCACTTGAATTTTGTTTTAATTTTTCTTTCATATTTCTTTAAATTTTCTTTGTTTACAATTTGTTTTGTGTGAGTACAACAAATTTAAAAATAAATCACTTTTTTATAACTTTTATTTTATTTATTACATTTTTATGTAGAATAAACAATAACTTCTTTAAAGTATGTGTGTTCATATAACTTTTTCCTAGGCTCCCATGGTAAACCGGATTGAGAGTACCAAATTATTCCTTCTTCCACCAAAAATATGAACATTATTATTAAACCGCTGTGTTGTTTTTCTATATCTATTTCTATATCTGTTTGTTTAATATTATTTAATTTTTTCGGACTGACTGCTTTCCACCACTAGTTTTCAAAAAAACAAAGAAAATTTTTAAGGTTTTCCACTTGATAAAAAATTAGGTTTTTTGCAAAATGACGATATATCTATTTAAATAAATTTAATTGAGTTAGATCCTCCTGATTAGTTAAGAGCAGGTACTTTGATGAAAAAATAAGACTTTTGTTATCGTTTAAATTCAATAACCTAACGACATTAAAAGTGCAGCTGTCTGCCAAAATATATTTAAATATTTTTTCCGTAATATGATTTAAGGTATAAAAGCTTTAAACCGAATTTGGAAAAAATCTACTGGTTTTTCATCAAATACCAAATTAGAAACGATTGTTGAAGTATTATACTGCTCACTGGACGTATACTAGCTATACAATTGTTGAGGGTTTACTCATTAAAAAATTTAATAACCGAATACGCTCCGATTTCTAATATAAAAGTCTACAACTAGGAGTATTAAACTGTTACTTGGGAGTTAAATTGTTTAAATTAAATATGTCTTATAAATTAAGGCGTTAAGGTAAGGCTCTTCAGACCCGTTTAAAGATTGACGTTTTTATAATATAAAATACAAAATTTTTACCAAAAAGTTGCACATTAATTTTTTTCGGTCCCGGGGTTTAACAATACTTAATGATTATTTGAAAAAAGCTTGTAGTATTTTACATAAAAAAAAACAACAATTTGTAATTTTTATCTTAACCCTTAAATGCTCAACAGCTTCGATTTGAATAAAATTGTGTTTTTATGATATGAAATGCTAAATAAAAAAAAAAAAAACTGCGTACCAAGATTTTTCAAATAATTTTTTTTTACGCTTTTTATAAGCCAAAATCCAAAATTTTCAAAATTTTAAATTGCCCGTTACACAAAAACGGAGTGACTTAGGAACGAAAAAGATATGTATCATTCAAAATCTTATATTTGCTCTTAACACTAATGCCTTTCATTTAAACTTTCTAAAATTACATGTGCCCTTTTTCGATATCATGTAAAGCGCAATTCTTGAGTTTATAATTAATTTTGAAGTTTTTAATTTTTTTGACTTTGATGGTTAATAAAAGATACGATTCTAAATATTTATTTATAAATGTATTTTATTAAAGAGCGCTTGAGAGTTCTTAACACACTAGTGAAGTTTTCATTTTGATTAAGCTTAAAATAAAGTCGTAGGAAATTTTTGAATGGTTGTATCTTTAAAGATACTGTGAGCATTTAAGGGTTAATTTTTCAGAATTATTTAGATTAAATTAAAAAATGTAGTGTTAAGGAACTAGGGTGATCGAGTAGGTTTATCAAACCGTTTTTTCTGGTTTCGGTTTTTGTAAATTAAATTTTCCAATATCAAATAAACCGGTTTTTTGTTGTCGAATAACCGAATTTTTCTTAACTATCGTATTAGTTTTTAGCTTCGATGTATTAGAAACACTAAGTTTACAAAAAACATTGTTAAAAACTGAAATTTAAAAAAAAAATTTTGTTTATTAAAATTTTTTCTTAAAAAAATATAAAATATTGGTTGTCGTTTTCAATACTGAACTGTTCTTAATAAATTGTTTTGAATGCAAAAGGTATATCTCATAAAATAAAGTTTTAAATGATTTGTAAAACTTATTATCGAAAAAATGTTCTCAAAGTCATTCAAAATTAATAAAAATACTTCAAGTAAAAAACTAAAATACAAGTTTGATATAATTTTTATTAAAAAATAAAAATTATGTTTCTTTCGATCTTTAATTGTGTAATGAAAATAAAAAATTTTCAAGTTCGAGGCCATACTCTGTATTTCTTTATTAGGATATTGTCCTAACAAATAATCTATAGAGTTTTTTGTTTTCAAATTTATTATTTGACCCTTTCAGGAATGTGTTGATAGATCTATTTCGGGAATTTTCTAGGTTCCCCATCATCAGAACACGTTTTGAAAGAGGTAACAATAAGATGCAAAACATCAAGCATTCATATAAACTAGTTTTCTCACTAAATGAGAACTAATATATGAGCTCGAAGCTAAGGATTATCACCATTGATCAATGATGATAATCTTTAACTTCGAGCTCATATATCAGTTCTCATCTAGTGAGAAAACTAGTTTATATTAACTACACTCAGGGAACTTCTGCTTTAAAAATATGGAGTTGTTTGGGTTGTAATACAGTTTCATTATTTTTAATGTAAATGTAAGTCATTTGTAGAACAAATAAAATTTTTAACTAACATTGTAGTTCATTTAAAAAAACAACTCACATCAAATGACTGTTTTATGATTTTACATTCATTTTTTACAGTTGTTTTTTGTTATTTAAAAAAATAATAAAAAAAATTTTTGGTTTATTTTTTACTACCATGTGGTTCATTTTTACTACAATGTTAGTCATTTTTTGAACATTAAAAAACAAATGACAATGTTAGTTGAATTTAATGAAATGTAAGTTGTCCTTTTTTTAAATGAAATTTCATTTGTTTTTGACTACAATTGCAGTCGTCTTTACCAACATAATTTCCTAAGTGTAGTTTTCTCACTAAATGGTGATCATCCGATGAATATTAAAGAAAATACGACTATTAAACTTACAAACTTTTTGCATATTTCTCATTTTTCAAGAAAAAAAAAAATAAATCTAGCATAAAACCGTGGAAAAAAACAAAAAACTAAAAACTCCAATTTTTAAGTGGCTTGATAGAGTTTCCGAATTAAAAATTTAATTAAAATCTGAAGACCAATCGTCAAAAATGCCCTTTTTGACCGGTCTTTGTGGAAATGGCCGATATATTACACTTATAAAAATAAACCTGTTAAAATAGCAGAAAAAGCTACAAAAAATAAGTTCAAAATTACCCTGCAGAAAAAACTCCAAAATTTAGCAGATTTTATTGATATTAAAAAAATAAGAACAGCAAAAATAAACCTGTTAACTTTACAAAACTTAAGTTATATTCGATGTGAATTTTAGTTAATTGAAAATAGCAATTCACTTTGTAAAATTAACAAAAAACTTTTACTAGATATTTGTAGACTGAAAATAGCAAACAAAAACGGTAATATTAAGAAAATGTTTGTTATATTTACCTCAAATTTAGTAGAATGCAAATAACAGTTTATTTTGATAAAATCAACAGAAAGTTTTGCTAAAAAATTGTAAATTGCTGTTTTCATAAGGACAGACTTTTATTCGCATTAAAGAAAAAACTAAAAATTTCACATTCTTGATTTTTTTATCTACTAATATTTTGTAAATGTTTTTGCTGATTTTAGCAGATTATTTTGCTACTTTTAATTAGTTAAAATTTAGGTCACATATAACTAAATAGTTGTAAATTTAACAGATTTATTTTTACTATTCTGATATTACTAATATTTAGTAAAAAAAAATCTGGTAATTTTAGCAGTTTCTTCTGCAAGCTCTTTTTTAACTAATTCTTTTGCTATTTCTACAAGTTTATTTCTAAGAGTGTATCTTTGAAAGGTCTTCCATTGATATGTGGATGTATATCATCTCTATTTAGAAATAAAAAATATTTGAATAGGTGTGTTCCTGACCCTGATTGTGAAACCTGTAAAAAAATATTTTAATTGCAATTAAATTTGTTAAATTTTATTTTAAACTTAACTAAGAAATATGCAGTCAGTATTTTAAATATTAGTAGCTTTTGTTTGTATATGAGGAACTTCAAAAATTTTCGACACTTTGAAAATATTTTCAAAAAATTTTTTTGTATCACATGAACAGGAAAAGTTTAAAATGGCACGAAGAAAGTCGAAAATGGTATGCAAAATAGCACGAAAAACCATAAAAAGTGGCTCAAGAAAGGGGAAAAATGGCAAAATAGCACAAACAGATTCAAAAACCAAAAATTAATTATGAAAGTTTTATTCCATTTTCCTTTATTAAGTTGTGATTGTATAGTATTCATGTCACTTTTAAATTTATCAAAAATAATTGATCTTCTATTATCGCAAAGAACTGTTGAATAAATTTAAAATACGCGTTCCACATTTAAGTTTTTGGCCCAGTATTTCGATCGGAAATTTATTAAATTTCCTTTTTATGTTTGTATCATTAATATTTTCTTTAACATTTTTAGATTAGATTATATGGCACTATGCACCGCGACCAACTTAGGTCTTTTGTGCAGCCTAAAGTTACCCTAAAGATTCAAGCTACCTATAAAGCCAATAATCCTATTAGGCAAAATCTTCATAATGTCCGAAGGGGAGACAAAGCGATTGCCAAGAAACTTGGCACGCCTTTCACATAGCCTCGGACATTCGCAAAGAACATGCTCTGATGTCTCAGCTACCAGTTCGCAAAACCTACACTCATCCGTGTCCGAAAGACCCCTTTTGAGCAGGTGGTATCTGAGATTGCAGTGTCCAGTCAGGTAAGACACCAGGGTTCTCAAGTCACCCCTCCCGAGGGACAAAAGTCTCCTCGATCCTGCACTGGAAAAAGAAATCAATCTCTTAGCCTGTCGTTGGCCAAGAGAGTTTTCCCAATAGAGAGAGAATTCTGACTCCCTCCACGACCCGAGCTTCTCCCTAACATACCCCAAAGGTATAACATTTTTAGAAAGTTTATAATTTGGTGCTGCTTAAACAAAGACATTCAAAATTACTTTTATTATTTCTATGCGCTAAGTCAGATTTTATTCCGGGTTTTTGAAAGTTCAATTTTGCATTGTCTATAGCAAAGGTTCCCAAATTGTGATCTGTGAGAGTATTCCAGGGGTCCCCGAAAAGTCCTTACATAATGACAAAACAAATTTAAACAAATTGTACAATAATTTTGCAATTTTATTAATACTTAAATTATTTAAAAAAAAAATTATTAAATAATTGAACATTTCTTTAGGACTCCAGTGGTTAGATATTATCGTTCTCGCCTAAAATTGCCTATCACTTACAAATAAATAAGAAGATGCGTTTAGTAATTGTTTACCATAATTGATAAGTACCTCTCGCAGGCGTCATAGTTTTTATAATTGATTCCATTAACAATTTTAAAAGTTGTTCTAGTAATTGATATTTATTTTTTAGTTTTAAACATTAATAAGGTTGTTCACAAGGGGTGTACTAAATCTTGTATGTGTTGTATAGTCAGGGCTCTGTGAAATAATCCCCCTCAAAACAAAAATGAAAAAACTCCCCAAAAATGGGGATTTATTTCTTTATGAAATAATACCATAGTTTTGAAAATGAAATAAAACCCCAACGAAATTAAATAAATCCCGAATCGGGAATGAAATAACCCCCCATTTTTGGGGATTTATTTCATAATGAAATAAATCCCCAATTTGAAACGAAATAAGTCCCCATTTTTAAACTCAAAATTGTACGTATAGATATAAGTTCATACATTTTTAATTCTCATAATTTTTGTACTTCCAAAACAGATATTTTTAAATATAAACCTGAATATAGTCTTTAACTGTATTGCGACAATAAGGGCTTACAGGCATTTCGCCTTACAGCCTGGCAGAAATAAAATCTAAAAATATAGGGATTCCAAATTTTTTTTATAACACAACCAAAACATGAATTAAAAAATTAATTTTCTACTCCAACAATCTATATAGAGAAAATTTTTTTCCACATCAATAATCTTTTTTGGATTTTATTTTGAAAATAACTCAAATTTCTTGAACTCCAACAATCCTATAGGCACCCAAAATATATATTTGAGAAATAAAAAAATATAAAGATATTTCTATTAGTTTACACTCACCAGCATCCCACAATTTTTGCTCGGTTGAAAACCAAATTAATTGCTTTTCTCATTCCGTGTTCGTAGTCGGTTACAAACACAGCTGAGTCCAAATCGAAAATATTGTTCTTTATATAATGCAGCAGTGCACTATATATTTCATTTGTTTTTTATCCATCGAAATGAAAAACATCCGGAAGATCTAAACAAATAAATTATCAAACATATTAATTTTATTTACAAAATAATTATTTTACTTTACCTCTGCAAAGTATTCAATATAAATTACTAATAGCTGCTTAAAACATCTTTGCGGAACAATTTTAAATGTTGCCTCCATTAAATATTGTCTTTGCGGTTGAAGAATATTTTCTTTCACCAAGTCAATTGTTTTAATTTCTTAGAAAACGAAATAACTCACCAAAAATAATTGCTGGGGAATTATTTCATTTTGGGGACTTATTTCATTACGAAATAAATCCCCAAATAAAAGAAGGAAATAAATCCCCAAAAGTGGAAATAACTCCCCAAAATGTCGTTGTTGTTGTCTTCTATATACATTTTTGGGGATTTATTTCTTTTCTGTTTTGGGGTGTTATTTCCTGGGGGGTTATTTCATGGAGCCTATAGTCATATCGAAAATAGAGACGGCAAATTTTCATAATTTATGACGGCAAATTGTTTTTTTTTAAATATACAACAATAGATGATAGTAAAAATTTGCAAATTTTCATAAAATTTTTTAAATTTTAACAAATATTAAGAGAAATTCTTTCTCAGTTTATGAAACCAAATGAAAAATTTCACGATATTTAAAAAATTTATAAAAATTTTTAAATAAAAAAGAAAGAAAGAAATTTTACTTCAATAAATACGAATCTCGATTATAACGAATTTATTTTTCTAGTCCCTCGAAGTTCATCTTAATCAAATTTTACTGTATTTCGTTCTGGAAATATTTTGTTATTTTTAAAAGAATAATCAAATTTTTGTTTGCTTCGTCACCTTTGCAATTTTTTTAATATATAAAAAAAATTGTTTGGGGGTCCGTGAAGTAATTCGAGGGGTCCGTGAAGCAAAAGTTAGTGGGTCTATATACTCTGTATCATCGTTACTGACATAATACGTCAAATATTTCACTGAAATTATATAAATAATATATTGCAGCTTGAATGCTACTCGTATCTAGTTGGGGATTGTGATAGCGGTTTACAACAAATTTTGATAAGAGGAAGCCTAAAAATATATCAAATATTAACAGTGCGATTCAAAACCCCTTATTTTTAAAAAATATTACTTGCCAAATTGAAAAAAAATAATTTTATGGAAAAACTGGCCAAAAAAATAATTTTTATAGAAAAACCTCTTATAAAGTATTTCAAGACAGTAGAAAATGCGATTTGATGGCAAGGCATAGCAAAAATAGTATTTTTTCAAAATAATTGAAAGTATTTCTACAGTCGCATCATATTGATAAAATTGTTTCATAAATCGTTTGTCATCAATTATTCATCATATTTATGAAGTTTTCCTAAATATGATGAAAAGTTTTATAGAAATGTATGACAAATGTTTCATAGACCTTCTTCATTTCGTAGAAAAGTTTCATAAACTTTGTATAAAAGGCAAAGTACCGCCTAGTTTACTTCCCCTGTTTTGTTTACAAACTAAACAAAATATAAAAAGGAGAGAAAAACACCAGAGGTGGACCTTGCACATCAAACAAGTTTTCAATTTATTTTTTGATCAATGGTTATGATTTTTAACTTAAAACTCATATGTATATTAGTTCTCATGTAGTGAGTAAACTAGTTCATATGAATGCTTGATGTTTTGCATGGGATTGTTCTTTTAAAACGTGTTCTGATGATGGGAACCTGGAAAATTCCCGAAATAGATCTGTCAACACATTATTGAAAGTGGTTAATTGATAAATTTTGAAAAAAAAACTTTATAGATTATTTGTTAGGGCAATATCCTAATGAAGAAATATAGAGTATGGCCTCGAACTTGAATAATTTTCATTTTCATTGTGAAAATAATTTTTTTCTTTTTAGTGGAAAATAGTAAAATTGAGTATCCATAAATTTAAACTCTTATTTTTGATTTGAAATATAGAAAATATCATTTGCAATTCCATATTTTAAAAACTCAAAATATATTAGAAATTATTTAAAACTCTGAAACTTAATTTTAAATAGAATTAATATAATATAAAATTTCAGAACTTTAGCTGCTGTTTTTTAAATAGAAAATTATATTTCTTAATTTCAAATGGAATTTTTAACTTGAATTGATGTTTTTAACTTTAATTGATGTATAAAAATATTTATGAAACATTTCGTAAAGCAGCATCGTCAAATGTTTCATAATATTTATTAAACACTTCATAAAAATTTAATTTAAAATTTAATTATCATATTTGTGAAAAATTCAATTTGCTCTTTTATGACAAAACTTCATCATATTTATGAAGTGTTACATTGGATGAAAATCAATGAAGTTTTTTTTCATATTTTTGAATTTTCTCATAAATATGATCAGGAAAAATCCTGTGTATATATTAGTCGATGCTTTTGCATGGTAAATCCATCCGCGTTAATCATTTATCTTTAATGGCGCAAAAATTATGGCGGTTTTACATTGAAAACAAATTTAAAATATTAAAATTAAAATTTTTTGTGCACACAGAGAAATAAAGTGCCAATCGAATTGAAAAGTGTATTTTAATAATAACAACGTATTAATTTAGTTAGTACAACAATATTTACATTAGATTTCCGAATGTTTTGGGAGTTGCAACTAAAATTCTGTTGAATTAACCGAATTTTGTTGTGAAAACTAATGTTAGGTTGTCCCAACCGACTGCAATTCGTAATTACCGAATTTCAGCTGGCAAATGGCTAAAATTTTTCTTTGTTTGTGGGATTTTATTAAAGTTTGTGAAAATGTTGTGTGCTCCATAAAATTGTTTGATTCCTTTTCGATTTTAGTGTTTAGATAATTAAATAATTTCGGTGACGCGAAATCCAACATGCAAGGACCTGTCAGTAGATAAAGTCGGCTTTAAATTAGCGGATGACAAAAGTTTTAAATTAATAAATAAACATTGCACGGTTTTTTGTTTAAAAACAAAAAAAAAATTACCTTGAACTTGAAAAATTTTGCTCACATCATAATTTATAATAAAAGATCGAAAAATAAACTTTTGATTTTAATAATTTTTAAAATTTAATAGTAAAACATTTGATAATTAAAATCTTTTATTAAATGTACGTTTTGGCGAAATTGATATATCGCCGTAGTTGTTACAAACGGAAATATGTTTGGAAAAAACTGCCGATGTACTTTCAAGGAAAGAAAAGGATGTTTTTTTTTTTAAATTTAGTGCGTCGAAAGATTCACTCTAGACACCAAATTATGTTTTCAAGTCATGTTTTTTATAAAAAAAAAATGCAAAAAAAATTTTAATTTCGCCAATTTTTTAAAAAGTTCATAAAATATAAGCTTGATATAATTTTTAGTGTCCGACCGAACAGTTCGGCCAGAAAATGTATTTGGTCTGTATTCGGTATTTTGAAGCATTATGGACAAATTTGGCGGATGGAAAAATGTTTATTGTGCTGATTAGATGCTATTTTGAGTGTTAAATTTGAAGAAAAGTCTGTAGTTAAGCAATGAATTCACTGTTCGGCCTCAGAAAGTTCGGTCAAATCGAAAATAGTTCGGCGACCGAACTTTTAACTTTTTAGCTAAACTTCGGCTTTTCTCTTAAATTTTATACACAAAATCGAACTAAATCGGTTCAACAAACATGTTTCCAATACCAAAATTTATCATCATTGCCTCTAGATATCAAAAAACCGACAAAATATAGTTTTTTGGCCGAACTGTTCGGTCGGACACTAATAATTTTTATTAAAAACAAAAAAAAATCATTGTGCAATAAAAATTAAAAATTATTCAAGTTCGAGGACATAATCTATATTTCTTAATTAGGATATTGTCCTAACAAATAGTCTATAGAGTTTTTGTTTTCAAATTTACTAATTGACCACTTTCAGGAATGTGTTTACAGATCTATTTCGGGAATTTTCTAGGTTCCCATCATCAGAACACGTTTTGAATGAAGTGACAATACCATGCAAAACATCAAACATTCATATAAACTAGTTTTCCCACTAAATGAGAACTAATATATGAGCTCGAAATTAAAGATTTTCACCATTGATCAAAAATATATTGAAAACTTGTTCGTTATGTACAAGCTCTACCTTTGGTAGATATATAATACACGTGTTTTGTTTTTTCCCCCTTTTTATTTTAACACTTGTTCTGTTTCGTTTAAAAACAAGATGTAAAGGGAGAGTAAACAAGACCGTACTTTGTCTTTTATACAAGTTTGATATAATATTTATTAAAAATAAAAATTGTGTTTTTTCGACATTTAATTGTGCAATGAAAATGAAAAATTATTCAAGGTCGAGGCCATACTGTTTATTTCTTTCTATAGAGTTTTTGTTTTCAAATATTTTAACTGATCAATTTCAGGAATGTTCATAAAATGTTAATAAAATATTTTCGTTTAAAAATTTTAAAATTTAATCCTGTCCAACACTTCTATCACTTCAAAAAACCTTGAGCAATAAGAGGCAGTCAGTGTCAATAGGTGTCGAAAATTTTTGAAATATCTCATATACACCTCTCCTTAATAAAATTGATTGTAATCTTGATTAACATTTTTATAATAAATAAATGCGAGGGACAATCATATAAAATGTTATTAATATTATGTCACTTGTAATTTAGTTAAAAATTAATTATTATTAATGAAATCTTAAAAAAAAAATTACGACTAAACTTGTTTAAACAAAATTACATTCATATAAGAAATAAGTACATAGCTATATTTTTTGGGAGTGCAAGTATGTATGTATGCAAATATATATTTTTGAATTGAATTTTTTGGTTCTTTTCTGGAATTATTTGATATCGAATAATGTCAACGAAAATTAATTAACGGTTAAGGAACTAATTAATATTTCTAGAACTAAATTCATTTTCAATTGAATGTCAAATTTAATTTGATTAAAGATTGTAATTAGTAAATAATTAATAATAAATAATTATTAGGTTATAATTATTTTTTATAGAATAAAATAATTAGAATATTAATGCACAAACATTGATGTTACTTTTTACATACACACACACACATACTCAAGTACAGGTGTTAATATGCAATTAAGAAGGAGTAATCATCATTGATGTGTTTTTAAATATTTTTGTATGATGATGATGGTGCTTTTTTATATTTTTGCGTTTTATTTTTTTTTTTAATATGAGGACATTGTTTAAAAATCTGTGCTAATAACAAAAAAAAAAAAAAAATTATATTTTTTTTAAGTTTTTAATAATTAATTTTTGTAGTATAAAAAGACGGGATTGCAATTCTAAAAGTCAGTCAAGTGAAACCATCTTGCATTAACAACATCTCAAAGGATTCCAATATTAAAATGAAATTTCAAATTGTTTTAATTGTTTGTGTCGCAGCAGTAGTTTTAGCTGCTCCTCAACAGGATGATAGTCATGCTGAAACTTTACGCTTGGAAACTGAGAACAATGGAGTTGATAAATATAATTTTGCGTAGGTTACTGAGAAAAAAAATCAATTTTTCCCTAAAATTAATTGATTCTGGTTTTTATTTATCATTTAGCTATGAAACCAGCAATGGCATTTCCCGTACTGAGGAAGGTGAATTGAAAACCACCGAAGAAGGTGCTGCTATTGTCGTTCACGGTAGTACTTCCTGGACAGCTCCCGATGGCAAGAAATACGAAATTGCCTTTACCGCTGATGAATTGGGTTATCATCCCACTTTCAAACTAGTCGCTTAAGTTAGCTTGACTTTAATTAGAACTAAACACGCTCAGTACCTTTTGTTCACAACAATAATTGTTTAAGTCAATAGTTGTGTTCACTTTAACGCTAATTATTGTGTAAATTTGTTTTTATTAAATAAATTTTGTTTGTCATTTTATAAATTTAATTGTTTTTATTTTTTAATTATTGAAAATGAAATTTTAATTTCACTTTTTATTATCGTTTTGTATAGCCGAATATACAAATCATTAATTTATCGCATGATTTTAACTAGTTTCCAACATTTTAGTTCATTAACTCATGTGTCGGCTATAACGAATTCAATTTTATTGAAAACTTTCAATTAAAAACAAAAATTCTCTTATCGCTACGCAGAAAAAAACTGATTCTCAAATTTTGATTCAAACACCCATATTTTTCTTTCAAAGAGTCTTTAGGATTTGTTAATTTTCTATAGATGTTAATGAAAAATCTATAATAATACGAGGGGGGATCAATAAGTTCGTGACTTTTTGAATGAAACACAACTTTTTTTGCAACAAAAACAAATTAATTTTTAACATAATCTCTTTTTAGCTCAATACACTTAGTCCAACGTTTCTCTAATTTTTGTATCTCTTCCAAAAAATAGGATTTTGCGAGGTCCATTAAATATGCCTTTGTTTTATCAATAATTTCTTCGTTGAAGCTAAATCTCTTTCCACCGAGCCATTTCTTTAGGTTTGAAAATAGGAAATAGTCACTGAGGGCTAAATCCGGAGAATATAGTGGATGAGGTACCAATTCGTAACCCAATTCATGGAATGCATGAACTGCACTCGTGTGCACCCGTGCATTATCTTGATGGAAAAGAACTTTTTTCTTGGCCTCGTTAAATCGGTCCAATAAGTTGGCATACTATTCGCCGTTTATTGTTTTTCCATTTTGAAAGGTAATTGATGTGGATTATCCCGCGTGCAGCCCAAAAAACTGTTGCCATCACCTTATTGGCTGACAAACTTACCTTGGCTTTCTTCGGAGACAGTTAGCACGGAGAAACCCATTGTTTAGACTGTTGCTTGGTCTCTGGAGTGTTGTAATGGATCCATGTTTCATTTACAGTTACAAAACGCCGCAAAAACTCATTCGAATTGCTGTTAAACAACTCCAGACAATCAATTGAGAGCAAACGCAGCCCCCATCTTGCATACAGCTTTGTTAAACCCAACTGATCATTTAAAATCGAAACCACACTGCCATATGAAATGTCTATGGCATCAACAATCTCACGCACTTTTACTCTTCGATCGGCAAACACCATATCGTAAATTTTTTCAACATTTTCGTGTGTATTCACCTCAATTGGCAGTCCAGAACGTTCAGCGTCATTTGTACTTGTGCGACCACAACGAAAGTCAGTAAACCATTTTGTTTACCATTGAAATCGATGGTGCAGAGTTCCCATAGTATTTGTCAAGCAAGGAAAGGTTTTGGTTGACGATTTTTTTCGCAAAAAATAATGTTTAATGAGCACATGAAATTCACTTTTTTCCATTTTTAAACAAATTTACGAGGTTGCATGTTTTGAACAGCTGTTAAACGCAAAGTAAATGACGGAACTTCCTCAAAATTTGACAGTAGTCTATTAACAGTAGTACTTGATGGGAGCAGTGTACTTGATGGGAGCAGTGTTTCATTTCATAGAACTACGAGGGAATTTCGAAAAGTCACGGACTTATTGATCCGCCCTCGTTCTGAACTAGTTTTTAGTAACATACTTTAAAATACAAGTTTGATATAATTTTTATTAAAAATAAAAATTATGTATTTTTCGAACTTTAATTGTGCAATGAAAATGAAAATAATTCAAGTTCGAGGCCATGCTCTATATTTCTTAATTAGGATATTGTCCTAACAAATAATCTATAGAGGTTTTTTGTTTTCAAATTTATTATTTTCAAATTTATTATTGGTATTGTTACCTCTTTCAATACATGTTCTGATAATGGGAACCTTGAAAATTCCCGAAATAGATCTATCAGCACACTCCTGAAAGGGTCAAATAATAAATTTAAAAACAAAAAAAATCTATAGATTATTTGTTAGGACAATATCATAATAAAGAAATATAGAGAATAGCCTCGAACTTGAATAATTTTCATTTTCAATACTTTGAAATACATTTTTTTTAATGATCTCTTTGGCCTCCTCTATCTAATATATGAATTTCATCGAAATCTGGACGAATCACCCAACAGACTTCCCTTGTAAATGACTTTTAAAAAGCATTTCTATGTATTGCAACTAGTTTTCGTTATAACTGAACTCGTCTGTATAATAAGCAATTTGAAGTTTTGTTTAAAAATTCTTAGAAACCATAAAACTAAAATAACTATAAAACTAATTAAATTTCAAACCAGTTTTCTTTTTGTGTTCAGCATAGACACATTTAAGTTTTATTTTTATTTTTAATTATTTAAATTCAGATCTACGCTTTTAATTTTCAACTATTTTACATAAAATAGTAATAAAATTTGGAATTAAATACAAATTTGAATAATGTTATGCAAATTTTATGACTATGACGCAAGTTATAGTAGAACAATCGGAGGTCTTTGCACTTTTATATAAAAAAAAAAAAAAAGTTATGACATCGGAGTTAGCATAAATTTCGTTTTCAATTTAAAATCATTGTATTATAAAGAAATGTTAACCTTTCAAAGCAAAGAAAAAACTAACGATAAGGCAGCACAGACAGGTATTCCGACCCGGACAGGCAGATCTTAATGAACTTCGGATATGTTGTAAAGAATAAAAATTTAAGGAATCCGTGTTTTATTAGCTGCTGGGTCAAAAATTACCCCAAATTACTTTTTTTTTTTAGTTTATTTCGTTCTAATAGACAAATTTGGTGTAAAAAAAATATTTTTTGAAGACACATTCACTGATGTCTAAAGACATTCAAGTATTTATGTTATTTAAAAAAAAGTGTTTTGAGTGACAGTAAATCTGTAGTTTTTTAAAGAATTGTAGTTGTGTTAAGTTAAAAATAATGCATTTTAATGTCCATTTAATTTAATAGAGGGGGTGTCTGAGCTTTTTCCGATATTCGAAATCGCTTTGTGTTATGAGACTTTTCGCGAAGAGAATTTTTTCGCTATATTTCAAATAATTCAAAAATGTGGCAACTCTTTGTCCATTATATAGTCAATATGGATATACATTTTTTTCTTGATTACTTTAATTCAGTGTACAAATAAATGTTAAATTTTTAAATTAAAGACAAGTTTTCATCACAAAACAAAATTTATTTTTAGCCCCAACTCTTAACACTTAAACGTGAGATTGGGTAGCTAAAAAAATACGTGTCTCTTTTTTTTTACCTACTTAGGGTAGCCAGATATTGAATTGGCAAAAAAAAAGTACATCAAAGAAAAAAAAGCAGTACAATTACTAAAAAAAAGTACATTTGTATTTTTATTGAAAACTTCCTTAAATTCATTAAATAACATAACATAAAATAAAATAACATATACTTTAGTAAAGAATATAAAAATGAGATCGTAAATGTTAACTTAAAATTAGTCAGGTTTTGCACTGTGTTTAAACAAAGTTAATTTGAACAAGTTAATATTTATATGTTTAATACTAAATATCACTTGTTTGTTGTACATTTCGGTTTGGTTTGTTTATATAATTATTATATAATTATATTTTGTTTCTTTTTTAAATAATTCAAAAATTTTACAATTATTTATCATTCTTTTTAATTTGGTTAACAATTCCATTTTTGCCATTTTCAGTTTTTAAAAAATTAAAAAAATTGTCAGTTCACTCTCTAAATTTTGAATTAAA
Source organism: Delia radicum (assembly GCA_021234595.1). Lineage (NCBI taxonomy): Eukaryota > Metazoa > Arthropoda > Insecta > Diptera > Anthomyiidae > Delia > Delia radicum. The sequence goes on along the minus strand of CM037853.1, from coordinate 6,969,685 downwards.
AGCTTGTTTCTTTCCTTTCTCCAAAAGGTAAACATTAAACTGAATATTCCCTCAGTCAGGCACGTAGCTAGGAATTTGTTTCGGGGGGGGGCTTTTCGATTTTTTATTTTGATTATATATATTGTTTTTTTGTGCACACTAGAGTAACAGCTTTTTTTTTTTTCTTGTTTGCTAAATTTTTACCTACACGTAATGGGCAATCATGTATTAATAATAGAAATCGCTTTCTCAGGTCATTTTGCAACAAAAACCTCCCGCATAAAGTGCATTTCCTTAAAATGCATTTTTTAATTTTTTACTTATTGTGTTCATTATTTTGCGAATTTTGATGTCTATATCGCGATACAACGCTTTAATCTGTTTGATCACAATCCGCGAAACACGTCAAATTTGAAAACGTTCGTGTACTTTAAGTTGGATATGCATTGTCTAATTACTTTAAATTTTTAGTTTAATTAAATAAAAAAAGGATTATGCAGAAAACTTTTTGAAAACCACGAAAAATAAAATTGCGTTACTTTATATTTTTATGTGCTAATATACGTCTAGGGTAGCTAAAACTTGATAAATGTAAAAAAAGTAAAAAAGTTTCAACTTGTAATAACCTGATTAAAATTAATATGATGCTTTATATAATCATACGAAATTTAATATGAGTCTTAATACAGTTTTATCCGAGAAATGGGCATAATAATTATATAAGTTTGCATTAGTTTTGTTTTAGTTTGATAATATCAGATTAAATAACATCCGAATAATGACGCGATTCAACTTAATACGATTTTATACAACGGTATAAATTTATATCTGAACTGATACTGATATATACAAAAGAGCTATAGTTGTATCCGGTTTTTGATTTTAAAACGTCATGAAAATCCGAAATATCTATTAATCCTTTTAGACTTTAGCTAAATTTGTAACAAATTCCATAGCATTTGGATATTTTATTATATTCAAAAATAAAAAATAATATAATGAAAATGAAGATTTTGTGGAATTGATTAACTTACACAATTGAATAACAAACACAGAAAAAACGTTGAAACTAAATTTAGAGTTTTATATTGAAAAAATCTTAGACTAAATTAAGAACTCATAATGTTACAAATGAAAAAAAAATCTTTTTTAGGGTTAAGAACCAGAAAGAAATCAATTCAAAAGACAAAAATTGGGATAAATTTTGTGTATACAATTATACACAAAATGATGCAATTAATTGTACTATTGTATTGATTTACATCCAAAATATGATTGACAAATTTTCTAGTGTGACTCTGCATGGGGTAATATACAATTTTATCTAAAATAAAATTGTGTTTTTTAAAATATGATATAATATCAAAATATATATTATTTTGCAATGTCTAGGTATATAAATATAACGTAATTCTTAATTGGATTAGTTTTAGCGTATTCTAAATGCAATATACAATAATACGCAACTATATATGACATCATATTTAATTTTTTCTACGATATTAATTGTATATTTATATAGTTATGTCCGTTTTAACTCGGGAAATTAAAGATTTATATATATAAAAAACAAATTAAAAGGCAAATATCCTATATAAATTGCCTGGCACTTACAAGGAAGCTTTTCCTTAAAATTTCCCCTTTAAAGGTTCCCTTTAAAATTAATGAAATTCGGATAGGTGATAAAGCAGCAAAAATATGTGAAAAACGTATTTATTTTTAAAATTGGCGGTGAAATTAAACACATCTTTGTATGAAAATATGTCTAAAGTTTATGTAATTTAGACTTATTTAAAAACAGTGTTAAAATGCTCGAGAAAACACACATTTTGAAAACCATTTTGACACTATGTATTTTTCGCCTTTTTCATATATCCGACTTTTTTAAGATCGGGGGCTATACTTCATGTCTTGTATTAAAAAAATTGTAAATTTTCCAAGCAATCCTGATTGTAGTCTGAAAGAAATAATGATAAAGAAAAAATATACAATTGGAAAATTTAAAAATATACCTGACATCGCCCAGGTCTTATTTAAACTAAATTATGTATTTCCAATTCACTTTGATTTATATTTTGGACAATTTCAAATGCTTCTCAAATTTTCTTTAATCAATTTTGTAAATAAAAACCCTTTAAAATTTCTAAAAAAACACAACATCGTTATAGCACAAATACTGCTTTAGCTGCTTGATTTTAAAATGTCGCATTTCAAGGAGCGGCGATAGAAATTTGTTTACATTTAGTCTAAAAAAAAATTGAGAAAATTTGAGTCACATTGGACCACGTTAACACATTATGCATATCGATCAAAGTTTGAGGCTTAAATTTTTTTCAAAAAATTAAAAAAATATGAGATATCGAAATATATATCGTAAAAAAAATACTGAAAACTATGTTACCAGATGCGTGCGTAGCAAACCAAATTTATATAAGAAGATTGCACTGTAAGTAAAGTAACGACTTTTACGGCACAAGTAAACTTAATTTGAGTCTTAGTGGTATCTCCATTTTAAAAGATTATGTCAAAATACACAGAAAAAATCATTGTCAAAAAAAATTTCAATTAAACTGTTGTTCGATTTCGAACTTACTTTCAATTAACTGTTTAATTAAAAATGAATTTGGTATAAAAAAATTTTCAGTTTTTATAACGTATATTAACAAGATTGAAACAAATGCAAAAATTTTAAAAAGTTGCCAAAATAAAAAAAAAATCGTTTAAAGTTGAAAATTCGCGTTTCTTTAATTTTGGTGATTTTTTTTTTTATTTTTTTTCGAATTTTGGCGTTTATTTTGTTAGTTTTTTAAAATTCTGCAATTTTGAGGATTGTTTTTTAAATTTTGGCAATTTTTTTTTTAAATTTTGCGATTTTTTCAAATGATCTTGATTTTTTAAATTTTGGCAATTTTTTTTATAATTTTTGTGATTTTTTTAAATTTTGTAATTTTTCCCAATAGTAAACAATATTCAATTAAATTTTATTAGATACAAATTATTTTAGTTGTTACTACAATTGCATCAACACGACCGAATTCAGTTTAACTTTTCTGAATCAACAAATATTTGAATTAAAACTCAATTTTGGTTTTTTTCTGTGTAGACATATTTAATTTTTAGTTTGCATTTTCTCAAACAATTTTTTGATTATACTTTAAGTCAAAGACTTCGAAATCTCTTATGAAATGATTTTATTTATTGCTGTTTTGTCGAAAATCAACTCAACAATGATAGCCGCCCATTTACAGGCGATGTTTTCTAATGAAATTTTAAGATTATTACCATATAAAACTATTTCCTATTTGATCCAAGTCAAAAATAAATATTTTCATATTAAATTTATCAATAACATTGTTACTTTCTAACGAATTGCATTATGTTTTTAAATTTGTCAAATCATTTCGGGGGGGGGCTCTAGTTAATGTTAAAAAATGTTACTAAAGATACTAACCAGGGAAAAAAAAGTACAAATAAAAGTACAAAAGGCAAAAAAATGAACTTTAGCGTACTTTTTTAGGGGTTATGAAGAAAACAGTACATTGACTAAAAAAAAGTACGCGTACTGCTGAAAAAAGTACGTCTGACTACCCTAACTACACTACAACTCATCCAAAGTTCGTTAAATTTTTCATTCATTACAAAATTGAAAAAGTTTTAATATAGTTACAAATTACATATACAGTTATTAATAATGTTATATTGCAGAATATGTATTTATATAAAATTATATCTCAAATATCTAATTATATATTTCTTTATATTTACACTTCATATAGTGCAATATGTAAAATTATATAATTACATATCGATCTATATATAAATACAAATGTCACATGTAATTCCATATCTTTTTATACAATTGTATCTAATTGGATGTAAATGTGTCACATTATATCGTTAGCTACAATGCTAACTAACAAAAAAAAAAATTCAAAATTGCATTGCATCAAAACACATGCCCACAAAAATATTTAGACTCCTTCGATCAAAAATAGCGATTTTATTAACAAAATGCAAAAGCCCAACTACAGAAGCTTTTCTATGTTAAACGCAAAAATTCCTAACTAAACGCTTGTACACACAACATTGTCTACACAACTGATACATTTTGCAGTTAAGGGGATTTCCCTTTTTAGACTTTTTTTATTTATTGTATTTTATATTTAACAATCGAATTTTTTTTAAACATTTTTGACGTAAATTTCACGGAATTAGAAAAGTTACAGCCTTGTTAGCAATATACAGTGTCGCGCAAAACAAAAGCAACAAAATATAGGTATATATTTAGTTTGAAATATTTCTTCCGACCTGGGGATTAGAAAAATGATTTTGATTGAATCTTTTACACTATTGAATAGAGTATATAAAATACACATTTAAATAAATATGTGGGAAATTCAAAACAAAAATATGGAAGATGAAGATCCCAATATGAGTATGTGCAAAACAAAAGCAACAAAATGAAAAATGTTTAGCAATGTTATGAAAATTCAAATTTATAATTAGTTTTGTTAAAATAAAGGGTCCGCCAAATAACTTTTTTTGAACTCCTGAACCAATTGGACTTTGTATGGCGTCATACCATGGTCTTTATGCAAAATTCGTCTCATTGATGTCTCCGAAATGTTCAATTGTTGAGAACGACGGTGAATTGATGTTGATGGCGCTTCACGCACACTTTCTGCCACAGCAGTAATATTCTCGGGTGTACGCACTGTTTTTGGCTTTTCACGCTTTGGTTTATCGATGAGGATGCCAGTTTCTTTCACTTTTTTCACAAGATAACGAACATACGGACCATATTCGTTCAGCGGAAGGATAAAACTAATTATCTGTCAAATCAGACATGAGCTAAGTGTTACCATTCGCGAAATAAGCACTAGTTAAAAAAAAAAAACGTTAGATGGCGGACCCTTTATTAACTTTAAATTGCTATTCAACCATTTTCTATTAGTTTTTTGTGATAATAAAGTTTATGGCTATTCAGAATTTACTGGATTGTAATTTATATGACATTCAACATAGTTTTCATTTTTATCTATAAATTGCTAAGCTGGGAACATAAAATTTGTTTTATAAGGAGTCGTAATACTAAAATATTTGTTATTTTTAGTTTCATTTGTTAAAATAGATAGAAATATCTTAAATAACGGCTTTGTTGATAGCTTTTCGCCGTTGATAGCTTTTCTTCAGATTGAATATATTAATCTGTAAATAGTTTGGAAAACATTCACTTAGTGGAGTAATAAAAATGAACAAATTGAAACTTTATCTAAATCCAATTCTACTTTTTTTTAGACGTAACAATATTCGTTACACACTAAGACAAACTTTTATCAATACTCGCTTTTTTACGAACCCCTCAAAAACATACAAATTTTCAAAACTTATTGAATATTTGTATGAAACGGCAGAAAGTTTGCCATAAAATATTTGAAACTGAATGCGCGCAAGGTAAAAATGTGTTTTGTTTAAGGACAAAACACAGTTCGCATTATTAGCACTTCATAGCATAGTGGTATGTGAAAATCAAAATGTCCTTTATATTATACCAGAGCCTGCAATAAAGTTACAATGCATTGGGACGTAAAAATGATGCTGAACGGTGTATTTACAATTAAATTTTGCCCTGTTGTTAACTTCGTTGAAGAGAAAGAGTTAAACAAAATATCGTATAGATCCATATTACCGACCGTATAGTTATTATTTTTAATTATTTTGAATAACAAGGACGTTTAAAGTTTGTTGTTCTGCTCTTGAAAAAATCTGTAGTAGGTCTTATATATATTCATATAAAATCTTATAAAGTTATATCTCGAATATATAACTATATCTTTCTTTCTTTACACTTCATATAGTGCAATATGTAAAAATATCTAATAATATATTGACTTATATATGATTACATATGACACATGTAATTGCATATATTTGTATATAATTGAATTTACTGGATATAATTGTTAGGTTAGGTCGAAAAGAGTATTCGGAGAAGGGAAAAATTATTCCCTAGTCCGACTCACGTCCCTGAGGACTTACATTTAAGCCAGAATGTCGGCTTGTTGTGCGCTCTAAACAATCGGTCCTATGTCACCTTTCTACCCCAGGAACTCCGTCGCACTTACGAAACTCCTCAACTTCTTCCATCCTATGCCCCCAATGTGAATATTGGGTCACTGGATAGTATTTCGATCGGATCCCGGCAAATGCCGGGTATTCACAGAGATAGTGTTCCAAGATCTCCTCGTCCTCCCCACAGGCTCTGCACACTTCCGAGTCCGCCCTACCAATACGGTGGAGATGGGCCCTAAGTGTCGAGTGTCCCGTGAGGATTTCCATCAAAAGACTCAGTTCCTTCCTACTGAGATTCAGAATTTCCCTAGTCTTGTCCGTGTCCGGGTTGCCCCAGAGAATACTCGTAGTCCTGGCAACACCCGCATTTTCCCAGATGGTCCTATACATTGTGTCAGCCCAGTCCACCAACTCCGCCTTGAGAGCTGGAAAAGGTTTAGCGTTCCCCAAAGTAACTAATTCTAGGGAAGATCCTCCCCTAGAAAAATCATTTTCCACTACGGCACCCAAATAATCTCAATGCGTCCCTGTGCAGAGAAATCGTTAATTTCCCATTTACACCTGAGTATCGTCATTGATCCCACAGAGTCCGTAGATAAAGCCCGGATAGCCGCTTGGCTATCCGTGAAAATCACAATATTACCGGTCAAGCCCATGATATTCACCTGCTTAATGCACTCCGTAGTCGCGGTGACCTCCGCCTGTAGTATGGTATTATGGTCAGGAAGATAAAAGCATTTGCGTACATTGAAGTCAGCGTCACAGAAGCCCAGACCCATTTTCCCATCCAGTTTCGAGCCATCCGTGTAAAAGTGGATCCCCGGATGGTTCCCCAAGAAGATCCCATTTAACCATGGTTTCCTGTCGGGGATTAACGTGCTCAGAGCGTCGTGACAGACCTCTCTGAAATCCTGTCGCAGTCCCATTCTGGGACGCAATACCCTGGCAACTGGTCCAAAATAGTACGGTGCCCGGTAATATGGCCATTACTGTCCCATTCCCCGGTAGCCCTCAGCCGCATCATAGTCAATGCGGCCTCGTACTTCACCTGTACCGCAATTAGGCGAATTGCTAGAATAGTCTCGACAGTCCTAATAGATGTGGTTCTCATTGCGCCACTAATGCCCAAACAGCATAGGCGCTGTACCTTCTGCAATGTCGCAGTCCCATTCTGGGACGCAATACCCTGGCAACTGGTCCAAAATAGTACGGTGCCCGGTAATATGGCCATTACTGTCCCATTCCCCGGTAGCCCTCAGCCGCATCATAGTCAATGCGGCCTCGTACTTCACCTGTACCGCAATTAGGCGAATTGCTAGAATAGTCTCGACAGTCCTAGTAGATGTGGTTCTCATTGCGCCACTATGCCCAAACAGCATAGGCGCTGTACCTTCTGCAATAGTGCCACATACGAGACAAATCTCATCAATGTCCACCATACTATATAATTGTTAGAAACAGTTGATACATTTGGAAGATTAAAAAATTCAGATACAATTGTATCAAAATGTATCTAATTTCATCAAATTAGATCTAATTGTATCAAAACATGTCTAAATCTATCAGATTAGATATAATAGTATACAATTAGATGTTCTCATTTTTCAGATATAATCCGAAAGTTCACGAAATATTTGGGTGTGTAATGAACATTTTCACATCTGCACTGAGAAAATTAATTTCACAATGCTAATAAATTTTTGCATAAAGTAAATAAAGTAATGAAAAAAACCAGAAACTATTTATGAAATTTGATTTTTATATCTCTTTATAAAATGCATTCAGTTTAGGCAACACAAATTAAAATTTAAAATTTTGAGAAGTTCAAGGATTCAGTTGGAAATTTAATTTTATTTTTGATTTGAAGGGCAAGTTATTATTTTAAAATTAACAATTATTTTGTTAAAAATAAAGTACTCCTACATACCTAAATATATTTTAAAGTAGGGCAGTGGGTGTAGGCTTACATTACAATTGAAAACTAAACGAAAAAAAAAATACTTTTTGATAGAAAAAAACTTGTTATTATAAATTGTTCAATTAAATAAAAAGAAGATTTAGAAAAAATGAAGTAAGTTTAAAAAAATAAAACTAAATCAAGAGATAAAACAATACCCAGTGTAGAAACGGTAATGACATGCCAATACTTTTCTCACTACCAGTAATGACAACAGCTTACGCTCTGCATTACTTTAACACAAATAATATAGACTTACTAATAGCTAGTTAATATTTCCATTATTTCAATACAAATTATAATGCGTTAGGAATAATTACTTGTTTTTATCATTATTTTAAATATAAAGTAATAAATATAAAAATGTTGTGAAAATCCATTTGTAGACTCGTTACTTTTTCACTTTTAGTAAGTACATATATTACTACTTATTTTTCATTTTTTGAAAGCTGGAGAGTAATGACATTTTGTGCAAGCAAGTAATTTATGCTTTTATCTATTAAGTATAACATATCGAGATAGCTTATATGGTAGAGTGGTTGAATGACAAATTGAAGGCCCGGGTTCGAAACCCGTGTGGGCTAATTTTATTAAAAAAATTTTCAATAAAAACTATATTTTTTCAGTTTATTTGAATTTATTTTTAGATCCAATATTTTCGTCCATACTCGTATGTTAGCACATATTTTTTAGTTTTTGTAAGGTGTTAAGTAATGATATGTCATTATTTTGCCCGACATCCCCATATGAATGTAATACGATTTGTAAAGAAAATTTTAAGTACTTGCCATTACCAAATATTTACTTATATAACCACTTGTACGCTAATGCTTTTCTACACTGGGTAAATTAGAGTTAATATAAAACAACACCTATAGAAAATATGTACCTACATAAAATATAGTATTTTATATGAAAAAAACTCAGACACACAAAAATTTCATAAAAAAGTCAAATTTTAAATTTGAAGGTCATAATATCAAGAAATATTAACAGCAGCATCAGATCACATCACACGCTGTTCCATGTAGTATGAATACTGAATGCTCGCTACCAACTGGTCATTTATTGATTCGATACTACTACGCTCTTTTGAATATTTTAGTCGTTAATTAATTTAAGATGAAACAAAATAAGAACAAAACAAAACAAGATTTTACGTTAGTTATTTTCTAAATTTTGTAGACTTACTATACTCATAAGGGGTATAACTCTTGAACAGTTTTAGAAACTATGAAATCGGCCATAGCCCTAGTCTGGGCCATGAAAAACTATGAAGAAAATGTTATTATCTTTTCGGAGTCCTTTAAAAAAGATTCAGCACCGATCTGGTTGAAGATAGAATACAAATTCTGTTTTTATACGAGGGCGGATCAATAAATCCGTGACTTTTCGAACTTCCCTCGTTATATGAAATGCAACATTGCTCCCATCAAGTACCACCTGTTAGTAGACTACTGTCTAGTTTTGAGCAAGTTCTAAACAATTTGTTTCTCCGGGTGAATTTGCTCCGAAGAAGGCCAAGGTAAGTTTGTCGGCCAATAAGGTGATGGCAACAGTTTTTTGGGATGCACGCGGGATAGTCATCATCCTTCAAAAGGAAAAAACAATAAACGGAGAATATTATATAAACTTATTGGACCGATTTAATGAGGATTTAATAAAAATCGATCCCATATGGCCAAGAAAAAAATTCTTTTTATCAAGATAATGCAAGGGTAGCTCATCCGCCATACTCTCCGGATTTAGGCCACAGTGACTATTTTCTATTTCCAAACCTAAAGAAAGAGATTTAGCTCAAACGATAAAATTATTAATAAAACAAATGCCTATTTTATGGACCTTGAAAAATTCTATTTTTTGGAAGGGATACAAAAATTGGAAAAACGTTGGACTAAGTGTATTGAGCGAAAAGGAGATTATGTTGAAAAATAATTTTTTTTTTGCAAAAAAAACTGTATTTCATTGAAAAAGTCACGGACTTATTGATCCGCCTTCGTAGTATGTTCTTCATCATGTAAAATATCATTTGTAATAAATATTGGTTGGCTAAACACAAATATGGTAAAGGTTATTAATCTAAATATTATTATTTTTTAAAAAAATTCTGTATTTTTTCCATTAAATGTCCATTGTTTTGCATTTCTTGCAATTTTAGATCTTATAAATCTCAAAAGCTTTTTATAGTTTTAACATCTAGAATAATTTATTTTTCTTTTGAATATAACCTCCACTTGAAAATTGCTTGGGTGAGAAATCATAATAATCAAAATATTTTTTTTACATTTAAAAAAAAAAAAAATAATTATGCGAAGTTCATGAAATTTGTTGACACTTTCTGAGGCATAATTAATTTAACTCGTCCTAACAAAACTTTCCAAATTTATACAACCATGCTTCATTAACAAACTTTCAAATTTTGTTTTGCATTAAAGCGCCCTCTAGTGGAAATATTGCCGCACAAAGTTGAAACTTTGACAACATATAAATCCAAGACGAAGTTATTTTAAAAATTTAAATTTTGTAGAATTTTGTGAACAAGTCTTTATTCAAAAATATAGGAAAATTTATTTCTTTAAGTTAAACGATTTTTTTAAATTTTTTCGAAAATTTTTTTGGTTTTTGACCATTTTTTAAAATTGGCATATGGCAACCCTTAAATATTTATAAGCTTAGTAGTATTTTCATGGAAACCATCCATTACTTATGTTTTGAGTGAAAATAGAATAAATTTTGGAATATTTTAGACTTTGCGTATTTGAATAGGTCATCGTTCAATCGGTCAAATTTTCAAAAATTATATACAATTGATGAACTAATTTCTGGCAGAGAAAAACTTTTTCAAATTTTTCATTAACATAACAATCATAAATATAAAAGATTAGACTTTTTTTTATATTTTAAAATAATTTTTTTTAAGGAAGTTCCATTAAAAATTGATATTTTTAAATAATTATTTGGCAACAATTTCTCACAATTTTTTTATTCTCGATTGATGTTGAATAATTCAAAGGTTTTTGAATCACTTAATTATAGTTTTCCAGTAAAAAAAATACAGCCGTTTTAAAGAACTGCGTCGAAAAAAGAACAATGTGTCAAAAATTAGTTAAAAATATTTTTGATAAGGAAAGATTTAAAAAGTGACGTTGCGAGGGTCAACAACATATGTTTTTCTTAAGGGTGGGATGAAGGACAATGAAGACTATTACTATAAAAATACATTTTTGAGATTTTCTAAGAAACTGAATATCTGAAATATATGATATATTTTGGAATTTTCCAAAATTACTAAAAGCAAACTATTTATAGTACTCGTATATGATGTTAAGGCAGAATTTCGGGTTATACCCCTATACGCATATACATTAAGACTTAATTTATTGATTAGGCAAATCCAGCATTATCTTTTTAGTATATTACAATATTATCTCATACAATAGAGATGATTGTATTGCAATAGTAGGCACATTAACTGCTCTACTACAAATCAACACCCAAATATGTACGATTTTATGGTTGTTGTTTTAAAAAAGTGTGTTCATGATATTGTATTTACAAATAAAGTAGTATATTTTTGAGTATTACAGTTAAAAGGTTTTTATTCAATAGGCGTATGAAATTTCTAATAAATTACATTAAATTTTTCGTAAAATTTTATGAAAAACTGCATAAATTTAATGAAAAGTTTTAATGAACGAATTCCAGTGACACTCCACAGATCTAATGCAAAATTTCATTGATAGTATGCAGATAATTTTCTCAGTGTAAAAATATAGTTACTTCTAACAAACCGAGTTTATTTTTTGCTACACTCATAGCAAAAAGTTAGTAGAAAAGTCATTAGTAATCCAACTTAGCAAGTTTTAAACTAATTTTTAGTTCAAATTGAGCTTTTAGTTAAAAATTTAGTTATTTTGACTTGATGAAATACTGAATTTTCAGCTAATTTGTTTTGCTGAATTTACTAAAGTCTAAAAATATTTTTTTTTATAATCAACACCAGCGGAGGTCGTTTGTTTTAATGCGATGTTTGCGTTTCAGGATTTGTGTATTTTTTTATATTGTGTCAGTATAAAATACACAAGCGAAGTGAACGCGTCGTATTAGGAAAACTGTTGAAACGTTAATGTTTGTTATAAACTAATAAAAAATAAAACTATAAAAAATATTCAAGAGTTTCTTAAAAAAAGGAAAGAGAAAAGGCAAGCATTTTTTCCTGAATTGAAGGACTATAATAAATAATAAATTTTATTTATCTTATAAATACAGAGCTGTAGTAAAAAATTTTCTCGAATAGATGGCGCTTAGTTTCCATGCAAACAACTAACAATTTAACTAAAAAACTTTAACAACAACTAAATTTAGCAAACAACTAAAAATTCAACTGAAATTTAGTAGATTTTACAGTTTTTTCGCGGTTTGTATTTTACTAATATTTAGCAAAAAGAAGCTGCTATTTTTACTACTTTTTCCTGCAACGTTATTTTAACAAATTTTTAGTAACTTTTTCTGCTATTTTTACAGACTTATTTGTATGAGTGTAGAATGCCTCTTCAAAATTATATACTTTTAAGATTTTTTAAATTATTAAATAAATTAAAATATAGTGAATTGAAATTCTAATAAGGACATGTCTTATATTCTCCATGCAAAAATTTCAAAAATTTCAATTTGCTAGACAGGAAACGATGGGCAAAAAAGGGAAAAAGTCTTCCCTTAAGAGGCCTACTCAAACCCCTAATTTGATGTTCAAAGGCATATTTTTACAGTTTTACATACAATTTTTTATATAACACTCACAGAAATAAACCTGCAAAAATAACAAAAAAAGCTACTTAATGATTTTCAGGTCCTCTAGAAAACCAAAACAACTCTGATAGAATCCGTCTAAACTGCACTGTTTCGAAGAAAAGCAACTTACCCTAGAAAATTAATCTTGTATTTTGCACGTAAAAGTTAATCTAGCTCTAAAAGACCTAGATGATAATTAAACTACTTTTTTACAAAAAATAACAAAATTTTGCCTGTAAAAATGCACCTAACTTATAATTTTATATTAAAAAATTAACTCATATATTAGTAATTTCATTGCTTTGTTTCACAAAACAAAAAGTCATTACCTTGCAATATAGTTTTTTATAAGGAGCAAAATAATAAGGCAAACAATAGGGTTTTCTTTGTTATGTTAAAGATAAAATCGATAAAACATTAAAATGGAGCCATCAAATTATTTTTCAAAAGAATAAAAAATAAAAGTTTGACTTATTTTGCACAAGAGCCAGAAACCTCAACTTTAAACATAAAAAGACTAAAAAAAAGTACCATATTTCTTATGTGAACAAAGTTACACAAAAGCTAATCAAGGTCTTTTCGAACTATAGCATTTTTTAAGCAAAAAAAATATAATATATCCTTGTGCTAATATAGAAAGATTTAACATTTTTTATGTAATAAATTATGAATTTTCATATTCCGAAATAAAAATTAAGCTATCTCTAAAGGCTTAGCAGAAAAGTTGAAAAATAAAAAAAAAAAACATACACTTATAATAATCCATGCGTAAAAATACAAATAAATGTCAAAATAACCAAAAATTTTGTAAAATAAACGAAAATTTGTTCATTTTACGAAAGATTTTGTTGTTTTGACATTTTTTTCGTATTTTTAGCATGGATTATTATGAGTGTATAGGTCTAAAAGAGCTGGATTAACTTTCTAGGGTTAAAGTTGAACGATAGGTTTAATACTAAAAAACAGAAACAAAATTTTTAACATTGTAAAAGTAAAACTTAATTCAATTTGCGCTGAAAATTATAGTAGAATCGGCTGAGTAGTTATTGAGATACTTGGCTTCTAAAAATTTGGGATTTGAACGAATACAAAACTTAAATCTTCCTTCATTTTGTTAAAAAAAAAATATATAAAAAAATAAGTCTAAATTACAAAAGAATCGTAACAAATTTAAAAATCAAATTAAGTTTTTAGTGAAAAATTATTAAAGTAAAATTACCTTACTAAATTTTTTTCTGAGTGTACTGAGGAAAAAGTATTAATAAATATTATTAAGTGATCGAATTTTAACTCACACGCACATTATTACACAAAATGATCACGAGTCAGATTCATTTTAAAGTTGTTTTATATATTCTTTTAATATATATTGTTTACAAGGCTGTAACTTTTTTATTTCTTTGAATTTTTACAATATATAGAAAAAGTTCAATTGTAAAATGCAAAAAACAACAAGTACATATGGGTAAACCCATAAACTGCAAAAAGGTATCTGTTGTGAAGCCCAATATTGTGTTTACAAGTAGGGGCTTTTTGTGTTTAACATATAAACGATCCTGCAGTTAGGGCTGCAAAGATTTTTTGAAGTTTTTAAATTTTGCTTAACGATAACATTTTTAAATAAGGATCTTTGGCCCTAAAATTTTTGCACTGCTACGAGTTGAAGTGTTGTTAATACAAACATGTAGCCCGCTTCTCTAAAATATAAAAATTTGCTAAAGTTATTAAAAAACAATATTAGTTCCAAAGTATTTAAAAAATTTTGACATAAGCCCATATTTCTACACTCATACAAAAAAAATTTCAATATTTAGCTAAAACTTAGGTCGCCTAAGTTTAGCAGACTATGATTCTCAACTTCATTGAAAATTCTTCTGGTACAAATTCAGGTACTATATATACTATGTTTATACTACTACTATACTTTTGTCGTAGCTGAATTTTCAACTATATTTACGGACTTTTTTACTTAAAAGGTACAGAGGAACGATTTTTGGTCCATTTTGCTCTACCTCGCTTATTTTCCGAGATATATAATATTTCATGGTTATATAAAAAAAATATGAGACTGATAGCGGAGACACAAACAAAAAAGTTTTTGTAAACAAATGTGGTTCAAATTAACCGACAAATTTTTAAATTTGAGAATCACGAATTACTAAATATTAGGTTAAAAAACTAGTTCAAATACTGATGAAATTGGTTCTAGTGGTGAAATAATATAGCTAAAAACACTCTAATAATGCATGTAAATTTACTGCTATAAATTGAGTAAAGTTTTGTGTAATATTACAAAAAATTAGTAAATATACACACAAAATGCTTAAATAACTAATTTACACATTAATCAAAGTAATCTGCATGGTGGGCAACATGTTTTTAAATGTATAAAAAAGTTTACTTACACACACATATGGCAGTAATCTGCATGTTGGGAAACATGTTTTTAAATGTATAAACATTTTTACCTACAAACAGTAGTAACTGTCAAAAATAATTGAAAAATAAGCAAAATCACAAAAAAACGTTAAATGTACCAACAAATTAAAAGAATAGCTAAATAGCGACAAATCCTTGAAACAGAAATCTTGAGCAGGTGAAGCACACTTTTCATCTGCATGTGTATGCTTTTCCTTCTTTACATTGTGTAATATTTTGTTTATATCTATAGATAAATTAATAATAATAATAATTGTTTTTTGCATTTATAGTAATTAAATGTGCTAAAGTCCCAAAACTTATTTAACATTTATTTTTTATAAATTGCAGAAACCGAAAATTTTCGTTTTTGCATATGAAAATGTGTATGTGAATATGCAAAAAATAAAAAATGTATTACGCCATATATGAGTAAATTTACATGCGTTATGTGTAATGAACCATGTTGATATTTTGTGTGTACCAATTTATACACATAGAGTAAATTTACCCAACTTATAGTTGGAGTAAAGCTTCCTGCTATAAGTTGGGTAAAATTCAACAGACTTTAATAAGAGTGTAAATAACTGATTTGAAAGTTAGCAACAGAAAAAATTAGTTCAACTGAATTAGAACCCGATTAATAGATTTTTATACTAACTTTTTTATGAATGTTGCTAAAAACGTAAAACAATATATAGTTTTAAAAACCGATTCAATACCGGTACGATTCCAGTAATTAGGGAAACGGTTGCATTTTTGAAATCAAGGAATTCGGTATTTTGGTATTGGTTATCAATTTAAAAGATTGTTTAATCGTATAACGCTGCTAAAAAGGTATCGCTGACTAACTTTGGTTTTAACTATTATAAAAGCCCAGAGTTTCGTGTAAGTTAGCAACAGAAAATTTTGCCAAAATTGAAAACGGATTTTAATATTCGACGTCTATAGGAATGCGTTTTAAGAAATTATAATACCAATAAAGTAAAAATCATATTTGATAAAAGAATACATACAACAATTTTATGGACAGTCTTTAATATAAAATATTCTACCAGCATTAAACAAGAATGTAAGTGAGAAACAACTTTTTTTTTTTTTGACATTATACAAGTGTTACCACTACTAAGTTGTATGTACTAGTGGTTAGTAAGCTGTAGTACTGGTTAGTGAAGGAAGAAGACCTTAGGGTACAATATTAAACAGATAAAACAAGAGTGATCAACATCTACAGAGCTAAAGATGATACAAATTAACATATTTTAAAATGTTTAATACATGTTTTATTACTTTTTAGTTCGTCAGATTTTCGGAACATTTGTTAGTGGTTTTTGGCACGCATCTTCTTTTGTTACTTCTGGTTTAAGTCGATATTATTGTTGTTGTTTTCTTCAGTTACCGTTCGTTTCGTTCGCTTTGGTTTACTTCTGTGAATTCTTTACATTTTAATCTAGGTAATCATTTGTAGCCGAATCTTATGCAAATTGTTTCATTTTGGTTTTGCTATAAAATGTAACAAGAGACCATCGAAGGTATCATTCAATCTTAGTAACTCTTCAAGTGACCACGCACTAGAACAACCTAAAAAAAATCAACATGAAATTCATCATTGTTTTTGCTGCTCTCTTCGCCGTTGCTTTGGCTGCTCCCGCTGATGTTTCGATCGTAAGATCCGACTCTGATGTAGGACCTGAATCCTTCAATTATGCGTAAGTACTTAAATAAATGATAAAGAATAATTGGAACACAAAAAATTATTTTGTAATATTTTTGTTTACTTACAGTTGGGAAACCAGCGATGGTAGCTCAGCCCAGGCTGCCGGTCAATTGAAGAATATTGGTAGTGAACAAGAAGCTATCTCTGTCCAAGGTTCTTACCAATTCGTTGGTGATGATGGTGTCACTTACACCGTTACCTATATTGCTGATGAAAACGGTTTCCAACCCCAAGGTGCTCATTTGCCCGTTGCCCCTTCTGCTTAAGTTGTTTTAACTGTTATTCCTGTTTTGTTTTTTAATAATACTCAACTAACTTAATTTCCTCAACATATTCCTCCTGTTAAAGAAAATCAAAATATCCCAATATCGCAATTTTCAATGTCCCTTACAAATCCTTCCTTATCCTAGTCCCGTTTGTTAAATATTATCCATCATCCATTAACGTTATTTGTTAGTGGTGGTTTACAAACACAAAAAAAAGTTGTTATAAACATAGGCTAAGTGAATTGAATGAAAATATAAAAAAAATCTTTTTACAAAAAAAAAAAAAAATCTTTTCTTTTTATTGTGTAATTAATTAACAACCCATCGAAGATTTCTACTCAAATAAGACTCATAAAAGAGTCACGAGACCTTCTGAAATCATAAGAATAAGAGCGTGTTTTTCTTCACATGTTATAAAAATACACATTTTTGATTATTTTTTGACACCTTGAGAAATTATTTCGAACAGCATATAATTTTAGAGTTTGTCTTTTTAAATTTCCTTTTTAAAAAATGTCCTTCTGTTTTCGGATTAATTTTTAAATCTTAAAAGAATGTTCAAAAGCGAGTCAGAAATAATCCAGTAGCAAAAAATACTAGAACAGTATTAGTTTTATACTAGTTTATTTGAACCATGCAACTACTACTAGTTCTACCGCCTCTTCATGCAAACAATTGAACAGTTCATGCGAATAAAGACGAATAGACCATTTGTAGAATTTTACAGGGGACAATAAAAACGCAGGAAACGGTTAAAAAATAATATTTTTGTCAACTTTTTGGTATTAGCTTAAAGATTTAAGTCCCATCTACCTATATACAAAATTTTAGTAAGGTATTCGAAAGAGAACTTGCCAAACATTGGACTTCAATTTTTGCTTAAATGGAAAAAGGGCGAATATCCAAAAAAATGTATTGAAATTTGAATAAAAATGTGTTATTTTGCAGCAGATTTTGACTACATTTTCATGAGACTTGCAAAACTTGACGAACTATGGTTGGTATTTGTTTGTAACACTTTAAGGACTTCAAGGATACACTTTTTAAGGATTGCAAGGACATGCAAAAAAAATAAATTTTTATATAATATTTTGTTAAGGATGGATATTCGCCCTTTTTGCTTTCCACACTTTAAAGTCTTATAACTTAAGAGCGGTAAAATTGTTTGCCAATATAATAAGTGTGGTTTGTTCCTCGTAATGTTCTTTTAACACACCCAATTTAAACAAAAATATAAAAATATACGAATTATTGCACTTTCAAAGTCATTTTTTTAGCTTTAAAAGTCAAAATTTCCCCAAAATTTCTGCATAGGATTGTAGGGCTCTGCTAATAAAATGCATTTATGCAAAAAAACGTGTTTGCGAAAAAGTGGTCTATTCGTCCTTATTCGCATGAACTGTAGAATTTGAGATTGTGATGTCATAGGGAGGTCAACTAGTTCCAAACCCCAACTTTGGAACTAGTTGCGAACTAGTTTGAAAACTACCATTTAAGAATGAAAAATAGGTAGAAAAACTGGTACTAATGTGACACTCGTGGAACCAGTTCAGAACTAACTCTTTGGCACCATTACTGTACCAGTTGGTTTAGAAATTAATTATAAAAACCACATGTTTTCCTTGATGAAAGGAAGGTTGGACCAATAGTTTCACCTTACTGAGATAAATATTTTCATATAATAAATAGTATTTAAAAGTATTATGTGTTTGTGATTCAGAATAAAAAGTGCATCCGTTTACTTGCCAACTCAGAATATACTAATAAAAACAAATGTTAACAAAATTTAGAAACTCAAAACTCTTATTTAAATGGGGCTTTTTTAAACACTCATAAAATTTTTTCTAAATATTCATAACTAGTATATAACTGATTCAAAATTATTGTTTTTCAAAGCAAAATTGGAGTTGTCTTTCGTTGTCTGTCTACCTGAACGTATATTTGTTTCTAATTTTAATTTGCCAATTTGACCACACTACATTAATAAACATTATAAACATTTATTTTACTAATAGACTTTTAAATTTAAATACTTTATTTTGTATTTAATTTAATTAATAGGCTACTACTTTCACAGGCCGGTGACAACATAAAATGTAAGTTTCAATTTTGTTTTATGTATGAAAACAGATACAAAACTCTTCCATGGTTGATTTTTTATATGTCTTATAAGAGTTTTACTTTTTAGTCTCATTTTCCTCTTTTCTACTACATCTTGACATGCCGCGATATAAACTTTATTCTGCGTATATTTTAAATCTGGTTGTTGTCCACACTATTAATGTGCTTATCAGCACAATTTTTTTAGCAAGATAAATTAGCAAAACATTAGTAAAATATTAATAAAAAATAGTTGCAAGCAGTTAAGTTCTGAATAAGTATTAGCTACAAAAATATAATTTTAGCAAAAAACGTCTTGTATATTTAATTTACAAGACGTTTTACTAACTTTTCTACTACCTTATTCTTTTGAGTGTAGCAGTTTTTAAAAACTTTTAGCTTTAATTTAAATTTAAGTAGTTTTTAAAAACTAATCGTTTTTGGTTAAAAATTGTGTGCAAAATGGCACGAAAGAAATAGCAAAAATTGCATGAAAAATTGCAAAAATAGCGGGCCAAGTTCCAAATATTTCAAAAAATACTATTCGAATAAAGTTTTTTTTGATATATTTTAGCAAAAAAAAATATAACGAAGGGGTTTATTTACTGTTAAATTACTAAATATTATCGTAGTAAATTTGTATAATTTTTAAAATTTAAAAGTTTCGTTGCTGTAAAACAAAATACCTACTAAAATTTTGATTCTCCGAACAGTAAAAAGAATATATTTAATTTTTTCTAAAAATTATGTACAAGCAGTGGGTGTCGATTATATTTTGACAAACAGTGTAAAAATGGCTTTTTATGATACCTAAAAATTGCAATTTATAAAAATTATTCGAAACATGGCAAAAGTAGCATTTAATGGAAAATGCCAGAAAAACTTGCCCTACCCATAAGTAAAAATTTGTTATTTAAACTACTTTCAAACTTATTTAAAACTTTAATTTTTAGATCGACGGTTATTTTAAAATTGTCAAATTTGTAGTAAAAATTTATTTATATTAAATTTTACTTAGAAATGAAATAATTATAGCATGTCAATTTGGTGTTACCAACGAATAGTCAGGAATGCCAATAGTTGCGAAGTAATGCAAGGGTAAGAAGCTTAACTTATTACCAGGTAACATGTTCCGTAATACCAACCCATTACCAAGGTTTTGCTGGGAAGCTTAGCCGATTATGGGTGGCCATAACAACTTTGTTGTCAACCGTCAGTACAATAATATTTACTTAAATTTAAAAGAGAATAACAACATTTTGTTCAGCATAAATGACTTAAATTCACACTAAATCTTAATAGTTGTAATAAATTTTAAAATTTGTTAATATTTTATTTAGTTAATGCTAAAACTTTAATGAAATTTCAATTTAAATATCAATATCACTTTGACATTACGGTTTTAAGGGCTTAATTCAATTAGTGTAGTAAACGTTTATGTCGTTCATGCCGACGTTTCTTTAAGCGACATTCCTTGTTAATAAGCCCATGACTGCTATTACGTCGACTTGTTTTCATAACTTTTTCAAGGGTTTTTTATTTGAAAATAAAAAAATAAATTATTGTTTTGTTTGTATTTTTCAATATTTCACATAAAAACTCTTAAAACGAACATGAAAAAGACAACACCATATTCCCATTAGTCAAAATTTGTTATTTAGCTAACAAATTTTATATAAAGACAACTTTTATAGTACCTGTGCATTAATGAGTTAAGAACCAGGTTTTGCTTAGCAACTGAATTCGTTAATAATATAAAAGTCATATCAATTACTTTCAATAAGTTTTTTGTTGTTATTTTAGATATTAATTTTATTGATAAAATTCAACAAAAATTTTGAAAGTTAAAGGCCCTTAAGCTTTACCCACAATTGACTTTCCGTCTGTTAAGGTTGTTCCAAATTTTGGTTTATTTTTCTTAAAGTTAAATAAATGTAAGAAAAGCGCAGGTTTGATTCTTACATCCGAAGGTTGTTGAAAAATGTATCATACAGAGACATTCTGACAATTATAAGACACAAATAATAATACAATTTAAAAATGGAAAATCACTGATGATGCCTGTCCATAAAAAGGCAGAAACTAGTCTAGTGTTTATAATTTTTAGAGAAAAACGTTTATTTTTCTTCTTAACCACAACTTTTCTAAATGCTTATATTTGACTGAAATAAATTTTAAAATTTTCGTTAGATTTGCGAATCATTTTTATTAATTATGTTAATTATTAAATGTTTTATTTAACATTCGTTATTTTTTAATTTCCTTTTGATGGTGCAACTCATTTTAATTTCATTAAATTGGTACAATGAATTTCGATTAAAAATTAACCAAATTAATAGAGATGGAACTTTACAAAAATTGACTTAAGCTATTTTTTTTTTTTTTATTTTATTAATTAATAATCATATAATTACAAATTATATACTATTACCCTAACCGAGCACTAGCTACTATGGCCTTCGGCGCGTTGTAGCGAAAACAGACCAGTGCCTCTGGTGGGAATCGAACCCACGACCCCCGCACTGATAAGCCAGCACGCTACCAACTAGCCTACCGGGGCGCACTGACTTAAGCTAAATATGGGTGTTTCAATGCATTTTCATACAACCGCTCATTCCCTGAATTAAACTTAGATAAATATATTTGGGACTTTATTTAGAGAGAAAAAGTCTATTTTTAATTACAAAAGTCAACAATTTTTTTTTAATTATCCTACCATACAAAATATTGAAAATATATCCTAAAAGTTTGTTACAAATTTAGAAAAAAAAACGTTTGAATACATGTGTTGAACTCTATGGTACCAAAAAAAACAAAAAGAAAATCTAATACATTTTTATATTAATTTCAATTAATGTTTTTTTTTTTTGTTTGCATTACTGTAAGTAACGAGTTTCCTTCTTAAGTCTTTTGTTTTTATCTATATACTCTACTAGTAGGGTATGACAATTGTTTTTTTAATATATAAATTATGCCGAATTTGTTTTAAAATATGCGGTCATGCACTGGAAACTCAAATAATTTTTTGTGTAATTCTTCACTTAGATACATTCTGCTGTAAATATTTGTAGTTGTTTGAGTAGTAATGAAGTATCTTTATTTTGAATTAAAAAAGCAGTAATTTGTAGAAGAAATCTTAGTTTTGACTACATTTGAAGTACATTTAAAAGACAACCCGCATCAAATTACTGTACTATGAATTCATATTAATTTATCAGTTTTTTTTTTTTTTTGTTTAATTAAAAAACATAAAACCATACATGGGATTCTAGCATTAAGGCATGATTTTTTTCATATAAATGCCAATGATTTGGAATTAGCATTTATATGGCAAAATGGTTTTTTCCCATGTATGACTAAAACAAATAAAGTGCGTTCTGATGAGATCTTTAGCCAGATCGAAATACTAGTATCAACCTAGCTAATAAGTTTGATTTGCTTTATTTTTGTAAAGAAACGGAGGTTTAAAGCTCGTTATAAATTGAAAATAACATGAAAATAATCTTGATGTATATAAAAACAAAAAAAACTAATAAAACTATAAAAAATATTACTTGAGCCAGAGTAAAAACTAAATTTTTTTTATAAAAATAGAACATTTTTGGTCTTCAAAGTTAAGTAACGTCATAATGCTTGCTAGAAAAAGACCCTAACCACGTGCTTGATTACTAAGAAGACAAGAATGGAGCAAAATTGATGACTAATAGGTTTTATGTTAAAGTTCTGCATATTATGAAGGCTCTAGCTTTTCTAAAACTTCGGGTTCTGATGAGATATTTAGCCAGATCGAAATACTAGTATCAACCTAGCTAATATGTTTGATTTGCTTTATTTTTGTAAATATGCGGAGGTTTAAAGCTCGTTATAAATTGAAAATGACATAAAAATAATCTCGATGTGTATAAAAAAAAAAAAAAACTAATAAAACTGTAAAAAAATTTTAAGTTTTTACCACATTTGTGGTTAATTTTTGTTACATTTGTGGTTCATTTTATCAACAGTAAAAAGCTAATTATAATGTTAGTTGAATTTAATGATATGTAAGTCGTTCTTTTATCATGTGAAATTTCATTCGTTTTTAACTACATTTACATTTACAGTCTTTAAATACATACAATTCTAAGGGTTTTGAATACACTACTATTTATTAACCGATTTTACTTTTACTTTTTTTACTTTTAATGTCCGATAATTTTGGATATGAGGGAGATATAATAACGTAATAAAAAGCATGTGAAAATTTCAGTTCTTTACTATAAAAATAATTTAAAATAAATTAAAAGTATTGTTCCAAGATTGTCATATAATTAATTAAAAAATATAATTTGAAAAATTATTAATTTATAGAAACAAGACATGTGTTATAAAAGTTATATGATGATTTAGTTAAGGACGGATGGAATATTTTTTTAATGTGAAGAATTTGTTGTGCAGTATTTACTTTTTATGTAAACTTTAAATATCGGATCAAAAAATTTCCGATCTTGTTAAAACTTTAATATTTAGGAAATTACTTTATTTTCTTTTTTAATGTAAAATATTAGCTATTTCCCAAAAATAGGCAACCAAATTTTGGAAATTGATTAGCCAGGTTGCCATATTACTATTAAAAAATTGACTAAAAACAACAATGTTTTTCAGTAATTCTCCAAAATCGTTAAAATCCGATAGATTTAATTGTGTATTACGCTTTGCTAGATAATTGTGTTACTAACAAATATAAATTAATATTAAAAAAATTCTTAATCCATTAAGTACATAACAAGCATCAAAGTTTGAATTTAAATTGCGGATACCACCGCTAGGTGGCGCAATAATAGCATACAAACTTCAGGAAAAGCTTATTGAGATACCATTACATCTTTCCACCAAATTTTCTCAAAAAATTCCCACAGGATCGTTGAGGTATAAAATGGGTTAAAAACATGGTTGGCAAGCACTAATCCTAAAATACAGATTTCGATTCAATTCTGCTTCAATTAACTATTTTAAACCCTAAAAGAACAGTAACAAAATAACTTAAAATATCTATAACCCTAAAATACCCTAACGGAATAATTTAAAATACGGAATAATCTTAAAATATTGTAACGAGATGCATAACTTCAAAATGTTTAAAAAAAAAAGTTCATAAGGGTTAATCATAAATAAATTAAAAAACACATACCGTTCCTTCCATGAAAAATAGAATATTTGGCGTTTATCATCCGACTTTTTTCATATTGTGAACAGGGAGAATATGGAGCAATACAGACATTCCCGTTTTTAGAGCATTAAAGTTTTAAAACTCGCTATTTTATTCACGTTTTTTAATTTTCAAGAACTTAAACAAAAAATTTAAAACTAGTGAACTTTAATGACCTACAGCTTCTGAATTGGCTACTTCAAAAATTAAAAAAGCTTCTGAAAGCTGCGATTGTCTACTTTTACGATCTGCAAACCAAAAATAATCTATTCTTTTCAAAAATGCATTTTTACTATTGTTGCAATTTTGGGATGCATTTCGCACTTTTTAATTTAGGTGTTCAAGATATTACTGTTATAAGTAAAATATTCTTAAAAATTTCGTAAAATAATGTTAACCCTAAAAGAAACTAACGAATTAATGTAAAATATCATTAGTTAAATAAAATAGGCTAACGAAATAACTTAAAGTAACGTTAACTTTAAAATAAAATACGATAACGAAATATTCACAAAATGCCGTTATCCGTCCATTAACCGAATGAAACGGTTGCCAATGCTGGTTAAGAACTAGTTATTTAAAATTATTTAAAATTAACAGAGTCTTTGATTTAAATGTTTTTACAAGTAATAAATTCAAGCATATTTTAAGGCAGTTTTATGGAAATGAGTCTCCCTGTTTGAAAAGTCTCCGCTTCTCATATTTTTTTTTATAGTTACATATTACCAGTGAGTTTCTATGCTTCTCAGTCTCTTTCAATCTGCCCTCTTTTTATTTGTTCGTAAACTCGCAACTAGCAAATTAAAACATGTTGCAGAAATTTAAAAGTTTTAATTAATTTTTAACATGTTTTTGAGTAATAATTTAATAAAATGTTTATTTAATTAAAATTTTGACGATAAAAATAAGCAAGATACATTTATAGTAATTAAATGTGCTAAAGTCCCAAAACTTATTTAATAAATTGTGAAAAAAAATCTGCTGTAGGCGTGTCCCTATCCGGATTTCATTCCTGCCCAAGGAAATCTTCAGGGGACGTTGTTATTAGAATTTCTAGAAATATTTGTTATGTTAAATCACAAACTCAATGAGAATTTCTTGTCCTCGTTTAGGAGCGAGATTCAAAATTTAAAATATCAAAGAAAAAACAAAAACAACAACAACAACAAAATATTATCACAATTGGCTTTGTCATCTTCCAAATACTACTTTGTTTTTTTGACAGACCTAGCAATGTAGTGACGTTTATTCAAGTAAATCAACAATAGAAAATCATATGTTTTCTATTAGTGTCAGTTACATTTAAATACATTCAATTTCAAAAGAAAATAAAAAAAAAAAAAAATAATAATGGGTGTTTTAAGCAACAATTTTGTATCAACATGTTGCAATTATTAGTGTAAAAAAATGTTTTCATTACCTCGAGTTCAGTTGGTAAGCATAAAAAACGCTATGTACGGTATCTTCTCTATTTGTATATACTCTTTGTTATTATACAACTAGTATATTTAAGTCATACTTGGGGTTTATTCATTAGCATTGAAATTATTGACAAACAAAATTGTATTACCACTTAATTATAACGAAATTGTTTGCCATTAGCAATTGTCCTACTAATGCTAAAAAAATCACACTAATGCCAAAAAAAAAATTACAATTGAACAAAATAAAAAAAGGAAATGTAAATTGCTTAGCATAGGAAAGGAAATGAGATCGAATTGTAACACTGAATACGGGAAACGAAATAGAACTTTCTATTACCCAAGTATTAATATCGTTACATTTTAGACCACACTGATAGAAATTTGTGCGTAGTATTAATGAATTCCTTCATGAATCTAATGAATTTTTTCATAAAAAAGTCCCCAAAGAAACGTTTCATTGAGTCTATGAAAGGTGTTTCATTAAATCAATTTTAATGAATGGTTTCATTGACCCAATGAAAATTTCATAAAGTATATGAAATTTTATTCATTAATACTAGCCTAATCGCTATGAAAGTTTCATGTGTTTAATGAATAAGATTCATAAGTTGTATGAAATATTTTCATTGATATTTAATAATTTGCACTTTTTATGATTATTTTAGCATAGCATTAATTTGGTGGTTATTGAGAAATTATCATTCGTTGATATTATTTATAAGTTCTGGTCTGGTCCAATTTTAATTTATTTCTGCTTTTATTGTTTTATTGTTACAAAATGGTTCAAATCTTTCCTCACATTTTTTTTTCTTATTAGAAGTCCAAATTTTTATTGAAAAAAAATTTTAAATTTTTCATTGATTTAATGAATTTTTTTTATGAAGTTATGAAAAAATCATAAAAAATGTTAATGAAAAAAATAGCAATATTAATGAATTTTCATTCAGTTAATGAAATTTTTCATTAAACCAATGAATCGATTTTAATGAAATCGTTTCATTAATACTATGAAGAAAAATTCTATCAGTGCAGTGTTCTCTGCTATTATATAAATATATATATTATATAAATGATAATATTTACCCAATACATACGTGAAACGTAGTTGACACCTTTTCATAAAAAATTAATCTTTCGGGATCTTTGCCGGACCTAACCTAAATTGTGAGGGTTAATTAAATTATGTCCGTTTGTCCTATCTCGCTTAGTTTGGGAGATAATAGCAATTTAAAAATATCGGCTATTTATAAAACGGGCCGTACCTCGAAAACTAAGCGAGATATCGCAAAACGGACGAAATTTTTGCAGAACTTGACTTTAATAATACACTCCAATAATACAAAAGAGATAGCTTCGGGAGGGATCGTCAGAATTATTTTTTATACAAATGCCATAGGCTGACTTATGTATATATGCTTTTCACCAATTTATATGATAATACAACACACTCCTATTTTTATAATTTTGCATTCCATTTCGGTTCTAGTTCCCCGTTCCATTCCATATCGATTCAGTTTGAATCAATATTCTATTCCATAACCGGAGCGTTTTAATCTGTATATTCACTTTAATAGTTAAACTCTCGGTAATTTTTTAAATTTTTTAATGATTCTTATCTGTAAATTGTATTTTGTTTTTCTTTAATTGATGCACTAATAATGGTAATAAAACTTAAAACTACTGCCATTAATCATTGAAATGAAATCATTTAAATTCATTGTCATAAAATAAAAAAATGCTAATGAAAATAATTTTATTTCAGTTGATATCAATGAAATGGTATCAATTAATGGTATCATCAATTAATTACTCCTATGTATGATATATGCTTTCAAACGAATTTATTTATTTTATGAAACAATTCATTAACCTATTTGAAGACATTGTTGCGATTTAAGCTGTTCAGTGCTTTCAAATTCATTAAATAACTTTACATGTTGACTACACTATAATTGATTTCTGTTTACAGGAGTACAGTTTCTTACTATAAGTTTTTATATTGACTCTATGTGTGTAAATTGGTACACACTAAAAGTGTACACAAATGTATAGCAACATGTTTCATTACACATAATGTTTGTAAATTTACTTATAATGTGCGTAATACGTTTTTTAGCATAGATATTTTCATATGCAAAAAACGAAAATGCTGATGTATGCTTATAAATATTAACAAAATATTGCACTAAAATCGAATGTTGATAATGTAAAGAATTGTATTGGTTGTTTTGAATTAAAAAAAAAAAAAAAATAAAAAAATACTCACCTTATAGCAATAAATTTACATGTATTTTTTAGAGTGTGCAATCGTCAATGAAAAAAAAAAAATAAAATATTTAAATTTAGAGTTGGCAACTATTTATTAAAAAAAAAAATAAGTTTTTGACATTTTTTGACTCGGTAATATCAACCGTATTTGTAACTAATCTAATAGGGCTATCGAATTTTTTGGTAGTTATCATCGAGTCTAAACATTTAGCAATGCTAAGCATAAAACAAACACTTATAAAATGCCCATAGATTAATTTTGGTAAACCACAGCATCATTTAGTATGAAACAAGTAGTTTTATTATTACTTGATTCAAATGTAGTCGACCAAAATAATATAAATATTAGAGTTAGTTTTGAAAAATAGATTTTTGGATATTATCACTTTATAGAAGGTTTTTGTATCAATAAAAATAATGGCGTATTTTTTTTTAATTTCAACTCCTTCCCGTGCCTATAGGCGACTGAAATCGCGGATTTTGGGTCCCTTTTCTCATACAACAAAAACGGCTAAATATATGTCAAATCTGACTTCAGTATTCGATTCTTCGGGAAAACTTAGGCCCATAAGCTTTTTTTTAGTTTTTGGAATGCACCAGAATGCATAATTAGAGTGGTCCAAAAAAATAATTTTGTAAATAAAAAATTAAAATATTTTTTTTGTTAATATACAATGAAAAAACACTTACATCTGAGAAATATGGTCCAAAAATTTTAATTTTGTAGTTACCCGTTCAAAAGTTATTAAAGTTTAAAAATTTAATTTTTCTTTATATATACAATGATAAAGCACTCCTAGCTAAGAAAAATTGTGCAAACATTTTTATTTTATAGCAACCCGTTCAAAAGTTATATAATAAATATAAATTTAAATATAATAAATGCTATATAAAAAAGATTTTATAGAAATAGAAGAGGGAGAAGAAGTGGTTAATAATGTTGTTCATGCAGCTAACAAGTTGGCATATTTTGATTCCGCTTTAAGTAAGCCACCGTTTGATTTTATTACTATTCAAAGTTTAAAAACTCTGGTTAATT
Organism: Delia radicum; assembly: GCA_021234595.1. Taxonomy (NCBI): domain Eukaryota; kingdom Metazoa; phylum Arthropoda; class Insecta; order Diptera; family Anthomyiidae; genus Delia; species Delia radicum. The sequence continues at coordinate 6,940,469 of CM037853.1, read as the reverse complement.
TTGGAATTAACATATCCTTTATGCTTTATAACGCTGTTGAGTGGCCAGCCCAATCGAACAAGCTAAAAATATATAATCAACAAGTATTTACACCGAACAACTTGTTGGTAATATTTCGCGCCTCGTGTTTAGTTAAAAATAAAGATAATTTAAATTGTTTAGGTTTATCTGCTGTGGAAAGGAATAGAAATAATTAAAATTGTTGTTAAATAGAAATTACAAAACCAATAAATTATTCTGTATTCACTAAAAAATTAAATTTTTAATCTTTAATAACTTTTGAACGGGTAATTACAAAATTAAAATTTTTGGACCATTTTTGTCAGATGTAAGTATTTTTTCATTGTATATTAACAAAAATAAATATTTTAATTTTTTTTTTTAAATTATTTTTTTGGACCACTCTAATTATGCATTCTGGTGCATTTCAAAAACTAAAAAAAAGCTTATGGGCTTAGTTTTCCCGTAGAGTCGAATACTGAAGTCAGATTTGGCATATATTAAGCCGTTTTTGTTGTATGGGAAAAGGGACCCAAAATCCGCGACTTTAGTCGCCTATAGGCACGGGAAAGAGTTGGAATTAAAAAAAAAAAAATACGCCATTATTTTTATTGATACAAAAACCTTCTTAAAAGTGATAATATCCAGAAATCAAAATCAAAAAAAAATTTGAAAACGAACTCTAATAAATATATACCCAGAAATATGCTCAGCAATACTAGACTTTTCAGCCCAATTTTGTACAATAATTAAAAAAAAAAAAAAAATGCGCTTAGCGAATTATAAGTATATTGGATTTTTTTGTTTTCCATAATCATATCTACCTATCTATCATATCTACTTAACTTTCTCTGAAATGTAGGGCCTTATAGGATGTTTATTAAAACTTAAAAAAGGTTTAAGCTGCACCTTACTTGAAATCCTCAAAACAGTAAGAAGTTTCTAAATATTTTTTCATGGACTTAACGGATATAATAGAATAACCATATATTGAAACATGAAATTGGTTATTTAAATAAATTATGTTTATTATCTATTTTTTTTTTATAAATTAATAATCATATATTAATATATATTATATCATATTACCCTAACCTAGTACTAGCTACTATGGCTTTCGGAGCTTTTTAGTGAAAACAGACTAGCGGAAACAACTAGCCTACCGGAGCGCACTGTATGAAATTGTATATATTTTCAAACAATCATTGTTTTCTGGAGCTTGGTAGATAAAACAAAAACTTACAAGAAAGGTATCCAGAACTGGACCGGCAGATCTTAATGAACTTCGAATATGTTAGAGAATAAAAATTTTCATGTTTAAGCGTTACTAAGTTGTGCCAAACATTACCCCATTTTAGGTTTGTTGCGGTTTATTTCGTTCTATTAACAGTAACTATATACAAATTTGGTATCAAATGAAAGGGGGTTTTGAAGACATGTTCAGCTTGAGCTTAAAGATTTTCAAGTATTTTTTTTTATTTTTAAACATGTGTTTTGAGTAACATTAAATCTAGTGTCTGATTAAGCAATTCGAGTTGTATTAAGCTAAGGATAATTAATGTATAGAAATACCTATTAAATTTAATCTAGGTGGTCTGAGCTTTTTCCTTTATTCGAAACCGTTCGGTTTTTATGCGACTTTTCCCAAAGATCCATTTTGCCCTATATTTCAAATAAGTCTAAAATATGGTAACTCTGGGTCCACTATATTGGCAATATGGGTATCAAAACTTTTTTTTTATAAAGCACTCTGACCCTACGTACAAGTAAATCTAGTTTTCGTAAATTAAAGACAAGTTTTCATACAAAAACAAATGAATTTTTAACCCTATTTTTTAACTCTTAAACGTGAGATTGGGCTGCTAAAAAAAATACATTCTCCTTTTGTTTACTCCTCTACAACATATGCAAAGTTCAATAAAATCTGCTAGTTCGGGTCGGAATACCTCCTTTGTTAGTATAAAATTTGTACTTTAGTTAAATTATTTTGGTGAAATTTAAACCTATTTTTTTGTGATTGTTTGAAATATATATCAACATGTCAGGACTACCACGTCGTTAACATAATGCAATTAAAAAGAATTTGGAAAAAAACAAAATATTTTATTAATAACATTAAGATCAAACAACTGAGTTAATTCTAAAATAAAAAAATAAAAAAATATTAAAAATATCGCTGAATATTATACAAACCCTTTATATTTTAAAAACAACAACCTGAGACTGTCATTTATTGCTTTGTACAGTCGCACCAAAACTTATTTTATATTCAAAATTTTCATGCATCTTTAATCTAATAAAATATTGTTTTGTACAGTAACACAAAAGCATATTTTATTTTTGCATGCATCTTCATTTTTCAAATTTATCAAAATATCATTCAATTAGTAGTTATGACACAAAATTCCGGCGAGATCGGTCAAGGATTCTCCGAGTTGGAGGTTGTTGAATTCTGACATTTTCGTTAAACAACCTCTTTTCTGATACATACAACTAATTACCTTTTGTAGTTAGAAAATTTTGTCCCAAATGATTTTGATAGCTTTTCTTCAATCTTAAAAAAAATAAAAAAAAAAAGTTTTTAATTTTTTTTTTTTTTGCCTTTTTTTTAAATGGGCGCTTTATGGTCGCTGCGACTTTTCGTCCAAAGTAAGGTACTCTTTGCAACAAACATTTTGAGTGTTCTCAATTTCTTTGGTTTTCATCCGATTTTTATAAAATCAACACATTTCTAATCTGCTAGTAAAAACCAGTAAAAAACATGCTTACGCTTGTGTTTCTTTGAAACTTCCTGAGATATTTCCATTCGAAAATGTGAAATTCCAAATCTTGTCCGAACAAGGTCCAATTTTTGCAAATAAAGGGACCAAATCAAGGCCAATTTTTTTTTTAATTTTTTGTTTTTTCGATGAAATGAAAATAAATTAATGCAATATCTTGTTCCCCTCAAAAAATACATTACTTTAAAGTATAAATTAAAAAGAAAAACAAATTCTTGCTCTGTTTTCCTCAAAAAATACACACAGTCTTTTACCACCAGATAAATACTTTCTTCCTAAACAATTAAAAGTATGCATAATATTTCTAAATTCCTTTTTATGTAAAAGAGATATGTGCTAAAAAATATTTGATGTGTTTGTTTTTTTACGCTTATTTCTTAAGCAAATTATTGTTCGTTTTTTTAAATCAAAAAATCAATCACTTAGAACAGACATAAAAAAAAAATTTTGTTAAGCATTATTATTATTTTTGACAATCTTTGATATCCCTCATGATTTTTAAATTTCTGATTTTTAAAGTTTTCTTCAATGGTAATGATTATTTTTGAGTAATAATAAAAAAAATCAGCCATAATCATTATTTTTGAGCAAAAAAAAATAAAACTCAAAAATAATCATTATTTATGATTTTTATTTTTTTCGCTCAAAATAAAACTCACTTTCATTGCCCAACTCGTGGTACTATGCCAAAAATTTGGTAATAGCCCTAATATGCATGTATACTGGGCATTAAGAATAGTAAAGCTGGTATGTAAATATATTCCCAATTTAAAAAAAAATAAAAAAAAATCAATGTCACGAAGACTGCAAGCTTTTATAATTCAAATTGAAAGCAAACTAATACTAAATTGTTTCCATATCATTTTTAATTTTACGAATATTTAGTCTTTTTATAGATTGTTGTTTATATTGGGTACGAGTAAAATACTATTACTAACTCGGTCAGTTATAAGGAATATTCCAAAGTGAGCACAATATTAAAATTATCAAAATTAATAATAATAATAATAATAAATATTAATAATAATAATAATAAATTACCGCAACCATTGCTGGATGTTGCAACTCGTTGGAATTCAACATATCATATGTTGAACACACTCCAAAAGTTCGAGGATTTTTGTGAAAGGCACCTTAAAAATTCTATGAAAGTGAGTTTTATTTTGCGCGAAAAAAATAAAAATCATAAATAATGATTATTTTTGAGTTGTATTTTTTTTGCTGAAAAATAATGATTATGGCTGATTTTTTTTATTATTACTCAAAAATAATCATTACCATTGAAGAAAATCCTTAAAACTCATAATATAATCATTATTGAGTAATTTTTATTATAAAACTCATAATGATTACGGACCCTGCAAATATCTATTTTAACCTACTGTTCCAAAATTTGCATGTCTCCAATTAGGTAGTGGAAGTCGTTGTAGGTACTTCAACATATACCTAATTTATTGCATAAGTGCATTTTAATCCCCAATTGAAAGAATCGAAAATTTATATAGTTCAATAACAAACAAAATTAAAAAAAAAAACTTGGCCCGATATTCGCAAAAACTGAACCTGATTCGGAAAAAATTTGGAATTTCACATTTTCAAATGGGAATATCTCAAGAACTTTCAGAGATAACCCACAAGCGTAAGCATGTTCTTCATAGGATTTTACTAGCTGATCAGAATTATGAAAATCGGATAAAAAACAACAAACCTTACCTTACTTCGGAAGAAAAGAAGAAAGATAAACAAGTCGCATTCCACTAAGCGACCACAAAGCTCTTAAAGAAAAAGACATAAGCTTCCTAAAAAAAATAAGTAAATAAAAGGGATCAGACTTTTCATATTAAATGGACATATCGCTTTAACATGACGTTGTCATTGGATGTGACGTATTTGCACATTTCGGGCTCCTGGTACGTGTCAGGTGATATGTATAAAAATTTATTTTAAAAGTAAATAAAAAAAAAAATTATTAAATAAAAAACATAGAATTAAACAATTACCATAATAATTAATTTATAAATGTTTGATAACAGTTTTATTAAAAATAAAAATTATGTTTTTTTTGACCTTTAATTGTGCAATGAAAATGAAAATTATTCAAGTTCGAGGCCATACTCTATATTTCTTTATTATGATATTTTCCTAACAAATAATCTATAGAGTTTTTGTTTTCAAATTTATTAATTTACCCTCTCAGTAATGTGTTGATAGATCTATTTCGGGAATTTTCTAGTTTCCCATCATCAGAACATGTTTTGTAAGAGGTAACAAAACAAAATGTACAGGGAGAGTAGTATACAAGACAGTACTTCGTCTTTTATACAAGTTTCATATAATTTTTATTAAAAATAAACAGTATGTTTTTTTTCGAAATTTAATTTCGAAATTTAATTATTCAAGTTCGAGGCCATACTCTATATTTCTTTATTAGGATATTGTCCTAACAAATAATCTATAGAGTTTTTTTTGTTATTTTTATTAATATATAAATTAATTAAATGATACCTCACGTACTATAACTAAAACTAATAGTTTTGGAAATCGTTTCGTTTTTTATTAAAAATTTGTTTGGAATTTGAAAAGTACATACAAATAGTTTTAAAATAATAAAAGTTTTAGCTGACAAAATAAGGCTGACAGTGCTTGTTAAGTAGTATATCTCCTTTTTATAGGTCAGGGGACCAGCTCATGAAATATAATTGACATAATTTAACCTACAATAATGGCAAATTATACTAGTTCCATAATAGGTCTTGCTGTAACCAGTTCCGGGGTATGTCCTTAATGCGAAATTGGCTCTTGATTGCCCGTAGGGTAGGTTTATGTATGTATATGAAAAAAGGGTTGTTTGACGAAAATGTCAAAATTCAACACCATATAACTAGGAGAGTCCTTGACCGATCCCGCTGAAATTATATGTCATAACTACTACCCAATATTACTCTACTTAGTGCAAGTTTCATCCCGATCCCAACACATCGGTTTGAAAAGTCTGGACACTTGAGATAAAATCCCCCATATGTATTGACAAGATTTAAGCTTTGTTTAAAAATGCAAACAATAAAATAAATAAAACTAAAGCATATTTTAGGGCCATTTAAAGTTAAACAAAATATAATATCGTAAAAATCAAGCCTAGATTTGCCAACAGTGTTAATTCTTTAAAACACTAATTATCATTTTTCATAGACCTATGTACGCTGAAATGTTGCGATATTTATATTTAATGATGAAATTTTTTAAGAACATAAATCTACACCAAATTATCTTTATTTTGAGCATAATCATCTCGGCGTTTGTATCAGGATATCACACTGGTATTAAAAGGAATTGCAAATTAACCTTTTTAGTTGTATTCTTATACATTTTATGCATGTTAAAAAATTTTAAAATTGTATTATTGTGCATAAACTAGACATGAACAAAATTGTGTATTCAAATTGAAAATCTATTGAAAACATTTTTTTAGAAAAGAACTTCAAATTTAAAATTTTTTTTTTTTTTAAACGAGAAGCAACACAGGAAATTATTCCTATTTATTAATGTGTTACTTTCTTTGGAAAGGGGTTGGTGAAGTGATGAAAGATGGGGAGAGATGAAGCGCTTCAAACATGGCAGCACTGTAATTGCGCGAGATTATAAGTCTTAGAACAGTTGTTGCTCGCCACCTAATGGAAATTTGGCAAACATATTTGTTGTAGCATATGGAAATGTTTAAATTACCAAAGTGAAAAGGATCTTTTATATAGAAATATATTATACCGGTCGACACAAAAAAAAATAATTTTTGCTTATGTTTCTGTTTTAATGCATCTATTCTGAAACCCAAAAAAAAAGTTTCATCCTATTTATGAGACAGTTCCATTGGAACATCTATGAAATGTTGTCATATTAAAGAAGTTTTCATAAATATGAAGAAACTTTTCATAAATATTTATGAAACAATTTTCATAACTACTGCATTATTTCATAGAAAAATGTCATCAACATTTTTTTTATAATGACCCATATCTAAAAAAGCTGACAGAGATAAGCCAAAACGGACAAATTTTTTAGTCCAGGGGAATGTGGGGTACCATGAAACGATTGATATATGAAGCTGCTGATATCTCTGCAGAAAAGACATGAAAAGGTCCAGTTTAAAGTGAGATAAATTTGTGTATAAGCGTAATTAAATTGTCTGCATTTAAATGGAAATTTTCATATTATTGAAATTTTGTTGTTTGTTTGAAGTATTGTTTCACATTGTAACATTATTTTTAAAGTGAAAATATGTTGTTTTTAGACACATCTATCAGTCTTTATTCAATTTAACTAGTACACTCACAAGAATATTTCCATAAAAAATCAACAGTTATTTAAAAGTTTAATCGGTAAAGTAGTTTCAATGGAATATTACAGTTGAATTTACCAAAGAAATATATTTTTTAACTTTCTGTGTGTTATTCAATAAACAAAATAAACAAATAAAACGGACTTTCTGTAGTAGTTAAAATATTCAGTTAAAATTTTCTATTTAAAACTAAAAGTTGTTATACTATATTGAGTATTGAAATAAACGAAAACAATCTATTGTTTTTATGGATTTTTTCAATTAATTTCAACAGTTGAAAATAAACCAAAAAATGTAATTAGTTTAAACGAAAAGTAAGTAGTCCTGTTTTTAACTGATTTTCAGTTAATTTAATGTGTATATTTAGTAGTCTTTACGGAAAAAATAGTGTGTGTGTAGTAATACCGGAAAAATCGTTTTTCTAAGGAAAATATTGTGACTCCAATCTGAATTTTTTTTAAATGTTTTTGGGGACATATTGATCAATCTTAAAATAAAAATTAAAGAAAAAGGAGCTGAATTTTGAGATATTCGCGAATCAACGACATTTTTAAGCCTTTTATTAAAATAAGCTTTGAAATGAGGTATTCATTTTTAAAATCGAACTACAATAACTACCACCATTTGAACAGTATGTATTTTAATAAGATTTAAAAAAAAATACAAAATTTAAGCAGCGATAAAACGCGAACGACACCGAATTTAAAAATAAATATGGTTTACATATGCCAAGTTTAATGCAAATCGGAAGGAGTAAAGTTGAAAAAGTCATATATTCTGGAATGACTCTATACCTATAAAACAACTTAAAAGGGTGAAAGTAGTCATTGCCATAAAAAACATGAATTTATACAATTTATTCATTAAATACGAAAATATAAATATTTAAAAGCAATAATATGTTCTGTACATATGAATCAATTGCCCAGACAATTTCCTTAGCTTGCGTGCATATATTCATACATATAAGTATTTATAACTTATCACACTGTTCATCAATCATTATTCGAGACATCAGTTGTAATGAAATTTTTTAATTATAAACGATTACAAATCATCAAACATGATTTGTGAAAGTGATGATTATAAAAGATTATCTATTAGATTAGTTAAATTGACTGTAGAACTAACTAAATGTAAACTTATGACAATTTATAACAACCAGGAAGTGAAATCCTCTTCGTTAAAAACATTTGTTCTCCAATATAAAAATGCCTTAAAACAAAGAAAATTCTTAAGGTTTTCTAAACAAGATTTTAGATATTTTTAAAGTTTTTAGCATGAAGTAAGTAGAATTAGCAAAAACTCATTTGTTATTAACAGGGCAGCGACTTTCATGCAAATCCATGTTTGTAGTCAGCGGCCCAAAATCGATTTTGACTAAATAGTTTTCCGAATCAAAGAATTTGCAATAAAATTGAAAATTTTTAATCCAACGCTCTTGAGTAAGTGTTCGATTTTTAAAAATTCTAAATTTTTTAGTGCATATTTTAGTGAATATTTTTGCCTTTTTAGTGGATATTTTTTGGATTTTTGTGTATATTTCTATTAAAGTGCATAGTCTAGGTGCATGTTTTCGATTTTTTACTGCATATTTTTAGCGCATGAAAGTCGCTGCCATGGTTATTAAAATGCATTTAACGATTGCTTGATTATGAAATAACATACCAAATAAATTATAAAATTCTTCTTCAACAAACTTATGATTTTCCAACGATAATAGTTATCTTCATATGGGGCATTCCAAGCTAACTTCGCCGCTACAGGAAAAAGTATGGAACATATGGTTCCATAAAATGAGTGGAATTTTGTTTTTTTTTTATTTTTTATATAAGTTTTATTGCTTCAAATTTAACTAAGAATTGAGATCGAAAAAAACCCCCTCCTGCCAACCAAAAAATGGGTCCTAAAATCGAATTTGTTAAACTTCTCAGCCCATTTTTTTCACTAAAACATTCGATTATCCAAAAATGCTTTGTTTGGTTTTTTTCTGATCATTAGATGAACCTACGAGATAAACCATACGCCCTTCTTTTCGGACTTTGTTAACATTATCCCGACTATACATCCCCGATGAACAGATTATGCATATAATGATTCTTTTTCAATGGCCAATATCCTTATGAACATATTTAATCAAAAATATAAAGTTTTATTTCATGATCAATAAAACTGATGAAGTTTTCTTCACAATGTGAATGAAACTTTTGTTCAAACTTATAAAAAAGCTTTATAGATTTAAAGAAACAAGTTTTAATGAATTTTTTCATTAGTCGTATGCAATTTTTAATGAATAAAATGAAGATTTTCTTTAAATTTTATAAAAAACTGCATTTATTAAATGAAAAGTTTCAGTGGACGGGTTTCAGTGACACTTCATATAATGCAGGAACTCATAGAACTAAGAAAAATTAAAAATTTTACCGAATATTACAAAAATTGAGTTACCTATTACACTAACTATTCAGAACTAATTCTGAAGTTTTAAAATTTTTTTTAGTTTTTTTTTATTGTCCCACAAAAAAAAAATAAATTGACCAAGTCAAATTTCTAATTTTAAATTATAAAAAATAATAGAATGAGACTGAAGATGACCTAGTCGCTTAGGTCGAAAGTACGGCACTCCCTCTAGTGCCGATTTTGTTTGTCTTTATCTTACATTTATTAACAATTATAATAGTAACATTTTAATTATGATCTCAAACCTGCCAATTCAAAATGGAATAAATAATACCTATATTTAAAAAATATCTAAATTGATAATGTTTAAACACGCCAACTTCGTCCACTTTATAAAAACATTGTAAAAGTTTTTAAAGTTTTAAATTGTATGGGCTATTCTCAAAAATATTTAAAATTGTGGTTAAAGCGGTTTAAGGTTTAAAATTTTAAAAAATTCGAAAAATTAAATTTTTTGATTGATTTCTAACAAATTTTGCGCATGTATAGTTTGCATTTTCCTGGAAATTTACTCTCTTGTTTTGTTCTTTATAAAAGCTTTTTGTCAAATTCTGTGGAGTTTAAAAAAATAATTTTTGACTTAAGTATTAATATTAAGAACTTGAATATTAAATATTAGATATTAAGAACTGATAACTTATTGTATAGATTATATTTGAATTTAACGTCATACACAGTGGTGCATTATGTGATATTTGCAATACAAGGACATTTTTAAGTTCCTTTTTAAAAAGCGCATAAAGCACATATCTCAGAGAAGACAAAATAAGCTTTGAAATGAGATATTAATTTTTAAAATCGAACTGCGAGTTCAACATTTACGACAATTTAAACAGTATATATTTTTAAAAATTTCAAAAAAAATACTAACTTTAAGCAGCGATAAAAGGCGTACGACAACGAATTAAAAAAAAAAAAAAAGCAAAAAGTTAAGTCATAATCCTACGGGCAACGAGGAGTCAATTTCCCCTGAAGGACATATTCCGGGACTCGTTAAAGTAGGACCTATTATGGAATTAGTATAAATGAACGTCAATTATATTTAATGAACTGGTCCCCTGACCTATGATAAGGAGATATACCACTTAACAAGCACTGTCAGCCTCATTTTATATGCGCAATGTTTTTAAAAACGGCTTTAATATTATTTTTATACCACATTTACACTACAGCTAAAACTAGTATGTTTTCAAAACTATTTGTATGCAATTTTCAAATTACAAACAAATTTTTAATAAAAAACCAAACGGCTGCTAGTTTTTAGTTATATTACGTGAGGTATCATTTAAATTTCAGTGTCTTTATGATTTAGTTAAACGGATTTGTTTTAATTTAATTATTATGGAAATTGTTTAGTTCCCCGTCGACCTAATCCATAAATGCTTTATAAAGCTATGCATAGTAGGCAGTGTTGCCAGGTATGTTGAGCATAACATCGTCCAATTTTCAAATAAAAATCGTCAAAATCGTCATTTTATTTTCAAAAATCGTCAAAACAAAATATATTTGTTACAAGTGGGATAAAGTTTTAATGAAAAAAAAAGATAATAATATAATTCACATTTCAAGTGCTCATGTACTATCGGTGTAATATATTACGATTTTTTACACTTTTCTGTAATTTAAACTTCGAAAATCATGATATTTTATAACGATAGCACTTTACCACATTAACTGTTAATTTCATCTACATAATTCTGTAAACACCACTTCAGTAGCCCAATTTTTAAATCTTAAATTCTTTTACATAGTTTAGAAATTATTTTACAATGTTATTTTCTTAAATTATAAAATTTGGACTTCCATTAAAGAATTAAAGTTTCAAATTGCATTACATGTGATGATATAGTTTAATACAATAAATTGTGAACTTTTTGATTATTTCATATTTTTCATTTTGGGTTGGTTTTTAATATTGCTAAAAATTATTTATTATTTTATTTATTATTTATATTATTATTTATTTTTATTTTAATATTGTTTATTACTGCATGTTTTTCCAATTTCAAATATAAATTGTAAATATCTGAAGTTTCACTTTGGAACACTTTATTTATATTATTATTAGGCCTGTTTTTTAAGCACCGGATTTATTTTTGGATTTATAAATCAGAATATTCAAACTCGATGTTTGTTTCGCAAAAACTTGGATGTTTTTTTTTTAATTTAAAAAATATTTTATTTTTATCTCAATCTTACACTAATTAAACTTTATAAAAATATAAATATTAAAAAAAGCAGGGTTGGCATTCAATAACTTTTCATAATAACGATTGGCTACCACAATAACACTAATAGCGGAATGGAAATTTAAAAAACGCGATTCCATTAAAGACATATTTCTTCTTATGTAAACGGTTTTAGTTTTCTATTTAACCTGTTTGATTTTGAAATATCTTGAACTAGTTAAAGTCAAAATAACGCTAAAATACCGAAACAACGATTTATAACGTTATTTTATGGATGTAACAAAATTTAATGGGTAGAATTTTTAAATAAACCCTGTAAAGACACATTCCACTATTGGAATCGTAGCTTTAAAACGTTCATAACGGCATTGGTGTGACCGTGGCAGGCAACGGCCATTGTAATGAAATGGTAGTGTTTGCCAACCATGAAAAAAGTAAGCACATACTCAGGGAACTTCTGCTGTAAATATTTGTCGTTGTTTCAGTTGTAATGCAGTATCTTTATTTTTAAGTGAAAAAAACAGCCATTTGTAGAAAAAAATTCATTTTCGACTACAATTGTAGTTCATTTAAAAAACAAACCACATTAAATTACAGTATTATAATTTTACATTCATTTTATACAGTATTTTTTTTTTATTTAAAAAAATAAAACAAATTAATGTTTGTTTATTTTTTACTGCACTGACTGAACCCACTCATTATTAATACAATTGTGGTTAATTTTTTGAACAGTTAAAAACAAATGACTATGTTAGTTGAATTTACTAAAATGTAAGTCGTTCTTTTTTCAAGTGAAATTTCATTTGTTTTTAGCTACATTTGCAGTGGGGTTTACCTTTATTAAGTGCAGAAAGTAAATTAAAATAAACCTAACATGAATAAAAAAAATAGTTTTTAATTTTAACGAAATAATAAAAATTCAAAAATAGATCCGGTGATTTTGCTGACATATTAAAAGTTTGTCAAAAAATCGTCATCTTGGAAGCAAAAATCGTTCAATCGTCATTTAGTAATTTAGGTACTAAAAATCGTCAAAATGACGATAAATCGTCAAACCTGGCAACAGTGATAGTAGGTTTATAGAATAAAATTTTAAAAAATATTTCCTACGAGCAATGAAATGTCAATTTCAATTAAAGGACCTATTAAACCAGGACCTATTGCAGAAATTCTTTTTTTCTTCGTTTTTTAAGTTTTTTATTTACGTGCTGCACTACACTTCAACTATATTTTGTTGTTGTTGTAGTGTTTTTTTTTTTAATTTTTTATGTTGTTGTATTGTTTGTTTTATTCTATTTTTGTTTTTCGTTTGCATTAAAACTTCCACAAATAAACGATTACTTGCTTGTTTGCTAGCAACAACGTTCAAGCAGAATTGGCTGAGGCGGTAGCGCTCCTGCTTTGCGAGCAGGAGGTTGTGGGATCAAGCCCCGTCGTTGGCAATTCATAAAAGATTTTTTTAATTCATATTTTTTTTTTTTAATTAATTTGAAAATGTATTTTTATGCATATCACCTAACACGCAAAAGCTGCCTGAAATGTGAAAATAAGTTAACTCCAATAACAACGCCATGTTAAAGTGATATGCCCCTTTCATATAAAAATTTCAATCCCAGACGTGTCACCGCCACCTTGGGACATATCCTGCGTGTGATCAGGGACATGTCCCTTTGCCCATAGGGAATAATTAGTAGACGACATAATATGTACTGCATATACCAAGTTTCATGCAAATCGGAAAAGGTGAAGTTGAAAAAGTCACATTTTCATCAATACCCCTTCTGGAATGACTCCTTATTCTTATTTTCGATTTTTCAAATGTCTGAATTATTTGTTAAACTGTTAAGAAACCTACATACTTAAATATCAATGTAGAAATTATGTATGTTTAAAATTTTTATCTTAAAAAAAGATAAATGTTGTTTAATGAATAATTTAAAAAAAAAAAATCAATATTAAAATAAAACAACTATTAAAATAGCAACCACTGATACATACTCATTAAAATATGCATAGAAAAAAATCTTTAGAATGATTTGCGGGGATCCGGCTTGATATGTTTATTCTCTTAAACGCTACGTTGAGATCAACCATTCACATTGTCCACAGATCCAACCATGCATTTTGTAAGTAAAAACAACAAAATATTAAAGCATCGCCTACACAGACCTAACCGATGGACAGACAAATGGACAGACAAATACTAAAAGTGTGAAATATATTTAGTGACACTCAAAAATTACATAAATCATGCGTAAACTAGTCGAACGAACCAGTCATCGATAGTGCCTACTTTGTATACATTAATTTATGGATGTGAATACAAATTTATTCAAAGTAATTGATCATTTACAATAATCTTTTAGTTTCCTGATATGTTTGTTGTACATATAAATAAAGCTAATTTTAATTTAAATAAATTATTACTTATTAATATTTTTACGTACAAACAAATTGACAGAGATGACGTTACACTGTCATATTTCAATTAATATCATCGTCATTACAATCAGTTAGATTATGTTGATAATGATTAAAATGTTGTTTATGAGTGTTGTTAGTGTTCGTGTAAGCGTTTAAGTTGACAAGATTATTTTTTTCTTAAATCTTGATGTGTGTTTTAATTTAAATACACACAGTTTTTAAATTTTTATTTTTTTTGTAATTATTGATTGCCCAGTAAAAATAGTGCTTACTCGGAAGCTGTACTGGAATGTATTGTTTAATTACCGAGGGCTTCCAAAACAAGTCCACAACGCGTGATTTTTGTGAGCGATGTCTCACTTGGTATATCTATTTTAAGCAGGTGAAAAGCGCTTTCTTTCTTTATTCATTGTATGCATTATTTACTGCTTCAAAAGAATGCACTCAGAGAAACAAAGCAAAGTGCCTTTAAAATTGCTTTATAATATGCAAGACAGTTAAACGCTTTTTTGGAAGCATACAAATGCAGTTACTGCTGGGTGTGGTTTTGATATGTATAATGGGCAAAAATTATATATATATGTATATATATATATATCGGTATTAGTTGTATATTAGTATCGGTGTGGTTTCAGTAATAATTGTTGTTTAGGACAAAGCGACTTGTCCTAAACAATCAGTCGCTTTGTCCTAAACAGCAATTATTACTGAAACCACACCGATACTAATATACAACTAATACCGATATATATATATATACATATATATATAATTTTTGCCCATTATACATATCAAAACCACACCCAGCAGTAACTGCATTTGTATGCTTCCAAAAAAGCGTTTAACTGTCTTGCATATTATAAAGCAATTTTAAAGCCACTTTGCTTTGCTTCCTTGTCCGATCCTAGTGTTGGGGCTGCCAACAACCTCTGGGCAGGCTAGCCGAAAAAAGCGACATGAAAACAGTTGAGTTTCAGCGACAGTTCTCACCTAATTACCTGAGACGGTGTTAGCTTGCCCATCAGGTTACTCAGCTGCGCCTTCTCACTCTAGCTGCGGCCAGACGGGCGCCTGAACCGCATTCCCAGGGGATACTTGGTGTAAGACCGGAAGTAGAGAGCTGCTTGGGAAGTTCGATAAAGGAATCGCTTCTTGATATCCCCAAGTGGATAACAGACAGAAAGCAAGTGCAACTCTGTGAAATACCCCATCCCCCATGGGCAAAAATTTAAATCCACAAAGAGAATAAATTTAAAATTGTTAGAATATGCAGTGAAATCGATTAAATATTTGTACTAGTTAAATTAAAATTTATTTATATGTGTCGTATTTTTCGACACATATAATGTGCCGTCTTTTTCGACCCAGTACTTTTAAACGGCTATTATTTTTTACTGGATGAAGATAATTAAGTGGTTTAGAAATCTTTAAATAATTCAACATCTTAAGTACAACCGTGAATAAAAAATTAAGGAATATTTGTATACAAAGTTGGCAAATAATTATTTGAAAAAAAAAATCGTTGACCTTTTTTGATGGCACTTTCTTCAAAAATTATTTAAAAATATAAAAAAGTCTAATCTTTTATATTTTTAAATGTTATGTTCATGAAACAATATTCAAATGTATTTCTCTGCTAGAAATTAGTTCATAAATTGAATATAATTTTTGAAAATCTAACCAATCCGGCGATGAATTTTTTAAGTCAAGTCTTAAATATGGAAAAATGTTTTCCGTTTTCACGCAAAACATAAATAACGGATGGTTTGCATTAAAATACTATCAAAATTATAAAAATTATATCTTCAGGGTTGCCGTATGGCCATTTTAAAAAATGGTGCAAAACAATTGTATTTTTCCAAAATATTTTAACAATCGGTTAACCTAAAAAATTAAATTTTTCATATATTTTTGAATAAATGCTTGTTCACAAAATTATAATAATTTAAAACATCTGAAACCGTCTAGTATTTATATGCTGTCAAAATTTCCACTTTGGTTGCTAATATTTCCACCAGAAAACATTACAAAGATGTCTTAATGAAACATGGTTCAATGTTTTGTGATAAAATGTCAAGCGGATCTATGACGTGCCATTAATGAGTTAAGGGGATACCATCAGTTATGCTAACTTAACATGTTGATTAATTACCTAAAAAAGACAAGAACAGTAAAAATAATGCCCAAATCATTTAAGGAAGACTAAAACTTGATTAAAAAATAAGCATAAATATATCAAAGATACACTTTAGCTAACATTATAAAAATATAAATTTAAAAAATAATTTTTTTTTAATTAGTGAGGTAATGTACCCAAACTAAGTTTTTTAAATTAGTTCCCAGAGGAACTAATTTAACTAAACCCAAGGAGTTGGCCGACAAGCTGATGTATTTTTAATTGGAATACCTAGCTTGTCGGCCAACTCCTTGGGCATTTTTCGGCCGTAGATAATTTTTCTCTGGGAACTAATTTAAAAAAGTTATATACTATTTTTCAAAACAACTCATGTGCCCTGTTCCCTAATGTGGACCTAAATTAAACAATTCTCTAAAAGCACATAAAATTGTCAGAAATGAAGTAAAATCGACAAAAATTTCTGTTTAAATTAAATTTTTTTAACAGTTTTATTAGTTTTTCACATTATTGTTTTATATATTATGTTTTTTTATGCAATCAATTGTTTTTATTAAAATTGTGAATAAAGTTCTTACCGTTTACAAAATCCAACTTACCGTTTACAAAAATCCACATTCTTATATTTAATAAAAGTTACGCTTAATATTACGTTTAATTGAAAAGACAGCAATGAAACCAAGAAAAACGTGTGTATTCAAGAAGAAACTTTTTTTAAATAGTGATGGCAGAAATTAATTTCGATGATGGATATATTCATGCAACAATACTAGAAACGAAAGATCCGCTTCTGGGAAAGTGTCACAATTTAGAACACCATTTGCAAAAACCCGACACTGAAAGTTCTTTAAAACTGGCTTGTTCTTTACTTTTGGTTTTATATAACTATAAAACCACGTGGTAAATAACTAAAATAACTAACTTCCAATGAAAATGAAAATTATTCAAGTTCGAGGCCATACTCTATATTTCTTTATTAGGATATTGTCCTAACAAATAATCTATAGAGTTTTTGTTTTCAAATTTATTATTTGACCCTTTCAGGAATGTGTTGATAGAATTCGGGAATTTTCTAGGTTCCCATCATCAGAACACGTTTTGAAAGCGGTAACAATCCCATGCCAAACATCAAACATTCATATAAACTAGTTTACTCACTATATGAGAACTAATATATGAGCTTGAAGTTAAAGATTATAATCATTGATAAAACAATAAATTGAAAACTTGTTTGTTAAGTGCAAGGTCCACCTCTGGTGGATATTCAATACACGATTTTTGTTTTTTCTCTCCTTTTTATATTTTGTTTAGTTTATAAACAACATAGGGGGAGTAAACTAGACGGTACTTTGTATTTTATACAAGTTTGATATAATTTTTACTAAAAATAAAAATTATGTTTTTTTCCGAAAAAACATAATTTTTTTTTTTTTTCCGAAAAAAACATAAAACAAACCAGTTTTCAATTTATTGTTTGATCAATGGTTATAATCTTTAACTTCAAGCTCATATATTAGTTCTCATATAGTGCATAAACTAGTTTATATGAATGTTTGATGTTACCGCTTTCAAAACGTGTTCTTATGATGGGAACCTAGAAAATTCCAGAAATAGATCTATCAACACATTCCTGAAAGGGTCAAATAATAAATTTGAAAACAAAAAACTCTATAGATTATTTGTTAGGACAATATCCTAATAAAGAAATATAGAGTATGGCCTCGAACTTGAATAATTTTAATTTTCATTGCACAATTAAAGGTTGAAAATAAACATAATTTTTATTTTTAATAAAAATTATATCAAACTTGTATAACTAACTTACTCTATCTCTATTTTTAAATAGAGATATAGGAAGTTAAACTTGATGACAGTTGACAGTTTTGACATATTCATGAAACAACAGGATCAAAACAGAAGGTCCACATTAGGGAACATTCCCTTACTTTTTAATAACTTGACAAAATGCATATAAAACTATTTTTCTTGACGACTACATTAGTGATACATCGATTATTTTATAGTTTCGAAAATTTATCAAAAATAGCACATATTCGACACATTCATACACATTCATCATAATCGGCTGGCGAGGTTTCCCTTGTAAGCAGTGTTGCTAGAACTTGGTTTCCAAAAATGGCTAAAAAAAAAATACTAAGATATAGCTACAAAAAATGGATAAGCAATTTTAAATGAAAAACCATCAAATTTTGTAACAAAAAAGTAAAATGTAATGCATTTTACAAAAAAATCATGAAATTAGGGCATTGGCATACAATTTCATAACACTTTTGAAACATTTTTATTACAAAACCTAATAAAAGTTCATCAAAAAAGTAAAATTTTAAATTCTTTAAAAAATTTAGTAATTAATTTCTAATGTTTTATATAGTTTTTTATTAAAATTATTAAATAAACAAATACTTTTTAAAAAATCTTTTGCAATTTAATATTCGCGTTAAAAAAATATTTTTTTAATAATTGAATAAAATATTTGTTTTGCGCAAACCTTTTCGCAAACCAAAAAAGTTGAATTTTAATACAAATTTTTTAAAGTGAAACAACATTAAATATATTTTTGAATTTTTGTATTAAAAAATCATTTTCCAATAAACTTTACATGTTTATTAGCGTTTCATCTGACAAAATGAATCTATATAGGAAAATATCAAATAGTAAAATTTTATATAACTCTCACTCAAAAATAACAGTAAATAGGAAAAAAACCGAAAATGGTTAAAAAAGGGTAAACATTTTCTTAAAATGGCTAATGGA
Source organism: Delia radicum (assembly GCA_021234595.1). NCBI lineage: Eukaryota > Metazoa > Arthropoda > Insecta > Diptera > Anthomyiidae > Delia > Delia radicum. The sequence goes on along the minus strand of CM037853.1, from coordinate 6,921,371 downwards.
TAAAGCTAATTTTTCCGGCTAAATGCCTTCAAAAATGGCTAAATCTAGCCAGAAAATGGCTACATTGGCAACACTGCTTGTAAGTAACAACCAAATTATTCGATTACTGAAACCCAACTATTCAGTTGGAAAGATATTCAGTTATCACAATCTGCTTTGTCTGTTTAGTCAACTCTTACTTTCATTGAAGCTAAAAACAAAAAAAATTATATATAAAAAACGCACACACAATAGAGCACCCAAAAAAAGCAAAGTTGTTTATTCTCGGCCCCGCGCATTTTCTGATAGATTGGGTGTACAAAATAAGATCTGAGAAAAAACTAGACATGACGGTTTGACTTTTGACATCAAAAATGGACTAAAAATTGTAAATAGCTCTGTTGTTCTACAACTTTTTAAATAATGTGTTTTCGTTAAAAAATTTTTGTTAGTGTTATTTTGCAAACTAAAATAAAGATTATTTTTCTCATACATACTTTTGACCTATATATGAAAAATCATGATTAAAATCTAAATTTTGGGAAACAAATTTTAAATGGATTTTATTTATTTTTGTGAGACGATGCATTTTTTTGCTATACATCAACTAATGCAGTATTAACAAACATTTGGTTTTTTAAAAATGTATCGGCTCTTCCATGGCGAAATGGTAAAAACATTACAATGAGATATTTTTGTTATATTCTGTCGTGTACTCTTTAAGTTATATTAGGGGTGGGATTAGCGTTGCCAGATAGAGATTCGCAAATAGCTGGACATTCGGATTAAAAATGCTAAATTTTGCAAAAAAAAAGCTGGACATTTTTAAAACATTTTTTAACAAAAAAAAACGTTGCCGAGGTTTGTTTTGCATCAAGAATTTTAATTTTAAAAATAGTTTTGCCAGCTAATGAACAAAATAAGGGAATGTGCCCTAATCTGAACCTTCACCTGGTGTTTGGGCTACATACGAAAATAAACTAAGTTAATTATTTAGTATTATACGCCAACTCATTGGAAATCTTTCGGCTCTAGATCATTTTCTTGTGGGAACTAATATAAAATAGTTATATAAAAATTTTCAAAAGAACTCAAATTAGGGAACGTGGACATAAACTAAAATTCTATCTAAAAGCATATAAAATTGTTAGAAAATCGGCAAAATTTTGTATTTAAATTAAAACTTATTTTAATTTTGTTTATTAAAACGTTTTATGAATCGTTTAAAGGTGTTTAAGGGGTTATCATATGTAATGTTAACTTTTTTAATTGCTGTAAACAAACGATTTTTGTTTGTGAAACATATTGAAAAATTGTCCAAAATAAACAAGATCAGTTAAAGTAATGCGTAAAACTTTGAAAAAAGTGATGCACTAAAACTTGACAAAAATAAGAAAATATATCAAAGATTGAAGTCTATTCTTGTTCTGTTTATTATGCTTTTTATGGAAATAATTATTTTTATTAAAAGTATGAATACAATTCTTACCGTTAACAAAATTCCGACTTACAAGGAAACTACACAGTGGTGAAACCCACAACTCTTAATGAAAATTAGATAGGGGGATAGAGGAGACAGAAGTACAAAATAATTGCTATGAAACATATCTGCGCATTCTAATTTTTAGGGAGTGAAAATGGGTTTGAAGTTTGTTCGAAACTTTTTTGTTTAAGAAGTTTTTAATATAGAATAGATCTCAGTAATACCTTTGCTTTAATACCCAATTTGCATACATTTTATTTGAAACCGACGTGGTAAAACGCAAACAACAAAGAAATGGGGAAACATGAGATTGCACACCTAAATAAAGTTGTTTATTCCACTGTGTCGATTCCTGGTTAGGAAATTCTTTAAAACTTGTTTTTCACTTTTTATGTTCACAGAAAATTACACTTAATATTACGGCTTTTTTAAACTACACAATAAAACCAAGGAAACTGTGTTCGCATTCAAGTCTAAACTATTTTAAAATAATGATGGCGGAAATTAATTTTAAGAACATTTGACAGTTTTGACATATTCATGCAACAGCACGAGAAAAACCAAATGTCCACTTTAGGTAACAGCCTACAAATGAGAACGTCCCTTTATTAAAATACTATCAATCAATTCAATTCAGTCTTTCAAATCTGTAAATGTTAAATGTTTATATTATAACTTTAAAAGATTTTTTTTAGATTTTTTTCCAAAATTTAAATTTAGCTGGACAAATTTTATTTTAGCTGGACACTGGACAAGTATAAAAAAGGTGGACAATTCAGCCAAATCCAGCCCGTCTGGCAACCCTAGGTGGGAAGTGGATAAATGTAAGACCAACCCTCATTAATTTTCCACTCCAAAATTTTTCACGAACATACTTACTAGCTCCTACTAGCTTTAACTGTCTCCTGGGTGCGCCTAGCTGAGTCAACTGTATGACCGATCCTCAATATCGAGGGCTTATATTCAATACCGTCTATCTACAAAAACACAATATTTCAGGAGAGCCAAAAAACTGTTTTATTCGCAAATAAGCAACAATTTCGATGAACTCATCTTCTACAATATTAACAGAATGTGTCTAACAAACGTTCTAACTAAAAAGTTTCTTGAAATTCGCGTTATTTTAGCTTCTATGATAGAAAGACGGTATTGCCTCAAAAATGAAATCATTGTGTAGGAAAATAATATGTAGATAGACGGTATTGCCTTATTTTAAAATTAAGTTTGTATTACGGTTTTTGTATGGGGACCCCGAAAAAGGTGGGGATAGAAAAATAGTAGGACCTGTTTAAACATTTGAACCCTTCAGGGGTTGTTTTTGACTAGTTTTTGTTTGTTTTTGGCATGGGTGTCTCAAAAAGGGTGTCAGATAGAGGGTAGGTGTGTTCAGAAGAATTGTTTAACCAGTTTAAATTCAAAGACAATGTTTTTTATAATTTTTTTATTATAATTTATTATAATTTTTACTGCGCGTGGCTAAGATTATCATAGAAGTAGTGATACTCCTCTGGAATTACCGCCTTTAACTCCTGTAAATGTTTCCATTTGTTTTGCTGAATTGGTAGTCGACCGGTATACAATTGTTTTGGTTCTATGTGACCTTCATATTGCTTTATTGTAATAGGTAGTTCAGTGTAATTATTATCAAAATTTACTTTAAACTTAATGGTACCACTTGTGGAATATAAGAGAGATCTTAGTTGGGATACTGTCGGATCATTTTTTGCTCGACCAGGTCTAATACTGGAAAATCGAATAAGGTTCGCATCCTTATAGTTCTTAAAAAAATCATACTTTAAATGTAATGCATCAAATGGCATTTTAATAATTTTTTTCTTGATTTTGACTGTTTTGCGGGCATCTTTGGTTACCCTGACGTAGTCGTATGGCAAATATATGGTTTGATTTTTCAACTTAGCCTCTATCTTTGCATGGGCACTGTCACACTCCATCTGGGTGTGTTTGAATTCATTTATTTGCATACTCATTTGTAGCTAGAAAATAACATAACACCGCATACACAGCGTATTATGGTAGGTATTGATCGTTCGACAAGAGAAGTATGTATCCGAAAAACGAACAGTGAATAAATAGATATCAAACAGAGAAATATCCTGAAATTAAATAAAACGACAAAATTCTATGATGTAGATAGACGGTATTGCCGTCATAAAATTCATAAATAAGTATCTTTGTAGATAGACAAATGATAAAATACAGGATATATAGTACTAAAAATAGTTTTTTTCCACTGAAATTTTTACAGTACATGCAGATGGGGTCAGAGATGAGTTTGGCATAAAAACAAAATTTCGTGAAAATGTAGATAGACGGTATTGAATATAAGCCCTCGATATGTTTTTCAATCCTAACAGTTTTTAATAACATACTTACCCCATATTTCCATTTTCTAAGGGGGCTCTCATAAAAGATTACATTTTTATAAAATGTTTTCCCACCGCTCTTACTGTCGCCCTGCACCTAAAGAAGTCAAATGTATAACCAACCCAAAATAGTTTTTCAACCCCTCTTTTTTGCAGATCTTATTTTTATACCCAATCTATCAGAAAATGCGCGGGGAGCGAGCAAAAAAAACAACTTTGCAATTTTCATATATTTCATGGGTGCTCTAACACAGTCATGTCAAACTCACGTTTGGCGGGCCGCATGTGGCCCGCGAGATGATTCTTTGCGGCCCGCGACATGATTCTTAAATTATTGTATAGCTTGTACACTTTTCAGCAGTGTTCGAAAAAACGGTACCTTAACGTATGTTACATCTAAAAGCCAGAAACTATTCTTCTTTTATTGGTTTTGGTTTTGTACTCATCACAAATGACAACCGCTAAGGTCGTCAAGTGATGAAGATAAAAACGAAAATAACGTTGTGTATTTGAATAACAAAGCTCATTGATGAAGAGTTATTAGAAGTAACTCCAATGCATGGTACAACAACTGGTGATGATATTTTCGAAGTACTTATGATTGCTATTAAAAAATATGATCTTCCAATGAATAAATTGGTATCTTTGGCAACTGATGGGGCCCCCTCTATGACGGGAGCTACACGTGGTGTCGTTGGTAGACTAAAATATTATGTTAAAACCCAACATAATATATCTTTTCAACACTTCCATTGCATTATCCACCAGCAAGCCTTATGTTCAAAAGTAATTAAAATTGATGATGTATTTAAAAAAGTTGCTAAGATTGTTAATTTTATTCGAGCACGCGGATTAAACCATCGTGAATTTACGTCCTTGCTGAAAGATGTGGAATCTGAATACGAAGATTTGCAATATTTTACTGAAGTTCGTTGGCTTTCGAGCCATAAAGTTTTAAGCAGATTTTTACAACTGTTAGACGAAATTGTACTTTTTTTAGAAGTTAAAGATTATGACTGCTCTGAACTGAAAGACGTTAAGTGGATATAAAATTTGGCTTTCACAGTTGACATTACTGGCCATCTCAGTCAGCTCAATATTAACCTTCAGGGTAAAAATATGAGTATAACTTCACTGTATGATCAAATAAATTCATTCAAACAAAAGATATCCCTGTGGAAAATACAAATAATAAAAGAAAATTTATCAAATTTTTCTAGTTGTAGGACTCTTTTGCTTAAACATCCAGAATTAAAATTTGACAAATACGAGGAACAACTGAACATGTTGGAAAAAGATTTTGAAAACAGGTTTTCGGATTTTCAAAGTAGCAAGTCTGATTTCAACATTTTTTGCTCGCCGATGTCTGTTGGCATTGAAAATATTGACGAAAATTTGCAAATGGAGTTTATAGAACTACAATGCGATACCTTATTGAACCAGAAATATAAGGAAGTTGGAATACCAGAATTTTACGGGTACTTATCTGCAGGCCGTTTTCCAGGAATTCGACATTTTGTATTTCGCATATTATCCATGTTTGGTAGCACGTATATTTGTGAACAATTTTTTTCTCAGATGAAGATTAATAAAAATGCGCAACGAACCAGATTGACCGAAGAACATTTAGCATTGCTATTAAGAATTACATCAAGCCAAAAATTAATACCAAATTTTGATGATTTGAAAAATGAGAAGCGATGCATTATATCTAGCAAAAAATAATTTATATTCTTATTAATAAATATATTTCTATGAAAACATTTTTGTTTTATTTGTGGTAAATTTATATGAAATAAACACTCGAAATTTGAGTTTTTAATAAAACTACACTCATAATAATCTATAGGTAAAATACATGAAAACCGTTGTTCATTTTACGAAAGTTTTGGTTATTTTGACATTACGAAAAAATTTGTAGAATATACAAATCACATTTCGTAAAGTTTTGTAAAAACTTTTTTTAAATAAAAATGTAGTGCATACCTTACGGGTTTATTTTAAAATTAAAAAAAAAAAAAATGTAATGGTGCCACACGAGAATCGAACTCACGATTTCAGTGACGTCCTGCTGTGTTGAAGTAGACCCCTCTACCATTTGCACCAAAGTAGCTGATGGAATACAACAAACTAAAAAGGAACTTAAGTCGAAAATATTATGAAATTTTTATGAAAACTAGAAAAATATGCTACAAATATTTAATAAAAAAGGTAAAATGGCAATTAAATATTTTTATTATGTTTATTGAACTAAATAAAATAATATAATTTTTTTATAAATATATCAAATAATATATTAAAAAACAAAATAAAAAAATAATAAAATAATAATAATAAAAAACTTAAATAACAATTTCAAACTAATTGCATTTTATTATTAAATATTTTATCTTTTTAAATATTTGTTTTATTGAATTTCATACTAAACCCGGCAAATAAAGTGGAAGTAGTGTTTTCGGGTCCTCTTTAACTTGTTTTAGGATCCTCTTTATTAAACAAAATACAAAATATCCATTTATATCAAAACACAAAAATAGTAATAATGAAATAAAAAAAAAAAAACTTAGAAATTTAAAATACATTAATAAACAAAAAAAAAAAATATAAAAACTAAAAAAATTTGTCCTGGCCAGGAGTTGAACTCGCAAAATTCTGATTGCAAATCCGACCTCTAACCACATCAACATCCATATGTAATATTTGTAACATTACAAATTTTTGTACAATGTACTAAAAAAATATTACGAAATCCTGTTTGTATTTTTTACGAAATTTGTAAATTTATATAATTTGTTTTATACAAAAGTTTTGTAATATAAACAAAATATTTGTCCATTCTACGAAAAAAAATTTACGAAAAATATATTTGTATTTTTAAGCATGGATTATTATGAGTGTAAATACATGCGGCCCGCATTAGGTTTTCTACTACAATATTCGAAAGATTTGGCCCGTATGCCGAAATGAGTTTGACATGCCTGCTCTAACACACAATCATTTTAACATCATTATAGTTATGCAAATGATATAAAATATACTGAACGACATGTTATTTATATTTTTTTTAAATCTTAAGAAACATTCGTAGAACATATCGTAAGGCAAAGTTCTTGAATGAATATTTTCAAAGACAATTTATTCAGACATGTATGAAAATGTATCAGGAAAATGTTGTATTATTTCTTATTAAAAATAAAAATACTCACCAATACTATTACAAACTCACACACTCATATAAACATGGATACACCGATAAAAGTTCCTTGGTTTAATGGTAATTATTTTCTAAATACTAAATTCATAAAAACCACTTTTTGTTAACCCAGTGAATTAATTATTTAAATGTGTGTCAAATATTTTAGGAAACAAATTATTAAAAAAAAAGTCAGAAGAAAAAAAGTTATTGTATATTTTAGTAATAATAAATATTAAAAACCAGGAACTAGAATTTAGAATAATAATATAATGCTAATGCTGTAAATTTGGTAGGTTGTAGGTTTCTTTAACGATGTGACATGTGTCTTTATTTTACAAGATAAAATCGAACAAATTTTGTTGAAACTTATATTATTTATAATATTAACAAAAAAATAAAATTGAGTGTAGTTTTCACTTTAATTGCAAGGATATAATACATCCCATAGTCCCGGTTCATACACGGCAATTTTCCTTGCGCAAGTCTTTAGTTTATAGAAGAGGGAGGAAAAGAGAATGGAAGGCGGTACAGACTTGCCCGTACTCCAATTTCGTTTTGTTTTGTCATCCGCAATTTTCAACACGAAGTTGGCTGCAGGTTCATATACGAAAATTGCTGAAACAAACTTTACCTATGTGAACACAAAAGCAAGTTCAAAGAAAAATTGAAGAAAACTTGCGCAAGTAAAATTGCCATGTGTGAACCGGGACTTACCTAATTGCAATTACATGATGTGTTTTTAAATGCTCAAACTCCATACTTTAATATCATATAAAATGTGCCCCGGTAGGCTAAGAAAATTTGCAAAGTTTTAAGAATTTTGTATTTAAAATGAAAAGTTATTTATAAAAGTTTGTTTATGGGACTGACAGTTCATCTTAACCGAGGGTTCGTATTAAGCAAGTTCGTATGGACAGATGTTACTTTGAAGTTGTTACCAATTCGTCGGGACTTTCAACCCGAGAACAGCCATAATTTTTGAGACGTTAAAGATAAACGATTAACGCGAATGAATTTAGTATGCCTAAACATCAGATAACATACAAACGAAAGGTTATTCATGTCATAAAAAAAAATTTTTAAAAATATTTACCACAATTGTAGTACATTTTTAAAGCTCTCCCTATACTTTCCTGTCCTTATTGTTTTTGAATTTTTGTACAAAATTGGGCTTAAATGTTTGATAATGCTGAGCATATTTTTGGAAATATATTTATAAAATGTCAATAGAGTAATATATTTTTCAATTTAAAACAAGTAACAAATAGAATTATCTGTTTCCAATAAATGATGCTATGGTGGACCAAAATTAATCTGCCCGAGTAATAAAGATTTGATATATTTATGTGTTGGCTTATGTTTTTTATGGTTCATAATTATATGTTTTTGTATGAACAGTTCATATATAACTATACGTTTTAATTCTTATCAGTCTTGCAAAACGTTTTTTTTATAAATAGTACACCTAATATTCATATATACACTGTATACTATATGCATACATATGCACAGCGCATACTGTTGGGACATTTATTCGTTCCCCCCGCATAGTTTAGGAACATTTGCTTACTTTGGGGACAGTCCGCAAAGTTTTCATACATTTTCATACATCTAGCGTATAAGATGAGGGCAATTGGTTCGATACACCGCATACTTAGGGGACAATTTTGGGCGTGTCCCTAAAGTATGCGCAGTGCATACATATATATATATATATATATATATATATATATAGACCAGTGGGACATATAATATAACATTTAATTATATATAGTTAATCTGCTTGCATAACAAACTATATATGAAAGCATGCTTAAATATATATAAAATTGCGTTGCATATATAATTTTGTATGGCTCAATACAAATCAGATGTACAATTATATGCTGCATTATATCTTAGGCAATGTTAAGGTGTGATTTTATGTTGCCCCATAATAAACCGTACATGGCTATATTTAATTGTATAAAATTAAGAAAATTTATAATTAATGATATGCAGTTAATATAATTGGACGAGGACAAAATTCGTATAAAAAGATGATTGGATACAATTTAATATACTTCTATACAATTTTCTTTATTTTTGATACAATTTGATGTTTTCATTTTTCGGATTAAATTATGTCTGTACTTACATGGTACCATATAAATTTTTTTAACTGGGTATGGAAATTTTATGATTGTTTTTCTTACAATATGCTACATACTTAGTGTATCTTTAAAATGTTTGGACACATATAAATACTTTAAAAAAAATGTCTGGTTTTTATCCATAATCAGCTCAATAATACTAATACTAATATACAGACATCAGTAATATAAATTTGTATACAAAAAGTATCTAATTGTTTTGTATGGAACGATATATCTTTACATACAAATGTAAATAGGCCCAAAGTAAAATATTTTTTTTTTTTATATTACACTGCATATATAATTTTTATTTGTGTTATATATAATTATACATGTATTCGTACATAATTAGATTAACCATATATCATTGCATATTTCATATACGATTACACTATGTGTAATTTTTTAAGTCATGGCAAAATAACCATATACGGACACCACTACGTGATAAAAGACTAAAAAAAAGACCCGTGTCTCCCAATTTTTCCCAAAGTCATCTCCTTTTTTGTTTATGGGCCGCCAAAGAGTTGGGGCCTCGGTATCATTTTCGCAAAATAGTGATCATTTTCTCAGGCTCATATCTTGCAAACCGTTCAGAATTTCGATTTACTCTCTATGACAAAGTTGTAGCTCTTGTCATAAAGAACAAAAATTGCGAACATATAAAATCAAAAAACTTCACCTTCCAGATCAAAATCGCAAAAAACTTAAAAAAATTCGATTTTTTTTTACCTTTTTTTCCGTGTTCAGGTCCATAGGTAGCAAACCGTTCAAAATTCAAGGAAACAATCAACTACAAAAATTTACCTAAGATCTCAATAAACAAATTTCTGAGTGAGTCATTCAAAATTTGGTTTTTACCCCGAACCTCTACAAGGCTTGCCCTGTGATTGAAGGAAAATGAGTGACAACTGTTGCTGTCGTCTGCAAAAGAGTAGTCGTTTAGAAAGATAAGAAAAAAAAGAAGGAGAATAAACGTAACTTTGCGGTACCACTGCATTTGACTGAAATTCATCGGATGAGATCATATATATAACAACTCTTATAGTGGGATCTCCGCGATTTGCACGAACACCTTTAACGGCTCGAGTGAAAGAATATCTTAGTCATAGTATTTGATACTCTTTCGAGCTCGGACAGTAATTGATTGCTTTACGGCAGAAATTAATTGCCTACGAATAATTCAGCCAAAAGGTTGGCTTTGTCAACCGGGTCGGTGAATAGCGAATGACCAAAAGGTCTTACTTCCCCGAGGAACAGCAAGAACTGTAGCACGTTGGTGCCGTTCGTATAGAAGCTTTTCATGTCCAAGCACTTTGGCACATTCAGTTCTCGCGTAGCCATTCAGTATTGTCGTTTTCCGTAATTGAGACAACAGTAAAAAAGCATTTATAGAAAGAATAGGTTATTTTTGGATTACAGATCGTAAAAGTCTAAAATAGCAGCTTTCAGAAAAATTTTTAATTTTTAAAGAACAATTCCAACTGGCTAGTTTAGAAAATGTCATAAAAGTTCACTAGTTTACAAATTTTTTCTTGTTTTTTAAAAATTAAAAACTTAAATAAAATCGAGAGTTTTTTAAATTGTAAGGATCTAAAAACGGGATAAAAAGGATCTAAATACATCTCATAGTGTCTTCCTGTTCACAAGAAGAAGAAAGTCGGATAGCATGAGTCTAAAAAAGTTAATTTCTCAAAGTTCCATAATGGAAATACCGATATGTATGTTTGTATGCGTTTGTGATTATGTTTATGTTTTTGAGAGAAAAAAAATTATGTATTCGTTAAGATATTTTAACGTTATAGGTATTTCAGAATTATTCCACTAGGGACTTTTAAAGCTAACGTTATTTTAAGTTATTTTGTTAGTGTTATTTTAAAGTTAAAATAATTTTCTTGAAACGGCATTGAATCCTTATCGGTATTTTAGGGTTAGTGTTTGCAAGGGTTAACACTCGATTAAAAATTACTCAAGTAGTCGAACGAACATAAAGAAAATTCGAACGAACAATTTTAAAAACACGATTTTCGAATAAAAAATAAATAAAATTAATAATTTAAAAACAAAATCTTTTAATAAAACTTTTATAAAAATTTACCAATTTTTTTCATTTTGAATTGTCAGGTTTGAGATAATAATTAAAATGTTACTATTATTACAAATAGAAAATACAAATTTTTAATAAATCTAAGAGAAGATGAAAAAATCTTGTGGGGATCAGCGTTAGAGGGAGCGACGCACAGTGGTTTATCGTCATAGTAGAAATGGAAAAAAATAGAAGGAGTCATCGTAGAACATCCAAATTTTTTACAGATGCTTTTTTTATCATCATTAGGAAATATATGAAGAATAAAATATGTCCGCCCACTTTTACGCCCACTCCCCATACAAGTGAAATATATAAATGGCAATATTTTCATTTGAATTTATGCTATTTCAACCGAATTCGGTATATATATGTTTTGTAGCAATTAAAATCAATGGCTAAAAAATTTACGAAATTCGCCCACAACCACGCCTACTTCCCATATAACAAAATTGTTTAATATGATGTATAGCCCTTCTTATCAATGCTACAATCCCTAAACTTCATAGGATTATTACACCCCTCCTCTAATACCCCAACTTTCCCCATCAATTTTCTAAATAATTAGAAAATTAACATGTAACCTGGTTTTAAATCAAACACGCTTTTAATCCTAGTAATAATAAAAAAACATTAAAATGAAACATGTATATATAAAATTAATATTTTATTATAACAACAATTCCTTAACATCTTCAGGTAGATCTAATTCCTGCTTTTTTTGAACTTTTCGAAACTTATTTATAAAAGGATCCGAAGAAGCTAAAAGTAAGTGCATCACATCTTCATTTGTTGATATCCTACTACATTTTCTGGCATGATACCTTCGATATTCACGATAATCGCGATTCCTCGCTTCCTGGGCTTCTTCTGATAACATTCCGATAGGTAAAATTGCTGCTGCTATTATTTTTCCTCCATGTATCAAGACTTTATGTACGGTCATTGACATGTAGTACCAGCTATACAACCTAACATATAATTGGGCAGTGTTCGAACAATATTGCTGAAACTTATTCGGACATATATCAGCGTTGCTGTTAATAGTTATTAAAATTACTTTGAAACGATGAATAAGATTTTCATCTACACCCACAGCTTCAGCAGTAATTCTGGGATTTTCAAAAAACCTCCTTAATGTATTTTTGACGTAATATAACGAGAGAATGCGTAATAAGCAATAAAAAGTAGCTTGTTTTCTATTTAAACGTTTACTAGACAAAGGCTAGCAAAAACTAGCAGCTGAATTTAACTTTATTGTTTAAATTAGACTTCAAGCTTTCATTTGATATAAGGTAGAGCACCGCGCTCGACCGCGCACAAAAGTTCTAGTCCATCAAAGTTAAAGAAAATAATAATTTTTAGACTCCTAAGATGAAGCAAATTTTTGTCAAAAAATTTTTTTTTCTTTAATTTTTTTTTTTTTAATTTTCATCTTAAATACCTAAATTACGGGAAAATACACAACAACAATACATATTTAAAGTCATTCCAAGAGTTTTTAGTTTCTTACTATTTTTTAGGATTTTCTTTCAAATGTTGTGTGTTAGACTTGGCACACTTTGAGGAAACGCCTACAAAAAAGTAATGAAAATATCGCCCTAGCATTTCAGATACATGATATTCAATATGTTTTTAATGAAATTAATAAATTTCATCATGAGCGGAAAACATGAAATTCAGTATTAATTTCAACTTTTCAACCACTGTGCGACGCCCTTTCAACTTAAGCGACTAGGTCATCTTCAATCTCATTATAAAGCACTACCCACAAGAAACTCAAGGTTTTATCAGTTATATATGTACACTAGAGTTGTTTTAGTGTATATGGGCAAATTTTTTTTTTTGAAATTTGAAGGTGCTCAGGTCTAGGATTGTGTCATTTAGTGTAAAAAACGGACAACATTTTGGGGTGTTTTTCAAATCTCCAATTTCAAATTTTAAAAAAATTACTTCAACAAAATCGCAAAAATTGAGATTTGGACTCCAGTGACTTGTTTAAAACATGTTAGAAATCGAAAATAAAAAATTGTAAAAATATCCCCTGGCACACTTGGGTAGGGCAACGATTTAATTTTTGCAAATTTCGAGAAAATTGTGTTTTTTGGTAATTTTTGCCTTATTTGTTGTCATAAAATATTTAAAATCGAAAATTAGCTACTTTTATACCGTTTGTTGTTTTTGTTTATCATCATGACTTAAGGTTGAAAATAAAAAATGTTGGACATCATTAACCCATGTGGACCAGAGGCCCCAAGAGACCTCACACTTATATATTTCAATTTACAAAAAACGTTGAAGATTTTTTTACTATTTTTGAATTTTAATAAACGTGATGTAAAATATAATAACACAATATTTGAAGATTCTGTTCCAAAAGTTTTTGACATATTAAACAACGTTAACCCTTGCCGAGTCGCATTAAGGTCAAAGAAGTTACTGCGAGAATTTTTACATATTTCATTAGCACCTATAAAAATCGAAGATCGATTTTATAAAACCACTCTAATGTACATATATCAACCAACCACAGAAAATCGGTGGTTTTAATTGCTTACCCGAACAACATGAGTTAGATTCGTCTTCTCTTACAAGTTTAGCGAGTGCAACTGCTAATATTACCTTTACTGGGAACTAATTGGGCATCCGGCATGTATTATAATATTTAAACACAACATATTCCAGCTGATTGTATTCCTATTATTTGAATTTACATTGCATGGTACATGTATGGTTTGATCCCTAAAAGAATTTGTTTATCTTCTCTTGCAACAACCCAGGTGAAAAAGTTCATATATGATCATATATTGCCATATATGGTTTTATGTATGAGCATATATGTAATGTGTGGGAGGGAGCATATATGGGTAAATACATTTAAAGTTCATATATGGATATGTATGACACCATATATGATGATATATGATAATATATTGCATATATTAGTTCATATATTATTCCATATATGGTTAACATGTTTTAATCTTTGGTCAGATATGACCATATATGAGGATGATTTTTTTTTTTTTGTAACCTTTACTCTGCCGGTCTACGAATTCTTAACAAAAATACATAAATTAAAGTTTTATTAATTTATAAATACGATTGCAGAGAATGAGTTATTAGGAAAAACGCACCACCTTTCCGGGGGGAGGGGTTCAAAGTTGAAGTTTTGATTTGCGATTTTATACAAAAAATCCGAAAAAACAGAAAAAATAAAAAAAATCCAAATGTTAAACTGACTCGTAATGGGTTAATAAATGGGGATATATTACTCTTTGAAAAGACATTTAAAACACCTTTAGAATGAAGCCTAACTGATGCCAATCCATTCAAAACTTTTGTATAAAACCGCAAAACAAAACTTCAAATTTGAACACCTCCCTTCCGAATAAGGTCCACCAAAAAATTTTACCATTTGCAGATTCAGTGTGGAAAAGTATCATTAATTTTGGAAACATGCGGCTAAACTTTATTTAAGCCAAAGTTTTTGATCTCAGTATTCAAAAACTGGTTAAACCAGATGAATTAATTGGATTTATTTATTTTGTGATATTTTGTATTTAAAAAATGAAATATTTTCCCATTTTTAGTTGTGTCTCAGAATAATTGGAAAACTAAACAGAAATATTAAAATTTTAAGATACAATTAAAAATGGTGTAGAATATTCTTATATTGAAGTATATTTTAAGTTTTAAAAAAAAAAGTCTTGTATTCAGTAACATGTTTTTTAATAAACAGAATATTTTTAGAAAAAAAAACCTAAAAAAGCTTTTTTATATACGAGAATATAGGAAAAGTAATGATATATGACAATATATGAACATTCATATATGTCCATATATGAGCATATATGTCCAAATACCCTCAAATTTCGGATCCGAACATATATGGATTCATATATGAACTCATATATCTGGCCATATATGACAATATATGAACATTTTCACCTAGGAGTTAGTGTTTTCTATGTGTAATAATAGTAACATTTTAATTATGATCTCAAACCTGACAATTCAAAATGAAGTGCAATTTTAAAAGATCAATAATACATACAAAATTCTCAAATAATTTAATAATTTTATAAAAATTTATATACAAATTTGTGATTATTAAGTCAAAACTTCATTAAAGAAATAACTGAAATTTCAAAGCGATTAATGAATCGTTTTGAATATGGACTGTTTAATAACGGGTAAATTTATATATATTGACTTTTAAACTAAATTATGAAGTAATTCACAATAAAAGTGATATCGTTGAAATAGAGCATAAAGTTTAAACTATAAAATTATCAAAAATATTGCTATTTTACAACGATAACACCTTAGTAAAATAACTAAAATAAGATCTTAACAGCTCGATATACTAAAACTATCGCCGATATATACACCCTTTTTTATTCAGGAGATTCAAAATGAATTAAATGTCGCGGCATGTCACGATGTAGTACGGACGAGGAAAATTATACTAAAAAGTACAACTCTAGTAAGACATAATATAAAAATATCAACCATGGAAGATTTTTGTATCTGTTTTTCATACATAAAACAAATTTGTGGATTAAAACAACTTAAATTTTCGTCGTCACCGGCTTGTGAAAGTAATTGTCTATTAAATAAATAAAAGACAAAATAAAATATTCAAATTTAATAAAGAATAAATGTGTATTTGTAAACTAAATTTTTATATATATTAATAATCTTGTGTGGTCAAATTGCAAACAAATATGCATAGGTAGACAGACTAAAGCAAAAGACAAAAAAGGGTTGCATATGTTATATTTTGTTATTTTTTCGTTTCGTTTCAATAATTCTCTGCGGCATTTGCGTTCCTTTAAAATATAGCATCATTTAGACAATAATTGATGAAAGTAGTTCAAAGATAATTTCGTTTATGTTATATATAATTATTTTTATTGTTTTTAGACTTTACATTAATTCATATCGTCAATTTGGGAGTATGAACATTTTGATATTTTGTAACGTATTGTAAATTATTTTAAAAAGAATCACAAAAATATATTTTATGATTTTCAGCAAATAAATTAACTAAAGCATAATTTT
The DNA here is from genome assembly GCA_021234595.1 of Delia radicum. Lineage (NCBI taxonomy): Eukaryota > Metazoa > Arthropoda > Insecta > Diptera > Anthomyiidae > Delia > Delia radicum. The sequence continues at coordinate 6,905,041 of CM037853.1, read as the reverse complement.
TCTACAAATTTTTCGAGTTTTTTTCAGTCTACTAATATTCAGAAAAAATTTTATTAATTTTTAGCAAGGGTTTTTTAATTTCTAATCTACCAAGTGTTAGCAAAACTTTTGCTGAATCTACTAATTTTGTTGCTAAATATCAGCTCGCTGATTTTCAGCAAAATATTTTGCTGACATTAGCAATTTTTTTGCAAGCACCCTCCTGACTAAAATTTTGCTGACTCAGCAAAATTTTTTGCTCACTTTACTAACTTTTTTATTTGAGTGTACGTCCAAGCCAGCCGTGGCGGTAATATGCTAGAAGTCATATTTAAATTATAATGCCAGAAGATTATCTTTCGAATAAAGTAAATTTCATGTCAATTTAAAAAAAATCATCATTGTTTTATTCCATTTCAAAATTATACACATCTATAAAAAACACCCTTTATTTAAATAATTCAAAAAATTTCTAAACTGTAATTTTTTTCTCGTGATAACTACAGCAAATGGAGTATGATTGAGAAATCTTTTGGTGTTTTTATAGTCTAAAATTATTGCATTTGAGAATTGATTGGTATTGCTTTAGTATTCAAATTCATTAACTATTTACGTATTTTTAAAATTATTTTTATTCGTTCGATAAAACTTAATCGCTCGATTAACTATTGTTAAATCGAACAAAATAAAAATCCGAATAGTGTTTGCCAACAATGGTTGAAAGTGGAGACAGAAGATATTGTCCGATACGTTCCAAATTTGACATCTGACTTTCTGTTGCGAGAACGCAGCCTTTGCGGGGTGTTACATTTCCACCATGCATAATGATCCACTCTACTCTACAGTTGATTTATATATTAAAATCAAGAACAAGTTATTATTAACTAAGTATAAGCCACAAGTATTTCATCTAAGGATTTTTTTGAGTGTACCATTCAAAACAGTTCTATTCTCTTGTTTGTGTGTTGAGTGTTATCAATGTTCTAATGATTTGTTCTGAGCACGTATTAAGCAAATATTGGTGTTAATGTGTTCCGATGATATAGCAGCATCTTCGGTCTATAGTGTCAATGTATATGCTTTTTAATGTGTTTGGATCATCTTTAGTAGCTAATAATAATATTTTTTATTTTTGTTTTTTTTTATTATTTTTTGTTTTTTATTTTTTACGATTCTAATGTTTTATAATGTTTACCTTATATTATGAGCCCAGTCAATACTGAATAGAACGTCGTAAGGTGTGTTTCACAAGTGGCCAACTCAGGCATAACCAAAAACAACAACGACAAATTTATTACAAAAATTTGTAATAAAATATTTTAAATATTGATTACAACATTATAGCCTGAAGCCTTTAAACAGAATAAGCTGTAAATAGTTGGCAAACTTTTGAAATAAAGTGATTTTGTGCCTTAAATAAATTTGGTAAAGAAACTCCTTTCTTGTCAAAAATTTTAATTTTAAAACTAAATTAAAATGCAGTGGTATCTCAAATATTTAATAAGTTCAGTAAGTGTAACAAATATTTATTAAAATGAAGTGATTTCAAATTTAATTATATAAAAATTTCTATAAACTTCCATTCAAGTTCATTGTTATTGTATGTTGGCTACAACAATATTGCCTGGCTCAAACTACAACAGTACGTCCTTATAAATTTGGTTTTACAATAGAGGAACAACAGCATCGTTATGAAAAAAGAGGTGAGTACACAAAATAGTTCATATCATAATCATTATCAGGGCAGAGACTCTAATGCACTAAAAATTCTAAAATATGCAGTAAAAAATATGCACTAAGAACAACTTAAAAAATTGCATTAAGTTTACAAATATATGGACCAAAAATCCATAAAATATACACTTTGCAAATTTTTAAAAGTCGTATTTATAACTCGATTAAAAAATAAAGTTCAATTTATATGTCTGAGTAGATGGCAACATTATATTCCATATTTCAATTAAGTGCTGTGTTAAGGATTTTGTATTCATCCTTTCATTTATTTTAAATCAAATCTTAATTTTAATTCTAGAACTTATGCAGTTAATTCCAAAATATGCAATAAAAATCATGAAAATTGCAAAAAAAAAAATATGCACTTTAATGCAAAATATGCTTTTATAATAAAGTATGCAATAAAGTATTTTCCTGATTCGAAAGAGTCTTTGGTTAAATCGACTTTGGGCTAATGACTACAAACATGCATTTGCATGGCAGTCGCTGCCGTGATCATTATAAATAGTTAAGGTCGGAAAACCTTTATAGGTGGGTTTATTTATAATTATACATTATTACGAGTACATGAAAAATGTTATAGAATTATTTAATTGTAATTTATATTTTATGTTTAATAAGACCAAACTTGAGAATTATTTATTACGATTGAAATTTCAAAATTGAAACTAACATTTGATCATTTTTAATCATTTAATGGTACATAGAAAAAGTTATTGTTAAAAAAAGTTATATTAAGCTTTTATTTGATTTCAAACTCACTTTCAATTAAAACTTGTATAATAAGGGAACACACAGAGAAAAAGTTAACTATTTGCCAACTGAAATTTGGTTACTACGACTCAAATTCTGTTATTAAGAATTTAAGTCTGTTGGTGCGACTGAATATTGGGTTTCACAACTAAGTTCGGTTAATTCAACTGAATTTTAGTCACAACACCCAAAATATTCAGAACTTTAAAATAAATATCATTGTACTAACTGAATTTATAAGTTTTTACCACCAAAATACACTTTTCAATTCGGTTGGCACTTTATTTCTCTGTGTGAATGTTCCCAATTGTGACCTCTTCTCTAAAGTGGAGATTGAGTTTTTTTTTTTTGCATTGTTGCATGAATATATCAAAACTATTGAATGTCTTCGAGTTTAATTTCCGCCACCACTATTTAAATGAAGTTTCGACTACAACGCACACGTTTTTCTTGTCCTTTCAAAAAAATTGCAATATAAGTGTAATTGTTTGTAAATATAAAAAGTAATAACAAACAAGTTTCCCAGAACTTTCCAAGTCGGATTTTGGATTAAGAATTTTATTTAATATTTTAAAATTTTTTTGTTTTCTAAAAATAATCGGTTTTGGGGAGGACATGTCTAAAACTATTAATAAGTTTAATTGAAAAAATTCGGTGCATAGCAACTCTTGCAAAAAAAAGTTGCAACAAGAAAAGTAAAAAAAAATTTATAAAAAGGGATAGAAATAGTAAAAAAAAAAACTATAGAAATTTCGTAACAAATTTAAAAAAATATAGTTTCTTGTTGTATTGCAGTAATAAAAAAAAGACATATAAATTGATGTCGTGCTTACACATTTGCTTTCACTGCAAATCAAACAAAAGTATAGCTTCGAGTGGTAATTTCAAGTGTCCGACCGAACAGTTCGGCCAGAAAATGCATTTGGTCTGTATTATTTGTATGTATTTATTTTAAAACATTATGGACAAATTTGGCGAATGGAAAAATGTTTATTGGGCTGATTAGAGACGATTTTGAGTGACAAATTTAAAGAAAAGTCCGTAGTTAAGCAATAAATTCACTGTACGGCCTTCAAAAGTTCGGCCAAATGGAAAATAGTTCGGCGGCCGAACTTTTAACTTTATAGCTAAACTTCGGCTTTTTCCTTAAATTTTATACACAAAATCAAATTAAATTGGCTCAACAAACATGATTCCAATACATAAATGTATAATCATTGCCTCTAGATATTCAAAAACCGACCAAATATAGTTTTTTGGCCGAACTGTTCGGGCGGACACTAGTAATTTCTTTACATATTTTTGTGTTCTAATTTTACAATTTATTTTTTCCAAAATCTATAATTTTATGATGCTTCCAAATTTTATAGAAGCTTTGGTGCATTGCGTCCGCTATTTTCGGTTTCGAATATTATGAACCTTAAAAATGTTGTTGAGAATAAAAGTTTTAGTGAAAAAAATCAGTTTTTTTCTGAAAACACAATTTCAGCAAAAAAAAAATTGCTGAAAGTTAGTTAAATATTTTAAGTAGACGATTAACAAAATCTTTAACTAACTTTTTTTTTACTGTACATCAAAAAATTTTAATATGAACATTATGACATTTTAATAAAAAGACAACAATTTATCAATCCTATTCAAAAAATTTGAAATCGAAGCAAACTTATTTGAAAAAATATTTTACTCGGCTTCATTTTTAAGAAAATATTCATTTAATATTGTTCATCGCAAATGTTCAGTAAACATTAACGCCCGTATTCATAAAAAATCTTAATTCAGATTTCAAATACATTTTAGTTAAAACACATTTTAAGCCTTAAAACTGTATGCATAAACGAATATTAGCTTAAAATACCCCTGACCTCTGACCTTAAACCTTAATATTCGTTTATGAATACAGTTTTAAGGCTAAAATGTGTGTTTTAACCAAAATGTATTAGAAATGCTGCTTAATAGTTTTTTAAATACGGGGGTAATAGTTGTATTCTATGTGTTAGGGACAACGGAACGTAAAGGGTCCGCCAAATAACTTTTTTTTTTTGAAAATGCTTAAAAAAACCACTGAATATTTGCTCAAATTTCTTTTTTTATTTGAAAGTACAATCCTTCCGGTTAATAATGGAAAATAATTTCATTCAAATGGCTGCCTCGGCTGGCCATGCAGTAGCCTACACGATCGGTCCAATTTTTAGGCACATTATCGATTGTGTGCAGCTGTATTTCACCAAGGGCTTCACGAATATTGTCCTTTAAAGCGTCAATTGTCTCTGGCTTGTTGGCGTAACACTTATCTTTGACGGCACCCCACAAATAATAGTCCAACGGTGTCAAATCGCAGCTCCGAGGTGGCCAAACGACATCAGCTCTGCGGCTGATAATGCGATCTTAAAAAACAGGGCGCAAAACATCGAGTGTAGCTTCGGCTGTGTGGCACGTACCGCCGTCCTGTGGAAACCAAATGTTGCCAATATCCTCCTCTTCAATTTTTGTGAACAAAAATTCGTTCAACATGGCCCGATAACGATCGCCATTGACTGTAACGGCCACTCCTTGCACATTACCATGATTTTCAAAGTAATGTCGCAATATTTCCCAGCGTTGTTCAAGCGTATACACAACCATATTCGTTCAGCGGAAGGATAAAACTAATTATCTGTCAAATCAGACATGAGCTAAGTGTTACCATTCACGAAATAAGCACTAGTTGAAAAAAAACGTTAGATGGCGGACCCTTTATAATATATATGATGTTGATCATATGCTGTAATTGGTTATAGAACAAATATTTTAATTTTTATTGACGGTTTGCGATAGACAATATTCAACGAATTTTGTCTCCAAAAGAAAGCCGTGTAACATTCTGAATCGATAAAAAAAAAAATGTGAATGAGAATCTATAAATATAAATATTCGGAACTAGTTCTGAAATTTTTTATTTTTTTTTTCAAATCGTCCATAAAAATTTGTCTATTGACATAGACAGACAGATTTCTAGTATTTGCCAAATTTCATTAAATTATAATAAACATAATATAAAAAAAAAAAAATTAAAATGGCAGTATTTGACTACGCCTTCTCCGCCTAATTTTTGGAAATATGGATATTATTGCTTCATGCTTTATTAGTATCATACAGGACAAAAAATTATGAAAGTTTTATAATGATGCACCTTTATTTAGGTAAACAGTAGAAATGGAAAGTCTCAAATATTGGTGTTAACACTCTAACATATAAGGCTGATTCAGGGTAGCCTTCATAAAATTTGCCACAAATGCGTCATATGAGCGTTTTATACTTAGAAATTAATATATTCCGATAGAAAACTTAATTTACTTAATATTTTGCGAAGAAATTTTTCGTGTGCCGTTCACAGTTTGCAAGCGAGAAAGCTTCAAAATCAATATTTCGCACAATTTCAAAAACTAATTATTTTAAAAAAAATACAGTTTTCAAAAATCTAAAAAAACCAATTTAAGTTGACTAAAAAGTCTTTATAATAAAATATAAGTAAAATTGAAGCATTATCTTTTCTCACATGATTTTATCAGGATTCCTCTAAAGGACATCGTCTTAACTTATAAACTAATAGACGGATTTTTATGAAATTTTGCAGAAAGAAGACATTAAGTATTAATAGCAAAGCGTTGAAGTTTAATCAATATAAATTGAAGTTTAGATACTTTTTCGCCAAATTTTGCTTTTTTCAAAAAGCGAAAATTCCGATATCTTCTTAAATAGTAGCAGAAAAAATTAGTTTTTCAAGCGTGGTTATAGCTTAGTAAGAGAAATAATTTTTGTCCAAAACTTCTGTTTTATATGCTTTAGTTTTCAAAATGCACCCTAAAATATTTTGGCTCATATCGCCTAAATTATGCAACGATAAATACAATTTTGTTGAAGAACTTATTATTTGTTTTTCAAGTGGAGCACATGGGTTGAATTTCGTTGCAAAACATCGTATGCCAGTTAAAGGGTTAATTTTGTTTAAAAATTTCATAAATTGTTGTTTGCTCTATATAATGAAAAACTGTTACACTTTCGCCAACTATTCACCCTCGTATAATACCAATTCACCTTCGTATAATATCAAATTAGTTTACTACAAACAAATTTAGTCATAGCCGAGAACACAGTCCAATATGATGTCTTAAATAACTCATACACATGCAAACATATGGCGGGTAAAACGAAGCGTTCGATTTGGTAACTTATTTACATACAATATTATTAAAACGTTAATAGTTTGGTGAATACATACGAGTTGTAAAAAAACATTTTCCAGTATCATTGCTAAGTCATTCTTGACAATTATTAGCACATGGTGTTAAATGTTGCAAGCACATTATGACAATATTTTTAAACGACACTTGTGTTTAACATCTTATAGCAGCAATATGTGGGCAAAGAGGCGGGTAAGCGGTCAGTCAAGCACGCCAATTGACAAAAAGTCGTTTATTTGCTATTTATCTTAAAAATATGGCTTTTAGCCATACAACAACAACGACAATTTTATTAACTTGTTCTTAAGCAAAAATATTGACATTAAAACTACAAATCACATGCAGGAAGATGCATAAAATAATAAATTCTTGATAAATTTTATACTAACATTAAAAAAAAAAACAAAATCTTGTGCAAGAACAGTTGTTGTTAATTCTTAATTCTTAATTTTTTTTTTTATTATTCCATTAGATATAAATAATTGCTGTCAATTGGCGGTTTTCAATATAAATTTATACTTAAATGGAATAAACATTTATTTTCTGTCTATACTTGGCGTGTGTTAGTAAAACTTTTAAATACGCTAAAATGCAGATGATGATCTTTTAATTGTTTATTTACATAAAAAATTAAATCCAATTACAAATTAGTAACTGATGAGATTTTTTTTAATAATTTATTATAATTATTAAACATCTGTTCTAATAGAATTATGTTGGTATAACAAATTGATAACTACACTAAAGATATTATGTAGCTAAAGACTACTGCAAATGCAGTCAAAAACAAGTGAAATTTCAGTTGATGAAAGTGAACTAATATTTTGTTTTTACTGTTCAAAAAATAACTAACAATTGTAGTAAAAATGATCCCCATATGTTAGTAAAAAATAAACAAACATTTATTTTTTTTTTATTTTTTTAAATAACAAAAAATGACTGTCTAAAATAAATGTAAAATCATAAAGCAGTCATTTGATGAGTTTTGGTTTTTTAAATAAACTACAAGGTTAGTAAAAATTAAATTTGTTCTACAAATGACTGACATTTACATTAAAAATAAAGAAACCGTATTACAGCCAAAATAACTACAAATTTTTAAAGCAGAAATTCCCTGAGTGTACTTTTAAATTTTATTTAAACACGGGTAAAAACAGTAATATCTAGTCATATATAATATGATATACGACTAATATCATTATATACAAATACATCTGAACATTTTTAATGAGAGATTTTTTATATGGCACTTGATATTATTATATGTCTCCAAATCCATATAATAATCCAAATATATGTATTGGGGCACTGTGGTGTAATGGTTAGCGCATTGGACTGTTACACAGATGGTCCTGGGTTCGATTACCGGTGACGGCAACATCAATTTAAACAAATAATATCTATGACTTTTCCATCCCTCATATGTATCGTAGCTCCCACCTTCGGTGTTCCCATAGCACTTAACCCTACTGAAGTAAATTAATGAATCGGGGCTATGAATCAAAAGCTTCAATTATTTCGCCAACTCCTCATCAGGTGGCTAGCAACAACTGTTCTAAGACTAATCATCTCGCGTAATTACAGTGTTGCCGTGTTTGAAGCCCTTCATCTTTCCCCACCTTTCATCTCTCCCCTTTTCACTTTCCAGAGAAAGCAACACATTAATAAAGCATTTCCTGAGGGTTGCTTCTCTTTAAATAAAAATAAAAAAAAATTATAAGTAGTGATCGATATGATTATATATGGTTCCATGCTAAGTCTTATTAAAATATATGTGACGCCATACTGAAAATATTTTATAGGATTATATATAATATTCAATATCAAATTAAGTTCTCTGCAATTTAAGACTTTATTACTTTATTCACATATAACCATATTGCTTTTATAACGCAATTATTTGCTAAAGATTTATTTTAAATAATTTTCAAATAAAAATATGTGTACATTTTACGTAGTTATATATTTTTGAAACACTAAATTTGTTCTTGAGAATTTTTTATAATTTCGTTGTTTCATTAAAAAAATGTTGGTCTTTAAAATTGTTAATTTCATGAAATTTAAATTTTAAATTTAAACACTTTTAAGCATAATTTCAAGTTACTAAAAGCATAGCATAAAAGCATACCTACTATCGGATAAAGTTTTATAAAATCGGATATATTTATATTTAATTAGATATAATTTAATGTCCCGGATATGGACAAATCTCGAATAAAATTGTATCAAACCATTTTTCGGATAAATTTGTATATGCTTATATATGGGGAACTTGTCAACTGAGATATAATTTTATTAGACTCCATATTAAAATTGTTACCCGGGTAGTAAAACTTTAAGATAGCGGACAGCAACGGTAGTCAAAATGTTTAGTGTTATAAGCTGTGTTTCATACACTCAAAAAAAAAAGTCTGTAAAATAGCAACATTTTTGCTGGGAGGCTGAAAAACGCTAATATCAGTATAAAAAAAATTAATAAATGCATTAAAAATGTTGCTGAATTTTTTTCTGCAAGGATCCTCCCAGCAAACATATTACTTACTTTACTGACTTTTTTTAGTGTAGCTATTGCGTTATTTTTATTTTTCCATTAATTCTTAAACTACAGAACCGATAGCTTTGGTGTCTTCGGAAGATTAACTCACATGTGTCTTGTTTTTTTTAATGTGGTGCAACATAAAATGTTGTTGCTGTTCATGTATTTGTTAAATTATTATAGTGCTCCATAATTATAACGTAATTTAAAGAAATTTTTAAAAATAAGCAGTAAGTGATGAAAAGTAATCTGCATTAAAGAAAAATTTTGTTTTTTTTTATTTAATTGTAGTTTTGTTTATTCCAAAATCTGTGTTTATAGAAAAATGTTCATAAATTCAACTAAATCAAAGTCGATACTTGATTTTTTCTCAGTAATCCCCCTTACTAGATGGAAGACAAACAACTTTAATAGAAAAAAATTAATTCGCAGCCACATATATAACATATTAGGGGCTTTGCGGCCAAATCCGATTCTGATCTTTGGGCTATAAATGGACTGCTTCAAAATCCTTTTTTAATCAGGTAATTTAAGAGCGTGTTTATGTTATGTCAATCTGTCTTTATTTTGTTGTTATTGCTGTAAAGTGGGGTTGTCTGTAGAAGTTTACAGCTAAAACACTTATCACAAAATTATTGGTTTTCTATATATAAAAAATTGCATTTTCTGGACTTTTCAATAACCTTAATTTATCCAATTACTGTATGTATTCTATTTAATATCGACCAAATATATAGTTTTAATTGCAATCCATCGATGTCAATACAGTTACACTAATCATAATTGTAGTAAAGTAATTGGGTACTCTGAATTGGTACTCTGAAGATTTTCGGTGACGCGAAATTAAACATGTAAGGACCTGTCAGTAGATAAAGTCTGCATTAAATTTGGGGATGAAAACATTTAAACATGAAAACATTAATATATGATGAAATAAATGATCTTGAACTTGAATTATCTTGCGCACATCACAATTTGTGAAAATAAATAAAACTTTTGAATAAAATCACCGAATATTCATGTTTTTTTGGTACAAACTAAACCGACACTACAGTCAAATAAAAATAATAAAAATTTTCTTTAATACAGATTTTTCCCCAAAGTGCTTATCAGTAACCGCTAATTTTTAAAATTTTCTTAAAATTATGTTACAATTATGAAACACTAGACAATTACATTATTTAAAAAATACAACAAAAGTACAAAATTGACTTAACTCAAAATTTTTAATTTTTCCGAAATCGAAAAAAAATATTTGCAACTTTATACATACCAATTGAGACATAAAAAACGACATAACTGCTTTTTAGCAACAGTTAACAACAACAAAATACACTGATATTTGTTTATATAGATAAACAAGTGTATTGTGCATAGTTTAAGCATATAAACCGAAAAATTAAAATTTTGAGTTGAGTCACTTTTGAACTATGTGTGCGATATGTTACTCAAAACATATATGTTAAGCCTCCATCAAAAATGTTGCAAAATTTAAAGACTTTTGTTTAAGCGCAGAATTTGACAACAGTTTTTTGAAAGAACTATATAATAAATAAATTTTCATGAACACTCAAAGTTTTTGCTGAATTTACTAGTTTTTTGCTGATATAAGCAATTTTTCTGCAAGGATCCTCCCAGCAAAAATGTTGCTGACCTTACAGACTTTTTTTTTAGTGTATGGTGTTTCAAAAAATTAAACTTTAGACTCAAAACCCCGTCTTACGAGATGTTTAAAAATTATAACTTGTTTTATAGATTACGAGCTTAAAAGCCCGATACTTCGTGACCGGTAGTTTTATATATCGGAATATATTTGACGAAATTTATGTCACATTTACACTGGGTTCTAAAATTATAGTTGGTTCCATATCAACTTTATTCCATTAATTAATCAATGTATAACACATCAGCACATTAACTTCAAATGAAGATGTATTAAGTTGAGATAAAAATTTATGAAATTTTCACTTTCACCCATAAGCGAACATGCGCGATTATGATGGAAAATAAATTATTGTTTTAGGAATTCGTTTCAACAAATTAGTTTATTCTTTTTTTGACTTTAAGTTTCAGAGTTCTATCTTAATGGACACATACACTAAAAAAAAGCAAGTAAAGTCTTTGCTGACTTGTTGCTGAGTCAAAAAATTTTTTTTGCAAAAATTGGTAATGCCAGCTAAATCGTTTGCTGAAAATCAGCGAGCTGATTTGGAAATCAAATCAAAATTTTTTTTAAGCAACTAGCTTTTACATAAAAAGACTTTTTAGAAAAGTATATTTATCTATAGGTAAAAGACAGCGCTTTTTGGGGAAAATATTGCAAAAATTATTTTTTTTTTTAATTTCTACTTTAAACGAATATATTTTTTGAGTGGAACAAGATATTGCATTATTTTATTTTTCGTTTAATAACTGATATTTTAAAACGGAATTTGATCCCTTAGTTGGATCAAATTATGAATTTCACATTTTTAAATGGGAATATCTCGGGAACTATTGGCGATAACCCAAATGTGCAAGCACGTTTTTTGTTAGTTTCTACTAGCAGATTACAAATATGTTAATTTTTTTTTAAATCCGATTAGAAATAAAAAAATGGTGTATATTAAAAATGTTTTATGCAAAAAGAACCCAAATTTTGGGAGCCATATTTCTGCCACAGAGGGTTGTGGGAGGTTCAACATCAAAACTTAAACTCGCTTATGCCTGTTTCCAATTTCATTGTAAGCGAACCACAATTTGTTATTTATCCCCCTGTGCATACCGTTGAAATAAAAATCGCTCAAAGCCATTAAGGATCCGCCTCTCAAAATTATTAAGGATCCGCTTAAACAGTCCTACCAGCAACAGCGATTATTGACTTACCTTTCTCCAGTTGGTTTGTAAATATATTTTAGCGAATTCAAGTCGAGCAGTTTTGTGGTGGGGTAAAAACCTTGACACAAACATCAGCCTTTGGCGAGTAATTCTCTGAAAATCCTTTAAAAGCCTACTTATGGTTGATTTGGACACATTAACTTTAAATTCCATCGATTATCTGATTCTGACTCTTCATTGAGTTGGTTAATTATATTACTAATCAAAAAAAAATTCAAAATTTGTGACAACCACATGTGAAATTTGCTCTTTTCCAAAATCACTTAGTTATGGACGATTGGCAGCACTTTTAAACCCTGTTTCTAGATGGCGTTTTTCTTCACACGAACGAAAAAAACAATAACAAAATATATGCAAAACAAAAACAAAATACACATAGTCACTAATTCGTTGAGCGGCGGACGTCTTCTAGAAACAGGGCATTAATATATTTGAATACAAACAGATAAATAACCGAAGTAGAAAAAATTAAAATGCATTTAATATGCATTTTTTATCAACATGTTGCAATAATTTTTCAGTGTAAAAACAATGTTTTCAATTGCTTGCCAGTTCTTTATTTCATAGCTAAGAGGCGTAGGAAATTAAGTCTCTTATTTACTATGCTAATATTTGGTAAAAACAAAATTGCTACTTTTAGCAGTTTTTCCTGCAACGTCATTTTGAACTAATTTTTTAATATTTTTAGCAAAATTAATAATACTTTTAGTGTATTATTAAAAGATGTTAAACATAAAGTACAAATACACTTAGTTAAACGTTTAAACTTAAAGTAGAAAAAGTTTTTAACAGCCGAATACGCTGAGAAAAACAATCAATTATCTAAATTTATAGCTGCATGTAGCTAATCAACAGGAACATTTAATATTTAGATTATTAAATTTTTTTTTTCTTTAATTCGAAATGATAATTTTAACATGTTTTACTAGAATTTGGATAAAAAAAGAGCTATTGTCGCTTAATTCAAAATATAAACAACTTAATAACTTTCCGCACAAGCTGCTTTATATTAATGTTTGCCATTATTAATGTCTAATTATATTTAAAAACAATTAATTTTTATTAGCGATGAAAGCATTTTAATTAAAATAAAATAAGAGGAAAAAATGATTTATCTTGGAATATTACTTTTAACTACTTCTCTAAAAAAGGTAACCTTAAAGATTAATAAAATATAATACAGATAAATGTATTTATACACTCAGAAAATTATGTAGGTAGAATTAAAAGCAAAGGGCAATTAAAATAACTATATTTGCAGTTGAAAAGGTGTAAACTACATTTACATTTAAATCAACTGCAATGTGTAGTTATTTTTAACTGTTAAGAATTAACTGTCGAATGCAGCAAAAACAACTACAAATGCAGTTAAAACAACATTACACTTAGGATATTATAAAGGTAAAGACGACAGCAATTTTAGTTAAAAACAAATGAAATTTCATTTAAAGAAAGGAAGACTTACATTTCATTAAATTCAACTAACATTGTCATTTGTTTTTTAATGTTCAAAAAATGACTAACAATTGTACACTCAGAAAAAAAGTTTGTAAAGTCAGCAAAAAATTTTGCTGAGTCAGCAAAATTTTAGTCAGGAGGGTGCTAATTTCAGCAAAATCTTTTGCTGAAAATCAGCGAGCTGATTTTTACCAACAAAATTAGTAGATTTAGCAAAAGTTTTGCTAACACTTAGTGGATTAGAAATAAAAAAGCATTGCTAAAAATTAATAAATTTTTTGCTGAATTTTAGTAGACTGAGAAAAACGCAAAAATATTGTAGAAAAATTGTAATTTAGTTAATTTATTTGCTGAAAATCATAAAATATATTTTTGTGATTCTTTTAAAAATAATTTACAATAATTACGAAATATAAAAATTTTCATTTTTCCACATTGACGACATTAATTAATTTAATATATGAAAATATATAGAAATAAATATATGTAACATAACAATAATTTTCTTTCAACTACTTACATCAATGGTTGTCTAAATTATGCTTTCTTTTAAAGGACGCAACTGCCGAAGATAATTATAGAAACGAAACGAAAAAATAAACAAAAACAAACGAAACGAAAAAAACAACCCTTTTTTGCAATAAGAAGAAGGAACCATAAAAATCTACCTAAGATGTGTGTCTTTGTCTTTCGCTTTACTCTGTCTACATGTCTGTATATGTTTGTTTGTTTGCAATTTGTCCACACTGGATTATTAATCTATAAACATTTAGTTTAGAAATACATATTAAATTTAAATATTTTATTTTGTCTTTTATTTAATTAAAAGACAATTATTTTCACAAGCCGGTGACAACGCAAAATTTAAGTTGTTTTAATCCTCAATTTTGTTTTATGTGTGAAAAAGAGATACAAAAACTTCCATGGTTGTTTTTTTTATATGTCTTATTAGAGTTGTACTTTTTAGTATCATTTTCCTCTTCTCTACTACATCTTGACATGCCGCGACATCTGCTTCATTCTGCGTATATCTTTCAATCTGGTTGTCGTCCAAAATATTAATGTGCTTATCAGCACACTTTTTTTTAGCAAAATTAATTAGTAAAACATTAGTATATTAGTAAAGCATTAGTATAAAACAGTTAAGTGCTGAATAAGTATAACAAAAACACGATTTTAGCTAAAAAATTTGCTAAAATCGTATAATCGCACGCAGAAAAAACTTTATTTCGCGAAGCCGCCTGCCGCGTTCTACGGAGGAAAAAAACCCCTAAGAGTGGCCGAATGCCGCCACACAGAAAAACTTGTTTACAAATTCCTTGATGTCTTAAAACTATAACATTTCAAACGGATTCGACATCTGATTTGAAAACAAGTACTTCTGGGTGGCGGCCTTCGGCCGGTCTTAGGGGTTTTTTCCTCCGTAGAACGCGGCAGGCGGCTTCGCAAAATAAAGTTTTTTTCTGCGTGCGACATAAAATAAACTTTAAAATTACTACACGGCATCTCACTTACTAATAGCAAATAACTATTTACATTAATAACTTGATAATTCATGCAGTAATTATAACGGTTATTTGCTTATATTACTTAAAATTTTTCATTAGTAAGAAAATGAAATAACACCCCAAAAATATTATTTGGGGACTTATTTCATTTCTCATATTGGGGCCTTATTTAATTATGAAATAAAGTCCCAAAAAAAAATGAAAAAAAGCCCCAAAAAATGAAATAAGACCCCAATTTTTTTATTAGATATTTGTGGGGCCTTATTTCATTTTTGGTTTGGGGACTTATTTCATTGGGGTCTTGTTTCATAGAGCCTAATATTTAATATTTTTTTAATAAAATATACAGCGTTTTAATTTTATTTGTATATCTTCTTTTAAATTCTCTTTTACACTAAAGATAAAATAGAAAAAATTTATAAACAATCCGCTTGTTGCAGAAGCCATATTGGTTTTTTTGTTTGTATCTTTTGATACACACACACTTTGACAAAAAGTCGAAACAACTGCATAAAATAACTGTTACCGCAATGCAGTAATTTTGGTAGGTTGCTTAAAAAATCAACCGTTAAAAACAATTTTTCTAAGAAAAACAACTGCAGTTGCAGTTAGAATAACTACAAACGCATTACTACACAAATAACTGTCATAGTAACTGTAGAACTTTTCTCAGCCTAGAGAACTTAATGTATTCAAAATCAAAAAACTAATTTTAAGTTCAAAGCTGGTCATTTGAGAATATTAATATTAAAAAAAAAATAAGTCCAAAATGTCTATAGTTATGTAAAATCATAAAAATCAAGGCCATATAAAATTTAAATATTAAATTCATTTTATTCTTAATTTTCTTTATAGAAAACATAATAAACATTAAAAACAAATATGTATTTTGTTTTATTGCTTTTTTATAGCATAATAATTTTAAAATGATTATTAGTTGTCCAATCAAAAATGTGACATTTAATAGGGAGTATTGCGCACCCAAAAAACATAAATTTCGCCCAAACTAACAACCACAAAATATAAAATGAAATAGCAATTAATTAAATATTCATAAAGTTAGAATAAACATAAAATACATAATAACACCGTGCAACAGTAGTTTTCACATATGGACAACTCAATATATACGTGAAACTAAAGATCATATTTTGTTAAACCGAGTTTTCAGTTTTTTCCCATCGCGTCAATATTAATTTTTTAAAGGACTTTAAAGTTTAAATTTTTCAATAAAAATATTGAAATACTTGTACTCATGATATGACCTAAATATTGGTATCAACTGAAAAGTGAGATCGTCTGCTATAATAAAATGTGGATTATAATTTTCTGGGATCAAACATTTTAAAATGTCCTTAAACAAATTCAATCCTTTATGATAAATTTGTCCAAAAATTTGTTTCTAAAGGATTGATATACTGAAAAATACAGTTTTAGCAAAATTTTAAAGTTGAAGTTGTTATAGAAAGTAAAATGTTAAAGTTGTTATAAAAAGTAAAAAAATTTTAAAGTTAAAGTTGTTATTTAAAGTAAAGTTGTTATACAAACAAAAATCGAGCATTTTCCATAGGAAGTTTTGACCTAAAACTGCAAAATATAATTTTTTTTTGTAATTAGTAGGCAATAAATTAATTATCACCAGACAACTAGAGATGAATTTATACTAAAATAAACTCAACATTTACAAGTACATTCGTATTTTTAGTCATAACTTTTTAACCGCTAAACCGATTTTGGTAATTTTTAATACCAAAATGCTCTTAAAAATGTTCATTAATCTAAGTTAAACTGATCAACACTGCTTGAGTGTTCGTGACGAATTTAGAATCATCGAAGATATTGAAGGATTATATTTTTAAGAAGGACATTTGTCATATTTCATTTCATACCCGTATTGACATCCTAAAACGAGTGAAAAATAAAAACGGAGTTTAACTACATGAAATCGCTAGTTTCATGTACATATTGATTTTTTCATGTGTTATAAGAACGTTGAAATTTGTTGCAGGGTGTAATCATAAGAATGGTTATGTAGTCATTAATTAATATGTTATGGTTATACACAAAAATTAAAAAAGAATTAGTATTTATACCACCTATCCTATAGTATAATCGATTAAAGCAGAGGTTCTCAATCAATTGTCTATAACGGTGATATCAATCTTAAGATTTAAAAATAATAAGCATTTCAATTGTTTAGATCATAGTTGGTTAGCAAGCTGAACTCCGATAACGGACACCTTTAACACTCATAGAAACAAACCTGTACAGAGGGGAAAAAATATCTACACTTAAAAAAAATTCGTTAAGTCAGCCAAAAATTTAGCAGAGTCAGCAAAATCTTAGTCAGGAGGGTGCTTGCAAAAAAATGCTGTTGATCGTTAATTCAGCAAAACTTTTGCCACCATTTATTTGATTAAAAATTAAAAAATCCTAGCTAAAACTTAATATAATTTTTGAAGAGTATTAGTGTCTAAAAAACTCTAAAAATTTGTAGAAAAATTATACTTTAGCTAATTTATTTGTTAAAAATCCTGAAAAAAATGTTTCGGTTCTTTTAAAAATAACGTAAACAAAATATCTTCCGACTACTAAAGACTACCAATGATTGTCTTTCACTTTGGTCTGCCTAACAGAAATTTAAATACATTCCATAAATTACCACTATAAACATTTAGTTTACAAAGACCCATTTTATTTTTATTAAATTTAAATTCTTTATTTTGCGGAATCAACACAATGTTTGAGTTTTTTATATCCACAATTTGTATGTATACACATTGTTGGCGTCCGTTTGTTTTATGTATGAAAAACATATACAATAATTTTCCACAGTTAATTTTTTACATGTCTTAAAATAGTTGTACTTTTTAGTATAATTTTCCTCGTTTGTACTACATTTTGACATGTCGCGAGATATATTTCATTCTGCATACATCTATCGTTCTGGTTGATATGTACAGAGTTTGATAATAATTAGAAACATTTTTTGTTTTGGTATCTCAAATGCATATAAACGCAATAACTGTAGTATCGCTTGGAATTCTAACTTTTGCATTTTAAGTAGAATGTTAGAAATACAAATTTTCATTGCAATTGGAAGGTAAAAATTTTTTTTTTATTAAAAAATTTAAATTCTGTTATTAAAAACAATTTTTAAAATACCGAAACAATAACTGTTTAAAAAAATGTTGTTTTTTAGCAAATTTTTATAGTTGTTTAAAAATTTTAGTAAAAATGCATATAAAGGTAATAACTGCAGTATCGCTTAGAATTCTGACTTTGCATTTTAAGTAGAATGTTAGACATACAAATTTTTATTGCAATTGGAAGGTAAAATATTTTTTTATTAAAAAATTCAATTTTTTTTATTAAAAACTATTTGAAAAATGCCGAAAAAATAACTGTTAAAAAAAGTTGTTTTATCAATTTTTATAGTTCTTTAAAATTTTATTAAAAAACTGTCAGCAATTTTCAAGACATTGTTAGTTATTTTTACTGCATTTGTTAGTTGTTTTTCAACAGTTAAAAACATCTTAATTTTGAGTTATTTCTGCATGATATCAATAAATTTTTGCGTTAGATCTATGAAGTCTTACTGGAATTCGTCCATTGGAACTTTTCGTTAAATGAATGCAGTTTTTTATAAAACTTTATGAAAAATTTAATTTAATTTATTAAAAATTTCATACGACTAATGAAAAAGTTTCATTAAAAGTAGTTTCATTAAAACTTTGAAGATTTGTTATAAAGTTAAAGAAATTTTTCATTCACATTGTGGATAAAACTTTATTATTTTGAGACTTCGACTACGTCAATTACATTTCACAATCCTTCACTTGTGGAATTTTTATATATCATTAATAATTTCAGACCTAAACGCTTAAAAGCGTCCTTGGAAAATTTTCAATTTTGTCAACACCAGACATGGGACATAATACCAATATTTGTGTATTTAATTACAGGCCAGTTGACTGTAATTGAGTTACTAATCCCCATATTTGGTATTAAAAATTTAACAAATTTTCCAAGAAAGTGTTTAAGCTCACAAGTGTGAGCGTAGGTCTGAAAATATTAATGACATAGAAAAATTTTACAAGTGAATGATTGTGAAATGTATTAGACGTCAAAGTCAAAATTGAAAAAATTTTCATTTCTTAGTACCCTTGATCCACTAATTAAAATTAAATTTTTCATAGAATTTTATGAAAAAGTTCATGAATTTAATGAAAAGTGATTTTCCTATTAAAACATTTTTTTATTTTTTTTCTGTACAAACAACTTGGGCCAATATGTTTATTACCTAAATGTATGTTTTTTTGACCTTTAATTCTGCAATGAAAATGAGAATTATTCAAGTTCGAGGCCATATTCTATATTTCTGTATTAGGATATTGTCCTAACAAATAATCTATAGAGTTTTTGTTTTCAAATTTGTTAATTGACCACTTTCAGGAATGTGTTGACAGATCTATTTCGGAAATTTTCTAGGCTCCCATCATCAGAACACGTTTTGAAAGAAGTGACAATCCCATGCAAAACATCAAGCATTCATATAAACTAGTTTTCTCACTAAATGAGAACAAATATATGAGATCGAAGTTAAAGATTATCGCCATTGATCAAAAATAAATTGAAAACTTGTTTGTTGTGTGTAAGGTCTACCTTTGGTTGATATTCAATACACACTAGAAAATTCCCGAAATAGATCGATCAACACATTCCAGAAAGTGGTCAATTAATAAATTTAAAAACAAAAACTCTATAGATTATTTGTTAGAACAATATCCTAATACAGAAATATAGATTATGGCCTCGAACTGGAATAATTTTCATTTTATATATATGTTATATATAAATGTTATAAAATTTTTCCGATTTGTAAAGAAAGGTTTCAAGGTTTTTTTATGTACTAATAAATGTCATTAATTTTATTGGTCTGTGTATGTAATTCAAAAATTTGCTATTTCTAATCATGTACCACCATTTCAGAATCTCTGCATTGAGAGAACACACTTCATATTATCAGGAACGAATACAACAGGTTGTCGACTTATGAGAATAATTTAATTATAATAATCCATACACCTGATCTGGTTGGTCCAGTTTCATTAAATAGATTAGAACTATTGTTTAAAGTTTTCTTGTCCATAATTTTTAAATTATATATTAATAATCTTTTTTAATACACGTTTTGTGTTTTATTTTATATCTTTTAATTTATTAAGATGAGCGTGGCATTGTTATGGGAGAATTTGGTTTTATAACAGCAGATGGCATTTATCACGTGACCGTATATGCTACAGATGAACAAGGCAGATTTCGTATATTGGCCATGAAAAATTATCCGTATGAATCGCCTCCCAGTAAGAATTTCTTTATAATTAGAATTGTTTCATTATATTCTTTAACGATATTTTACAGAAACTGTTGAAGTAATGGTTAAACCTAAGGTCATAAAAACAACTACAACAACAACTGAGAAGCCAGTTTTAACAAGACACAATTTCAATACAGAAGCTTGTTCTGGATGTTTTTTGAAAAATGGCAATAATAAACCTAAAAGTCTTAATGGAGTTGATAATAAAAATCTTCAAGCTGAAATAAGACCTCTATCAAAATCACTACCTAGTACACCTTCAAATGTAGCTAGGCAACCCGGTTTATCAGGAACTCAACCCAAGCTAGCAAGTAATAATCCAGGTAATAGTGCTAAACCTTCGAATACACCTAATAAACTTTTAAAACCTACTACAACACCAACCAAATTCGTCACATCACAATATGTTACAACACAAAAGCAACATGTTGCCAAATATACACCATCAACATTGTCTGAAAGTATAAAAACAAATGTTGCTAAACCATATTCAACTCTATCACATAATTCACAATCTATTCCAGCTGTTAAAATTAATACTAAGAGTAATCAGCAACATTTATTTGATAGGACCACAAAATCTGTTATTCAAAATATACAAAATACTTTGAAAACTAAAACAACAATTAATAATTTACACAACACACCATTAAATACTGATTCCAAACATACTAAAACGTTGGACTCAACCGAAACTGCTCATATACCAACAGTAGTAACAAAAATAATAGAAAACACTGCCAAACAACCAACACTAACATCTAAGCATGTTACAACACACCAACAACATGTTGGAAAATATACACCAACAAAATTGTCTGAAAGCTTAGATACAAATGTTGCTGAAGCACATTCCACACAATCACATGGTTCAAAACACATTCCAACTGTAACAATTAACAAAAACAAGGATCAAAGAAATCTATTCGATACAACCACAAAATCTGTCATTAAAAATTTACAAAATCCTTTAAAAACTAAAACCAATAACATATTACACAATTTACCTTTGAATACGGAATCTAAACAAGACAATACCTTAATCTCTGCCGAAAGTGGTCATATACGAACAGTAGGTATACAAATTATAGAAAATACTGCTAAACAACCTTCATTGGCAACAAAAACACACAAGAAAGGAAACACACCAATACCTACTTTACAAAATCCTTTAAAAACTAAAACCAATAACATATTACACAATTTACCTTTGAATACGGAATCTAAACAAGACAATACCTTAATCTCTGCCGAAAGTGGTCATATACGAACAGTAGGTACACAAATTATAGAAAACACTGCTCAACAACCTTCATTGGCAACAAAAGCAAACAAGAAAGGAAACACACCAATACCTACAACCACAAACACAAATACCGGAAATACAAAAGCCGTTAGAACACAAACACCAACAGGTTTCGGCAAACAATATGATACACCAACATTTAGCAAAGACACAAACCCAACAAGTACTTTTAAACAAATTCCAATAAAATTTATAAAAAATTCTAATAAAATATTTATATTATAGCAACCACACGTCCTCAAGGAAGTCCTGGTTTAACTACAAAATCAAATTCACCAACCGGAAAAACACCACCTATAATGGATATAATAGTTAAAAAAATTCTTCCTGCCCTTATGGGAAATAATGGAAAATCACCAACAACGAGTACTAAACCAAGTGGTAAGAGACTGCTATAAAACTACCCTTTCTATTTCAGGAGTGTTCTGGAAACAGAATCCACATACAATTATCACGCTTCAACATTATAACAACATTTTTTATCATATATGTCATACTAGAGGTGTTCAACCTTGTATGACCGTTTTTCAAAATGAGTTCTAAAGTCAAGCGATGGGCTAGTTTGGTTCCTTTGTATGTAAAAACATTCAATATGAAGTTTGGTGCCGATTGGATAAAGAAAACACGAGGCGGAAATCGATTGAAAATTTAAAGTTTGTTTTGTATGGGGGAATGGAGTTTTTTCAAAAAAATTTTAATATTGAAGCAGTTTTGATTCCATATTATAAATTAATCGAGATGAAGACAAAAAGTGTTTTCAAAAAGATATAAAAATCCAAAATCGGTTGCGAATTACCCGAGTAAAAAAAAATACCCCAGACCACTAATGTGCCAAATACCAAAATATTTTTTTTAACTTACTGGACCCATTAACAGTTAGATATGAAATATTTAATTTTAGGATGTCGGTATAATGTCCTAAGGTGACGTCGAAAACCAACAATATTTTTGGGGTATTTTTCAAATCTTCAATTTCAAATTTTAAAAAATTTTGTTCAACAAAATTAAAAAAAAAAAATAGTTTCGCACACTAAGGTCTCATTAAGTATAAAATTTAAAATGAAAATACCAAAAATTACACATATCGCCCGTTTAATTTAGTAAGGACAGCTATTTAAATTCGGCGGATTTCGAGGAAAACGTTTTTTTTTTGCACAAAATTCGATCATAGGGTAAAATTTATCTACTTTTAATAAGTAACAATTAATGCTATTCAGAGTTATATGAAACAAACTACAAGTATTTATTAATTAAAAAGAAAAAAAAACTGAATTAACCCTTTTGTGCACTTTTGGCCAAAAATGTCCCAATATTTTTTAACATTAAAAAACGCAGTTTCTTTCAATTTTCTGCATAATAGAGGTAAAATTTTTGAATTATAAATAACAAAATACAAATTTACTTTATTTAATTTAAGTACTTAAAAATCGTTAAGGTAATACATTTAACCCTATGATCGAATTTTGTGCAAAAAAAAAAACGTTTTCCTCGAAATCCGCCGAATTTAAATAGCTGCCCTTACTAAATTAAACGGGGGATATGTGTAATTTTTGGGCTTTTTATTTTAAATTTTATACTTAATGCGCTAAACTATACTACCACAAAAATATTGTTGGTTTTCGACGTCACCTTAGGACAGGATACCGACATCCTAAAAATTAAATATTTCATATCTAACAGTTAATGGGTCCAGTAAGTAAAAAAAAAAATATTTTGGTATTTAATTTCGAAAACGTTTAAGATGTGGGCTCGAAATGTTTGATCAGGTGGTATTTGGCACATTAGTGGTCTGGGGTTTTTTTTTACTCACGTAATTCTCAACCGATTTTGAATTTGTATATCTTTTTGAAGACACTTTTTTGTCTTCATCTCGATTAATTTATAATATGGAATAAAAACTGCTTCAATATAAACAATTTTTTGAAAAAAACGCAAAAAAAAAACATTTTTCCCTTATACGAAACACACTTTCAATTTTCAATCGATTTCCGCCTCGTGTTTTCTTTATCCAATCGGCACCAAACTTCATATTAAATCTTTTTACATACAAAGCAACCAAACTAGCCCATCGCTTGACTTTAGAAATCACTTTAATTTTTTTGGACGCCTTTAATGTCATACGTTATCATATATGAACTTTTTGTTTGCCATATGTGCTTTCATACATGGCATACATGCTGATATTTGCTCATAAAAAGAATTATGCATGTTCATATAGTACTATATATTATCATTTTCACCTAGGATAGCAAAATTTAAAGTGAGTGTTTTAAACAACAGTTTTTAATCAACATGTTGCAACTATTTTTTTTTTTTTTTAAATGTTTTATATTACTTGCCCGAGTTCGGTATTTTGTTGCTGAGGGGCGTAGGATGTGTAGCCACTCTATTTGAATAAACTTTTTGGTGTGACTAGTGTTTGCAAAACCGTTAGGTTTACCGGAAAACCGGTTTTCGGTATTTGACAAACCGGGTTCTTTCTGTCGGTTAACTTACTTTTAATTTTTATTCAGATCCAAAACTTATTTTTAAGCATAGCAAGTTCTTTTAAGTGTGAAAAGATTTCGCTTAGACGTTAAAGACCTTAAATCATAATTTAAATTATGAAAGTAAATCAACAATAAAAATTCACTATTAACCACTCACAAGGTACAGTGCAAAAAAATTCGCCTCATGTGTGCAACAATTCCCAAAGATTTAGTATTTACGTAAATGGTGAAGAATTATTTGAAAGTGAGTCAATAAAATACTTGGGAGTTAATCTGCAGTGTAATTTATCATAGACCTTGCATATTCGGGAATTGAAGGCGAAAATATCCCCGGCAGTTGGATTGTTATATAAGTTTAAAAATAAGTTTAACGAAAACACTAAATTGCTGCTATATCAAGCGTTAATTCAAAGCCAATTAAACTATATGGTTGTAGTATACGGCTGTAAAAATAGCACTGAACTAATTTCGTTGCAAAGAATTCAAAATAAAGCTTTAAAAACGGTACATAATCTTCCACTTTTACACCCGACATTGTCGCTTTATAGAGACGTAACCAAGACAATCTTGCCAATTAATGGTTTATACAAAATGCAATTATTGATATTTGTCTTTAAGTCATTGCAAAACATTGGTCACAACACAATTAAGTTTTCGAGAAACCAGGCTACGTACAATACTAGAAATAGCTCAAATTTAAGAACGTACAGATGCAGATTAGAAACAACTAAACAAAAAATCGAATATATTGGTGGAGTTGAATTTAATAACTTGCCAGAAAATATTAAAATTATTCAAAGAATTTCAATCTTTAAATCAAATTTAAAAAATTATTTGTTGCAAAATTTAGAAATGCTTCTAGTGTAAAAAGAATGTAATGTATTTAAACATATTTCTTTTCTAACTAAAATGATATAGTACATAAATTTAGTTAATTTATTTCTTTTTTGTATTAAATTTTACGCCAACTGGCCTCAATAATGTCCTAGGACGCTGCGGCAAGAAAACAATTGTAGAAACAAAATAAGAAAATAAATTAATAATTAATAAAAAAAAAAAAAAAAAAAAAATATATATGCTAGACATATGTTGAAAAACGAATAAAATTTTCAATGTTTGATATTCCTTCACTTCACAATATGATGACATTTGAAAATAACTGCCATTCAAATTTTCAACTTAATTAGTTGAACTGGCAACTGTGGTAATAATTAACAGAACTAAACATAGCTTTATAGAAAATAGGTTCGCAGTAAATTTCGTCATACTCAAACTAAGTCACGTTATGTTTTTAACTTAACTAGTTGAGTTAAATAGATGATGTTTACAATTTAACACTTTAAGGCACGAAGAATGTTGATGAAGGCCGTTGCGGGCTAGAAAGTTAACTCCATTCATGCAGGTGTCAAATAACTTTTTTTCTAAGTGTTTTTTCTGTTAATTAAAGTAAATTATCACAAATAAAATTATAATTTTTCTGTTAATATGGAAAAATATTCATGATCTTTAACCGAACTAACCAACAACTCACACACAATTTATAGATCAACAATAAAAATTCACTTGTAAATAAAAATTATATTTTATTAGAACAAATCCGACTTGTTATATAAAATTTTAGTGAAATAAATTCTACAAAATGTTCACGTAATTTTTGTGAAACATTTTAAATGTTTCTAAAAGAAGCTACATATTTTTGCGAAAAATAATTTTCAAAACAAAAATAATTCAAATGATATATCATATCGGGACTAATGAATAGAAAATCTTTTGAGATAAACACTGAGATATTAATAAAACTTTAGTTGTTTATAAATGGCACTAAACTTGAGCAATCTCAAGTACATTTACTTTAATATCTGATTTTCCATAGTTACTTTTGAGCCAAAATGCCAAAAACTGACCGGATTTTACATGCCATTAGGTTTTTTGGTAATTGAAAGTGTTTTGACAAATTTTTATAATAGATAAAATTTGGTTCGATCTAGAAAAAAAATTCGGGATTCCCGTATCAAATTTCCGCTATTGTGGGAATGAACAATACTACGTTTCTTGAGAAGCCAGGGATGGAAAATCCTGGAACGCGTTTCCTATTCAGTTTGGAAAAATTCTTGTAAATTCAAAAGATATCTTATTTGTAATGCATCAATAAATTTTAAGGTGTCATTTTAATTTTCTTATAAACATTTGGTATGCATTTGTGTGAGAAAATATTGTTTTATTCAATGGCGTTTAACCAGTTTTTTTACAGTCGGTTAACCGAAAAACCGGTTTCTCAAAAAGTCGCTGTTTTGGAAATATTAGGAGTGACCGATAAAAAAAAGCACAGACATTTATGGGATGCACAATTTTGGAGACATTTAGAAAACTTTCTTGATGCCAAAAATACAATATATTATATATTGGGTAGGGTGCCCCTTACAAAGAGATCTGTTATTAAACTTCCCAGTTTTATTACAAATGGTTCCAAATGGAGGAAATAAATTTTTTTTTATTTTTTTGGAAATGTGCCAAAATTTGAAGTTTCGAAAAAAATTATAAAATTTATTTTTTTTAATCCTTTATTCATTTTATATACTCAAAATTATTGAAATATGCAATTCTGACTTCATTATATCTTGTTAACCTACTTTAGCCTGGAATCCAAAATTACCCACGAATTTGATAAATATGTAAAAACCATAAAAATCAAGTTACACAAAATAATAGTTTTATCAAATGGAAAATTTATGTTTGATCCATTTAAAAGCTTTATAATATTTTCTTGGGGTCATAATATAAATTAAGTTCCATGGGTCTTTTTTGTCCACAGTCTACTAAGGGTTAAATATTTTTTTAATAAAAGTAAAGATAATAATAGTCTAGTAAAATGTAAGTGATATTTTTCCGAAAATTATGAAAGGTGTTATTGTGTGAATTTCATATTGGGTCTTTTTTGGCCAAAAGTGTAGAAATTAACCCTATATGGATCAATTAACATAAAATAATTATTTATCTTAAGTGGAGATTTTATTTATCAATTTTAATGCTTCACAATCCTGTAGTCGTAATTAAAATTTAGTTTCTTGGGTCTTTTTCCCCCATGATACTAAGGGTTAAATATTATTTAGAGAAAATTAAAGATAATTATTTTCTTATCAAATCGAAGTAATATCTTTTCGAAAATTATGCAAACTTTAATAAAGCCATTAAAATTTTGTTAAATTCTGTGTTTTTTTTCTAATAGTCAAAGTAAATTATCATATAAAAATTATAATTTTTCTGTTAATTTAGAGAAAAATTTGTCATGATCTAAAACCGAACAAATAAAATCTCAGACATAAATTTATAGATCAACGATAAAAATTCACTATTAAAATCAACAATTTTTATAAAATGTTCTGTAAAGGAGTCGCTACAAACTCGAATTATAATTTTTTCAATTTATGTTTTTTTATTTTTGTCTTTAATAACAACTTTTATATTATAAAAACAGCAATCGATATCTCCAAATAAAGCATTTTAAAAAAATTCGAAAATTTAATTTAAAAAAATACGGTTTTGCATTTTTATCAAATTGGGTTAGTGGGTAATTTTAGATTCCATGCTGAAGTGGGTTAACAAAACGCGATGCAGTCAGAATTGCATATCTCATTAATTTTGAATATATTAAATAAATAAAAGAAATAAAAATTAATTATTTTTAAACTTCGAATTTCGGAAATTTTTAATAATAATATACTTTTTTTCCAAAATGGGCCATTTTCGAGACACCATAATATTGGCAAATCTTATTTTTTGACAGGTATAATAATCGCAATGCAAAATTTTTTTGGAATAATTTTGGTCTTAATTAGTTTTTCCTATCTGAAATTGTTTTGGAGAAAACTGGAAAATTTGAATTTTTGCAAATTAAAAACAGATTTTTGCAAAAAGTGCTCAATCGAAGATTTTCATTTCTGATACAAACCAAATACATAATCAAGAAAAACATTTTTGGGTTAGACGAAGCGTGTTATATTTTATTGTTGATAACTACTAATTTTATAGGCATTCATTTTTCATTATTTACATAATCATAATTATGGTGTTTTCTCTTTTTCAGCAACGC
The DNA here is from genome assembly GCA_021234595.1 of Delia radicum. NCBI lineage: Eukaryota > Metazoa > Arthropoda > Insecta > Diptera > Anthomyiidae > Delia > Delia radicum. Next base: position 6,876,711 of record CM037853.1, on the reverse strand, counting down.
CATCTAGTAGTAATAGTCCTGGTTCTACAAAAACACTAATTCCAGGCAGTAACTCAATATCAAATCCCCAAAGTCGCATTAACAAAGGGAGTTCCAATCCCAGTTCTAGTAATGGTGATGGTGATTTATATCGTTTCAAATATATACTAGACTATCATGGTCATACTGAGACTGGAAAACGTAATGGCAACAAAGAAGGCAATTATTTTGTCATTGGCGATGACGATGTTGAACGTACCATTGAGTATGTGGCTAATGAAAATGGCTACCAACCCCATATACGTTGGCGTAAATTAAATCAAAATGAAATTAAATCCAAAGAAAATACTCTCAAGGATTACGAATTCGTTTGGTTTACCCAATAGTCGTCAATTGGACAAACATGAAGGAGTAGTCGCAATGCAAAACAAATGAAAGAAAAATGAATCGAGAATTAATTATTGAAATTGTGTTCACTGTTTACAATGCCGAAATTTTTGTTATTTTTATTTTAGTTATATTTTAGTTTGTAGATAATTAAATTATTTTTTTTTATACATGTTTTTTAAATAATTGTATCAATAAAACGAAGATTTGTTAAATTTGACAAACAACGAATTGGAAAAATGGCTGCTAAATTACTAAATGGAAACTACACAGTGGTGAATCCGCAGATTTTAATGAAACTTGGATATGTTGTTGAGAACAAAAAAATATTAGACACATATTTGTTTAGCATCAAAATCACCATGTACAATCATGTACAAAATCCATTATTGAATTGTTGTTGTCTGGACTTTTTCGGACTACGGTCAGCATTTTTAAATGCTTATGATTCATCACTTTGAAAATTTTACTGAATTAAGAACTAAAACTCCACGGTGCAATAAGAAATTGTATGCTTAACAAAAACAACGGGAAATAAAAGTAGACTATCAGTAAAAACAGCCACAAAGGGTTTTGAAAACTTGGCTCGAATTACATTTTTTGAAGTTTGACTATTTTTGACCGTTTTTCCGACACCAGTTTTGCCCGGGTAGTGTATTTCATTTAATTACATTACAAAAATCAAAAAATTCGGCTAAAAAAAATCCCAACTTCAAAATTTCATATATAAAAACTATTTGAGGGCTTTTATATAACGCTTTGAGGGCTTTTATATAACGGGTGCTTTTTCAATAGAATATTATTCAAAGAGCTTAAAGTTTATAAACTTAATTTTGAAACATAAGTAATATATATAGAGTCAAATACATGCAAATGACAATAAAGGAAATCATATCGGTCGCGGTCCGTGGTTTTTAAATATACCTAGAAATTACTTTTGTATGGACTTTAGAGCAATTTTTGTCTACCGCGTTTTAAATTTTTTTAAACAGGTTCTGTGGTTATCTGAGACTATTAATCTAAAAATTTGAGCACTTTTATAATATGTAATATTAAACTTTTTTTATTAAAAATTTTGTTTTTAATATTTTCGCAAAATTTTGGTAATATATAATTTAACTTACGTACATTATAGATTAGAGCGTAATTTTTTTCAACTTTAGCTTTTTATCAATTATTGTTGCGATTATTGTAGAACTACACTCAGGGAACTTCTGCTTTAAAAATATGTAGTTATTTGGGTTGTAATACAGTTTCTTTATTTTTAATGTAAATGTAAGTCATTTGTAGAACAAATATAATTTTTAACTAACCTTGTAGTTCATTTAAAAAAACAACTCACATCAAATGACTGTTTTATGATTTTACATTCATTGTTTACAGTTGTTTTTTGTTTTGTAAAAAATAAAAATAAATGTCGTCTTTACCAACATAATTTCCTAAGTGTAGGTCTAAAAGTAAACAAAGATTTTGATTTTAAGACTTGCGACACAAAATTTTTAATTAATTTTTTCATACTTAGCAGGAATATTTAAAAAAATTCGAGATATAGCGACTAGATTTTAACAAAATTTTTAAATTAAAAAAAAAAAAATTTGTACAAAATTTTTTAAAAAATTATCCTATTTTTGTTTTTTTTTTTTTGCTATCAAAGCAGAAAAAACTACTTTCCAATACAGCATAATAATGTCAATATTGATTGCAGAATATTTTGGAAAACAAAAAATTTACATAGTAAAATAGATGTGCTTTTAATTATTATTGAAGGAATATTTCCATACTTTCACTTTCAATTTTCATTAATTAATGTTTTAGCAAAATGTCCAATAGATTTGTTTTGCGAAACAAAGCCTCTGTTATATGAAAACAAAAACTCTCAAAAATATGTTTTTTAATATATAATTTCTATTTTCAGCTATAATTATGATAAAATGAAAGTTAGTAGAAAAGTTAGTAAAACGTCTTGTAAATCAGGTATACTATTTTTCAACAAAATTTTTTGCTAAAATTATGTTTCCTGCTAAAATTTTAGTTATACTGATTTAGCACTTAACAGTGTTGAACTAATGTTTTACTAATATTTTACTAATTTATTTTGCTAAAAAAAAACTGTGATTATAAGCGCATTAATAGTGTGGACGACAAACAGATTGTCAAGATAAATATAGTAGAGACAACTTTTGTAAGAGATATACAAAAATCAACCATGGAAGATTTTTGTATCTGTTTTTCAAAATTGTGGATTAAAGCAACTTAAGTTTTGTCTTGTCACCGACTTGTGGAAGTACTTGTCTATTAATTAAATAAAAGACAAAATAAAATATTTAAATTAAATAAAGATAAAATATAGATTAATAATGTAGTTTGGTCAAATTGCAAACAAATATACTTTCAGATAGACAGCATAAAGCGAAAGACAAGGACACACATCTTAGGTAGGTTTTATGTTTCCTTTTTTTCTTATTGCAAAAAAAGTTTTGTAGGTGTCATATTTTGTTATTTTTTCGTTTCGTTTCTAGAATTATCTACGGCATCATTTAGGCAATCATTGATGTAAGTAGTTGAAAGATAATTATGTTTATGTTATATATGATTATTTAATTCATGTGGTCAGTGAGGGAGTATGAACATTTTTATATTTTGTAACGTATTGTAAATTATTTTTAAAACAATCAGAAAGATATGTTTATGATTTTCTGCAAATAAATTAACTAAAGCATTATTTGTCTACAAATTTTTTGATTTTTTTTTTTCACTCTACTAATATTGAGAAAAATTTTGTTAACTTTTGGCAAAGGTTTTTTTAATATGTAATCCAATAAGTGTTAGCAAAACTTGTGCTGAATCTACTTATTTTGTTGCTACAAATCAACTCGCTGATTTTCAGCAAGAGATTTTGCTGACATTAGCAATTTTTTTTTTTGCAAGCACACTCCTGTCTCAAATTTTGCTGACTAAGCAAAAGTTTTTGCTGATTTTACTAACTTTTTTTTTAGTGTAGAATTTGAGTGCAAAAACAAAAATTTCTAAGAAAATTTCTAGAACAGAGGAAAAAACACAATTTTTAGTGAAAATCAAATCGCAATATCTCGCAAACCGTCAGTCCGATTTCAATTTCCGATTTAAAAAAAAATGATGTGTTGCAAGAAAAATTTTTATTAAAGCCGTTTAAGCACAATTTTCTAAAATCGAAAAGCTTAAAGCTATCCAATTTTTCTCAAATTTGCATCAAACAATTTTTAGACCTAGTGATACAATATTCTGAACAATAAATTTAAATTTTTAAAAAAAGCTTTTCTACATACAAAAAAAAAATACCACTTCACGTTTCATTAAGAAAAAAAACCCAAAGTAAGTTGACTTTTTTCGTTTTCGTTTGCTTTTTTAATGTAATACAAATCCGTAGCGCCTTGAAATAGTGCAACACCTGGAATATTTAATTTTTAGGAGTTATTAAAATGGGTTCAATAAAAATCGAACTCCATCCTTCTAAACTAATGATTCCATAAGGTACATAACATTCACCATCTAAAAATTTGTATTTTTTTGAAATACATTACGACCTGCAGGAATACCATGTCTATATAAATTTCTATAGAATGCTTTACAAATTTTTTGATTCGTGTTATCAATTTAAATGTTTTGAAGTGATTTGCAATGCTACTTTTTTTAGCTGGATTTCGCGTACTCCTTTATGAGACTTTAAATTTGGGTATATATAAATTGTGTCGCGGTATCCACAATATTGGTATTTATGCAAACTTAAGGTGAGATTGTAGAATTCGATTCTTCGTTCATAAGGCGTAGTGGTACGTACCCAAGATGTAATAAATAAATTGGCATCGGAAACTATATTTAATACCCTAGAAAGTATTTGATTATATTCTGCCTGCCCTAAAGAACCATCACATTTGTATTTGCAATAAAGCTTCAGATTACTGTAGTAATTATTATCTGGAAATTCGATCATTAAAATTCTCTCCGCAGTGTGATCGAATAAATCTTCCAAATACTTTACCTTACATAGGTATCAGTAACTTCTAAAGGGGTTGAATAACAACTCTTTTTGGCTTCATTAAGTTTATAGAGAATTTTTTCTTAAGAGGAATGCTTTTGAGATGCATATATTGCGCTTTAGTTAAGTCCAGGTCAATAAAAATACCTGAAGCCTCTGTAACGTGTTCTCGAGAGCGACGGTTCCCATCAAATTTTCACTTTTCTCAAACTTAAAGAAAAGTTGACCATGAAACAGTTTTTTAATTGGATTTCGTGCTGAAATAAAGAAACCAAATTTCTTCGCCGATTAGATCATTGTTTAGTTAGTTTATTGTAGTTTAGTTATTTAAAATACATTTCTGTTGATGTATAAACCATTAACATTGGTTGGTTCAACCAAAAGTTATTCGTATTTTTGTTCGTCTTTTTTAATTATCGACGTCCTTGTAATCCTTTTTATGCAAACTTAGAACATTTTGACATTATGAGGCTTATTATCTTCTGCAAGTCTTGCATTATATAAAGTTTATTTCAAAATTATTAATGTAGGAAATTTTGGCTCATATCGGCAACTAACTCAATCGAGTCGCAAGTTCCACCGTAGGTTTTTGAAATTTGGCCAATGTATATAAAATGATGCTCTTTATTATAATTGTTGGAAGCACCCACCAAATTCCACTAAGGGGTTAAAATGGACAACCCTAGTGTGCCTCTTAAAATTTGAAAAAAAATGTTTCTGCAAATTCAACTCAATGTTTCTTATAAACAGTAAATTGACTTTAGCATTTAATTTCACATTTCATCGCCACGGAGTAAACTTTTTACCACGATTTCAATACTATACTGAATTTTTAACCTAATATGATTATTTTATGCGCAATTTTTATTTTTTCACTTTACTTTTGTACTCATATTGCCAATAAAATGCTACAAATTAACCACAAATTATTATTTTTCCGACATTCCGTTTGACTTTGAAACTATACTTTTATCATTTCTTTCCATATTTTTAATTTATTTATAAATACATCATTTAGAAAATATGTACCACCAAAATATTTATTCCGATTTTCCGGTTGAATCACTGTACAAAACAAAGTTACTTCGAATATTAGGTAACAAGAATTATAGAAATTGCTTAAGTGGAAAATCATTTAATCAGTCAATATTTTGTAATATTTAACCCTCTAACTGGCAAACGATATTTTGCAACAAAACTCATACCATGTGCTCCAGTCGAAAAACAAATAATAAGTTCTTTAACAAAATTGTTTATCGTTGCCTACGATAAACAAAATTGTTTATCGTTGCCTAATTTAGGCGATATGAGCCATAATATTTTTGGGTGCATTTTGAAAACTAAAGAAGTTTTGAACAAAAATTATTTCTCTTACCAAGATATAACCACACTCCAAAAACTATTTCTTTTCTGCTCCTATTTAAGAAGATATCACGATTTTCGCTTTTTGGAAAAAGCGAAATTAGGCGAAAAAGTATCGAAACTTCAATTTATATTGTTCCAACGCTTTTCTATTAATACTTAATGTCTTCCTTCAGCACAAAATACCAATTTCTGGTCGCGGTGCATAGTGCCACTATAATCTAATCTAATGTCTTCCTTCTGCGGGCGTTGTGGTGTAATGGTTAGCGCGTTGGACTTTCGCACAGAAGGTGCCGGGTTCGATCCCCGGTGCCGGCAACATCAAATTAATATGTATGAGTTTTTTCTATCCCTCATACGTATCGCAATGTCCACCTTCGGTGTTCCCATAGCAATTAACCCCACCGAAGTAAAATAATGAATCAGGGCTATGAACCAAAAAAGCTTCAATAAGTTCGCCCAACTCTCCATCAGGTGGCGAGCAACAACTGTTCTAAGACTTTTCATCTCGCGCAATTACAGTGTTGCCATATCTGAAGCCCTTCATCTTTCCCCACCTTTCATCTCTATACTATCCCTTTCCAAAGAAAGCAACACACTAAATATAGGAAGTATTTCCTGAGTGTTGCCTCTCTTTTAAAAAAAAAAAAAAAAAAAAATTCCATATTATTAGTTATAAGTTTATAAGTTAAGATGGTGTCCTTTACTTGGACAAAAGTAAGGACTTATTATTAAAGATAAAGCTTCAATCTTACTTATATTTTATTATAAAGAGTTTTTAGTCAACTTAAATTGATTTTTTAGATTTTTGAAAACTATGTTTTTCAAAAATAATTATTTTTTGAAATTTTACGAAATTTTGATTTCGAAGCTTTCTTGCGAAATATTAGGAATTTAGTTTTCCATCGGAATATATGAATTTCTAAGTATAAAACTATTCTGAGGCAGCCTTACCTGTTAGAGTGTTAAAGGGACACAATCATAAATATATTCATTTAGTCTAATATCTCAGCTTTACGAAAATATACACTGTATACCATAAATCAACAATTTTCAAAAACCATTTATGATCAGCTGGAACCGGAAGTTCATGCAATTGCATGTTTTTTTCCTTAAGTCTGAGAACAGGGTAAACAAAATATATTTGCGTTAAAATGACATCGATTTGTGTGTGCATATTTTTGCATATATGTATATCTATTAATGCATATTTTTGCATATTTTTATAGCATATTTTTACTTATTTAGTTTTAAATGCATATTTTTATTGCATATTTCTACTTATTTTGCATATTTTTATTGAATTTTTCTTAGTAGTTCTTAAAAAATCACTTTTAATATTATTTGACCAACGAGCATATAAACTAAAGAGGAGTCAAGCTGCTCTTTAATTTGTCTTACATTTTATTTGCAAACTGAGATTAAGAGATACAGGTTTTAGTGGTTTTTAAATGCATATTTTTCAATACAAATAATAAAAATTTTGTGTTAATTGTCAAAACGTTTGTAGAGAATTATTAAACAAGACAAATTAACTTCCAAATTTAATTAAAATTGTATAAAAATATGAAAATAATTAATTTGAAAAGGGTTTTCACATATATTATAGACTAAAGTTCCTGTCCCTGATAATCATTACCAAGAGAAAAATAATTAAGTTTTCTTCTCAATACCTGTAACAAAGTTACGCTCTTTTAAGCTATACTAATAATAAACCATGTATAAAAATACGTGAAAAAATGGCAAAATAACATTATCTTACGTTTATTTTACTTCGTCGTTGTTTTGACATTTTTTCGTATTTTAGAGTGCGTCAGTATAAACTAATAGTTTATACTGAACGTAAGATAAATATGATGATGATCATGCGTACTGATATTTTAAACGGTTCCATAACAAATATTTGAGTTTTCATTAAATATACAAATAAAACGGTAGAAATTGATTTTCCCAATTAATTTTTTATTTTTTTTTTTTTTTTATTAATGATTTTTTTAAATTATTATTTTAAGAACTTAATTAATCTAAAAATTTATTTTCCTTTTTTTATTATAATTTACACACAGACAAGATTAAAATATTATACATTTATCAATTTTATATGTATTTTCTTGTTTTTTGGAAAAGTGTTTATATACTAAACATAAATACGACGAGTACACTGAGATATTGAAAAAGTTTTTTTTTTTTTTTTTTTTTTTTGTTAATTGGAATAAAACATTAATATTTTAAATACCGATGGAATTATTATTACTATTTTACAACAATACTTAAAAAAATATTATAAATATAATGTTAAAATTAAATATAATTTTATTTTTAACATTTATTTATTTAATTTTATATTGATAAACTGTACATTTCACTATCACAGTCATCCAGTTCAAGATAAAATTTAATTTAAATTAAACTGTCAAAATCGAGATGTCAAAAAAAATAATAATTTTTGTTTTTAACATAACACAATTTTCATTGTCATTTATTATAATTAATGAAAATTTGTTTGTTAATATTTTATTTAAATGTATTTATTTTAAATTTATTAAAATTATTGCTACAAATACACGTTGGATTTTTTTTTTTTGTTTTCGAAAAAAATACTACAATTATAATTTTAAATTCAAATATTTACAAGAAATTTATTACAATTAATTAATTCTAAAATGATTTTAATTAAAACAACATTTATGACTAGAAGAGGAGTATTTTTTTGTTATATAATTTGTTTATATATTTTTGCAATTAAGACTTAACAAAATTTTAAAATTCGTTAGCAATTTTTTTTTATATTATTGAACTTTAGATGAGGATTACGTTTTTATTTATATAAATTTATATGCACACATATATTGTAAATATTAAAGGAAGTTATTTTATAAATCTTATAGATTTTTAAACAGATTTTTTGTTTAATTTTTTATGAAATTTTTTTTTTTGAAAAACTAGATTTATTCAACAACACCCAAAGTTTTTTTTGTTGTGTCTTGCAGCGTGTTTAACAAAAACGCATATAAAAATGTGGTTTGATAGCATCATGTAGTGATGGTAATTTGGATTTTATCATAGAATGATCCTTATGAAAATAAATATCATCGTAACTGATCATAATATGATCACTGCGGCTGATATTAGTTATTATACCAAATGATAATATGTATTATTATCATTAGGACAATACTATAATAACTACGTGTTTTCAGTCAAAAATGATGCTTTTGAACCATGATTTTTATCTGTTTAAACATTAGGGTGTCCCTTAAAAATATATTTGTCATTACATCACCCAGTTTTATAGCAAATGTTTCCAAATGGATGAAATCGAACCTTTTTTGAAAAAGCTTATTTCTGAAATATTATTTTTATTAAAAATTCCAAAAATTCGAAATTTTAAGAAATTTTATTTTTCTTTTCTTAAAATTATTCAGATATGGAATTCAGACTTCATCGGATTTTATTGAGACTTTTTAGACTGGATTAACATGAAAAGTGACCCACAAATTTGATAAAAATGCAAAAATGTTTTTTAATTAATTTTAAAGAATTTTTAAAATCGCTTATCTGCAGATTTCGATTGCTATATAGCTGTAATTAAAGAAAAATAAATAAATTGTTGTTTGTGCGTGGAGCGACTTCTTTCCAGGACATTTTAGAAAAATTGCTTATTTTGTTAAAAAATTAACAAAGTTTGCATAATTTCCGGAAAAGTATCATTTCTATTTGATTAGCGTATAATTATCTTCACTTTTATTGAAAAAAAAATATTTGACGCTAACGGTCGGGGGAGAAAAATTGTCCCATAAAGCGTAATTTATATTATGACTACAAGAATGTTAATCTTTCTAATTGATAAAACAAAAAATTCCATTCGATACAAATAATTATGTTAATGCAATTTGATCCATATTGGGTTAATATTTTCACTTTTTACCACAAGCGACCCAATAGGATCTATCTAACGATTTACCAAGACGAATTAAAAGGAGTATATGCATTTTTGTTTTTCCTGAGGCCATTTTGGAACCCACCTTTTTAATCCTTAAAAGAAAGATTGGTACGATAAAGCACTATACTTGTTCATTAGTTTAGTACCCTTTATCACATACCCAATGACATGATGAAAATCTGGGGAAGCTATTGTGTAATTAGATTCGAACAGAATTTTCACATTGAAAATAAAGTAATAAAACGTACTTTTTAATAAGTAAAATGTTAAAAATGTGCATACAATGATCTAGTAAATGCGAAAGGTAAAAAAATTTAACATTTAAGTACGGTTATCATCTTACAAGAGTTTTAAAATTTCCTAATTCGAACACAAATTTTCGAATCGAATTACACCCCCCAGCTCCTGCCACAGGATTTTCATTAAATTTGGTCAAGTATAGTTCTTTATCGTACCAATCTTTCTTTTAAGGGTTAAAAAGGTGGGATCCCAAATGGCCTCAGGAAAAGCCAAAATAAAAGTATTCTGTAAATTTCCTAGTGAGTGTTTTTGGTCAAAAATGGAATCATAAATTAACCCTATATGGATCAAATTACAAGTGAAATTTTTTTTTATATTAATTTAAAAGATTTAAAATCTTGTAATCATAATTAAAATTAGGTTTCATGAGTCTTTTTTGAACCCAGGCCACTCAGGGCTAAAAATGTTTTAAATAAAAGTAAAGATGATTATAGCAGAGACCCTTAATAACTGTTAAAGGTTAATTTTTGTTTCAAAAAAATCTCTTAATTAAAACTGTCTTATTACGATATTACATGCACATATAGACTCCAAAAGATGTTTTTTTAAAAGATCAATTATTAAAATTTATTATTTGAATTTTATCTAAAAAAAATCAACTTTAACAATTAAAACTGTTTTTTTAAATTTAAAAACATAAAAATAACAGAAATTGTTTAAGTGTTATAATCAAATAACTATTATTTTATAAATCTCCTTTAAAAACTACGTTAAAAATCATTTATTAATGAACGAAATATTAACACTGGTCATAAGTAAAGAATATCACCGCAAATTTACAATTTTAAACCATTTTTCATACAGAAATTAAAAAAAAAAAATCAAAATAACTATTATTTTTTAACAGTAATTCTAAAAATGAAAAATAAAATTTATTAATAACTGTTTTGTTTAACAAAAACAAAAATAAATCTAAATTTTGACTTTTAAAATTAAATTCAAAACAGTTAGGGTCTCTGAATTATAGTATAGTCGAATGAAGATAATATTTTTCAAAAGAATGAGCAAATTTTAATGAAAACATACAAATTTTTTGAAAGGCGTGGTAGAGAAGAATGAGTGTATTTTCTAAAAATCATAACTACATTGCAAATTTTCAATTTTTTCTGAATCAGACTGCGCAGTTTCTGGTATTGAACCTTCGTCAGTGACCCTGTTTTTTTTGAATTTTTTGCATAATGTAATATTTGTTATGTTTTTATTTGTTGGATTGCGTCTATATGAAATTTTCTGTGCAATCACTGACCGTGGTATAGATAAACTGATTTCTAATGCCACATGCACTCGCACTACACGTAAGACAGAGCGTTTTAGCCCTCTGAGCTATCGTCAGGTCGAGTTTTTTTTTTTTGAACTTTTGACAAAATAATCAATGTCCAGGAAAGACATCACTCCACACACAAACACGATTTAGCATATTTTGATATTTTTTCTCTTTAATTACAGCAATTATATTTTAAAAATTACAATCGACATCTCCAAATCTTTATGGTTAATTTAAAAAAAAAAAAACACATTTTTGCATTTTTATTAAATTTGAGCGTAATTTTTGATTCTAGGCTAAAGTGGTTTAAAAATATGTGATGAAGTCAAAATTATGTACATATCTGAATAATCTTGAGTATATTAAATAAAATAAAAACTTAAATTGATCAATATTTTGAATTTTGGTAATTTTTAATAAAAATACGATTTTTTCAAAAATGTGCAATTTTTGGCCAAAAAATCGATTTCTTCTATTTGGAACCATTTCCAATAAAACTGGGTGAACAAGAATCGACAAATCGTTTTTTAGTGGGTATCCTAGTGAACGCGGATAAAATTATTTCCAAAATTCTTATTATTACAACTTTTGTTTAATCAAAATTCTTATACATAAGTACTCAATTACTTTTGTAATTGATTTTAAAAATAAGTATCAATTTAACACTCAAATATAACACTTAATTATTTTAAATCACAATTGATTACTTGTTATTTTTAAAAGTTGTTATATTAATAAATTTTTTTATTGAAACAATTACAAAAGTAATTAACTTTGATTCTTTTTTTTGTTTTTTAATTCGCAAATATTTTAATAGCACGAATTTCAGAAATATTTATTTAAACTTTTATTTGCTTTTAATAATTCTCTTTTAACTTTTTGCTTTAGAGTTTGAGATTTTTTTTTTTTTGTTTAAATACAAAACTTAATACACTTGGTTATTTAAATTGTTTTAATTTATGTTGGTTGTGCTGTATGTGTTGGTGGTTTCGTTCAATATGGTTGTTCACCTTTAATGTGTCTATAGAAGGAAGAAGTATCGCTAAATGTTGTGTTGTAGGTGGAGGCGGCTGTTAACGGTTCCATTGTATTATGTATTGGCATGGCTGGTCGTGTATCATTTGTATTACCTATGGCTAAACCATATTCAGCCATATGTTATCATTTCAATATAGTGGTTAGGCCAGAGTTCATCAAACGATTACCCACTACCAAAGGATTCAAATTACTGCTACCAACTCCCACTCCTAGACCGCCAATACTGCCAAAACCACTGCTGCCACCCATGCCCATGCCAACACCATGTGAATGGGATGCTGTTAGAGAGGCTGTTGCAATATTTAGATGATTTCCATTTATGAGACTATTAGTGCCACCGCTGTTGCTATTCTGACTAAGACTGAGGCTATTGTGGTTAATACTGTTGCCGCTCGAGTTGAGGCCACTGTGTAAGCCGCCGGTTGTATTGTGGGTTAAGCCAGATGACATGTTGTTGCTTGAACTGACGGCTGATTGAAGATTGTGCAAAGTGGCTACATTAATGGCAGCCGCTGCTGCACTTGTTGTTGTACTACCCGCGCTACTAACCATACCACCTGAATGCATTGAATGTGCCCCACTGCTGCCAGCGATGGCGTTGCTCTCATATTAGAAACCACCACCGGACGATGATGGTCATGCGTAATGGGGATAGGAGCTCAAATGTGGAGCAACATGAGAGGGTGTAACATGACCCATGGAGTGGGGTTGATACAAATTTGTAGCATGATTGCCCCAATTACCCCATGATGCAGCTGAGGGAAATATGGAAGCTACAAATAAATATAAAATAATAGAAAACAAAGAAATTAGTAAAAATATTTTTTATTTTTTTAAAGTTTGCATTTGATTTGAAAAACACAAATGAAAACAATTTGGATTCAAAAATAAATTCATGGAAAAATTCTGCAAAAGTTCATTATATTAATTAAATTTTTCTTCACAAATTAAACAAAATATGTTAAAATTACTCATGCTTGGGAAGTTTTCATTACTAACCCAGCAAAAAAATAACCTGGATTTGGCAAGCAGTAACTACGGTTCCAAAATAGCGCTTCACCGCATTGCAAACAATAAAGCAATTAGGGAAGGCATTCTATTGTGCTTCCCAAAATGCCTTCTTTGAAGCAGTAAATAATGCTTACAATGAAGCAATAAAGAATGCATGCCATGAAGCATTAATGTTGTGAACATACAAAAAAAGCGCTTCTTATTGCCTAAGAAGACATGAATTTATTGCTACTAAGAGCACATGAAAGAAGCGCTTTTCACCTGCTTAAAAAACACATACCAAGTGGGACATCGCAAACAACAATAATGCCTTCCGGAAGCGCTTCTGGGCAAGCACTATTTTTTGCTGGGAATGTAAATGAAAAAAATTTTAATGTAAATTATAAAAATCATCAGTAACATTACTACTTTATAGTATGCAAGGCGGTGAAGCGTTATTTTGGAAGCATATAAATGTAGTTACTGCTTACCGAATCCAGACTAATTTTTGCTGTGATAGTAATAAAATCACACTAATGCATGAAAGAACTAATTACAATTGATTAAAAAATCATTTGTTTCTAAAAAAACCCTAGTAAGTAAAAATTAACAAGTTTGGCGGGAGAACTTACAACACATATTTTTTTTAAGGATGTCATGAAATGGATGGAATTGAACGGTATTGCCTACCATTCCTGAAAATGAAAGTTGATTTAAGGTTTTTTGTATTTTTAATAAAATACAAGAATGCAGTGATAAAGTTTGTATCACCTTAAAAGTTTAAAATTCCGTTTCTTTAAAAGAAATTAGTTTCAAAAAACATTTTAAAAATATATTTACATTTTTTTCCTAAAACTCATGTTGGGTTTCAGAAGAACCTTGTAGAATTTTTGAAGGAAAATTCTTAAAAATTTGCAAAAAAAAATGTTTTTTTATGGCAAGGATCCTAAAAATGGCATTTTTACAAAATAATTTAAAAAGTGTCAGAAAAAACGTGCTCTAGTGATAAGACAAATAAGTGCACTCCGAAAATACAAATATCGTTGCAATGCTCCAACTGCACTAGTTACCGTCAGATTTCGTTCTACTTTACCGGGTTATAAACCAAAATTAAATAGAAATTAATATTTAAGCGAGTGGTGTTCTCTAATGTGTGTTATTCGCTTAAGTGACCCATTCGTTTTTTCCGTGTTATTGTTTGAAAACTTTAAAATATCAAGTTTAATTAGATATTCAATACACGTTTTTTGTTTTTTTTCTCCTTTTGACCTTGCACATAACAAAAAAGTTTTCAATTTATTTTTGATCAATGATGATAATCTTTAACTACGAGCTCATATATTAGTTCTCATTAAGTGAGAAAACTAGTTTATATGAATGTTTGATGTTTTGAATTGTCACTTCTTTCAAAACGTGTTCTGATGATTTGAACCTAGAAAATTCCCGAAATAGATCTCTCAACACATTCCTGAAAGTGATCAATTAATAAATTTTAAAACAAAAAACGCTATAGATTATTTGTTAGGACAATATTCTCATAAAGATAGAAATAGTATGTGCTCGAGCTTGAATAATTTTCATTTTCATTGCACAATTAAAGGTCCGAATAACATAATTTTTATTTTTAATTAAAATTAAAATTATATCAAACTTATTAAAAGATTTATTAATTGAAAATAATTATTTTACAAAAAATTTCATTTATTTAAATGAAAAGTTTCGTTAATTGAATTTCACCGAAATTTAATTTAAATTTTTTGAAATCCATAATATTAAAACTTACCAGAAGATGACGTCATTCCATGATGAGGACTCATAAATGAGCTTAATTTGGCGCTATGATGATATGGTGTCATAAACAAATCACTTTGATATTTATAGGTGGGATCACTAGCGGCTGGTTGGGTGGCTGCAGCCAAACCTTGAAAATCAAATTTATAAGCATAACGTTTGCCATGGACCTTGGTCATAATATTCTTGTCATAATAATATCTAAAAAAGAATAAGAAAATCTAACATTAAAATTAAAGTAATGAAAATTAAAAGTAAATATTTGATTGATTAAATACAATCATTCTTGCCACCCACTATACGCGTATTACGAATCTTCCCAATTTTATCACTTTCTTTCTATTGTTTGTATTTCTCACACTGTATTTCTATCAGCAGTTTCTGGACAAATATAAATAAATGTTTTAAATCAACACAATGCTAAAATAATGTCTCTCATTTGAACCCAGTTTTTGGTAATAATTATTTGTAGTTTTGGTTAAAACGCTTCTTTGTTGGACATTTGTTATGTCATTAAAACACACATAAATCTTAAATAAATATAGACTTTTGTCCTGTGAAACGGAAAGACTGACTAAAGCAAGCATAACCTTTGTAAAAATTAGGGAGGGTTTTTTTTGAAGGAAAATAAAGTCAAAATTAACACGCAGTAAACCACAAATAAAATTAATTTATTTATATTGCATGCATATTATAAAGATAATAAGCGTAGAGTTATAATTACTTACACAAATATTTTTTTTTTTTTTGTAAACAAAAAATTGGCACAACTTCAAATAATGTTACTTTAACATGCAGGATAGACATTTAAAATGCAACATTTTGACGATCACTGGATGATATATGTCCCATTTTGAGTTTTTGCTATTATAGGAAAGCTTTTTATGCTTTTTCAAGTTTTTGTTTTTGGCTTTTTAAATTTTGAAAATTACGTTTTTAGTTTATACTAAAATGGTTATTAGGCATAATTTAAGCCAAAATACAATAATAAAATTATGACAAAAACTTAATCCATACAGGAGCCATAGTCCATTAATGTTTTAAATTTAGTACTACATTTCTCCGATAGGGGGAGTTGCAAAGCGCCAAAAACAGAGCTAAATTTATTTCCAACCATAGGAACAAGTCTTTAAAAAGTTACGTTGCAAAATCTTCAGGGGTGTATGTTAGGTCGATATCTAATACATTTTTGCTTTTTTCGAATATCTCAACTTTAATTTTTCTATCAAATTCAATAAAAATTGTTCATACAAAAATACAAAGTTTTAAATGAGAAAGTTTAAAACTTTGTATTTTAAACTGTATTTTAATATTTATGATACGAGGGCGGATCAATAAGTCCGTGACCTTTTGAATGAAACACAGTTTTTTTTTGCAAAAAAAAAAATAATTTTTTAACATAATCTCCTTTTAGCTCAATACACTTAGTCCAACGTTTCTCAAATTTTTGTATCCCTTCCAAAAAATAGGATTTTTCGAGGGTCCATAAAATAGGCATTTGTTTGATCAATAATTTCATCGTTGGAGCTAAACCTCTTTCCACCGTGCCATTTCTTTAGGTTTGCAAATAGGAAATAGTCACTGGAGGCTAAATCCGGATGAGGGTACCAATTCTTAGCCCAATTCATGGAATTTTGCCATTGAGACTGCACACGTGTGCATCCGTGCATTACCTTGATGAAAAATAACTTTTTTCTTGGCCATATGGGGTCGTTTTTTTAAATCCCCGTTAAATTGGTCCAATAAGTTGGCATAATAACCGCCGTTTATTGTTTTTCCCTTTTGAAGGTTATCGATGTGGATTATCCCGCGTGCATCCCAAAAAACTGTTGCCATCACCTTATTGGCCACGATTACGTTTATGGTCAATTGAGGGCAAACGCGGCACCCATCTTGCAGACAGCTTTCTTAAACCCAACTGATCAGTTAAAATCGAAACCAAACACTCCATAATTTAAAAATCATTTGAAAGCCGTAGTTGTCTAATTTACGATTAGCTGTTCAACAATCACGAGTTTTTTCTGTTTTTTTTTTTAATGCAACTACTATTTTTAAAGAATCATCCAATAAAATATATTTTTGAAAAAGATCAATCAAAAATTGCATTTGCATTATGAATGCATTTTCGGAAGGAAGTGGGGATTTTTTAATTACAAGTTGCGAATTAGACAATTTTTCATCTTTTATATGCTTTTTAAATCTTTGAAATAGTCCATCTACTCTGGGAAATATGGCTCTTCAAAGTTTACACTTAGAATACTATGTAGGTAAAGACCACTGCAAATGCAGTTAAAAATAAATGAAATTTGACTTAAAGAAAGGATGACTTACATTTCAGTAAATTCAACTTACATTGTCATTTGTTTTTTAATGTTTAAAAAATTACTAACAATAGTAGTAAAAATGAACCACATGTTAGTAAAAATAAACAAACATTTATTTTTTTAAATAACAAAAAAATTAATGTAAAATCATAAAACAGTCATTTGATGTGGTTTGTTTTTTTAAATGAACTACTAGGTTAGTAAAACATTTAATTTGTTCTACTAATGACTATTACAACCCACCCAACTACATATTTTTAAAGCAGAATTTCCCTGAGTGTGCTACTTTTAGCATTTTTTTGATTTTTATAAAATTATCAACGGGAATATAAACGCGAGTTTGCAAAATTGTAAGGAACTGAAAACGATAGTAAGTAATATATTACGTATGTCAAATTTTAACTTAATCAAATTACTGGAGGTAAAAATAATTACCGTTTTTTAACAGGGACCGAAAGTAACAGTTATTTACAAATTTTTAAACAAAAAAGCAACTAAAAGTAAATGTAGAAAAACTGTTTCAAGCCGAAAAAATTAAAATCAAAAAAAAAACTTTTATTTTTTCCGAAAAAATAAAAATCAAAAAATAACTTTTATTTTTGCCTCGAAAAAATAAAAATCAAAAAATGACTTTTATTTTTGCTCAAAAAAATAAAAACCAAAAAATAAATTTTATTTTGATCGAAAAAATAAAAATCAAAAAATAACTTTTTTTGTTGCTCAAAAAAATAAAAATCCAAAAATAACTTTTACTTTTGCCCGAAAAAATCAAAATCAAAAAATAACTGTTATCATCTGACTTTTTTTAAAAAAAAAAGGAATAATTATCACGGTCCCTGACTTTTAACAAAAAAATAACCTCGAAAGTTGTTTTGTAAAATGTTTGTATAGCTTTTTTAGTAAATATATATTAGTAAAGTGTAACTTAACAAAAATTTTAGGACAATTTAAAAAACAAATCTTTGTATCCTTTACCAAAAATCTATTTTTCTATTTCGATTAGCAATGAAAAATAAAAAATAACCCTTTTAAATGCTTGGCAAATAAAGAAATGTTTAAATATCTATGTATCTTTCCAATTCAACTGTCATTTGCAATCAACACAAACATTTACACTTACTTAATCCTGTCAAGGAAAATATCCTTATAAAAAAGGGTTTAGAATTTTTTTATTTTTTTTTTCTTTTTAACAAGAATTGAGATCTTTGTAAATATCCAAATAAGCCAAATTGATACTTGAACAAAAGATAACACACAGTCGTAGAGACTTTACATGCAAATAATCACACACACATAGATATTGAAATGTCAACTGGTAACAAGAAATATAAAAAATAAATCAAGCATATAAATCGGAAAAAACAAAAGATTTTTTTAAAGCCAATTTTGTTACTTTTGATTTAAAACGCTTGATGAATTTTATCTTAACATGTTCACATGTTAAACAGATAAAATAAAAACACTGGTAAATTAGAATGATAAAAAGGAAAAAAATAAAACACACTTTGGAATCAAAGAAAACCAAACAATAAAAAATCCTTCAAAGGGTTCTTTCTGCCTTTTTTGATGTTTGCAACTTAAGGCTCTTGATGATGGTGTTGAAAGTGTGGAATTTATCAAACCAGACGTAAATTTCATTTTTGCATTGACATCTTCTTGTATTGACATCTTCATCATCATTATCCTTATAATCATCAGCATTAATATTTATCTCTTAACAAAGTCCTTTAATGCTTCATTTAATACTGTTTCTTTGCATTTGTTTGTGTATAGAAAATATTTGTTTTTGTAATCGTCGTATGTGCTTTTTGTTGATGGACACTTGTATGTGTCAATGAAATGGTTTACTTTAATCCTTTTTTCTGTTCTTTGCTTTGTCCTTTTCAAGTTACTTAGGTATTGTTATCCTTTCTCTGTAAATGTTTTGAGGTTATGTTTGCCAATTTTGTTTTGTCAGGATAAATAAGAATATGAAGCTAAGTAAATTAAATGGATTGGATTGGCAATTGATGAACTATTGTTTGTTAATGTGATTTAAAAGGTTTTTTTTCTTTTTGGATTGATTGCAAGAACTATTTTAAGTTTAAACGATATAAAATTTTTGGGTGTCCTGTTATAGTAATTGGCACTGATTGGCAACCGCTTTACAAAAGTGTAAACTAGCTAAAACGAAAAAAGTGAAATTTTTGATAGAAAAAATAGTCTAATAAAGTTGGACCTTTCTCGATTTATTGCCCAATTCAGAGAGATCTAGCGAATATATGGGGGATAGTAAAGTTAATGACAAAATAGTTTGTACAACCGTACAATAAAATAATCTATACAACTGATGTTAACTCAATTGAACTAAATTTTTGTAAAAATAATAATATAATAAACAAAGTTTCAAACAATTTTAAAACCCGTTTTAAAACTCTCAAAATTTTATCAAAGAGTTTTTTAAAATTAAGTCAATTAGTTGTTGCATATTTTGTCATAAGGGCATATTATTGCATTGGCTTGGGCATTTTAGGTCTTTCTTAAGATCGCTCTTTACAGTTCAGCGCATTTCAATGAACTAGTTCGCTATTCTAGTTCAACAGATCTTTATCCTAAATTGAGCTGTGCGACACAAAATGTGTAAACAAAATGTGTGAATTTCTTTAAAATTTACTATCGGAGAATAATTCAACACTTTAAAATATATTTAAAATGATTGTTAAATCATAAAATGGTACGTAATTATAAAAATTTTCAATTATTTTAAACAAAATTTAAAAAAAAAATTGAGCTGGCAACATTAAAAAAAACTCAAAAGCAACATAAAGAAAAGAAATATTGTGAAAGGCGTGGTAGAGAAATCATAACTACATTGCAAATTTTTAATTTTTTCTGAATCAGACTGCGCAGTTTCTGGTATTGAACCTTCGTCAGTGACCCTGTTTTTTTGAATAATGTAATATTTGTTATGTTTTTTTATTTGTTCGATTGCGTCTATATGAAATTTTTCTGTGCAATCACTGACCGTGGTATAGATAAATTGATTTATAATGCCACATGCACTCGCACTACACGTTAGACAGAGCGCTTTAGTCCTCTGAGCTATCGTCAGGTCGAGTTTTGTTGTGATTAAAACTAGTTTTATTCAATACACGGTGTTTTTGTTCTTGCATACATAATCTCAGAAGTACAACTCCAACAACACAACAGTTCTATTTTTAGAAACTTACCTCACTCTAATGTCCACTGTTTTCCCATATGTTGTAAGTGATGCCATATCTATGATATATTCTTTGTATATTCGATACATGGCGCTTACGTAGTTAGGGAAGAATTACCAGAGAGCAAAGTTTGATTTTTGTTTGAGTTTGAATTTTAACGTCTTTTTCAGACAATTGCAATTAATACTATAATTAATATGCAATTTTTTTTTTTATTTTATTTTATTTAATTGTGAAAGGCGTGGTAGAGAAGAATGAGTGTTCCTTAAAAGACAAAAGGAACGAAAAGAGTGAAAGACCTAAAAGAGCTGAAGATTGTGATCCAGCTCACTAGTTTAAAGAAAAGACTAGTTCAGTTGAACTAGGTCGTTCACGAACTACACAATTCTATTATTGCATATTTTGCTATTAATTGCATTTTTATTTATGTATATTGATTCGTTTTGCATATATCTAATTTAATTCCATAACCGATGCCAGTTTAGTAGTTGGACAATTTTAAAACGCTTGTTGTTAAAAAAAATATTTTTTTTTTTTTTTGTTTTTTGAAAAAGTGTTTTTATTTGTAACAGAGTATTCACTTTTTGTAGAGCCAATTGACCGCGATATTTTATGCATGATACCTCCAATAATGCATTTCAATTTTATTTTAACGGGTTTTAATTATTGTCTTGAATTTTTCAGTGCATTTGGCTTCCCAACCATTTTTGTTAACGGGAAAGTCAGCCAAAACGCTTTCAGTGTCAGAAAATTCTTAGTTAGAAGGGTGTAAAGTTGCTAATATCAGAAAAAGCGGTTTGCGGAAAGTCAATGAGCTTATTGCTTGAAAAAAGTGTTTAATTTTTTCAAATATTTTGATAATCCTTATTTTAAATATGAATATTTAACTAACTTAAATCAAATAGACTTTTGGCTCTATCTTAGTTAAATAATTAATAATTACAACAAAATAAATTTTTTTGATAAAATCGCAAAATGTAAAAACATTACTAAGCTAAGCTGCTACACTGCCTTTCAGATAGGAGAAATTAAATAAGCCCGGTAGAAGGCCCGGCACGTAGAAAACCTTTACTCAGCGAATCCACTATCACATAGGAGAAAAGTCCGGTCGAAGGCCGGTCACGCAGAAAAGCTTTAGTCAGCGAAGCCACTAAACTACCTATCACATAGGAGAAAGCCCCTAAGCACGGCCAAAGTCCGGTTACACAGAAAAACTTTCCTCCGCTAAGCCGGACTTTGGACGGACTGGAGGGGAAAAAAATTTGTACTATCATCTCCACGCGGTTATCCCTAGGTAATGCCAATGATAGCAACTAAAAAGTCAAATTTTCATGTAAAATTCATTACTTGAACAATAAATTTTACAAAAATAAGCAAAAAACACTAAAAAAACATTCCTCCCGATTTTTGTACTTAAAATATAATTGAAATAGCTCTATAATGCGCTAAGTCTCATGGATAATAAAAATATTATCATTTTTGAATTCTTGAGGAAATTACCATTCATTTGGGTACCTACACTTATATGTTCTTACGCATACCTGTTTTTGGGCCCTGGGCAAAAAATATCTTTTAATTGCAGAGGGGGTCATATTTTTTTTTTTTGAGGAACGCCCCTTGAAGTGCAGTTTTGTCAAGCCAAAGGCTAAGGCTTTCCAAAAAAAAAACCGCATTGAAATACGTCGACTCCTTCAAAAGTTATAGATTTTTGAGCGCCTTCTCCACTGTGCGGTGGTAAAGAAGCTTTTCTGAAATAGATGCAGAGGTCAAAAGTTCTAGAACATTTTGCTGTTTATTTTTATATATACATTTTATATTTATTTTTTCGTTTTTCATTCCAGAGGGGGTCATATTTTTTTTGAGGAACGCCCCTTGAAGTGCAGTTTTGTCAAGCCCAAGGCTAAGGCTTTCCAAAAAAAAAAAAAAAACGCATTGAAATACGTCGACTCCTTCAAAAGTTATAGATTTTTTACCGCCTTCTCCACTGTGCGGTGGTAAAAGAAGCTTTTCTGAAATAGATTCAGAGGTCAAAAGTTCTAGAACATTTTGCTGTTTATTTTTATATATACATTTTATATTTATTTTTTCGTTTTCATTCCAGAGGGGGTCATATTTTTTTTGAGGAACGCCCCTTGAAGTGCAGTTTTGTCAAGCCCAAGGCTAAGGCTTTCCAAAAAAAAAAAAAAAACGCATTGAAATACGTCGACTCCTTCAAAAGTTATAGATTTTTTACCGCCTTCTCCACTGTGCGGTGGTAAAAGAAGCTTTTATGAAATTGATTCAGAGGTCAACAGTTCTAGAACATTTTGCTGTTTATTTTTAAATATATATTTTATATTTTCAGTATAATTTTGAAGTAATTTTTTAATCATATTGGTTGCTGTGATTTTTACGGTTTACTTTAATAACAAAAAAATTTCCCTCCCCCATGGAATTAAATTTCCTATCATTTTATATTAATTAAATATTAAAAAAAGCTTTTCCATTGTAATTTTAAATAATTAGTTTTAATTATTTTTTTTTTTTTTTACAACAAAAAACTTTTTTTATCTTTTCATTATTGTAAAAATAAAAACAATAATTGTCACTGATGTCAAATTAAATTCGTGCCAATTTTATTGAATACAATAAAAAAAAAATGTACAATAAATACTGTCATTCTTTAGTATTTTTGCATTTATATTTTTTTTTTCCTCTGTTAAATTTTTGTCTGTTGATGTTTTTGCATTCAACCATTCATTTGGACCGGAAATGACCCCCAACTACTTGTACATTTGAAAAATGTAAAAATAAATGCAAGGAATTTATAGTATATCATTCAATATTGTGTGCTGTGCTATAGTTTGTCAGAGAATTTCTATAGAATGTTTTTTTTTTGCCCGTTGTAAATTTGCTTTTCAACGTTGACAAAGAAAGTGTTGATATTTAATTTCAGAAACAATCAATTTTTAAACAAAAGTTTTTTTTTTTTAACTCACTTTAGTTATGTCGTGAGTGATTTGTAACTTTAAAGGAAATTAAAGTTTTATAAGATTGTTTTTCTAGGGTTGATAAATTCTTAAACTTCTCATGACCTTTAAAAATGCACATCCCTAAATTTTATACGTTTATTTCTGTGTATATGTAAAATACAATTACATTTATAAATTTGTCGTTTATGGTCACATTATTATTAATTTATTTTTATTATTTTGTTTCTTTATTTGCTAAAATTTCATTACATTTTCAATTTTATTTCAATTTATATGCTTTTTTTTATTTATTTTTTTCATTCAGTTTAGCTTTATTCTCAGCAGTATTCAGTCTAATTTGATTTGTACAAACAAATATCGAAACAGCCAGACATTTGTTATCATTAACCTATAAAAATAAAATAAATACAATAAAACTGTGACATATGACATCCACGTAGTCCGACCACCTTGTACAATCATCCTGCGAGTCTTAAATTCATCTGTGAAAACCACCACCTTTAATACACTTTTTTTTTTGTTCAACGTGTTTTAGAATGAAAGCAAATATTTTGGGTAAATTTATACGATTTTACTCCAAAAAGAAAAATTGGGTTATTAACTAAGATAGCAATCATTGCCAATCAATAATCAGACTAATCAATGAAACTCAATTATCTGGAAAATCTTTATCCAAACAAATGCTCATATTTTCATAGTTTTCTATGCTAGTCACAAAAATACCGCATTTTCTTTATAAAAAGTTTGCTAATCAAGTGTTTGTTTTTTTGTGTAGTATAATGATTTTTTGTTCTATTTGCTTAATGAGGTTTTTATACTCTTAATGTTTATTATGTTGTATCTGTCGGTTTACAACTTCATTAGGAAATCATTAAAACAACCCTTAAATTTTTCAGTTTCATTGCAGTCTATTGTTTTTTATAAGTATTTAAGTCATTAACACATTACCATTACGAATTGCATTATCTACATTTAGATCATTAATGTTTTTCTAACAAATGAAGTCGGTTGGGTGGTACCTTCGATGGAATTTTGCATATAAGAAAAAATCTAATATTATATTCTCATACTAGATTTTATTTGTTGCTTTTCAAAAACTTTACTAATTTTCATGATAGACAATACAATTGTTTCATATGCATCATCCTAATCTTGAGTTGTCCTCAAAACATAACGATAATTGGCTTAACTCAAAGTGAGACCTTACATGTCACACACAAAATAAACTTTATGAGAGTGTATGTATAAACACAATCATAAAATCAAAACTATTTTGAACCAAACCAGTCAGACAAAATTCTCATAAAGTTTATTTTGTCTGTGGCATGTAATGTCTCGGCTTGAGTTCAGCAAGTTATCGTTATCTTTTGTGGACAACTGAAGATTAGGGTGATGCATATGAAACAATTGTTTTGTCTATCAAGAAAATTACTAAACTTTTTGAAATGCATCAAATTAAATATAGTATAGCAATATCATATTAGATTTTGGACTAGAGGTAGAACAATATTCTAAATAAATATACACTCATACAAATAAGTCTGTAAAAATAGCAGAAAAAGTTACTAAAAACTAGTTAAAAATGCCGTTGCAGGGAAAAGCAGCAAAATTAGTGGAATCTTTTTGGTAAATATAAGTCAAATAAAAACAGCAAAAAAAACTATAAGATCTACTAAATTTTGGTTAAATTTTTTGTGGTTTGCATAAAATCTAAGCGCCATCTATTCGTGAAAAATTTTTATTATAAATAATAAGACAACTAAAATGCAGATCTGTATTTATAAAATAAATAAAATACAGAGTAGAGTCTGTCTTTTAGGTGTCAGTATTATATCCTTTGTTTCTTTTGTATGTACATCGGAATGCTAAAAGGGAAAGACTGAAAGCTTAATCTAAAAAATTAAAATAATGGAAAAATAAGTAAAAATTTAATTAATTAAGAACTAATTTTTCCTAAGCTTTCGATATATATATTTATTGTTAAAAGAAAAATATTTTTTAAATTATTTTTTAAACACAAAAACAACTAATGATAGTCCTTCAATTCAGAAAATAATCTTCCCCGCTTTTACTTTTTTTGAAAAACTCTTGAATTGTTTTCTATTTTTTATTAGTTTATATTAAAACCATTTGCATAAATGCCATTTTGCATAATTTCCAAATACAGTAGTAACTCGATTCTTGCACATACTTGATACTTGCACACCTCGATTCTTGCAACATAGGAATATTTTACATTACGCACTCAGTACTTGCGACATCCGAAAATTTTGAACTCGATACTTGCAACATTTTTGTATTATGTATATATATCAGCGTTCAATATTTGCATAGAATGGGCGGAGCAAAGCAATGCTTCATTAGACGATATTATGATGCTCCAGAGACTAAGAAGCTGTGTAGTACTGAACAAGCGACTTTGTACAAAACAAAAATTTTAAATTTCTTTAATTCCACATAAAATATGTATCTACTGTTATACGAATGCGTTGAACTGAAGTGTTTTGAATTGAAATATTAAACTTAGATTCTAAACAGATGTATGTGCCTTTTATTTTGTATGGGAAATTCATACTCGGTACTTGCGACAACCTCGAAACTTGCACCGAGCCCGGTTTTCATTACGTGCAAGAATCGAGTTTCTACTGTATCTCTCTAATACGACGTGTTCACTTCACTTGTATAAATATAAAATATAAACAAATACTGCAACGCAAACATCGCATTAAAACGACATTTGATGGTTTTGATTATCAAAATAATATTTTTAGACTTTAATAAATTTAGCAAACAAAATTAGTTAAAAATGAAGTATTTTATCAAGCCAAAATAGCAAAATTTCTAACTAGAATCTCAATTTGAACTAAAAATTTGTTTAATACTTGCAAAATTGGATTACTAACAGCTTTTCTAATGTTTCTACTAACTTTTGTCTATGAGTGTATAAAAAAATATAAAAAATTCGAAATAACAATTTTTGTATGTTTAATGCAAAAATTAAAAACATTTTTGTACTTTTTAATATTTTTTGTATACAAATGGAAAACTCATCTAAATACCTTTCATTTGATAGCAAATTTGTATATTGCACTTTGAAATAAAATACAAACAACTGAAAATTTGGCGGCTAAAAACGCACTCACTCTTATTTATTTCCTCCCCTAATCACATATCCATATTTTATGACAATCGGGATGGGAACCCTCTAGCAGTCTTTCTTTTTGAGTTTTTTTAAGTAGTTTATGTATACAATTTGTTTGCCCTTACCTTAAAGCACGACTTAATTTATCGTAATTCATATTGGGTTTGGATTTACGTTCACCCCATCGACGGGCCACTTCATCTGGATCGGATAATTTGAATTCACCATTGGTGCCTTCCCATGTTATGCAACCAGCATTACCGGAATCTGAGAGTAATTCTAATAAAAATTGCCAGAGTTGTATTTGACCAGAACCTGAAATTAAAATGATTAAATTGTTAGAATAATAAAATACTTAAAGAAAATGCTTTTCAAACAGAAAATCGTAGGCCAAGTTAAAATAGGAATCTGATAATGAAAAATGGTTCAAGATAACTACTAACTTAAAAAATTACAAATCTCACGTAGTCTCAAAAATTTTTTAAAAAGAACAACACAGACGAAAATGAAATCGTTCATGAACATATTACAAGATATTAGTTTAAAATTACTAAATATTAGTAAGATAGGAATAGCGAATATACGAATTTTTAGTTATTTTTGAGCTAAATTTTAGTTAATTAAAAGTAACAAGTTACTCTGCTAAATCAGCAAAAAAAAAATTCTGGGTATTAGTAGACAAATAAATCATAAACAAATATGAAATTTTTAAAGTTTTTTTTTAGATTCTTTTTAAGGCGAATAAAATCCTTCCCTTCTGAAATCAGAAATTTGCAATTTTTTAGCAAAAATATCTGTTGACTTTTGCAAAATATACTGCTATTTGTATTCTACTAACTGTTAGGTAAATAAAAACATAGTTGTTATTTTTAATAAAAATTATATAAAACTTGTAAAAAAGACAAAGTACGGTCTTTTTTACTCCCCCTTTACTTCTTGGTTTTAAACAAAACAAGTGTGAAAATAAAAAGGAGAATAAAAACAAAAAGTGTGTATTGTATATCTACCAAAGGAAGAGCTTGCATATAACGAACAAGTTTTCAAATTATTTTTGATCAATGGTGATAATCCTTAACTTCAAGCTCATATATTAGTTCTCATTTAGTGAGAAAACTAGTTCATATGAATGTTTGATGTTTTGCATGGGATTGTCACTTCTTTCAAAACGTGTTCTGATGATGGGAACCTAGAAAATTCCCGAAATATATCTGTCAACACATTCCTGAAAGTGGTCAATTAATAAATTTTGAAAACAAAAACTCTAAAGATTATTTGTTAGGACAATATCCTAATAAAGAAATATATAGTATGGCCTCGAACTTGAATAATTTTCATTTTCATTGCAAAATTAAAGGTCGAAAGAAACGTAATTTTTATTTTTAATAAAAATTATATCAAACTTGTAATTTATGATAAATATTGCAAACATTTTGGTAATATTACAATTTTTATTTACAGTTTTTAGTCTACAAATATTTAATGAAAGTTTTCGCTAATTTTAGCAGAGTAAATTGCTATTTTGAATTAACTTAAATTTAACTCGAATACAACTAGAATTTTGTAAAGTTAACAGTTTTATTTTTGTTGTTCTTATTTGATTAATATTTAGCAAAAAAAAAAAGATCCGACAATTTCACCAGTTTTTTTTTTTGTAACGTAATGATGATACCAACTTACTCTCTAAATTGTTGGATAAAAAGGACTTTCAAGAAAAAATTAATTAAATATTGTCTCCTGGTTAAACTTTAAAATCATTTAAAAAAATATACAATTTTCGAATAATATTTTTTAATGTAAATTGCGAACGATAATCAAGCGTCAACTGTGAAAACATTAAATTCACTGCAGGAAACATTTCTTTTTAAAAATAAAAAGGTGTGTTTAAAAATTTTTTTTTTAATTTCTAAAAAAAAAAAATTCAATGAAATGTAAAATTTAATAAAATATTTTGCAACAAGTGTTCCTAACAAAGACCACCCATAGTTCTTGTTTTTATTTTTTTTTTCAACAATAAACTATCCTTAGGCAATAAAAAAAACGAATTCTAAATAAATCTCACATTTAAAGATATTAAAGACAACCGCAAAGAATTTCAACAACTTGATGAAACATTAATCCATTCGTTACGCACTTCAAAGACGTACTGATGAACATCATAAATCGCTTAATCATTTGGCAATTAGGGGTTCCTTATTTTAGGAAGGGCGGTAAACTGACTGATGGAACAATGAATGCTAAAAAGGGGTTGTTTTTCAGTTTTCTTTTTGTGAATGAATGAGTGAATGAATGAATAAGTAAAAGTGTTTTATGAACTTTTTATTTTTTCAAGGAACTTTAACACCACTCATGTGTGAGATTCATCATTATGAACATGAATATTGTGTTAATTGCAAATCATAGATTTAGCTTAAGTGAAGTTTTTGTGTTTGTAAAATCATAGACAAAACCAGATCTGAATTGACTATTAACAACTTAATGATTCGAATTGTATAGAAAAAAGGCTTAGAGCACGTGGTATTTAATGGATTTTATGAAAAACCAGAAAAATATTTAAAATATTTCAGCTCTATTAACTTTAAAGTAAGAAAATTGTTTTTTTTATTTAATTTGTTAGAAAATATTTGTATACACACGGCCACACTTTAGATTAGATCAGAAGGCACTATGCACCGCGACCAATGTAGGTCTTTTGTGCTGCCTAAG
Source organism: Delia radicum (assembly GCA_021234595.1). Taxonomy (NCBI): domain Eukaryota; kingdom Metazoa; phylum Arthropoda; class Insecta; order Diptera; family Anthomyiidae; genus Delia; species Delia radicum. The sequence goes on along the minus strand of CM037853.1, from coordinate 6,847,301 downwards.
GTTACCTACAGATTCAAGCTACCTATAAAGCCAATTATCCTGTTAGGCAAAATGTTCGCGATGTCGGAAGGCAAACTAAAGCGATCACCTAGAAACCTAAGTCTCCTATCACAAAGCCTGGGACATTCGCAGAGAACATGCTCCGAGGTCTCAGACACCATCTCGCAAAACCTACACAAATCCGTGTCCGATTGACCCTTCTTGTGCAGATGGTATCTGAGATTACAGTGTCCAGTTAAGTACGACGCCAGGGTCCTCAAACCCCCCCTTTCAATCGACAAGAGTCGCCTCGACCCCCTACTGGAAAAAGAGATCAATCTTTTAGCCTGGCGCTGACCAGGAGAGTTTTCCCAGTAACCAGAAAATTCAGACTCTCTCCATGTCCTGAGCCTTTCCCTAACATACCCCGCAGGTATTCCACAGAATGGTTCAGGACCAATAAAGGGCTTTCGGGCCCCGCGGTTGGCAAGACAATCTGCCCTCTCGTTGCCCTCATGCCCCTCATGACCAGGAATCCACCCCAAGGTTAGAGAGTTGCCCTTACCGAGCCTATTGAGAGTCTGAATGCATTCCATGACCAACCCGGACGACACCTTATAAGCCATTAAGGCCCTCAGTGCAGCCTGACTGTCAGAAAGAATGTAGATGCGAGATCTGCGAGTTCCCCTTCGCAGGCACTCCCCTGCACAGACACAGATGGCCCAAATCTCCGCCTGAAAAATGGACGGATATTTCCCCATAGGTAAGGCACGCTGGAAGCCTGGTCCAAAGACGCCCGCACCCGTGTTCCCATTCGACTGCTTAGAGCCATCAGTGAGCCACACCTGAGAACCATCTTCTGGTTCCCAGGATTGATTGGTCCACATGTCTCTGTCAAACAATAACATATCAAAATATCTATCAAAGATCCACTCCGGTGACATTTTGTCCGCAACCTTAGAAATCGGGTCATCTATTAGGATTCGCGCGATCCTCATGTGACCCCTTAGGTCGCCCCCCCTCATGCCACCGAATTCACTAAGTCTGGAGGAACCCATACTGGCAACCTCCATTACAGAAATATGCAATGGCGGGATCCCCAGCATAACCCCCAAGGCATCCGTCGGGCAAGTTCCGCCGGCCCCTGTAATGCCAACACACGCAAGACGGTAGATTCTCTTAAGAGCATCCCTTGCCTTACTCTGTTCAACTTTTGGCCACCATGCAAGGGCAGCATAGGTGATCATCGGTTTAACAATAGTATTGAACGACCAGTAGACCATTTGTGGCCTTAGGCCCCATGTTCTCCCGAAAAGCCTCTGGCAGGCATAATATGCCCTGGTGGCCTTCTTGGAGACGTGGTCAAGATGTTCGTTCCAGGTGAGGGAGCTATCAAGAGTCACTCCAAGATACTTAACACTGCTAGAGAAGCCAACCGTTACGCCCTCAAGGACCGGCATAGACAGGTTAAGTTTTCTCCTTCTCGTGAATGGTACCAGGATTGTCTTCGACGGATTGACAGACAACCCCTTTTCCCGGCACCACGAAAGAGTGAAGTTCAGAGCCTGTTGCATACGCTCGGAGATGGTCCTGTCATCCCAGCCCACAACGGAAATGACAAGATCATCGGCGTATCCATAGGTCCTGAAACCCGAGTCGTTCAGACCCTCGAGTAGTTCATCAATGACCAGTGTCCATAGTAAAGGCGACAAAACGCCACCCTGAGGACACCCTCTGGTCGCATTCACGGTCCTACAAGTAGTCCCTATTCCGAACGTGATTATCCTAGAGCGGAGCATCTCCAATGTCCAGTCAATTATGATTGGAGGAATGCTCTTCCTAGCCATGGATACCCTAATCGCATCGTAGGACGTGTTGTCAAAAGCGCCCTGTATATCAATAAATACACAAAGGGCAATGTTCTTTGCCTCCAGTGCCACACTTAGTTAATTATGTAGTTAAAAACAACTGAAAATTACACAAAACAACTACAAATGTAAATGAAATGTCGATGACTACATTTTCCATAAAAACGACTAAGAATTTTAGTTATTACTAACTATTAAAAAATAAAAAGCAAAAAGCATAAAGCATAAAAAATAACTAGCAAAATATTAATACACTCAAAAAGAAAAAGTTTGTTAAATCTTGTTTTGCTGAAATTGAGTTTACAACAAAAAATTTTGTTAAACGGTTTTACTAAAAACCTAATTTTGAAATAATGTTTAACTAGTCTTTGTTGGTAGCACGAAGAACAAATAAAAGGACTTGATATAGATGTCGCAGCTTGACTAGATGAAGTGGAGAGAAAAGAAAACATACAAATAAACACAAACATTATAAGACTTACAAAAATTAGCAACCGATGTTAATTTCATTTATTTAATTTTTTCTTTTCAATACATAACTTAAAAACCAAAGGGACGTTGCAAAAATTGCACTATGTTAACCATGTGGAAACCCTGACGTTTTTATATATATTTAAAACAATCACACAAAAAATAGATTTAAATTTCAGCAAAATAAATTAACTAAAGTAAAAATTGTATACTAAGTTTTTCAGTTTCTTACAATCTACTAAGCTCCAGCAAAAAGTCGATTTTAATTTGCATTGAACTAAGTGTCAGCAAAACATTTTGCTGAATTTACTAACTGTGTGCTAAAAATCGGCCCACTGATGTTCAGCAAAACACTTTTGTCGATATTAGCAGTTTTTCAGCAATTATCCTCTCAGCAAATAATTTTACCAACTCTAACTAACTTTTTTGCTAACATAGTTTAATTAATATTGACGATCTTAATGTTGATTCAGCGTATTATATATGAAAGGGGTTGCACTCCGCGAAATCACATATAAGCTACTTAAATCATTTTCGGCATCTGCTGAAACTGGCATTAGATGCCTCTTATTTCTCAAGGCTTTATGAATTAAGAGGAACAATGCATTAAGAGAATTATATCCACTTCAGTGGTGAATTTTTTCATAGTGTTGATGAAAACTCGTCCATTGAAACTTTTCATAGAATCTATGAAGCAGGTTTCATTAAAGTCAATTCTTATGAAGGGCAACATAGAACTAACGTAAATCTTCATAAAATGAATGAATCATTCCGACTACGAAGCGTTTCATTGAATTTAGGAAGCAATTTCATACAGTTCGAAAATACGCAGATAGAATTCTGTGCGTAGTATAAATAAATTTGTATTATGGGAATGATTTATTTTTATTGTAATGTTGCCAAAGAACGGCTTTATTATATTAATGAAACAGTTTTAATAAGTAAAAAAATAGTTCTCACTGGTTGAGCGCCTCATTTGCAAGTCTAGTGCAACTGTTATTTTTGGTATTGAAAATAAACGTTTGATTATGCAAAAACCTTAATAATATTTAGCATATTTTAATGAACAACCGAAAACTTTATTAAATTAATGAAACTCTTCATGAATATTTACAAAAAAAAAATCATTAAAATTAAAATCATATAATAAAATCATATAATTTATGGAAAAATTTCATAGAAATTTAAAATTAAAAAAGAGTTGATAAAACACTTTATAAAACATGTATATTGAGATTTTAATCTTAAAAATTAAGTTTAAAATGTATAAAAATTAATAAAAGTACAAAATTTATCGAAAAAAACGCAAATACTAAATGTTGTTGAACCACTGCATTGCTCTAAAGAAATTTTTCATTGTGTATATGAAGAGATAAATAATGAAATCTAAAGAATTTTTTTTTTTTTGTGAAACTATACATTTTTTTTAAAAAATAATTAATTTTATATATCGAAAAAGCATCAACTAATTTTAAGAACTTTTGATTTTATGGAGCAAACTAAATTGTCAAAACATCTACTCAAAACAACAACTAAAAATAACTATTACTAAATTCGGTAATTTTGTTTAGCAAGTTAGTAGTTTAGTTTTTTAGTGTTTAGTTTAGTTTTTTCACCTTAAGAATTGATGAATTAATAAGAAAGTCGGAAAACTAAAAAAATTACTTCAAACTTACAAGAATTTTTTTCATTTATTTTATTTTTTTGCTCATCCTTTTTATTTTTAACTTTCAGATCCAAACCAATACAAAATGGAGTAACTAGACTTGGGAGATATATTCATAGAAAAACAAACAAACAAAAAACATCGCTGCTTGGTGAAAAGTTGCACGGTGGGTTTACAAGTGAAACAATAATAATTATTTTACGTTATTTTCAATTTACAACGAGCTTTCAACCTCCGTATATTTACAAAAATAAAGCAAATCAAACATATTAGCTAGGTTCATACTAGTATTTCGATCTGGCTAAAGATCTCATCAGAACCCGAAGTTTTAGAAAAGCTAGAGCCTCCATAATAGGCAGAACTTTAACAAAAAACCTATTAATAATCAATTTTGCTCCATTCTTGTCTTCTTAGTAATCAACCACGTGGTTAGGTCTTTTCCTAACAAGCATCATGACATTACTAAACTTTGAAGACCAAAAATGTTATATTTATATAAAAAAAAATTTAGTGTGTACTCTGGCTCAAGTAATATTTTTTACAGTTATATTAGTTTTTTGTTTTTATATACATCGAGATTATTTTTACGTTATTTTCAATTTATAACGTACTTTCAACCTCCGTATATTTACAAAAATAAAGCAAATCAAACATATTAGCTAGGTTGATACTAGTATTTCGATCTGGCTAAAGATCTCATCAGAACCCGAAGTTTTAGAAAAGCTATAGCCTATATTATAGGCAGAACTTTAACAAAAAACCTATTAATAATCAATTTTGCTCCATTCTTGTCTTCTTAGTAATTTTACATTCCCCATAGTCATAGTGTTGACTACACGAATGACTGACAAATAGTTAAGGAAAGAGCGTATTTGCTATAATTGATTGTAGCATGTACTAGTATATTTTTAGTTAGGATTAATTTAAATATTTTACCAACACTTGCACTAATTTTGATTTCCGTCCTTTCTTCTTTTTTTGTAGTATTTTTTTTCTTCTTCTTTAGCTTCAAAAAGATTTAACATATTTTGTTTGTGACTACAAAAAAAAAAAAAAAAAAAAAAACGGAAAGTAATTTTAACTTAACAAACGCATGTTGGTAATATTTTAATTACCAACATGCAACATTGCTTTTAGTTTCATTTTTCATTTTCTTCATGCTTTCTTGAAAATTCTGTTCTTCAGTCTCAAACAAAAATTCATACACCCGCCATATTTGTTGCCAAAGAGAAGGAGCTTTTTTTAATACTCGTATAGACGTCTAACGCCATTTTGTTTTGCTTTAACTATTTATAAGAAATTAGCATATTGTAACTACATATAAGTTTGAATTAAATACTATTTTTCCCCATCTTATTTTTTATTCTTTATAGCACATGCAAAAATATTAAAAAAAAAAAACTATTAAAGAGGTTTTTATGCTTTTGATCTTAACTTTGTAGGAAAAAAAAGGTTAATTTAATTTTACACAAGAAGTTGAGAAAAAAAAACAAGAACAAAACAAGTTGAATTTAAAAGCCCCTACGGAAATAATTAGTTGTTGTAATCTTGCTATTTTTTTGTGTTATTTCTTTTTTATATTTCAGAAGTGTAATGAATTTTGCACGAGTTGAAATTTTTTGCATAAATGTTACAAAAAAAACTTAAAATGTCAAAAAATTATGTAATGATTACGTTTAAGACATGACTTAACAAATAATTAGGACTTTTTTAGTTTTATTTTTAAAAATATTTTATTGTGTTAGCTGTTGATGTTAGCAATTTAAATTGCTTGCAGGACATAAACACTGTTTTTCATACAATTTTTTTTAATAACGCTTTAGATAACACAGTAATTAGTTTTGTATGTAATTTTTTTAAATGTTCGTTTGTTCAATATTTAACTAAAAATAAACTCGTAGGGTGCAAAAGTTAAAAAAGTATATAGCTACTTCAAAAATTTTCAACCTGCTAAAACTGATTTATGATGTCTCTTAGTTGAGACGAACGGTGAACGATGAGGATTGAATATACTTAAAAGTACCTTGAAACGTTTTCACCAAAAGATAGAAGTAGAAAAATTAAACAAATTACTCCAAACATACCAGAGTTTTTTTCATTTATTTTAACTTTTTTAAATTTCAGATCCAAACTAATACAAAATGGAGTCAGGAGATTTAGGCGATGATACATTCACTAAAGAAGGAATTTTTATATCCGTGATTGGTAAAAAGTTGTATGGTGGTTTACAAGTAAAACCAAAATATATATAGTTTTTGAGTCTGATATCTTCGTAAACAGAACCTCCGAGTCAAAAAGACGTTTTAAAATTTTCTTTGGTTCTAGTAGCCAAAATTTGCAAATATCTTTTGTTAAGAGCTAACCTACTGGGAGTATGAGTGTTACGCTCAAGCACCTGAAGGCAACAATCATACGCCTATTTGACAATAATTTAGTAAAACATTCACACATTTCGTTGAACACCATTGAGAATAGCCTCAAAATTTGTCCACGGATATTCTTAATATAAATTAAAAAAAACATTACAAAAATCTCTAATACATGCTCTTAGTTATTCAACTGCACTAATATGTATGTTATTTTTGGATCGAACTAATATTTTTTGTAATTTAGTTTTAAATATTTACCACCTAATTTAAACCAAACTTCTTCAAATCCTTACAGTTTTGTGTCTCAACTTTCAATCTATATTTGAAGATGTCCGTAAAATTTCAACGAAATTTCGATGATCCCTAATTTTTATTTTTCATTTTGAAAACTGTGGCAGTCCCATAGCTTTAAAATAGCGTAACTCATTACCTCTGTATTCTAAATTGATGTTGTCGTCACCGGGAATCGAACCCGGGACCATCTGTGTAACAATCCAACGCGCTAACCATTACACCACAACGCCCACAATGTTGAGACACCGTTACATAAAGAACAACTGACTGCTCGGTGTGCTTTATGGGCTGGTGGAATCGTTAGTCCGTACTTCTTTAAAAACGATGCTGGTCAGAACCTTACAGTCAGTGGTGACCGCTATAGAGCCTTGATTGCTGACTGTTTCGTTCATCAATTGAACAACCATGATATGCTGTGGTTTCAACAAGACGGCTCAACATGTCATACAGCTCGTGCCACAATTGATTTACTAAAGGAAATGTTTGGTAACCGCATAGTTCCACGTTTCGGACCCGTGAATTGGCCTCCAAGACCGTTCGATTTAACACTGCTAGACTATTTTCTGTGGGTATATGTGTCTACGCCGATAAGCCCGAAACGATTGACCACGTTGAAGACAACATTCATCGAAAATTGGACCAGCCGTGGCGGTCATATGCCAGAAGTCATATTTAAATTATAATTCCAGAAGATTATCTTTCGAATAAAGTAAATTTCATGGCAATTTAAAAAATTCATCTTTGTTTTATTCATTTTCAAAGTTTTATACCTCTATCAAAAATAAACTTTACCACATTGGTATATACGATATGTGAGTGTGAAAACTTAAAGCTAAAATTTTTAAATATTTAACTTTAAAAATCGAAATCGGTCAAATTGACCGGCTCCGTGAATCTAGTGTTAACCGAAAAAATCCAAAAATTTCAAACATCAACTGTGATGTTACTACATTTTAAATTTGTTTCTTAAACTAACTCTGATTAACTCTGGTTATCTTTTAGATAAATTAGCCGCCCTTAACGAACTCAAAACTGTTTTATAGCTTGGTAAATATTTAGATTTTTTTTAATTTCTTTATTATAATATGGGAGGTACTTGTTCGTAAATATTTTACAATTGCAATTCGGTTTAAATATCATTTGAAATTGCAATAATTTTTAGATTCCTATTTTTTAACTGAATGTTGCATGTTAAGAACATTTAAATTTTCACTGAATCTTTAGAATGTTATTATTGCTGTTGTAGTTGTTGTTGTTGTTGTTGTTGCTGATATTGTTGTTGCACCGGACTTAAGGTAACAAAGCGGTTCCGTGTTTTAAGGAAACTATAATTAATCAAAACAGCATTTTTGCCACCATCATACTTTTAATACAGTGTGGCAACTTTACATTGTATACACTAAAAGTTGGCAGCACCTTAAGTCGCTTCTTCTACTACATAGTCCTCCCTCCCAGCAGTTAGGTTTGGTTAAGGTTATTTAGTCATTCATACTTAAACCTGTCCTCTTTGACTCTGTCTCGCGTGTTATTCTTATGAAAATGTTTTGAAGCACGTAGAGTTCATGTTAAAGTTGTTACAAAAAAAAAAATAAAATGTTTTATATTATTTAGCAAAAATAAAATATGAAACAAAAAAAAATCACGACATACAAGAGCATTGTATTGTTCTTGAGTAGTTGTGGGTGAAACTTACCATTTAAATGTCGCGTCGGAAAATGGAGGGCGATTTGGTTTTTATGCTAATTCCGGTCTTATGTATTTGTAACATTTAGAAATGTGGTATTTTATACAGATACACACACACACACATACTTATGTCAATAAGTCATTATTGTATTTTTCTGGTATTTCATTTATTAAAGTTAACAAAATAAAATAGGGTCAGTATATTTTAGTCCAAAGACTAATTCAAAAAGATTCTCAAAACATTCAAACAATTTATTATCTTACTTTCGAATTTGTATTCACTCTATTTTAATGCTTAAAACAACAAAATTACGCTCATTTCCCCCAATAGACTGATATTTACGTATGCTTAATATACAATTCATATATTACTCATACTCGAATTTTAATTCAATAAGAAACTGTTAAACCTACTAAAAGGTCCGCCATCTAACGTTTTTTTCAACTAGTACTTATTTCGTGAATGGTAACACTTAGCTCATGTCTGATTTGATAGATAATTAGTTTTATCCTTCCGCTGAACGAATATGGTCCTTATGTTCGTTATCTTGTGAAAAAAGTGAAAGAAACTGGCATCCTCATCGATAAACCAAAGCGTGAAATGCCAAAAACAGTGCCATCAACATCAATTCACCGTCGTTCTAAACAATTGAACATTTCGGAGACATCATTGAGACGAATTTTGCATAAAGACCTTGGTATGACGCCATACAAAGTCCAATTGGTTCAGGAGTTTAAACAAAAAAAAGTTATTTGGCGGACCCTTTATAAATTGGGTGAATTTCTTTTATGTGCTTAACTGAAACAATTATCAATATCATATGCGTAATTTTAGACACAAAATCAAATGTTTATTTAAATTACTACTATAAAATGATAAAATTTTTGTTCAATATTACACCTAGTGAGTAAATATAAACCATAAATCTTTAAAATTATTTTGTACACACAACAACAATACACACACAAAGTAATTACAGACATTAAGTGTTTATAATAAACATGTTGTGCATAACATTTTATATTTGTTCATAAACTGAGAGAAGTATCATCACTTCAGTTATGAATTTCTTCTTAGTTTTAATGAAAATTGTCACTGCAACTCGTCCATTTAAACATTTCATAGATTCTAAGAAACAAGTTTCGTTAAAGTCAATTCTTATGAACTGTACGCAAAGAAAAAACATGGTTAGGGCAACCATATTCGAAGATCATCATACATTTTTGGATTTATGATTGCGACAACCATACTCTTATCTTTTTCTTAATCATAATATGGTAATTAGATTACCATATTTTGGTTCCCAATTGATCCCAATATTATGATGTTATGGTTATGGAAATGTTTATGAATTATCATAGTATTATTCTCCCAGCATTCTGTTGAAGCTGGATTAAAAATATATGCATGGTTTTTTTAAATAATACAAACTTATATGTATTTATTTAGTAATTTATACATTTAAATAAAATTATGTTACAATAATTTAAGTAATCAAATTGTCTCCGCGCCGACAAAAAATATGTGTGTTATTGTGGAGTTACATAAATCATTATTATATCGATATATTTTGTCAGGAAAAATAAAATAATGGAAACATGTGACTACGTCATAAGTTAAATATTGTTCAGAACACAATTTCACAATACATTTATAATGATCATTACTTGTTTCTAGCAATCATAATATTTGCACTATAACCATATTATAGTCCTAGTTATCATATTATGATCATGGTAAAGAATTTCGTCATTATTTATTACCACATGATGATTATTGCAAACATATTATGATTATATCATACTACAGACTTAAAAGCACGTGCATTTTGTTTGCATTTTTTTTTATATATCTTAAATATTTCTTTGTTTACAATACATTTTGCCTGAGTCCAACAAATTGAAAAATAAATCACTATTTTATCACTTTTTACTTAATTTATAACACTTTTATGTTTAATAAAAAATAACTTTAAAGGATGCATGTCAATTACACTTTTGCCTAGGATGTCATGGTAAACCGGGTTGAGAATACCAAATTATTCCTTCTTCCACTAAAAATATTACCATTACAATTAATACCACTGCATGGTTTTTCTAGTTATATGTCTTTTCGATTAATATTATTTAATTTTTTCTGGCTGACTGCTTCTGGCTGACTGCTTCTGGCTGACTGCTTTTCACAAAATTTTCACAAGAATGACACTAAGAGTGTAAAGCCGGTCATAAAAACAGACTGATCATCTTATAGTTGACGCAATTATAATATGGCTGTAGTTAGAGATAGGAATATGACAATTTTATTAAATAAAAATTATTATAGAATACTTTTAGGAATACCAATATCACTAAAAGAATGAAACTCTTCATGAATATTTTAAAAAAATTTATAAGAATTAAACCAATAAAGCGCTTTATGAAAAAAAAATTCATAGAAGTTTAAAGTTACTAAAAGTTCAAAGTTAATAAATGAGAATTAAATAATAAAAACAAAGTATAAAATGCATCAACATTAATGAACTTAAGAAACTTTAAAAAAAAAACAACATCAAGAAAATGCTGTTCAACAATTTTATAGCTATAAAGAGAATTTCATTAAATATGTTAAGAAATCTAATCCTTTTTTTTAATGAAATTATGAAATTTTTTGAAAAAAAAGTTATGAAAATTTCATAATAGTAATTAAATTTTAGGTTTATAATGAAATTTTTTATTGAATCTACAAAAAAAATATATATGAAATTGTTTTATTAATATTATGAATGTTAATTCTTTGAATGTATTAAGATTTACATTCTATGAACAAATTATGTAAATTTACAATCTCACAATAGTAGTAGAAAAATACGAACTATCGTTTGAAAAATTTATGATATATTAAATTAAAATTGAATGGTGTTAATCTTTAACTTCGAGCTCATATAGTAGTTCTCATTTAGTGGGATAACTATTTTATATGAATGTTTGATGTTTTCATGGGATTGTCACTTCTTTCAAAACGTGTTCTGATGATGGGAACCTAGAAAATTCCCGAAATATATCTATCAACACATTCTTGAAAGGGTAAATTAATAAATTTGAAAACAAAAACTCTATAGATTATTTGCTAGGACAATATCCGAATAAAGAAATATAGAGTATGGCCTCGAACTTGAATACTTGAATACTTTCATTGAACAATTAAAGGTTGAAAAAATATATATTTTTTTTTTTTAATAAAACTTACATCAAACTCGTCTATCATCATATTTATGAAACATTTCATAAACATAAGGAAGCCTGTCATCAATTTACTCGTTTATGAGACAGCTTCATCATATTTATGAATTGTTACATTGAACGAAAATCAATGAAGTTTTTCTTCATATTTATGGAGTTTTTCATAAATAATAGCTCCAAGTCTCTTCTTTTTTTTTTTTTTTTAAAAAAGAGAAGCAACACTCAGGAAATTCTTCCTATTAATTAGTGTGTTGCTTTCTTTGGAAAGGGGATAGTGGAGAGATGAAAGGTGGTAAAAGATGAAGGGCTTCAAACATGACAACACTGTAATTGCGTGAGATGATAAGTCTTAGAACAGTTGTTGGTCGCCACCTGATGTAGAGTTGGCGAATTTATTGAAGCTTTTTGTTTCATAGCCCTGATTTATTATTTTACTTCGGTGGGGTTAAGTGCTTTGGGAATACCGAAGGTGGGCGCAGCGATACATATAAGTGATAGAAAACTCATACATATTATTTTTCTAAATTGATGTTGTCGTCACCGGGAATCGAACCCGGGACCATCTGTGTAACAGTCCAACGATTGTCTCAACAAATATTTGGTCGTTATGACCAAATATTTGTTGAGACAATCGAAATTCTATGGTCGTATCAGAATTTATGTTGTGTAAATCAAATGATTGTTATCACAAGCAAAAAAATCCGAAACACTCTACTGTAAACACTCGATGTACCTAGCCCTTTTTTGGGTGTAGTTTGGTTCATTTACAAACTTTGACATTGCTAGTACCACAATATACAATGTGTCGCAAAGGTATTCAAGTTTCATCAAAATCGGTGTTTTTTTTTTTTTTTTTTTTGTTTTGTTAACTAACACAAAATTTTAAGTTTTCTCAGGACCAGAAATAATATTTAATTTAACGGACATTATTCTCTTCCAAATGAAACAGTCAAATGCGTTTATTCCCAAGCTAAGAATGTTATGATGATTTATGACTGAAATTTATGATTAAAATCACGCCCACATTTAGAAGGATTTCAAACATATTTAACCCGTTATATCCTTAAAAACACCGTTATGAATTTTTAATAGACTACAAAAAAAAAAAATAAGCAGAGTCATTAATATTAAATCTTTTACAACATAAAAAATAATTAATGACTGAAATAATATGTTTTTAACCCTTTTCATAAGGCGATCCCCATACACGATCACGTGTATGAGTTAATTTTGAAAAAAAACACACTTTTAACAAATACCCAAATAAATAATAATTTGTATTTCATTATAAAATATTCTACAGCACACCCTTTTCAAACAAGTTAGGAGCAAAAAAAAAAACAAAAACGCACGCGCCTTTACTTTACATTTGACTTTTACGAAAACACCTTTCGCTTGTAGATATTTAGATACAAAATATGCACAAAGGGATAATTTTATTACAATTGCATTTCTTTTTAAACACTCAAAAAAGGTGTTATTTCCAAAGTATAACTTTTGTTCAAAATGTATTAAAAAAAAAATCATATATACAGAAATCTTAAAAAGGGGAGTTTTGGACATTAAATACACGAGTATGTAAGTTTACTTTAGATTGGGATAATATGCTAATCAGTTTAGTAAAACACTAAATTACTTTTTCAAAAATGGAAACTTAATAAAACTCCCTTACATGTTCTTGTTCCAAATGGCTTGTTTTTAGCTAGTATGTGGAGTATAGTTTTAGCACGTGTCCACTTGACATGGTTTGATTAATCTAAGCACCTGCATTTTTATGCGATTTTATTGTTTAAATATTTTTAGCTAAACTTACCTGAACTTGCTAGTCGACTGCTTGTTGCTCCAAACATTTGATATGGATCTGTAATAAGGAAAAAGAAAATTAATTGTAGATATAATTTACATAAAAATGTTTTAACATAATATAATTAACATAATTTAAGGCAATACAATAGTTTTAAAATGACTCATAAGGATATAATCATTATGAATGTTATTTGAAAATTTTCGGATCAAATGTCTATATTATTTAAGCAATTTTATATAAAAACAATAGGGTTATAAGTTTTCATTGCAAAATTTTAACCTACCACCACGTAACGGTCAATACTATTTCACAAAATATCGTTAAAGTTAAAAAAATTAGAAGAGTTTAACTGGCATAAAAGTACACACAGAGAAATATGTATTTTAATGGTAACAACTTATAAATGCAGTTAGTACAACAATATTTACATTATATTTCTGAAAATTTTGGGCGTTGCCACTAAAATTCAGTTGAATTAAACAAAGTTTGTTGTGAAAACTAATATTCAATTGTACCAACCGACTGAAATTCGTAAAAACCTAATACTTAGAATACTATGTAGGTAAAGACCACTGCAAATGTAGTGATAAACAAATGAAGTTTCACTTCACGAAATGACAACTTACATTTCAGTAAACTCAACTAACATTGTCATTTGACTAACAATTGTCGTAAAAACTAACCACTTTTGTTAGTAAAAAATAAGCAAACATTTATTTTTTTGATTATTTTAAATAACAAAAAACTACTGTAAAACAATAATGTAAAATCATAAAGAAGTAATTTGATGTGGTTGGTTTTTTAAATGAACTACAATGTTAGTAAACAATTTTATTTGTTCTAAAAATGACTGACATTTACATTTAAAATAAAGAAACAACTACATGTTTTTAAAGCAGAAGTGTAGTAACTGAATTTCAGTTTGCAAATAGCTAAATTTTTTTCTGCGTATAAAACCAATGGAAAATTAATAATATAAAGGGTGGTTAAATTTTAAGGGCCGATGTTGATTTTGAATAAAACACAAATTATTTAGGAAATCATTGTAATTTCTTTTTATTATGATAATAATAATATTGGCCAAATAGCCGCCGCGACCTCGGCGACACACCTCCATCCGATGGTCCAAATTTTCGATGGCGCTGAGGCATAATTGAGGTTCTATGCCGTTAATGTGCCGAATTATCTCATCCTTTAGCTCTTGAATTGTTGCTGGCTTATCGACGTACACCTTTTCTTTCAAATACCCCCACAGAAAGAAGTCCAACGGTGTCAAATCACTTGATCTTGGCGGCAAATTGACATCGCCACCACGTGAGATAACACGGCCATTGAATTTGTCACGCAAAAGAGCCATTGTTTCGTAAGCTGTGTGGCAAGTGGTACCGTTCTGTTGAAACCACATATCGTACACATCCATATCTTCGAATTCGGGCCATAAAAAGTTCGTTATCATCTCACGATAGCGAACACCATTCACAGTAACTGCCTAACCGGCCTCATTTTGGAAAAAATACGGCCCGATGAAGCCGCCAGCCCATAAACCACACCAAACAGTCACTCTTTGTGGGTGCATTGGTTTTTCGACAATCACTCTTGGATTATCATTCGCCCAAATGCGGCAATTCGGCTTATTGACGAATCCACTGAGGTGAACATGTGCTTCATCGAAATCACGAAGTGCACGATATGCATTTTGATTTGAACGACCATTAACGCGTTGCTCGATTGTGTATCTTTCCATGGTTCAAATTGAGTTAGTCTGAAATTGAGAAATGTTAAATTAAATGCAGAAAAAAACTAGACGTTTAGGTGTGGTTCACATTCAACATCGACCCTTACAATTTAACCACCCTTTATAACAAAAAATTCATTAAAAAAAGGAATAACAAAATCAATTAGTGTTTCATAACTACAAAATAGACTTAGATCTCAACACATCAATAACTGCTTCTTTTAAATGAAAAACGCTTTTATATTGATTTTCTGCGTAAACTCGACGGGTTAATACTCCCCAAATATTCTCAATGGGTTTTTGATCCGGAGAACATGCGGGCCATTTTTTGATGATAGACATTCCATTATCTGACGACTTACATGTACTGAGGCATTTTTTTTTTTCGTTGCTAGTTTCAATGAATGGCACCAATGTCTCTTCTAATACTGTTAAGTACTCAGAAGAACTCATTCTGGTGCTTGGAAATTCCAAATCAACCATTCCGTCGAAACAGAAAGCGCCCCAAACCAATAAGTATCCGTCTCCGAAATTTCGTTTTGAGAAATATCATGGTTCCCTATGTAAGAATATCCAATAGATATTGAAATCATCTGGACTATCATCATTGAACTTTTTCTCATCAGAACAAATCTCATTGAATAGAAATTTGTGTTTAAACAGTCCTACCAACAACTGCGATTAATGACTTACCTTTCTCCAGTTGGTTTGCAAATTCTTTTTTGCGAATTCAAGGGTAATAACCTTGGCACAGTCATCAGCTATTGGCGAGTAATTCTCTGGTAATCCTTTAACCCTTAAACCACTAAGACCATCTACAGGCGGTCATCACTTAAATCCAATTACAGGAAATTTAAAATATCCAAGTGGTTTAAGGGTTAAGTGCCTACTTGTGATTGATTTGTATACATTTACCTTACATTCCATCGATTATCTGATGGGAATCTTTATTGAGTTGCTTGCAAAGTTGATTATTTTAAGCCGGTCCCGATCAGAAAGCATTTTTGGGCCGCCTGTTTTTTGTTTACCATAAGCACTCGGATTATTTTGCAAGATTTGTGACAACCATATGTAAACGGTTTAGTTTTCTAACAATTTACCGAAAACTTAATCCACTTTTTAAAAAAGCTGAAATTAGCTCTTTTTCAAAACAAGTTAGAACCACGCGGCATTTTAATGCAAATATATTAAAATTGCATAAAAAATAAAAATTATTCTTTAATTTTTCTTTATTTGTTACTCTTCATTGTTTACCGTTATATGTAATTATAGTTATGAAACATTAACAAAATATTATTACACAATTTGTCTCTTAAATCAATTAAGTAATCTCTTAAATGTTACACAATATGAGATCAGTTATCACACTCTTAAAAACAGTTATAAGTTTTAAAAAATTGTTCGTAATATTAGAAAAAAATAGCAAAACTCAGTTGCAACACTGCATTAATAATAAAATACGCTTTTTAGGGCAATTTTGAAACAAATTCTTCCCGCATGAAGTGCAATTTCTAAAAATACATTTTTTTACGTTTTTATCATTAGAGTTTCATTTGTGGACCAAAGTTACCACACAAAATGTTTGTAGTCAGTAGCCCAAAATCGATTTTGACCAAATACTTTTCCGAATAAAATAATTTGCAATAAAATTACATCGATTTGTTGTTGTATATTTTGTTAAAAATGCATATTTTTGCATATTTAGCTATAAATGCATATTTTAATGCATATTTTGGCAATTTTTGTTGCATATTTATCATATCTTTAATTTAGTTGCATATTTTGTAATAATTAAAATTAATTTATATTTAAAAATAAACAAAAAAAGGATTTGTAACCCTTAAAATAGCATTTAGTTGTCCTTCGTTAGACATTTATATTGGATTTAATTTTTAAACTAACAATCGCAAGTAATAAATCGATTTTTAAAAATCCACAAATTTTAAGTGCATATTTTTTTTTGATATTTACTGCATTTTATTTTTATTTCATTTATTAATAATCATATAATTACAAATTATATACTATTACCCAAACAGACCAGTGCCTCTGGTGGGAATTGAACCCACGACCACGCACGGATAACCCAGCACACTACCAACTAGCCTACCAGAGCGCACTTTTTTACTGAATATTTTTGGATTTTTAGTGCATATTTTTTGGTTGTTATTGCATTTTTCGATTCAAGTGTAAAATTGAGCATATTTTGCATTTTTACTGCATATTTTAAACTAATATATTCGATTTTTAGTGCATGAAAGTCGTTGCCTTGAACATAACGTTAAAAAATATAAAACTTTAGTATTTTTAAATATTTAAATAATTTTTGAAAACGGTCCCATCGAAAACGGAAGAGTTAGTGAATTGCTATTATCTAGTGTCCGACCGAACAGTTCGGCCAGAAAATGCATTTGGTCTGTATTCATTATTTTAAAACATTATGGACAAATTTGGCGAATGGGAAAATGTTTATTGGGCTGATTAGAGACGATTTTGAGTGACAAATTTAAAGAAAAGTCCGTAGTTAAGCAATAAATTCACTGTTCGGCCTCCAAAAGTTCGGCCAAATCGAAAATAGTTCGGCGGCCGAACTTTTAACTTTATAGCTTAACTTCGGCGTTTTCCTAAAATGTTATACACAAAATCGAATTAAATCGGCTCAACAAACATGTTTCCAATACAAAAATTTATAATCATTGCCTCTAGATACCCAAAAACCGACTAAATATAGTTTTTTGGCCGAACTGTTCGGTCGGACACTACTATTATCTGATATTTAAAACCAAGAAGAGTACATAACAGTAGAGGAAAAAACTTTCTAGCACAATATCAAACAAAACACGTAAAAATATGAGGCCCCTTAAAGTGACAATAGTCATATTGGCATCGAATGAAAAGTATTTTAAAGATTCATCCAGCAAGTTATTGATGTTTGAAGTATGAAAATACTGAATTTTGACTTTTAGAGTTACGCAAATTCCAAAATATCATAACTAAAGTGAAAGAGAGGGCGATGAATTAAAATTGTGCCGCTGGATATTTTGTATGTACATTCCATACAAATTTTTTTGTATTTTGTGCATGCATGTTTTAAATGGCGTAAATATCTGTATTGTATTTTTAATTTATCTTTTGTTTCTTCCTAAAAAACACATATTTTTTATAAATAAAGTACGGAAAAATACAATACTGCAGAGAAAATTTGGATAAATCATCGCAACTTTAAACTACAATAGAAAAAATAGCGATGTCAAACAAATATGAGAGTGTAATAAATTGTTCGTCAATAAATAAAATTAATACTATTCTGACGAAATCGTAGTCAGTCTCCCGGCGAATTTCATAAAAAATGCATGGGCAAATGTTTCGCCATTAGTTAGGACTTTGATTGTGTTCTTTGTCTTAAGGTAATAAGCGTGTCTTTGTAAAGGAATTGTTCGTATTGTTGCATAAATATGTCAAAACTGTCAACTGCCATCGAGTTTAATTTCCGCTTTTCTTAGTTTTATTATATCGTTTCAATTAAACGCAATATAAATTGTAATTTTTTTTTAACCATAAAACAAATTTTAAAGAATTTTCTAAGCCGAATTTAAGCAAACGGTAAGAATTTTATTCACAATTTTAATACAAATAATTGATTCCTTACAAAACCATAACACAAAAATATCCAAACTTAGATTTTCTTAATATTTCCTAAAGTGGTATATTTGATGTATTTTAAAATTTTTTTGATTTTTTTAAAAGTTTTAGTACTTCTTAAATGATTTACGATTTACTTTAACTGCACTTGTCTATTTTGGAAAATTTATCAATATGTTTCACATGTTTGACGTATAAAAAATTGTTGTAACTGCTTTAAACGATACATAAAACGTTTTAATAAACAAAATTAAAATAAATTTAATTATGAAAATGAAAATTTATTCAAGTTCAAGGCCATACTCTATATTTCTTTATTAGGATATTGTCCAAACAAATAATCTATAGAGTTTTTTGTTTTCAATTTTTTAATTGACCACTTTCAAGAATTTGTTGATGGTACCATTTCGGGGATTTTCTAGGTCCCCATCATCAGAACAAGTTTAGAAAGCAGTGGCAACCTCATTTACAAACTCAAACACTTATATGATGAATTTCATATCAAAACCTATAAAAAAAGGCATATTTTGAACCCGACCCCTCAGAATTTGATGAAATTTTGCACACAGCTACATTTTACCTATACAAACACAACCTCATATTTAGAAATTGCATTTTTGAAAATATGTGGGCGTGGCAAGGTATCGAAATTTTTGAAAAATCACGATAACATGTACTTTCAATCTGAGATTACTGCAGAATGGCTGAACCGATTTCAAAGATTGTGGTACCATTAGAAAGGTATTTCAATTAGCTTTCGAAAACATACACTGCAAATAAAAACCAAATTCAAACGGCGAAAGACCTTTATCATTGGGGTTCACAAACTTATAAGACCTCCATAGAAGTTGCTTATGCAGACGCTGACGACTATAACAAAACAAAAGAAGAGCTATTTTAAAGGTATAAAAATGCTAAAACTATTACAGGAACTCAAAGCTTCCATTCTTTTATACCTTTAGATGAAACTTCACTAAAAGTTAGCAAATATTCCGAAAGTCAGCAGTATGCGCTAAATTATATATTAAATCTAAAAAATGAAAATAAAAAAAAAATTTACCAAGGGTAAATCCATATTTTGGGGGTGTCTGAAAATTTTGATAATACGATTCTTGTTCTAATCCATTAGAATTACAAAAAAATCTGTATAACTTTCAAAGTATAGTTACTTTATTCTTTTTTGTCACACAATGATATCAAAATATAAGGAAGTTAACAAGAGATGCATTTACTTAAAAAAATTAAAAAAAAAAGAAAAAAGAACGCCATTTCAGTTTTTAGATATGTTGTATATATTAAATAGACCCTTCTAAAAAAATTTTTTTTTGGAAAAAAACACTTGGCCTTTGAAGTGTTTTCCCAGTTTAAAGTTTATTATTGGCAAAAAAAAATTTTCAGTGTAATATAAAAATGTTTTCGAAAGCTAATTGAAATACCTTTCTAATGGTACCAAAATCTTTGAAATCGGTTCAGCCATTCCGTAGTAATCTCAGATTGAAAGTACATGTTATAGTGATTTTTCAAAAACTTCGAAACCTTGCCACGCAAACATATTTTCAAAAATGCAATTTCTAAATATGAGGTTGTGTTTGTATAGGTAAAATGTAGCTATATGCTATATTTCATCAAATTCTGAGGGGGTCGGGTTCAACGAATATCGGTTTTGATATGAAATTCATCATATATTCCATTTGTTAAAACAAATAAGAATTAAGTTGAGACTGAAAATAAAATTTCCACTAACAATTAAAAAATTGAAAAACATTTGATTTTGTAACAGAATTATAGGTCGAAAAAACATAATTTTTATTTATTTTTAAATAATAATTATAACAAACTTTTAATAAATTAAATTTTTTTTTAATACAAACTTTTTTCGATTAATTTTCCAACAATTATATATGCTTTAAGATAGTTTTTTTTTTTTTAATTTAGGTCCACTTTAGGGTACATGTTCCCTAATGCGGACTTTTTTAGTTGTTTTGAAAATTGTTATACATTGTTTTTAATTAGTTCCCACAAGAAAGTGATCTACAGTCGAAAAATGCATAGCTCATTGGACATACAATCTGATTGATGTATTTGGATTTGGAATACTTCACTTTGAGAGTTCCAAAAATCAAAAAAAAAAAAAAATGGAACCTTTGAAATGCCCTAAAAAAAAGGAAAATCGTCATTTGTCTCCTCCAATGAAAATATTTCATAAACTATTGTTAATGTGATGCTTTTCCGAATTCCACTCGGATCAATGTAGATACTAAAGGTGAGCATGAATGTCTCGCAAAACATTTTTTATTGAAACAACAAAAATTTGTTTTTTGCTCTAATAATATTATATCCTAAAAATTATAAAAAAATTTACAAAATTAAAGTATTCCATGAAAAAAATGTAATGTTTTTTGGTATTTTACGTATAAAAATTGTAAAACTGGCATCACAGGACGCAGAAGAATATTTTGCAAAACAATCATGAGCCCCTTTAGTTGATACCGAAATCTATTACATAGTACTCCACTAGACTCAACGGATATGTTTTTGGAACATATCCGTTTGTTTTAACAAAGTGCGCTTTATTTTAACAAAAAACAAGTCCTTCATGGGAAAACGTCTTTGTAAAAAATATAATGTAGTTTTAAAAAATTTTAATACGTACAAGGACCAACAATAGTAATGCATACTAATACTTAAAAATTTGCGTAGGTGTAAGTGCACTTAAATTAAAAGTATCACATACAAGTATTTGAAAGCTCAAAATTTGTTTAAAAAAAATACAAATCTTGAAATGTCCATAAGTAGAATTCAAGAGGCTACTGGCACGAGTTTTATTGTACAAAACATAAACCGAAAAAAGTGTTATAATGGATATTTTTGTTATTTTTTTTTTTTTTTGAATTAATGTTGTGGATGAAATCAGTGGAAAACCCATAACTAAATACCAAATAATTTTTAGCAATTTTACACATTTTGTTAAGTGCACTTAGGGCGTGGCACTTAACAAATGTACAACATTTATGTTGTTGTTGTTGTGGTTGCTACTGCTGATGTTATTGTTGTCGAGTGTTTATTGTAATGTTTCGTTAGTTTTTAGAAATGTTATTTTTTTTATTTTCATTTCATTTGGTTTTAAGAGCATACAAAAGTATCCATTACAATGCAATAATAACAGCCACAACATTAACAACATTAATATTCGTAATGTAGCAGCTACAAACCAAAAAAAAAAAAAAAAAACAAGGAATTATATCATTTTATTGTACTTTATTAAGAAGTTTACATACTCGTAGTCGTACAATTATACATTAGGATGTCCCTTAAACACGATTTGTCGACTTAGGTTCATTACACCACCAGTTTTATTGCAAATGGTTCTAGATGGAAGAAATCGATTTTTATTTAAACGTTTACCCGTGCCAAATTTCGGCCAAAAATGGACAATTTTTGAAAAAAACTGTATTTTTAATAAAAGTTCTCAAAAGTCGAAATTTTAAATTTTGAAAATTTTAAGTTTTTACAGTCAAAATTATTCAGATATGGAATTCTGACGGAATTCCATATCTGATACCATTAACCTAATTTTGACTGGAATCAAAATGAGTCACAAAGAAGATTTCGATTTCTCAAAAGTCGAAATTTTGAAAATTTTAAGTTTTTATTTCAACATAGTCAAAATTATTCCGATATGGACTTCTAACTTTTTCGGATATCGTTATCATAATTTAGACTGGATTCAAAATGACTTACAAATTTGATAAAAAATGTAAAAACGTGTTTTTTTAATTAATTTTAAAGATTTTTTAAAATGCCTACACACAGAGAAATAAAGTGCCAACCGAATTGGAAAGTGTATTTTAATGGTAACAACTTATTAATTCAGTTAGTACAACAATATTTACATTAGATTTCTAAATATTTTGTGTATTACAACTAAAATTCAATTGAATTAACCGAACTTTGTTGTAAAAACTAATGTTTAGTTGTATCAACCGACTGAATTTCGTAAAAAACCGAATTTGAGTTGTAGTAACTGAATTTCAGTTGGCAAATAGCTGAATTTTTCTCTGTGTGTAGTTAATTTAAAGATGTCGATTGCTATTTTCATAATAATTAAATTAAATATTTTCAAATTAATTAAAGAAAAAATAAATTGAAAAATTTATAATTCGTGTTTGTGTGTAGAGCAACTCTGTTCCAGAACATTTTATGAAAATATATTGTCAAAAATTGAACAAAATTTTAATGCTTTCATTAAAGTTTGCAATATTTTCGGAAAAACATCACTTCAATTTTATACTTTTATTTTTATTTACTTTTATTTAAAAAATCTTTAACTCTTAGTGGAATGGGAACAAAAAAAGCCCCATAAAATGTAATTTATATTATAACTACAAGAGTGTAAAGCTTTTAAATTGGTATAAAAAAATCCACTTGATGCAAATAATTAGTTTTCGCAATTTGATTCATGAAGGATTAATGTTTTCACTTTGGAACAAAGAAGACCCACTAAGAAATTTACAGAACAGTTTCTTACAGACTTTCATCAATACGGCTAAAATTATAAAATATATATATATATATATATAATTATATATAACTTAATGCCCCGGATATGGACAAATCTCGGATCAAATTTTGTCAAATAATATCTAACTTGATATAATTATTAGTGTCTGACCGAACAGTTCGGCCAAAAAACTATATTTTGTCGGTTTTTTGATATCTAGAGGCAATGATGACAAATTTTGGTATTGGAAACATGTTTGTTGAGCCGATTTAATTCGATGTATAAAATTTAAGAGAAAAGCCGAAGTTTAGCTACAAAGCTAAAAGTTCGGCAGCCGAACTATTTTCAATTTGGCCGAACTTTCTGAGGCCGAACAGTGAATTCATTGCTTAACTACAGACTTTTCTTCAAATTTGACACTCAAAATAGCATCTAAACAGCCCAATCAACATTTTTCCATCCGCCAAATTTGTCCACAATGCTTTAAAATACCGAATACAGACCAAATGCATTTTCTGGCCGAACTGTTCGGTCGGACACTAATAAATAGATACATGTAGATGACCCATTTTTCGAAGCAATTTGTATGTGTTTATATATGGGAACTTATCAAATGAGATATAATTATATTATTCTCCATATTAAAATATTTACCCTGTTTGATATTTTTCCGAAAATTATGCAAACTTTGATGAAAACATTCAAACACATTTATAAAATGGCATAGAAAAGCTCGCTCCACACACAAACACGAGTTATATTTTTTTAGTTGATTACACAAAAAAAAATTACAAGGTCCGACCGACAAATTTTGATAGAAGAGGCAAAAAAAAAAGACACGTGTATCGGCGTTTTGAAAGTTTACATCTGGGTTTCATTTTAGTGGGAGGTAAAGTTTCCCCTAAATGCACATTTTGTATTGTCAATCGGCATAGAAAATCGAGTACAGCTTACGTTTAAAGTATATAGTGTGTTAAGCAAACTTATGTAAAATATTACGGAGAACATTTTTGTGAAATATATTAACCCTCTAACTCCATAAGGTAAGGGCCTTTCTTGTTCTTCTTTTAAAAAACAGCAAAAAACACCATTAAAACGGGGATTTAAGGGGTTAAAATGTTCCGCAAAAATATTCGCCGTGAAATTTTACTATAAGTCCCTGAATACACCAAAACGGAAAATTCAACCAGAAAGTCAGCAATAAGACACAACAAAAGAGAGCTTATTGTTAATTTCGCACTTATTAAGAATTTTATTTTAAAGTACCCCAAAAATTCAGCATGAAAAAAAAATAGTTCAAATTTCACTATTATTTTACCTCCTATAGCAAATTTGGATAGGAAGTATTCATTAATTACATTTTTTTTTAGCTATATGCAATTCCACTTCATTATCATACATTGTCCAGCATATTGCAGCGATAAGCAAATGAATGCTTTTGCCTTTATAGCGTTCTTCAATTGGTGCGCATGTCTGGTTCTCAAAGTAATCCATATGGGAATTTAAAAAATGAACGCCTAGTTTTTCAAAAGCTCTAAGCATGGTGTCTACGTATATTCGAGCAATAGGAGACCGATTTTTGCCTAAGACATTGTATATTACTTCCTTAATGCTTTTCTACGCATTAAGCTCAATTGATTAGAGCATTTCGTCGAAGTCAGCGTTTTGCATTAGCTTTTTTTCTTGACCGACAAAAACACCTGTTTGTATGATACCAATTTTAAGGCTTTTAACAAGAACAACGACTTGAAGAACACATACATACCTTCTTTAATCTTAGCTTCGCTTAATTTTGGAAACATTGTTTTCAGAAAATTCAATGCTGATCCATTTGTATCCAGACATTTAACAAAGTTTTTTACCACATCAAGTTTGATATGCAATGGGGGTAAGATAGTTTTTTCAGTTGATGAACGATATTGTGCTCTCCTAATGTTCCTAATGTTATAACAAATGCGACAGCAATGCTTCGGCGTCCACAGTTCATCCGAAAAAACTTCTAGCTCAAAATACCTTTTATAGATGTCTTCAACTTTACTATTGAAAAACGTAACTTTATATTCCGGTATAGTATGTTTACCGCAGACATAGCAAAACAAATCAAGTTTTTCCAAACAATTGAACATTTTTGCCAAAACAAATCTTACGCGCTAAGTTTAATTGCTTACTTTAATTTTTTGTTATTTTTTAAGTAAAACACTCTAATTACAAAACAAATTATGTCCACAATATATGCACCGCAAATTGACACGTTTTCAGTAGAATAAGAAATATAGCACTTGATTTTTGATTTGATTTGATTTTTGTTTTTGTTGTAATGTAACGGATCTAATCTGCCAAAGAACAGCTGGCAATCTATATACTTATATATCTATGAATTTATAGGTCGGTGTACAGTGTAATGAAGTGGTATTGCCTAGAGCTAAAAAAAAATGTAATTCATGAATACTTCCTATCCAAATTTGCTATCGAAGGTAAAATAATAAAGATATTACTGATTTTTAGTGAAATTTGCACTATTTTTATTTTCATGCTAAATTGTTGGGGTACTTTAAAATAAAATTCTTAATAATTCTTGTTGTGTCTTATTTCTGACTTTCTGGTTGAATTTTCCGTTTTGGTGTATTCAGGAACTTACAGTAAAATTTCACGGCGAATATTTTTGCGGAACATTTTAACCCCATAAATCCCCGTTTTAATGGTGTTTTTTGCTGTTTTTAAAAGAAGGACAAAAAAGACCCTTACCTTGAGGAGTTAGAGGGTTAATACATTCTACAAAAATGTTTTCCGTAATATTTTACATAAGTTTGCTAAACACACTATATACTTTAAACGTAAGCTTTACACGATTTTTTATGCCGATTGACAATACAAAAAGTGCATTTAGGGGAAACTTTACCTCCCCCTAAAATGAAACCCAGATGTAAACTTTCAAAACGCCGATACACGTGTCTTTTTTTTTTGCCCCTTCTATCAAAATTTGTCGGTCGGACCTTGTAATTTTGGAAAAAATTTGATTTTGTTGTATAGTGTTATTAGTATTATCGACCTTTTTAGAATAAATTTGTTGCTCTTTAGAAATGTCCAAAGTGTACTTCTAAGTTCATTTGTTTTCATAATAAATAAAATACTATTTATTTATTTTTCATCCGACGTTTCGTTGGATATTCCCAACATCCTCAGGAATAATTTTATTAATCTGGCAACATTATGAGAAAATACAAAAACTTCGGCTGCTGATGAGATTTTTAGCCAGATCGAAATACTAGTATCAACCTAGCTAATATGTTTGATTTTCTTTATTTTTGTAAATATACGGAGGTTGAAAGCTCGCTATAAATTGAAAATAACATAAAAATAATCTCGATGTATATAAAAACAAAAAACTAATATAACTGTAAAAAATATTACTTGAGCCAAAGTACACACTAAAATTTTTTTATATAAATAAAACATTTTTTGTCTTCAAAGTTTAGTAACGTCATGATGCTTGTTAGGAAAATACCTAACCACGTGCTTGATTACTAAGAAGACAAGAATGGAGCAAAATTGATTATTAATAGGTTTTTTGTTAAAGATCTGCCTATTATGGAGGCTCTAGCTTTTCTAAAACTTCGGGTTCTGATGAGATCTTTAGTGAGATCGAAATACTAGTATCAACCTAACTAATATGTTTGATTTGCTTTATTTTTGTAAATATACGGAGGTTGAAAGCTCGTTATAAATTGAAAATAAAAAAGTTTATTGTTTTTTTCTTTACCCGACGAAAAAGGTTTATATATAGTCATCTCATACTTATTTTACGAACATTTCTAATACGTCGCTATATATCAACATATATCATTATTTCTTAGTTATATATAAGTTGATCTTTTTTATCGCATCATATATAATTGATATAGCTTTAAATACAAGATCATGTATACATTTATGTATAATTGTATATAAGTATATATAAAACAGTTTAACCAAACAAACAGTAAAATCAAAAAAAAAATCTATCAGTTTTTAATGTAATAATCAAAGCAGGCAAAAAAAAACAAAAATAAATGTATGTAAAGATAAAGAAATTTTAAAAAAATCAGAAGTACAAGAAAAAAAAAGCATTTTAAGTCTTAAAATGTGAAAATCAGCAATTAAAAGCCCAAAAATCTTAAGAAAACACAATTTTAAAAGTAATAATCTTTATAACCCTAAGAACCAAATCGGATTTGGCCGAAAAAACATAAAATATGGTATTTAACTAGTGGAATAAACATTTTTTATCAAATCCGTTTGTCTTTAATCTAATAAGTAGAATTGTTAAGAAAAAATTAAGTCTCGACTTAAACTCGGTTGAATTTATGAAAAATGTTCTACAAATACAGAATTAGACTAAAATCGCCTAAAATACATGTTTTCTACTACAAACTGAATCGAAACTACAGTCGAATGAAACGAAACAAAAATGTTCTTCAATACATATTTATTTTTATCATAAATAGCTAATTTTAAAATTTTCTTTTTAAAATTACGTTATAATTATAAACAATTGCTGACTAAATAATTAAAACAAATACTACAACAACTTTCTATTTTCATCAATGGAAAGCTAAGACAGAGATGAGTTAATCTTCTGAAGTTGTTTCAAAAATAATTGGAAAACAAAATGACATTATAGCTATGAAACACAGTGTATAATTCAAAATGAAATCACGTTTTTTTTTTCAATTCATTGATTTATATTTAAATTTTTTTTATTATTTGAAATTTGAAACAAAACTGCAGCGCGGATTTCCAAAGAATTTTATGAAGATCAAATTGTATTAAATTATATATAACTTGATCAAATTAGATAGACAAATTTTTCGGATCTAATTATGTCAGATGATATCCCATGGGATCACATACGATGTGGTTATGTATGCCATTTTTCGGATCAGCTAAGATATGATGTGATATGAAATTAATGTTTCGGGTAATTACAACTAAGGAATTGACTTCTCCGAATTCGGCAGTTTAAAAAATCTTTAAAACATCACTTTTTGCCGAAATTCAACACGTGTTGAAATTCAACACGTGTTGATGTTTTCCAGCACATGTTTTTGCAATAAAACTATGGAGTATAAAGAGCAAAAATGGACAAATCGTTTTTAAGGGACATCCTAATACATACTACTTAGAAAACATTTTATTGTTTTAAAAAACATTTGCATGTTGTTTATTATACAAGTTGAAGTGCATCGTTATATTTTGTATTGAACACCGATAATTCTTTTAAACGTTCCTTTTTTAAACCAAAATTGTATTTGGTTAAAAAAAATGGGGCTTTATGCCCAATTTCTTTTAAAACAAAAAACCGTAATACCAGTGTGTGGTGTAACTACATTTAACGTGTACATTTGCAAAATTTAAAAAATTCAGTTGAAC
The DNA here is from genome assembly GCA_021234595.1 of Delia radicum. Lineage (NCBI taxonomy): Eukaryota > Metazoa > Arthropoda > Insecta > Diptera > Anthomyiidae > Delia > Delia radicum. The sequence goes on along the minus strand of CM037853.1, from coordinate 6,818,655 downwards.
TGGAACACGAAAAAAAGAAAACAAAACCTTAGAATTATAATATAAAACCAAAAAAAAAAAAAATCCTACAGGAAGGTTATATTTCCTTAATACGAGCGCGTTGACTATGTTTCCTTTTTGTATGTTGCAATAAACACTACGTATGTATGCATGTATGAACAAATAAAGTGTGTGTGTGTTGTATTAGAAGTAAGTTGCATGTTATTAAAAAATTTAGTATTTGCTAGAAATCTTAATATATTTTTTTTTAATATGTAACAAACGTACATGGGACTAATTAATTGAATGAATGATTTCATTGCGATTTCATTGATATCAATTGTAATGAAATTGATTAATTGATTTCATTGATTAATGACAATAATTTTAAATTTCATTACTATTAGTAATGCATCAATTAAAGGAAATAAATTACAAATGACAGATAAGATTTTCGAAAACTAATGGTGAATATCGATGAAATCAGTCCCAGCAAAAAATAGTGCTTACCCAGAAGCGCTTCCGGAAGGCATTATTTGATAACGAAGCGCTTCCAAAGCAAATAAAGAAGGCATGATTTTTGTTCGCGATGTCCCACTTGGTATGCGCTTCTTTCATGTGCTCTTAGAAGCAATAAATTCATGCCTTCTTAGGCACTAAGAAGAGCTTTTTGTATGTTGACAACATTAGTGCTTCATGGTATGCATACTTTATTGCTTCATTTTAGGCATTATTCACTGCTTCAAAGAAGGCATTCTGGGAAGACCGACAGAATGCCTTCCCTGCAAGGGAAGCGCTATTTTGGAAGCATACAAATGTAGTTACTGCTTACCAAATCCAGGTTATTTTTTGCTGGGGGTGTCACAGCACCATTAAGTAACCCTCATAGTGCAACAAATAAGCTATGTCCGGGAAAGATCCCGAGAGATTAATTTTTTATAAAACAGCCACATGGTGTCCGATAATACAACGAAAAATTGGTCCAAAATGGAACGACATGGAATGAAACGGGGAAGGAGTGGAATCGGAACACTTAAGTCATTTGTATTATAGGAACATGTTACGTAGGTTACGTATTGTAAAAATTTTGTCCATTTTGCGATATCTCGCTTAGTTTTCGGGAAATTAGCCGTTTTATAAAATGGCGATTTTAAAAATTCAGTGTTACAATTCCTATCAATCTTCGTTGCATTCCTATGTAAAGCTATTTACACTCCACTTTTTTTTGTACACAAATGCTTCTTTTGTTCTATTGTAATTAGTTGTTGTGCCAAAATATTTCATTACAATTAAATGGTAATGAATTTTTTTTGACATTAGCATTAGCTCGCGAAATTTCAATGCTAATGACAAAATCCCAAGTATGGTAACAAACAACAGCAGGAAGAAATTGCCTGCCAACCGTAAAAAAAATAGTACTGGCAACCCAATGTTATTTTTGTAAATTACATCATTTTAGAAATTACTAAATTCTTACTAATATTGTTCTAGAAAAACACTATTTTGTTTGCAAAGCAAGTGCTTTGCCAGTAGAACCGGCAAAACTCTTTGCCTGTATTGTTTTTAACAATATTACAATTATTCAGTAGGATTATCTGTTTTTGCTATTTTATTATATTTGCACGATTATTTATGTTAAAGACTAAGACCAAACTGGGTTGCTGGTTTTAAAAGATGTGTGTTTTAGAAACATTTCTCAAAATTAATTTAATTTAAGCTATTTTAAAAGCACCAAATTTTTTTTTTTTGAATTACCAACATTGTGCCAACGGTAGCAAGTTCATTCCAACCAACGATTTGTCGCCGTTATCAATCGAGTAATAGGAACGCATAACCGATCGTCGCCGACGCTTTGCCAGTACTGTGCCGATTGTATTTTTCTGCCTGGGTTCATGTTTTCTCTAGTGCCTGCCAGTCTGTCTGACTCTATGTCCGTCTGATGAAAAAGTATGTCTTTATTAAATTATTTCATTGTTTTCAGTTTCTTAAGTTGACAAACATTTTCATTGTTTCCACTGCTACTTTTTTGTTAATGCGTCGCGTGTATTTAATGCTAAAAAAAGAACGTTCTTATGCCACGCGTCATACTTTTTCACACACACAATAATATCATGCATTTATGAATTAAGTCAGCCAGTCAATCTACATATATATACATATATATATTCATTCCATTTATATTTGTTACATTTCTTAGTTTGGTTTAGTTTAATATCTTTACATTGGGGAGACACATATTTAATACAAAAATGTATTAAAAAAAAACTCTAAAACTGACAACAAAATATAAATCTACTTTTGCTTATTTGTATGATTATTGTATGATTATTTCTTTATATTTAAAATTATTGATGAGGAGGATAATTAATTAATTATCTATATATTATAAAAAGTATATTTGACTTCCAATCATATGGTCTATTATTAATAGTATAGATCATTTTATCAATTTTAACAATTAGTTCAATCATTATATTAATTTCTATAGTAGTAATATTATTAGCTTCAATTTTGTCAAAAAAAAAAAAAAAAACTATCGTAGACCGAGAAAAGGCTTCTCCTTTCGAATGTGGATTTGATCCAAAATTATCTTCTCGTTTACCAAAAGTGACTAATTAGGAACCAATTGTTCCGTTTTCAGTACTTTTAAAAGGCTACCAAAGTGACTAATTAGGGACCAATTGTTCCGTTTTTAGTACTTTTAAAAGGCTATATTTTTTTAATAGATAAAGATAATTTAGTGGTTTAAGACACTAAACCAAATCCACATCTTTACAAAAATCGAAAATCAGAAATAGACAAAGCCAAAAACAAGTCAAAATTGAATCTGCTCTAACTCAAAACATAAATATATTTCAATAAATGCTAGACACATTTATTGAAATAACACTCCACTTATCAAAATTATAATGTCAGGGTTGCCACATAACAATCAAAAGTCGACATATTTTTGGAAAAAAAAATTAAAATCGGTTAACCAAAAAAAAAAAAATTATATGTTTTTTAATCAAAATTTGTCTATAAAATTATACAAAATTCATGTACTATTTGAAATATCTGCAATCGTCAACAACTTACATTCTGTCAAAATTACTACTTTGGTAGCTAATATTTATACTAGAGAATTTATGAAGTGTCCTTAATGAGTTAATTTTTAAAATCTTTTACAATAACGTAAGGCTATAATGAATATTTCTGCTGAAATATTTGTAAAAAAATATTATTATCTATTTAATTTTTAAAATTTCATCTCACATGGCCAAAAAACTTTTATATTTTTTTGAAAGTCTCAAAGATGTGAATTTTGCACTTTTTAAAACTCCTTTTATTAATTAAGGAAGAGTACAGCATACATTTAACAAAATTCAGTATCCCTTTGCTTTCAAACCAAAAGTTAAAATTTCTATAAATTGGTCTACTAACGCCAACACCCATATAGGCGTGTCCCAACAAAAAATGTTGTCTTTTTCTGAAGCTTAATGGGGAAAAGTGTTTACGAGAATTTTTTTCAGATTTTTTGGAAGAGGTTTACACGCCGCGCAAAACGATTTCACCCCAAAAATCGGCTTTTCTGGACGTTATTTGAATTTTACTTATAACTTGGACAATAACCAAAATTTTCTTAGCTTCTGAGTCAAAATTTTTAAAGCAAAATGTATAATTTTTAATATTTGATATCTTCAAACGCGAGATTTTTCGCGTTTGCTTTTTAGATATCAATTGTACAAGATGGGCCGATCCTCTACGGATACGTGCAGGTTTTGTGAATTGGAATTCGAGAACTCAGAGCATGTTCTCTGCAAATGTCCGAGGCTCTCCGACATGAGTGTGCGTTATTTTGGTGGTCGAATAGTGACGCCATCGGACGCTTGGAACTGTTTACCTGGTAGGATAGTTGGCTTCGTAGGGAGCCTGAACCTATAGGGTGTATTCGTTGGCAGCACAAAATACCAACTTCTGGTCGGGGTGCATAGTGCCACTCTAGTCTAATCAAATCAGTGTCCTGTAGGAAATTGATTGAATCAATTCCAAATATCTCAAAGTTTCTTGATACTTGAAGAGTTGGACCATTCTCTACAAAAAGTTGGATCCCCTATGTCCAATAGCGTCCGAGAAAATAAGTACCAAAAATTATGAAAAAAATATTCACATTTTTTTAACTTTGAGGTAATCTTATTCGGTTATCAGACCATATTAATTTAAGTGATTGGTATAATCTGAAAGAGATACATCTATCCTTTGTTGATACACATCACACTCGGGATAATCGGCCGGAAAGTATATCAACCACACGTCGTGAAAGGGTTAAAAATAAAAATTATTTTTTGCTATGACTTTTTCTGGTTTATCTACCAAAAACACTTTATTATTAAATCGATTTAAAAATAAAAAATACTCCGTATAAATAATAATACCTACCTCACGATAAAAGAAAAAATTTATGATTATAATTGTTGACCAATTATCTTGGAACTTTGTTAAAAAACCAATAAAAATTTTAATATTTTCTGAAAGATTGGATTATGAAAAAAAATCTTAATGTAATGTCACTAGGTTTTGCATATAATTGTATATAAGATAATATAAAATAATATAATGCTGTATATACCCCCATAGCAACACTTTTGAAACAACACAAAACTACATATTTACAGTTGGATACAAATATTTATGCTTCAACATATAAACATATATGTTAAAGCATATATTTTAAAACTATATAAATTTATACATTGAAACATTTAATTGCATAAAATTATATCTGAATATATATACAAACTTTTTACTTGGGTTTTAATTGAAAATAATATATGTCATGGGATATAAGTAAATCCAATTTTATCTCAAAATATCTAATTATATCCACCAAAATTAGTTATCTTTTAGAATGTAATAATATCCAACTATATCGAAATTCATTCCACGGGATATATTGGGATCCATCAGTAACTTAAAATAGATATTGGTTGTTCTCCCAATTTTGAGATCAATTTTGATCTAACTTAATCCGGTAATATATTTGAGGGATCCAATCGGATATTACTGGATACCCCAAAGATAAACTTGGATAAGAATAAATATCGATCTATATCAAATGAGATCTAATTTTGTATTTGAGATGTTATTTTTTTTTTTTTATTTAAAATTTCGATTTTCATTATTGTACCATTATATAAAAAAAATTATGTGTTAAGAATTTGAGAGAAATCGGAAAGCTTAACCCTGGTGACCTGCGACTAAAGTTTCCGAATTTTTTGATTTTTTTTTAAATTCTCTTAACAAAAATATGTTGTATGACACACAATTTTTAACTGATTTTAAAACGATAAACACGATTTTTTTAAAAAAATTTAAATCGTTTTTTCCATTTTCATAAATTTTTTTTAAATAGCTCCTAACTTTTGATCTTCTCTTACATTTATTAACAATTATGAAATTTTATGAAAAAAAAGTTTATGAAAAATTTCTTAATATTAATAAAATTCATTAGATATAATGAAATTCTTTATTGAATCTACGAAAAAATTCTATGAAATTGTTTCTTAATTATCATGACGGATAATTCTCTCAGTGTGGGATCAAAAAAATTTATTTTCAAAATTTGTAATTTTTCACAAAATTATCCGTCCTGACTTTATTTATAAGCGGCATGTCAAGATATTCATACGAAATATTCAGAACACCTTGTTTCATAATCCGAAATTAAAAACAGTTTTGAAATCAGAGTCTAATATTTTTAACACACTCTAAAATCATTTTTTGTTTTGTGTAAAGTTTGTGATTTTCGAACAATGCCGGATATAGGATGCATATCCAAAAGCCAAATACATGTCAAAGCCCAATCTTTCGTAAAATATTAAAATTTATATTGATTTTATTGTAAAGATATATAAAAATAAAAATTTTTCATAAATTTTTAAAATTTGGAACTTTTAGGATTTTTCACGATTAAACTATTAAAGATAATTTAAACAGTTTGGTATTTCTTTTATCGTGAAGTATTACTAACACGGAAAACTGTTGGTTTTTAAATCGATTGAATAATAAAGTTTTTTTGGTAAATAAACCAAAAAGTAATGGCAAAAAAACAAATTTTTTTTATTTTTAAATTAAAATAACTTTTAAAGTAGAGGAGATAAGTAGAGGATAACTATAAGTATGGTTTTTGTTTATCTTTCAACGTACATTACTCCAAAATTTTATAAATCGGTCAACATTTGCAAAATGTACAACCTCCAAAAGATTTTATATATACGAGGTAGTCAACTTTGACAACCTGTAAGTACACCCAGTGCTCAAACAGGGAGACCCAATCACAATATTGCAAATGAGTAATACCTCTTTTAAAATTTACAATTTAATTTGTACAGATCAAATCAGTAGTTTATCAGTTCTATATTTGTTAACCGCGATTTTTGAAAAAATTGCATTTTACCTTCAAAAAACTATGTGTTTACTAATTTTATATCGCTAAAAACATATGGACGATGATGTACGATTAATTTTTTTTAAATTAAAATTTTTTTTTTTTTTAATTTTAAAACGCGATATTTCTAGAGCTACCAACCTAAAATTTCGACTATGTCATATCTATAAGACACATACCTTCCATACCATGTTTGTTTAAAGTTTAAAGGGGTCGAGATCAAAAATATGATTTTTTTATGGCTTTATATCGAATGAGGTGAGTTGGAAAATATATAGTTAAAGCTGGATTTTACCGGAAAAAGTTTACAATTTCTTTGTGAGTTAAGATTTCCACAGAAAGTTTTTATATTTTTTTAAACAAAATTTTGTCTTTAATATTTTATTTATTTGGCTTTAAAATGTTTATAAAAGAAAATGCACATGGTCTAGTTTCAATTTGCTAACCTATATTTCTACATTCTTCAAATAATCATGACGGCAGCTTATAAAAGTTCATTTTGACAATACAACTAAAACGCTAGCCTAAGCATTATGATTTAAAAAAAGTTTCACTTAATAAGTTCTTAGTTAAGAAAGGAAAAACTTTAAATTTGAGAATGTGTAAAATTTGTATGACCTTTAGAAATAAGTCCTACCCTAATGCTAAAAAAAATATGTACTACAATATTTTCTTAATAATTTCATATACAGATTGTTTGTTAAATGTTTTATTGTAAAAAGTTACTCGTGACCGTCAAAATTTGACAGGTCGACATCACATTAAGTCACAAAATACCAACAACAACAACAAGAACAACAACAAATAGTTTGTAGCAACAATATTGTTTTCATTCGGTCTATTTGCTACAATTCTAATTGTGCATTGTATGAATATTAAATGTTTTTCTTTCTCGTACTGTTTTACTTTCTACTTTTTTTTTCTAGCTCAATTGCCATTTCATTACAATTCAATACACATTTTATGCACAGCCACTACTTCTACTACACAAATACAAACACAATAGTTTTATTTTGTATGTGTATGTGGACCGTGTTTTATTTTTTTTTTTATACGCATTTCTTTCTTTTTTAATCCCCTCTAATAAATTTGTAGGTTTATTTTTACCACATTATTCGATCATACCGTCTCTCGCTCTTCACTGTAGAACAATACAATAACATTTTTTAGCATTGTATTGGATTTTAAACAAAAGCGAACAAACAACAAAAAAAGTTTAAAACATTTCAATGATTTGTATTATTTTATGTGTCATTGCCGCAAATGCGTTTCAAGTGCTGTATGATTGTATTGTTTAGTTTCGATGTTTGTGTGTGTTTTCGTTTCTAAGTGGATATTTAAAGTTGTATTTGTTTCCTTTCAAGTGTCATTTAAGTACGCTTGTGTAGAGTCTCAAAATGAGAAAAAAAAGCCCCCAAATGGTATGGGGAAGTTGGAAAAATCAATACAATTGTTTTGGTTTTTTAAGTGAAATTGTTTAAAAACAATTTAAAATTGGTTACTTACCAGGTTGTCTTAAATGTGTGTGTGGATCCAATGAGGATTTACCAACACTGACACCAACACTACTTAAGGCATTTGAACCGTAACCTGTAAATAAAATAAAGAGCAACGTTAATATATATTTTAAAAATGAAATCAATGATTTAAGAGAGAAGACAAAAAAACAAAATTCAATATTTTTAAAACAAAAAAATATTGTAAAAAAAGTTAAAAAAAGCAAAAGTTAAAAACTTGGAAAAACAACACTTGTTTCAAGAAAAGTTCAACCTGAATGGAAAAAATAATATTTTATTAGTAAAACAAAAAAAAACATTTTAATACAAAAAAACTTACAAAAAAGCAATAAAAAGCTCAAAAATCTTAAGAAAACCCAATTTTAAACTCAAAATAGCAAAATCCAAATAAAGGAAAAAAGCACAAATGGGTAAAAAAGCATAAAAAAGTAAAAAAGTAAATTTGTCTTCTTTGTTAATAACACAGTGCAACTCGAAAAATAACACAAGAGTATCGACCATCGATCCTAAATATTTTAGTCAAGCTGATTTTAATGGCGTACTTAGTTTTTTCACTTATGGGCCAGATTTTTTTATGTAAATTTGCATTAAAATTTTACATGTTTTAACGGAGTTTTTTATACATAAAATCTTAAAACTCAAAAATGTATCTTTGTTTTTTATGGTAAACACAAACCTTCATTAACATTCAAGTATCAAATTTGGTTAATAAATAAGTATCATTAACAAGTAAATCCGCGTTTTTCTCTGTTTTTATTATTTTAATGGCGTATCCAGTTTCTTCACTTATGGGCCAGATTTTTTGTATTAAAGTTTTGCATATTTTAACGCAGTCAAATCTTAAAACTCTTAAATGTATCTTAGCTTTTTATGGTAAACACATAAAAGACCTTTATTAACATTCAACAGCAACGCTAATTCACCCCGTCATCAAACGTTTCTGGGACACTGAAAACCTACCAGATGATATTAAGGATGGGCTTATTATAAAGCTACCAAAAAAAGGAAACTTGATGGAATGCTCAAACTGGAGAGGGATAACTCTTCTTAATATTGTAAATAAAATCATCGCCCAAATTCTACATCGTCGAGTCTTTAACGCTTTGGAATTAAACTTGCGACCCGAGCAAGCTGGTTTCCGGCCAAACAGATCGTGCGTGGACCACATAAATAGTCTTCGTGTTATAGTAGAGCAATCTGCCGAATTAAGAGTCCCTCTGTATCTTGTTTTTGTGAACTTCAAACGTGCTTTCGACTCCATCAATCAATCTGCCATCTGGAAAGCCTTGAAGTGTAAAGGTGTACCTTTAAAATCAGCAGCTTAATAAAAGCTCTTTACAGCGACGCCCGATGCATAGTTCTCCACGAAGGCCTAAAGAGTAATAGCATTGACACCAGCGTGGGTGTCAGACAAGGCTGCGTTCTTCCCCCTTACTTTTCAATGTTGTCCTTGATCTTGTAATGAGACAGTTAATTCCGAACGAGGGCGGTGTAAACTTGGATATCAATGCCAAACTAAACGATTTAGACTATGCAGATGACATTTGTCTTATATCCCATAATTTCAGCGAAATGCAACGGAAGCTTGACCTAATTAGCTCATATGCTGACACAGTTGGTCTTAAAATAAGCTCATCTAAAACAAAATCGCTACGTCTAAACACCGATAACACTCGTCAATTTAAACTTTTTGATCAAGATTTAGATGATGTAAAGGAATATCTCTACTTAGGCTCTATAATTGATAAATCTGGAGGTAGTGCTGCCGACATCCAATACCGACTGAATAAAGCTCGACAAACTTTTGGTTCGCTCGGCAAAGTTTCGTCATCCTCAAATATATCCATAAGAACGAAAGTAAACATCTTTAATTCAAATGTAAAATCAACCTTGTTATATGGATGCGAGACCTGAAACCTGCCAATAAAAGAATCTAAGAAAATACAGTTGTTTGTAAATAGATGTCTTCGACGTATCCTGAAGGTATTCTGGCCGAATATCATCAGCAACGAAGAACTGTGGTATAAAACTCAACAACCACAAATCGCTGAAACCATAAAAATCCGAAAAAATCAGATGGCTCCGTCACACTTTCCGTAAACCACAAAATGACATCACAAGGAAGGTGCTTGAGTTCAACCCCCAGGGTAGTAGAAGAATTGGTCGTCCGAGCAACACCTGGAGACGAAATACGCTAAGGGAAGTTCAAGATGCAGGGTATTTCTGGAACCAAATCAAACACATAGCCGAAGACAGACCGAAATGGAAAAAATTTGTTGTGGCCCTATGTTCCTCCTAGGAATTTAAAGGATTATATATGTATATATATATTAACATTCAAGTATCAAATTTGGTTAACAAATGTGCAATATTAACAAGTAAATCCGCGTTTTTCTCTGTTTTTACTATTTTTGTATTTTTCATGCCAGTCTAGGAAAAAAATATCTTAAACTAAAAAATTTTTATATATTTTGAGGTCTTAAAAATATGGAGTCTGTAACAAATCGTAGCTAATAAAATTCAGATAAAAACAATCAAGTGTTACTTTAATCAATACCAACGTTCTAAGTTCTAGCTAATATTAGTGGGTTTTCCAAAAAAATAACGATTTTAATTTATGCATATCCAAAATATACTTTTCATATTTTCTCCATAGTAAATTCAAACAAAATGGATTTTAATAAAAGTGTTATAACAATTGCATTTCCGATGGAATTTTCTGATAATTTTGATATATTTATGTATGGTATTTTGATGAAATGAATTAATCGAAATGTATATAACCATCATGTAAATAAATTTTGCAAATTCCATTAAGGGAAGTTATCACTTTAATTGCAAGGATATCCTACATCCTTCACCCAATCGCAATTAATCACAGTCCATACTTTAAAACCACATTAAAAGTTATTCGTAGTTTCTTCAGGTATAGGAATTAATTAGAAATTTTAAAGAAAAAACTTGATTTTTGGTAAAAGTTAAATTCGCGAATATTTCAATAAACAGAGCTAATATTAAAATTTGGTGTTCACAATTGTGATCTATGTCCTTCAATCTATAAGAATTTATAAATCGTATGTCCGATGCATTTTAGGTGTTATTCGCCAAAAAAAAAAAAATACAAAACAGACTTTAAAAATACATCCAAAGCAAAAAATGAATTTTTAAGAATTAAGCTAAAAAAAATAACATTCGAATAATAATAAGTTTTTTTTTTTAAATCTCTCTTATAACCTTTATTTACCTATTTTTAGTCATAATTTCATAAGAAAAATAATATGCCACGATTAGAATGAATGCATTGAATAAAATAATTATTTGTATCTAGTGGACATTTTTTGTGATAAATTTAAACGCTTTGCAATCTTGTATTCATAACTAAAATTATGTTTCATAGGCCTTTTTTGTCCCCGGGCAACTAAGGGTTAAAGATTATTATAGTCTTGTCAAATAAAGGTGATATTTCTTAAAAAATTATGCAAGCTTTGATGAAAACACTAAACGTTTGAGGAAAAGTGTTTGTAACCGTCATATAATGACAATAGTAATTAATTTTATGATAATTAATTACTGAAAAATTTCCCCAATTAGATTTTTACAGGAAGAAAAAGAAACCATTTTACTTTTTTAATTTAACCGAGACAATGGATATTGCCAGACTGCCGCAGTTTCGTCTCCTCCAAGGACTCGTCAGTGGTTAATATATGCGGCAATTGAATCAAGTATTTTATATTGTTAAATTGCTCTATATAGAAAACTTTTTGCTTTGTGTCATATATTTCATTTATTCAGTCTATGGAAACAAAAATTCCTTACAGACTATGATTAAATCAAAAATTTAATATAAATAAATATAATATCTTCAATATAATATTGCTTAATTACTTAAAAACTATATTAAGAAACAGCTTAAATTTATCCTTGGACGTGGAAAACTCTATATAAGATTTGCGTTCATGATTCTGTTGCCATACATCAGGCTGTGACGAGCAGCAACACATATTAGCGAATTGAGTCACGGTCGGCACAGCGACTAGTGTAGCTACGTGGAGTTTTGTCAATCACAGCATTCACAATGTATAGTTAAAATCAGAAGAGACAGAGTTAACTAATACCCCAGCAAAACCACATATAACCAAATAATGGGTAGTGTAATGTATCGCCATATGGCTTCACGCATTACATTACACCTTACTTCACTGATGAATTTTACAGGCGATGAGCCTAAAAGTAATGGGTGGACTCATTACCTTGAAGGGGGTAAAGTAACTGGTTACTTATATGGTTACATGGTGGGAAAAAGTAATGTTTTTATAAATAGCTTTTCATAAAAATAAAATGCATAAAAATTTTTTTTACAGATTTTTTTTTTTAATTAAATAAAGAACTCCAACTGAGCTATCAATAATAATAATATTTCATTGCTTAAAATGTAAATGAGTTGTTGTGCTTCGTGTTTTCGTTCGTGATATCAAAAATATACACCTTACCCTCATGCTTACAAAAAATCACAAAGTAATGAAATGATGTATCATTACAAGGTAGTCCATGAGTGTCCAATTATCGGTAACTCATTACTTCTTGTTGGAAAATAATGATACAGGTAATTAGTACACATTACAAGGTAATGCATTACTTTATCGCACCCATTGCCAAAGTTTTGCTGGGACCTATAAGCAATTTATTTTTCAACTAGAATGATTCCTCTTTCTAATTTTATTGTTATCTCTTTTTCCCTTTTTGGACTTTTTAACTTTTGACAAAATAATAAATTTTCATAAAATGTTCTGGAAAAATGTCGCTCCACTCACTAACACGAATTGTAATTTTTTCTTTAATTCCAACTATTATATTATAAAAATAGCAATCGACAATTCAAAATCGAACATTTTAAAAAATCTTTAAAATTAATTTAAAACAAAAACACGTTTTTGCATTTTTATCAAATTTGTGCGTCATTTTTATTAACTTTTATTATATTTAATGAATAAATGAAATAAAAAATTAAATTTTTCTAAATTTCGAATTTTGGGAATTATTAATAAAAATACACTTTTTTCATAAATGGACCATTTTCAGAGAAATTTAGCCTCGGCTAACGTTCTCCCATTTGGAAGCATTTGCAACTAAACTGGGGCGGTGTATCGAAAATCGATAAATTGAATTTTAAGGAACACCCAAGCGTATACTTTATATTGAAATATAATTAAATTACTCATACGTCTTAATGTTGATAATAACAATTTGATGTTATTCTCACATATTTGTTTTAATTGCAACTTTTAGAATAATTTATCTTTAAAATTTATGAATGTTTAACCCTTTCAAAGCAACAACAAAAACAATATTATCTCTTTTTTAAAAATAATCACAAAAAATGTTTCGTCCATTGAACACTTTGTTAGAATTTTTAATGAATTGTGATTACAAAGAAATCAAAACAATGCCTTGAGGCATTTTAATTTTAAATTATACCCTCAAGAACAAAAGTAGAACGAACAGCGCAAAAAAGCACAATCACAAAGTTGCACAAAGATGGCGCTAGAATACAAATTATACCCTCAGGGTTATGGTGTGAAATCAGTGCAGTGTGTTTGTATACAACAACACTACGTATTGACAATTTAACAAAATAAACACTGTTGACAATTTAGCTATTTTTCCATCAAATCTAGCGATTTTTAAACGCACTTAGCGGGATAAAACATGATTTAGTTATTAATGGGAAATCTAGCGGCTTTTTTTTAAGTTTTGCTTATGTTTTTTATATATTTATTTAACTGTCAGTATTGTTGAGTGATTATTATATAGCGATTTATCGCTAAATTTTTAAGCAAAACTGGAAAACGTCCGAAAAAATTATAGATTTATTGCGAAATTTTTAAGAAAAATTCAAAAAGTTCGAAAAATTTATCTTTTTTTTGTTAAAGTTCAAACAGGATTTAAAAAGTTTTACAAATTTAACGATTTATCCCTAAATTTTTAAGTTAGTTTATAACTTTGCTATTTTCTAGCGATTTTTAAGTTTGATTTAGCGAAATTTTTAGAAAATTAGTTGGCAACAGGGAAAATAAACCCGTCAAGAACAACACCACAAGCCAACAAGAAAAAAATCTCCACACACACACATAAACAAAGAACATAACAGTGGGTTATATGATACTAATGCGATGAGATTGTGTTGATGATGTTCATTCATATTTGAGTCCTCTTACACATTTTATAAAGTCTGTTGTGTAATACTGCTACTCATGTGTAAGAATAAAGAACATCATGATGATAATGACGACGTTGAACAAAAAAAGCCCTTTTTCATACATATTATGAATAGTGTAGTGTGTATAAAACTTTTTCTTGTTTGATTTGTTTGTGGCAATGTTATTTTGCCCAAAAGCATGAAATACGCACCCAAGCAGAAATTTTTAAAATTTAAACTCTCAAAAAAAAAACAAGAAGTGTCAAAGGACACACTTCCAAAAATAACACCAAATGGTTTATAAAAGATTTCGAAATTAAGTTTATTTTTTGAAAATTTTTTAAAATAATATCAAAAGTGTTTTTTATTTAGCCCCCGGGATAATTGTTAACAAAAGTTTAATTTTAAAAATATACTTCAAAGAGAGATTATAATTTTCAATGAAATTTAGCACAATATTTTAAACGCACTTTTTTGAACAAAAAAATTCAAACTTCATATAAAAAAGAATATTTTTCGGTAGAGAAATTGTTGTAAAATTGAGGTGGATTTTTTTGGAATTAATTGAATAAAAAAAAAAACATTTGAAAATGCAACTTAAAAATGACATTTGGCTGTGATATGACTTTAACTTTTAAAATACCGTAAAATATTTTTGATTTTTAAACTTTTCGAAGCGAATTTTTTTTTTGCTTTTTGTCAATAAACAAGTTTTTTTTTTTAAATTAACAAGAAGAGTCTGTTTGTGGATTGCGATGAAATTTGGATATAAGATAGAGGGGACAAAATAAGAAACGTTTGTCAAAAAATATATCGATCGCAGTAGATATTTAGGGCGATATTGCCCAAAAAGTGCATTTTAGCGAATATCGAATAATCTTTGTGTGTTTTCGGACAATATAAACATAATTAAGATAAGACCTTCCAGCACTGAGAAAATTATCTAAATTTTTGCATATAATCAATGAAATTGTAGTAAAACTCCTCCATTGAAACGTTTAGTTGTTTTTAAATGTTTGGTTTTTACAATAATGCGGCAACATGTAATAGAATAAATATAATTTGACAAAACATTTGAAGGACTTATTGTAAAAACATGATATGCCACATTTATTTTTTATGGATTTTCGATGATTTCTAGACATCCATTGATTAATATTTGATAGAAACCTTGCTTAAACAATTATTACAATTACCTAGAGTATAAATATCCTGCAAAAGTCATATGTTGTTTGCATTTTTGCTACCCTTAAAAGAAGAAAACAAACTAAAATAAAATGTGGTTTATCAAGTTTTTACAATAAGCCCTTCATTTATAAAAACTAATTTTTGTAAAAATTTTGCCTAGTTTTGAAATAAAATATTTTTCAACCTACTCTCATCTCTGCACTCAGGGAACTTCTGTTTTAAAAATATGTAGTTGTTTGGGTTGTAATAGAGTTTCTTTATTTTTAATGTAAATGTCAATAATTTGTAGAACAAACTAAATTTTTTAGTTCATTTAAAAAAAAAAAAACAAACCACATCAAATGACTGTTTTATGACTTTACATTCATTTTTTACAGTTGTTTTTTGTTATTTAAAAAACTAAAAATAAATAAATGTTTGTTTATATTTTACTAACATATGTGGTTAATTTTTACAATGTTAGTTGAAATTACTGAAATGTAAGTAGTCCTTTCTTTAAGTGAAAATTCATTTGGTTTTAACTACATTTGCAGTGAGGGGTATTTACCTACATAGTATTCTAAGTGTGGATATGATATAATATTATATATAATTTTCAAGATACTTGAACAAGCTTCCAAACGAGATCCATTTTATCCGACTCCGACATGTTCTTCTTTTGTAATCGCAACTTTAAAGACCAACCGACTTTAAAAGGGGTGTAAATGCAATATTTGTTCTTACACATACCAAATAAATAAATAATCCAGAAAAGCATTGCGTGTTTTTGAAATTTTGGATTAGAGGTTGTCCCCACGAACAGTGCTAAGCTTCATTACTTTATGCTTCATTATTGAAAAATGGCAATAACATATTTATTAATAGGGCAAGGAAGTTCATACATTTATAATCGTGTTTCATGTAAGTGGATTTCTTGTTTTTTTTTGTGTTGTTGCATGAAAATATCAAAAAACACTCAATTTTCATCAAGTTTGATTTCCGCTATCACTATTATAAAAAATAGGGCAATATTGCATTAACAATAAAAATCGCTTTTTCGGGTAATTTTCAATCAAAAACCTCCAGCATAAAGTGCATTGTCTTAAAAAGCATTTTTATTACCTTTTTACCATTAAAGTTGCATTAGTAGACCAAAGTTACTGCTCAACATATTCTAATTACTTTTTACGTCATGTGCACGTTGTTTTGAAAATTTGAATACCCATATCGCGAAACAATGCTATAATCTTTTTTTTTTAATAAAATCCGCGAAACACGCTAAATTTTAAAGCATTTGCGTCCTTTAAGATCGATAGTCGTCGTAATAGTCTAATTACTTTCAAATTTTAGCGAAATATTAATTATTTGTTAACTATTAAATTTGTTAACTATTAAAAATGCGTTTCTTTATATTTTTATGGACTATACGCCTACAATAGGTAAAATTTGATAACAAAGTCAAAGTTATAACCCTAATGTACACGTTTACCTCGGTTTTATTGTGTCGTTGCAAAAAACGCAACATAAGGTGTTATTTTTGTTAACATAAACAGTGAATAACAAACAAGTTTTTTTAGATTTGAAATTGTTATATAACTTTTTTAAATTATAAGCAGAGAAAAAATATGATTGTAGACAAAAAATGATTATATTATGATCCTAACAATCATAAAAATGATTATATTATGATCACTGAGGACGATTTTATCATAAGCTAGGATCATAATATGATCGTGAGGACCATATTTTTATTGTTATGTGTTTCAACCATAACATGATGCTCTTAAACTATCGTTACATGATGCTCTTTTCTCTAAGTGTAGTTATCTATAGCCAAAATATGCTGAAAAAGTTCGCCTATAAGCTGCTGTATTGGGATTTGTAATATTCCACTTTTATAATTTTAAAAATATGCATTTAATATTGATTTTTTCAGATTTTGTATTTAGTTTAGTTTTAGTAAATTTTGGAAAATATATATGTACATATATATCGTAGTCTTATATTCAAACGGAGCTTTTCATAATGTAAATACACTGTAGATAGCTAAGTTTGAGTATATGACAAAGATATGCTTAATAATATGAATTTTTAGACAAATATGCAGAAATATGCATAAAATGCAAAAAAAAAGCTGCCAAAATATGTATGAATTCATGGCAAAATATTTTCAAAGATATAAATTTATTGTAATGTACACTTAACAAATCGAGAAAATAAATTACTGATAATTCCATTATTTAAAGTGAATGTTCGTTAATATGGGCCTTCAATAGTTTTTGGGCTACATAAAAAAACTAATATGTGATGCATCCCGTCAAGGGCTCGCTGAACTAAATAAACTTTGGATATGTTGTAGAAAATAAAAATTAAAGGGACACATGTTTTATTAGCTACCCAATATTATGTTAAGGGTCAACAATTACCCCCCCTTTTTCGGATTATTTCTTTGTATTCTCACTGGTATGAAAAATATGACTACCCAAGAAACATTTTTACGGACTCTCCGGCATGTACGGATTCTTGAATCCGGGGTTTACGGTACGTTTTCGGACCGTTTAATCGGATTTGCGAAAACACGTTTTTAGTCCGTTTGGGGATATCAGTTTTCGTGCCGTTTAATACGGACTTCATCGATTTTCATCCGTTTCAAGTCAGTCACAATCGGTAACAATTTTTTTCAATTTGTTTTATTAAAATAAAATTAAGTAAATAATATAAAAGATCGGGGCGCCAAATAAATTCAGATAGCATGCATAATATGCATTGCATACGTTAGATGGTAAGTATTTATATAATTTAAAACGCTCAAATGAG
The DNA here is from genome assembly GCA_021234595.1 of Delia radicum. NCBI lineage: Eukaryota > Metazoa > Arthropoda > Insecta > Diptera > Anthomyiidae > Delia > Delia radicum. The sequence goes on along the minus strand of CM037853.1, from coordinate 6,800,552 downwards.
ATTGCAAACAAAAATATATTTGTTCATAGAATCCATCGTTTTTAAACCCCACTTAATATTTTTTACATGTAGATATCTGATTAAATAATGGGCCACAAGCTAACAATGATGCTCTTGGTGGAAACAAAAAACTGCATCGAAAAAGTAAATATCAATTTTTTTTTTTTAATAAAAAAAAATATATTCCAAGAAAACTTACTATCTCTTGAAACTAAAATAATAAATGTTCCGTGATGCTGCTAAGCTGGATACAAAAAGTAGCTGTGGCGAATTTCGTATTTAATTAAAGTTAAATGAAGTATATTTTAATATTTTTTTCAAATAAATTAATAAATTTATAAAAAAAATAAAATCCATTGAGTTTTTTGTAAAAAAATGGTTAGAATACGGACCAAATAAGTATTTTCAAGGATCCGTTTATTGTCCGTTTTATATCCGTAAAAAACGGAATCATCCGTTTTCAGCACGACAAAACGGTCCGGAAACGGTCCGTATTGACGGACTTTAAACGGATTTGAGTCAGTTTTTAACACGACCCAACGGTCCGTAAACGGTCCGTCATTGACGGACTTGCAACGGATTCGAATCCGTATTCGATGTTCCTTTTAATCCGTTTTCTGGTCCGTATACTGATCCGGAAAACGGTACGGAAACGGACTCCGGATCCGACTATGCTGTACCGAAAACGGCACATAAACGGACCGGATTGTTTGCTGGGTATACTCAAAAAAAAAAAATGTTGCCATTTGCCAACTGAAATTCGGTTACTTCGACTCAACTTCGGTTACCACTACTGAAATTGGTTGGTTTAACTGAACATTCGTTTTCACAACAAAGTTCGGTTAATACAACTAAATATTAGTTGCAACACCAAAAATATTTAGAAATCTAATTTGAACATGGTTGTACTTACTGAATTTATTGGCTGCTAATACCAAAATACACTTTTCAATAAAGTTGGCACTTTATTTCTCAGTGTGTATAAACTGTGAAGTATTCTTGTTATTTAAAGAAATGTGTTTTAAATAATATTAACAATGGACAAAATATTACCTCTGTTTTTGTCCAACCCACCTCAACTCAACCATTTGTTTACCAATGGTTGATATATGTCCAATTTTTACTTTTTGCCGTTTTAGGCAAGCTTGCAGGTCGATTTAAACAAAATTTATTGTGATCGATGCTCGAGAGATGTAGCTTTTTATGGATACCTATAAAGTATTTCCTGATAGTCCCAGAGCATTACACGGTCAACCCAAAGTCAAAATTTAAAATTGTTGTTTTTTTTAAACTGTTTCATGCTTCTGTTTTTACTGTTTTAAATTTTGGATTATTCATAATTTAAAACAATATACAAAATTTAAATGTTGAATGTTAAACCCATTCAAGAGCGGTAGTCCATTAATGTTTCAACTTTAGTACTATATTTATAATTTAGTCGAGGTGGTCTGTGAGTTTTTCCGATATTCGTAGTCATTCGGTTTTTATTCGAATTTTCCCGCAAAGCTTTTTTTCTATATATTTCACTCTGGGTTGACGATATAGGGAATTTTAATATTTTGAGTACTCTGGACCTGTGAACAAATAAATAAAATTTTTGTAAATTTCAGACATCATTTCATACAAAAACATACTAATTTTTCATTTCACTTTTAAATCCTTGAACATGGGATTGGAATCTAAAAAAAATATGTGTCAAATTTTTTTACTTCTCTACAACATATCCAAAGTTCGAGTCATGGAACCTTTCTGGTCAGCAGTAAAAATGCACTGTGGCTCGACGGGAAACAATAATCAATAATTTAAATGAGTTTTGATGAGATGTGGAAAATTTGTGCAAAAATTTTATCAGATTGAAAAATTTTATTTAAGAATTTAGTTTTCAAAGGTCTAATCTACGATACACAGAAAAAAATTATCAACCTAAAATATCTAATTAAAGATTTGATTTGAATATTAATTTGTTTCTAAACAAATATTTAATTGAATCAATTAACATTTTAATTGACTTTTAAATATATAAATACATATTTTATTTTAGACGCAATTATTATATTATTTTTTCATACACTGTATGCATAAATAGAAAATTTTCAGTATAAAATACCAAATACATTTGAAGTTAACAGACAAAACAAGCACACACACAAACAGAATCAGCATTGTTAAAAAACACACATCCCAACGTATAGATCACACACTTTTTTTGTGAGTGTCATATTTTTTTTTGTAGAAGTTATTTATAACTTTTTTTCCTTCTTAATTTTAATAAAAGGTTTAATTGATAGTACACTCAAAAAAATAAGTTATTAGAAAAGTTAGTAAAACGTCTTGTAAATCAGGTATACTATTTTTTAGCAAAATTTTTTGCTAAAATCGTGTTTTCTGCTAAAATTTTTGTTATACTTATTTGTTATATTTATACTAATGCTTTACTAATATACTAATGTTTTACTAATTAATTTTGCTAAAAAAAATTGTGCTGATAAGCACATTAATAGTGTGGACGACAACCAGATTGAAAGATATACGCAGAATGAAATAGATGTCGCGGCATGTCAAGATGTAGTAGAGAAGAGGAAAATGATACTAAAAAGTACAACTCTAATAAGACATAGAAAAAATCAACAATGGAAGTTTTTGTATCTCTTTTTCATACATAAAACAAAATTGAGGATTAAAACAACTTAAATTTTGCATTGTCACCGGCTTGTGAAAATAATTGTCTATTAATTAAATAAAAGACAAAATAAAATATTTATTTATTTAAACTTTTATATTATATATAACTTATAGATTAATAATAGTGTGGACAAATTGCAAACAAACATATACAGAAATGTAGACAGAGTAAAGCGAAAGACAAAGACACACATCATAGGTAGATTTTTATGGTTCCTTTTTCTTATTGCAAAAAAGGGTTTTTTTCGTTTGGTTTGTTTTTGTTTATTTTTTCGTTTCGTTTCTATAATTATCTTCGGCAGAAGCGTCATTTAAACGATAGCATCATTTAGACAACCATTGATGTAAGTAATTGAAAGAAAATTTTTGTTATGTTATATATATTTATTTCTATATATTTTCAGATATTAAATTAATTCATGTCGTCAATGTGGGAAAATGAAAATTGTTATATTTCGTTATTATAGTAAATTATTTTTAAAAGAATCACAAAAATATGTTTTATGATTTTCAGCAAATAAATTAACTAAATTACAATTTGTATACAAATGTTTTGGGTTTTTTTAGTCTACTAAAATTTAGCAAAAAATTTATTAATTTTTAGCAAGGCTTTTTTATTTCTAATCTACTAAGTGTTAGCAAAACTTTTGCTGAATCTACAAATTTTGTTGCTAAAAATCAGCTCGCTGATTTTCAGCAAAAGATTTTGCTGACATTAGCAAGTTTTTTGCAAGCATCCTCCTGACTAAAATTTTGCTGACTCAGCAAAATTTTTTGCAAAAAAAAAATCTCAAAAAATTCAAATACATTTTTTTAAGTGTTGCGCAAATTAAGCGAATTTATTCTTTTTCATAAAACGTAAAACCTCAGATTTTTGGTTAATTGTCGCTTAAATTAATTGTGAAAATGTCATATCATTTAAGGGTTAAAAACAAACAATTAGTATTCTCACTTGAAAATATTATTTTAAAAATTACCCTTATTTTGTGTAAAAACCAACAAATTGATATTATCTGTTGATTTACTGTCATTTAAATTTTTTTTTTTTTTCGTAAATTATATGTTGCGGATCATTGAATATTTAATAAGATTACATTATTATTATGGTTAACAATAAAAACAATCAACCATAACAAGGAGTAAAAAAAGGTAAAAAAAAATATATTTAGGGGACCCCCATACATACGAATGTGTAATTGACGCCTGTTTTATTTTATTTTTAACTCGCACTTAAAATTTATGAATGACAGCGAAATACGTGTAAATATGACTTTTGATTATGACTTCAACTTGTTTATTGATTGTGGAATATTGTTAAATAAACATGCTTCAAATGAATGTAACAAATATATGCTTCATTGATTTTCTACACCCTCTAAATTGAAGAAAATAGAAGTAAAGAAAACCTCTCTTATCCTGACTTATCATTGTCATATACATATGTACTCGTATTCATCATACGTAACATGATTCATATGTTTGTTTAGTGGGTGTTTTAACACCTTTTCATATATTGCCTCGTACACACACACTCACACACACTGACTCAGACACACATTTACCGAAAAAAGGCCAATCATACTTTTTGACACCTTTTTTTGCTTTTATTGCAATCTGGGCAGGAAATTAATACATTTTTTTGTGGGAGCGTGTTTTTTTAAATTGGGTGTGTATTGCTTCAATTCTATGCAATTTATTATTCTTTACATGTTACATGATGTAAAACACGATTTTAGAGGTGCTTTAAAAGTTTTTAATGTACAACTTCGATCATGTATATTTTGTTGCTTCATAAATTGAACTTACCTTGAGATTGTGTTGAACTGTGTGATCCCCAAGAGGATTTGTATGAAGAATCTATTGAAGAAAAAAAAAAAGAAATACAAATTTACTAATAATCGTGTTACATATTAAGATTTGAATTTAAAATTATTATTGGTTTTAATGTTAATGTGTACATTCGCAGGCAGAAAAATACAATCGGCACAGTGTTGGCAAAGCGTTGGCGAAGGTCGGTTATGCTTTGGCAGAACGTGGGATTAACATTCTTGACAGTATTGTCCTGTTACCCGATTGCTAACAGTGGCCAGCCGTTGGTTTAAGTGAATTTGCCACCGTTGACAAAACGCTGGTAATTAAAAAAAATTGAGTGCTTTAATTAAATTAACTTTTTGAAATATGTGTAATAAAACATATTTAAAAAGCAGTTCGGTCTTAATCTTATACATCATATTTATATGTGTGAAATATAATAAAATATTAAAAAAATACTTCCAATTGGTTGTAATAATGGTAAAACCAACATCGGCTAAGAATTTTGAGGGTGGTACTGGCAAAACACATGCTTTGCAAACAAAATAGTGTTTTCCTAGTACAATATTAGTTGTGCCTGTTGTATTTTTTTTAAGTGGTTTGCCAGTACTATTTTTTGGTATTGTTGGCAATTTCTACCTGGGCTGCTATTAAACAAAATTTGTAATAAAAACTTATAAATTATTTCACAGTAATTCAAGAATTCCAACTTTGTTTTATAGTTTCAAGACAATTTGTATTATATTTTCATTTCAATATCTTAACATTTTCTTAAAAATAATTGTTTAAATAAATTTATTGTGTTGTTTTATTTTAAAATAAAAGTGGCGAATGCTCCACTGTCTACCCTAATATTTTGTTTTCGGTATTACGGGCAATTTCTAAAGGGGCTTATAAAAAAAACGAAATAATAATGGCTCAGGTTAACCATTAATATGACATATTATGTTTCTCTTCTGCGTCGTATTAAAAATCATTAATCCTTTGAGGACCAATAGTTAATATATGATCCATTTTTACTTTTTGTTATTAAAAGAAAGCTTTCACAATGACTCTAACAAAACTTGTAGTGAAAAAAGGGCCTTTGACCAATTCATGAAAAAAAATCAATATTAGACCGACTCACGAAAAAATTTTCTTTTGTTCAAAAAATGTAAAGACAGCGTATACAATATTAGTATCATATGAAAGGGTTTTGACGGCGCGTCCAACGCTATATAAAACATGGCAACGCATGTCCAGACATATCCTTATTTCTGGAATATTTTTCTTTTTAGGTTTCTGTCATTTAAATGTCAATTTGACATATTTTAATCCATAGTCGATTTAAGTAAGCAATCAACTTTATTTTTAATTCGCACTATATGCGTATATGGTGGGGCAACTATGACATACACACAGAAAAAAATTTATCCATTTGCCAACTAAAAGTCGGTTACTGCGACTAAAATCGGTTGATGCAACTGAATATTGGTAGTCATAACAAAATTTTTTTAACACAACTGTATTTTAATTACAACACCCGAAATATTAAGAAATCACATTTGATTACGGTGGTACTAACATAATTTATTGGTTGTAGACACCAAAATACAATTTTAAATTCGGTTGGCACTTTATTTTTCTGTGTGTATTGATATCGGTATCAAAATTTTTCTATGGGCAAGGGCATCATCTATGTATGAAAATATTTTGGAATTTTACAAATGTAGTGCATTTGACTCTGTGCTCTCGAAAAAAATTTTAGAAAAATTTTAAATTAATTCTACACTCAGAAAAAAGATTGGTTAGAATTAGGTCGAAACCATTAAAATTCATTTAATATGACGTTATTTTAGTTGGAACTACCAATAATCTATTAATAAACCAAAAATACTATACTGGAAATTCAAAAGAGGGAAAAGGAACTAAAAAACAATCCATTTATTCAATTATTGGTATTTCCAATCAACTTTTTTAATTATATTCGGTTAATAACACTACTCAACAAAATGAAAAAAATTTCATGTACTCCGGATGCGATAATTTTTTCTGTGTAGATAACCTTGACATGAGCTCGAAAAACGCAATAAAAAATTTTTTTTTCGTTTGGTTTTTGTTTTATTTTTTTTTTTTTTAATTTTAAAAATTTTTTTTTGGTTAATTTGTTTCGTCCGGCATAACTCAGGAACCAGTAGCCCGATTTAATTGAATTAAATTTTAAAAAATTTAAAATTACAATTCCCTTAATCTGTTTATATATTGTTTTCCTATACAAGCAACACTTTCCAAGTTAAAAATGAATATATAAAGGAAAAAACTTATTTTTTGCCTAAAGATTTAAATTTTTTTTTTTTAAAAAATCCATAAAAAATCCCAAATGAAAAAAAATGTCAAATCTTATTACTTTTACGTAAAGTCACATAACCTATGAGCAAAATGAGACAAAGATCATGAAAATCGATGCACGCGTTTCGCTTTTATTCGCAATTGAGTAAAGGTATGAATTTCAAAAATTTGCTCGACATATGCACAACTTTGTCTATGGTAAGGTTTTTTCTTTTTTATTACAAAAAAAATTAAAATTTGTTGGGTGACAAAAATATATGACTTTAAATTAAAAAACAATTCGATATATGTACAAGAAATTATCCTAAGGATATCAACATTAATTAATTATAAAAAAGTTTTAAAAAAAAATATCTAAACACAAAAATAAAAACCTTCAAATTAAAAATAATTATTTGCTTTTGTCTTTCTTTTATATTGTTGTGGGTTTGTTTCTCTTATCAGGAACCAGATATAGTCCCCCATCATAGCTTCGTTCCAAAATCCTTGGTATCGGTGCTCAATTTCTTTCATTTGCTGATGAAAACGCTCACCATGCTCGTCACTCACATCGCCCAGGTTGTCCGGAAAGAAGTCCAAGTGCGAGTGTAGAAAATGTATCTTAAGCGACATATTTGCTCCAATTTTTTTATAATTTTGGAGTAGTTGTTCGACGATCTCTCTGTAATTTGAGCTTTTGTTGTTTCCAAGAAATCCGGAAACAATTTGCCGAAATGAGTTCCAAGCTGCAGCTTCATTTGGTGATAAAATGTGCTCAAACTGTTGGTCTTGCAACAACTTTTTAATTTGCGGACCGTCGAAAACGCCTTCCTTAATCTTTGCCGATGAAAGGTGAGGAAAAATGTTTTTTAAATAGGCGAACGCTTCGCCATCTTTGTTGATAGCTTTCACGAAGTTTTTTATGAGTCCGAGCTTTATGTGAAGAGGTGGGAGAAAAACATTTTCCTTTTTTATGAGTGGTGTATATTTCACGTTGTCGCTGCCGGGGATGAAGTTAACTCTTTCTGTCCAACTCCTCCTGGTGTAATGATGTTGACGATCGCGGCTGTCCCAAAGGCAGAGAAAACAACAGTACTTTGTGAATCCACCTTGTAATCCACAAAGGATACCGATAACCTTAAGGTCGGCACAAACTTTCCAATCGTGTTTCTCATAGTTAAGGCACTTTAGTAGATTGTCCATGACTTCGTATGTTTCCTTGGTGTCAACGGCATGAGCAATTGGAATCGAAGGTTTCTTGTTGCCGTTGTGCAGTAAAATTGCTTTAAGGCTCTGCTTGTTGCTGTCGATGAAAAGACGCCACTCTCCTGGATCGTAAGAGTACCCGAGTTCACCAAATAATCCGGGAATGTCCTTACAAAAACAGATGTTGTCTTTTTTTGTGTAGTACCTTGCGTATGGTTCATGACGCTTCCTGTAGATTGTTGTCACCATACCAGGAGCCAAGAAACCGAACTGTTTCATGCGCGATGCATGCAACTCTGCATCTTCCTTGGAGAGTTTCAATTCTCTAACCCAATCGTTCAGTTCTGCTTGGGAACATAAGCGTTGACCTCCATACAATGTATATGTTGACTCGCATTCTGATGTGGTTTCTACTGTCTCCGGATCTGATGTTGGATGTATACTCGCGAACGTTTGCTCATTTTAACTATCGCGTTCGTCGACACTTGTTGAATGAGTAAAATCGATCAATGAAGACCTATTTATACTGTGTATTGTTTAGTATTTTACTGACAGGTACTTATAAATGGGTGTATATTTTTTTACGGTGGCTACATACCTGTTTCACCATGTGTGAGTCTTAAATTTTCCGAATAATGACCACCCTTAAATGTGGGTTGCATTTCTGTAAAAAAATCATACAGGTAGTCACCGGAAAACCCAAATAATTAAAAAAGTCCCCTTTCCTTTTTTCCTTTTAATTGTTCACGCACATTTATTAGCGTTTATTACTTTGCTTACGCAATCATAAAAATTAAATAACCCTTTGTTTATTCCGTTTTGTTAATTCTGAGAATCAAAAAAAAAAAGAAAAAACCTTACCATAGACAAAGTTGTGCATATGTCGAGCAAATTTTTGAAATTCATACCTTTACTCAATTGCGAATAAAAGCGAAACGCGTGCATCGATTTTCATGATCTTTGTCTCATTTTGCTCATAGGTTATGTGACTTTACGTAAAAGTAATAAGATTTGACATTTTTTTTCATTTGGGATTTTTTATGGATTTTTAAAAAAAAAAAAATTTAAATCTTTAGGCAAAAAATAAGTTTTTTCCTTTATATATTTATTTTTAACTTGGAAACTGTTGCTTGTATAGGAAAACAATATATAAACAGATTAAGGGAATTGTAATTTTAAATTTTTTAAAATTTAATTCAATTAAATCGGGCTAGTGGTTCCCGAGTTATGCCGGACGAAACAAATTAACCAAAAAAAAATTTTTAAAATTTAAAAAAAAAAAAATAAAACAAAAACCAAACGAAAAAAAAAATTTTTATTGCGTTTTTCGAGCTCATGTCAAGGTTATCTACACAGAAAAAATTATCGCATCCCGAGTACATTTTGACTGTTGACTAGTGTAATTGTGTAACCATTTATTTTATGATAATACAAGAGAATTGTCGATAATCAAAAGTGGTTACTGCAAATACGGTATTCGCAATTGAATATGCCACTAAATTAGAGATTCAGTAATACCAACCAAATTGGGGATTGGATTGTTTATAAAAGCAACTAATGATTGGTACTGGTAAACAAATTTTAGACAATGTTTGTTTTCCTAACAAAATATTTAAATTCAAATTTAGCACTCGACATTTATAAGTGTTTGTGGTGTAGGGGGTAAAGAGTTTGCCTTGTACTCCGAACTTTCGAGTTCAAATCTCGGAAAGGGCAAACACAAAAAACTTCGGGTTCTGATAAGATCTTTAGCAGGATCGAATGCTTATATTTTTTTTTTTTTTTTTTAAAGAGAGGCAACACTCAGGAAATACTTCCTATATTTAGTGTGTTGCTTTCTTTGGAAAGGGATAGTATAGAGATGAAAGTTGGGGAAAGATGAAGGGCTTCAGACATGGCAACACTGTAATTGCGCGAGATGATAAGTCTTATCACAGTTGTTGCTCGCCACCTGATGGAGAGTTGGCGAACTTACTGAAGCTTTTTGGTTCATAGCTCTGATTCATTATTTTACTTCGGTGGGGTTAATTGCTATGGAAACACCGAAGGTGGGCATTGCGATACGTATGAGGGATAGAAAAAACTCATACATATTATATTGATGTTGCCGGCACCGGGGATCGAACCCGGGAGCTTCTGTGTAAAAGTCCAACGCGCTAACCATTACACCACAACGATGGTTATTTTTGTAAATATACGGAGGTTGGAAGCTCGTTATAAATTAAAAATAATATAGAGATAATCTCGATGTATATAAAAACAAAAAACTAATAAAGCCCACAAAAATTTTTTTATAATTAAGATAAAATATTATATTCAAATGTTCAAAACCATACAGAGAACTTCTTCTTTAAAAATTTGTAGTTGTTTGGGTTGTAATACAGTTTAATTATTGTTAATGTAAATGTCAGTCAATTGTAAAACAAATTTGAATTTTTACTAATCTTGTAGATCATTTAAAAAAACAAACCACATCAAATGACTGTTTTATGATTTTACATTCATTTTTTACAGTTGTTTTTTGTTATTTAAAAAACTAAAAATAATAAATGCTTGTTTTTATTTATGCGGTTAATTTTTACTACTATTTTTAGTAATTTTTTGAACAGTAAAAACAAATGACAAATGTTAGTTGAATTTAATGAAATGTTAGTCGTCCTTTCTTCAAGTGAAATTTCATTTGTTTTCGACTAAAATTTCTGTCGTTTTTACCTACATAATATCCTTAGTGTAGCAAATAATTCACTACAAATTAAAAGTGATTTTGGTGCAATCAGTACGACAGAGGACTATTAATCTGAAGTCTATGGTTCAATACCAAAAAAATCAAAAAAGTTTTTTAATTTCAATAAAATTTTTTGGAACGTAATAATATTTATTTGGAATGTAATATTGCGTTGGGCCACTGAATATTAGCTTTCACGACTTAAAATAGAATTTAACATTACAATAGTTATCGTAATCGCCAGAATTCGATTGGCAACAAATTCGGTGGCCACAACTGAGATTGTTTTCTGGGTGAATCTACAATTGTATTCGGGTTCCAGTTAATGTAAGGAAGAAAATGTAGCTTAAAAGAGAAAATCCGATACTCGTTTTAATTAAAACTCTTTTTCAAAATTTGGCTTAAGCAACCGTGAAAAATGTATTAAAAAAATAAGAAATATTAAATTATTTCCACACACAGATTATGCACTTGACTACAGAAAAATTTGAATACTGAAATTGAACTGTCTAGAACATAGTTTTCACACCCTGTTGCATATTTTCTAAAACTTGAAATATTGCAAATTTCGAAAAAAGCTGAAACACGTATTTACTAAAATCAACTAAAGATTATAATATGAAAATTTGACAATTATATCAGAAAAATCTCCTTACAAAGAACTTAAAAGTTCTTTTTTTACAGAATATTCCTGAAAAAAGGATATGTTTGGGCATTTATTGACACTTTTATATACCGAGTAAGCTGAACAATCGGCTCTACTCCGAGAGGGCGACTGAAATTAGGTGGGCTAATGGCGTGACTTGTGTGGTGACAAGGCACATCTGGCCGGCTCTGGATCAGGGGCGAACGAGGGCGCTCCTGTCACTTTCCAGGGGGAAATCTCTGACATTGTGGCGGTGATAACCGGCCACTATCTTATTGGCAGGCACGCTCGTAGGTTGGGGGTGTTATCGCCTGACTTCTGTAGGAGCTGGTGGACGAGGACGAGGAGGAGGAGGAGAGTATTGAGCACTTTCTCTGTTCATGTCCTGCGCTAGCGCTACGTAGGAGGGCCTCACTTGGATCGGTGTTCTTTCACGATCTTGGGGATCTTTCAGGTGCTGGTATTCCGCCCCTCCTTAGCTTCGTAAGGAGCTCTAACTGGTTCAACGGTGGAGTCTGATCGGTAATCCGTCAGTCTCGTGGCATCACAACGGATCTCAGATTCTAAGTGTGCTGGTGCTCACGGAGCCGGCAACCACTCCGTCCTAACCTAACCTATATACCGATGGAAGCACTTTAAAAAACCCTTTCGTATGATAGTAACATAGCATACTTTATCTCAAGTACAAAATTCTTTGAAAAACTAAAAAAAATACCGTTTTTAAAAATGGTCTAGCTTGCGGGATCTAAATACTAGATACGAAATATTTTGGCAATCATCATAAAACAAACCGAGATATATTTTGAGGGGTGGACAAAGATCAATTTTTTCTCTATACAAGGTGAGTGGGTCTAATGTATATTGCTTTAAAGTGAATTTTTTAACCTTAAAAATAAGGCCAACACGACATTAGTATTTTGTATAGTTTAATAAATAAATAAAATTATATTTTTTATACAATTTTATAAAAATAAGCATTAATTTAATGAAAAGTTCTGTTTCAATTTCATTACTTTTATGCAAAAATTCATTAATATCAGGCCGATAATTATTATTTCACTATGAGGAATTTTAAATACATTTTTTTATTAGCACTGATATTGGAATTATGTCTGGACTTTCTATTTATAAAATATTTTTATTTTTTTTGGGAAACTTATAGTAGCCTTGACAATACTTATTAAACATTTTAAAATCTGATTTTACTTTTGATAAACAAAAATTTACTATCAGTTGTAATAACTTATTCGGGGAATTAAAAATCATTTTGGAAATAGTCAGGTGCAGTTTATTTAAAATAGAAACTTATTTCTAAACGAGGGCGGATTAATAAGTTCGTGACTTTTCTAACTTCCCTCGTAGTTATATGAAATACAACACTGCTCCCATCAAGAACCACCTGTTTATAGACTACTGTCACATTTTGAGCAAATTCCGTCATTTACTTTGCGTTTAACAGCTGTTCAAAACATACAACCTCGTGGATTTTTTTAAAAATTGAGAAAGTGAATTTCGAGTGCTCATTAAACATTATTTTTTGCGAAAAAAAAACCATCAATCAAACAAAGGGAAATCTTGATAAATACTATGGGGAATCTGCACCATCGATTTCAATGGTAAAAAGGTGGTTTAATGACTACCGTTGTGGTCGCACAAGTACAAATGACGCTGAACGTTCTGGACGGTCAATTGAAGTCAATACACCCAAAAATGTCGAAAAAAATCACGATATGGTGTTGGCCGATCGAAGAGTAAAAGTGAGTGAGATTGTTGATGCCATAGGCATTTCATATGGCAGTGTGGTTTCGATTTTAAATGATCAGTTGGGTTTAAGAAAGTTGTCTGCAAGATGGGTGCCGCGTTTGCTCTCAATTGACCATAAACGTAATCGTGTAACAACTTCAAAGTTGTTTATTTGGAGTTGTTTAACCGCAATTCCAAAAAGTTTTTACGGCGTTTTGTAACTGTGGATGAAACATGGATCCGTTACAACACTCCGGAGAGTCTAAAAAATGGATTTCTCCGGGTGAACCGTCTCCGAAGAAGGCCAAGGTAAGTTTGTCGGCCAATAAGGTGATGGCAACAGTTTTTTTGGGTTGCACGCGGGATAATCCACATCGATTATCTTCAAAAGCGAAAAACAATAAACGGCGAATATTATGCCAACTTATTGAACCGATTTAAAAAAAAAACGACCCCATATGGCCAAGAAAAAAGTTCTCTTTAATCAAAATAATGCACGGGTGCACACGTGTGCAGTCTCAATGGCAAAATTCCATGAATTGGGCGACGAATTGGTACCTCATCCGCCATATTCTCCGGATTTAGCCCCCAGTGACTATTTCCTATTTCCAAACCTAAAAAAGTGGTTCGGTGGAAAGAGATTAAGCTCCAACGATGAAATAATTGATCAAACAAATGCCTATTTTATGGACCTCGAAAAATCCTATTTTTTGAAATTGATACAAATATTGGAGACACGTTGGACTAAGTGTATTGAGCTAAAAGGAGATTATGTTGAAAAATAATTTTTTTTGCAAACAAATTGTGTTTCATTCAAAAAGTCACGGACTTATTGATCCGCATTCGTACATAGGATCAAAACAAAAAACCGTAGAAATGCAATAAATTGCCCAACAGCGCTTTTTCGAATGATACATGCTCAACGTCAAACGCCTTCACGGACATATGCCAATCGAATGTTTCGGTTGCTGCGAGTGAGTTTTTTTGTTGTACTTTGAAAAATTGGACACGAGAATAGAATATCGCATGCCTCAACAAAAGTTCGGTGATAACTACTGCAATTTCGGTAACTACAACGGGACCATTCGATTGGCAACCAATACGGTTGCTACGATCGAGTTTGTTTTCTTTGTATACTTAAACTTGATTTTAAAGTTTAACATCACATTCTCAAAATGGTTTTGCACCATTACACGCACAAGAAGTTTTACATAAAAGTTCAACAGTTATATAGAAAGTTATTCCGTAAAGTTTTTTTATTGGAATATGTAGTTAAATTACCAAAGAAATATATTTTTAACTTTTCTGTCTGTTTTTCAATAAACAAAATTAACCCAAAAACGGACTTTCGGTATTAGTTAAAATATTCAGTTAAAATTTTCTATTTAAAACAAAAAATTGTTTTATTGTATTGAGTATTGAAATAAACGAAAAAATCTATTGTTTTTACAGATTGTGTCAATTAATTTTTTTACAGTTGAAAATAAACTAAAAAATACAATGGTTTTAAACGAAAGTTAAGTAGTACTTTTTTAACTGATTTTCAATTAATTTAATGTGCATATGCCAGTGGTCGTAACGGAAAAAATATTGTGAGTATAACAGTCATAATAATCCATTTATAATAAAAGTAACGAAAGGCGGTTTTTTTCGTTTGAAACAGCGAAAATTAATATTAAAATCATTGAAAATATATTTAAAATTAACTTTTTACTAAAATCAACTGTATTTTTTTAAACTGCTACCGATTTTTCGTTTATTTTAACATATTTTTTTTAATATGGAATTATAGAAATTCCGTATTTATATATAGTTTGTTATTTTAATGACTGATAGAAAAAGTTATAACAGTCAATAAAATTTTTTTTTTTTTTTGGTAATTTTAACTGTTTTTACAATCAAAAACAACTTTACGTATAACATTTTACTCAATAAACAATTAGTTATTTGAGTAAAATTTTTCAATATAAATTACTCTGTTCTTACCTGCAAACAACATTGAAAAGTTGCTAAAACCTCCTGCCGAACGTGACAAATAATCTGAAGACGGTTTAATATCGGTAAGCATCATGGCACAAATGAACAAGAGTTGGTATCGCTGTTGGCTGCTTTTGACATACAAAAAAAGCCGCCGGTTTTAAATTAAACTAATATTTTATATTCACTTTTATTTGTTTGTAGTAAACGTTTACATATTTTCCAATAACAAAAAAAAAACACAAACAAAACAATTACAAAATGTTATAAAACAAAATGTGCCACAAAAAAGGAAATTGCTTGTAAGTTGCAACTAAATCACACAATAAACAAATACTTTCAAAGAGTTTATAATACACTCAACAAAAATAGACACATGAATTAATAATTTATTTTATTTAAAAAAAAAAACAATATGCAGAAACTTTTTTGTTTGCGGTTATTTCTACCAAAAGCTATTTCAGTGAGAATGTATGCGTTTTTAAAAGCTTCAAATGTTTTTTTTTGTATATATTCTGTTGTCACAAGCGGAACAGGAAAAGGAACGGGAAAAGTAACGATCGGAACCGGTTACCGTTACCGGACACCTCAACTTCCGGAGAACTTTTCTAGCTTCGTAACGCGAATGTAGGCGAAATGCTACAACAAATGCACGCAAAAGGTAATCGTTGTTGTAGTAGATTTTTTTTTTGTGTAGGCTCTTTAACTGGTTTGTTGGTTGGTTTCCTTCTTTTCCTTTATTTTTTGTTAAATGTTGATTATTTCAAATGAGTATGATGATGACGAATTTGTCTCAAGTCCAAGTTTTGCAAGTTTTTTTTTGATTATAGTTTGGTTGTCTATTATAACAATCTAAATGATAAATTACGTAAAACACTTTTTTTCTTAGTTATTGTGGTTGCTGTTGACTGACACCGGATTGCGACTGATCTGTGGCACGGTAACGTAACAATTGATTTCATTCCGTCGTCAAATCGCACATATCCTGCCAGCTACCGGCGCGTTGTAGTGATTTCATATTTCCAACCCCCTTTTTTGTGAATATTTTGCTGCTTTACATTCAATGGATGGACGGACTCTATTCAATGAACTTGCTGTATGATAAATTGTGGGGGTGAGTTTCAAGCATTGTATCATTCATAGTGTCTGTGTGTATGTATGTATGATTTGTTAACAGGGTTGAATCACTGTGCTTCATCACGGTTGGGCTGTAAAGCGAGTGTGTGAGTGGGTGGGTGGCTGGGTGGGTGGTTAGTAAATATATGAAAATGATTTTATGTAAGAATTGGGGTGGCTCTTCTTTTGCACTCGTGTGTGTGTGTGATTGTAGCAGCGCTGCTGGCAGCATTTTATTTTTACCGACAATACTTAAGTATAATCCGCAACCAACACCCGTTTTCCGTTTAAACACCAATCAGCTTCAAGACAAGGTGTGGCTTACTCTTACTAAAGAGCATTTCAAGCTTACATAGATTTTATATAATTAAAAGCTTTTCAGTTATTGCTGGTTGTTCAATTTATGCTTCAATAAATTCGAAAAATATTCATTTTTATTTGAAGAAATACAACAAAACCGTTGTTTGTACTGGTATGTGTATGATTGTATGAAAAAAGGAAAGTAAAATCAAAACTAACGGATACTTTTGTCAAATTACTACCTCGTAGGAAGAGGTATTTTATACCATGGCAAAAAAATAAAACACTCACACACACACACACACACATTTTGTATGTGTATGCAGAAAACTAAAAACTGTTCATCATTATTATGCTAGTGGAAATGATTAAAGGTTACAATTCGTGGTCAAATTATGGTGTCAGGAAAGACAAAAAAAATAAGAAGAAATTTGTATGATTTTTGATAATAATTATGAAAATAATAAAAGCTGCAATTCTTAAGATAATTTTCTGCAAATGTATGGCAAAAACAGTTGAATCACTTAAGATCTAATTGAAATATTTGTTTTTTAATGATTTTTTCTAAAACACGTTTCGTTTTTAGAAATAATTCTTAATTAAATTTTAACTTTTTCTTGAGTGATTGTTATAGATTTATAAAAAGTTGTCCTAAAGTTATATGTATACTTTCAGTAATACCCAGTTGGAAACGTCTTACAAGTAAAGTATCCTGAGTCGGACTACCGAACCCACAATAAAACTTGGCTATGTGATAGAAAATACAAAAGTAAGAAATATTCGCTAATAAAACTCATTCGCAATAGAATTTTTTTTTTTGGGTTAAAAACTTGTTTGAAGTTTGTTCAAAATTTTGAGAAGTTTTTGATATTTTTTGGCTTTAGTGGATAGAACTTTAAAATATCTCTCATTTGATATCCAAGTTCCATGTATTTTTTTAAAGGAATGGTAAAAACTGAAAATTAAGTCACTTTGGATCCTACTTTTAACCCCTAAAATATTATATTGGGCAGATAAAAATGGATTGGAGTTACTTATGTTTTCTCCTCTACATTATACCCAAGTAACATAGATATCTGAGGGTCTGCGTAGGCATAACTCCCTCGTTAGATATCTTCAAGTAAAATAGTAAAAATCCAAATAACAGGTTACACAACAACTTATACTCACCTTATATGTAGAAACAATAAGTGTTTTTTGTCCAACACTCCAAATGTACCTCGGTTTGTTTTATGATGATTCCCAAAATATTTCGTGTCTAGCATTAAGATCCCTTTAGCTGGACCGTTTTTAAAAAAGATATTTTTTTTCAAGTTTTTATAAGTATTTTGTACTTTAATTAAAGACAAATTGTACAAAATTATTGTCATATGAATGTTTTTTTAAGGCACGTTCAACGGTATATAAAACATGCCAAAGCAGACATAACCCTTTTCCAGGGATATTCTGTAAAAAAAAATTATTTTTAAGTTTTTTGTGCGGAGATTTTTGTGATATAAATTTCAAATTGGCATATTTTAATCTTGTGTCGATTTAGGTTACCGCGTGTTTCAGCTTTTTTCGAAATTCGGCGTAGTTCGCGTTTTTGCAAAAATTAAAAAATGTGGGTAAACTATGTTAAAATCAGTTCAATTTCGGTATTAAATTTTTTCTTTAGGCAAGTACATCATAGATGAGTGGAAATGACTTGAATTGTTACAAATTGAATGCATTTTCAACGGTTATCTAAACCAAATTTAAAAAAAAAAAAATAATTAATTCAGTCTGCACGCCGACATGGTTTCTAGTTGACGTAAGGATGTTAATTCGTCTTACAGAAAAACATTCCACCACCCGCTTTTTTTTGGAGGCATAATTAATTAAACTGCGTACATTTTTTTAATTTGCGAAAAGAGTTATGCCGCGAAAAAAAGCGCATTGGATTTTTTGTCCTAAGTTACATTTTCATATTTACATGAACTCGAAAAGGAATAAATTTGCAAATTGGATTAATTGCAAATTTTTTTCAAAATTTGGCCCAGAACAAAAAAAACGCACTAAATTTGCAAAATATCAAAATATTTCCACACATAGATGAACAAATAAATGTTTTGATACCGATATTGATATGATTACAACATAGTTTTCCCATATATTGCATGTTTGGTAAAACGCGAACTAGAGCGAATTTCAATAAAAGCTGAAATGCGTATTTACTGAAATCGACGAAGAATTGTTAATTTGACACTTAAATGACAAAAACCTCCGTACAAAAACTCCAAAAAAATCAATTTTTTACAGAATATCCCTTAAAAAAGATATGTCTGGACATGCGTTGACATGATTTATTTAATGTCGGACGCCCTTTAAAAACGCTTTTATATGATACTGATATTATAAAGTTAAAGTACAAAATTCTTTTAAAAACTAAAAAAAAATATATTTTTTGAAAATGGTCCAGCTCATTGAAGCTTAATGCTAGACACGAAATATTTTGGGAATCAGTATAAGACAAGAGAACATTTTTAGGTGTGGACAAAAGAAACAATTTTTCGTGAGTCGATCTACTGTATTATAATAGGTTGTAATTTATATTCCACAAGCGAATCTTTTATATGCAGTTTGTGCTATTTACAATAAGTTCTTTATCTCCAAACAATAACAGGTTGCTTTAGAACCGGTTCTAGAACCAGTTATAATACTGGTTCTGCGACAGTGAAACCTTACAGTGTGGCTCCCATGAATATGTTCTAGAACCGGTTCCATGCAATCGGTGATAAAAGATGCTGTTCTGGAAAAGATTTAGAGTTAAACAGTTCAAACAATGTTCAGGCTGATTTTTCAGAGCATCTGTTTGCGCCTACAATATATCTTCTATTTATTTTATAATATTTCTCAAAATACCCTTTTTTACGTTAGACCAATAATCGGGGGGATTCCCCTACTAATGCATACTGAGAGAATTCATTGCATAATATAAATGAATTTTTGCATTGAAGCAATGAAGTTGCACTGGACCTCGTCCATTGAAACTTTTCAATAAACTAATACAAGTTTTCATAAAATGTTATGAAAAATATCATTATATTTATTAAAAGTGACATTCACTCAATTTTCATTATTTTTCGTCCACTAATAGTAAAATGGGTTATGGGAAGGAGGAAAAAATTGTAAGTAACACGGCAGACCTCCCGGGGGAGTTTATTACATACGTCTAGTACGCACAGTGCGATTCACTATGCAATCGATTACAAACGGACCAGATAAGCGAGAATTTCGAATGAAAACACGTACCCTCGGGACAAGATCACTTATCTCTGCAGATAACTTCCCATGGCAGTATCGAAACATACATTCCGACGATGCTCCAATGAGTCAATATAGCTGTATAACTTACTGTCATTGATGAGTGTCGACGACCTCCGTTGCACAAGGTCCAGAGCTATAAAATAGACATCTTCTTAAATTAGGTGGTATAAATAGTGAGTAAGTTGGATGGGGTGAAGTACTTCTTACATCGTCGTAGGAAACCGAGACCATATTTACACAACCCCACTCATTGATTGTAAAAAGGTCCCGATTGAGTGTGTCATTCTTCCTTTTGCGGCAACCCACTCAAAGGCTTATCAAACGATCGAAAGAAAATAAAAAATGCCAAATGTTGCTTTCATCTGCGAAGGAATAAATACGGTTCTCAGAAAAAAAAAATGTTTTCCCTAAATCGACTTGTTGAAAATTTTAAAAGCTGTCAATTAAAAATTAATTAAAGCAATTAAATATTTGCTCGGATTCGGAACTTGCTTGACATTTTTTTATATATTACACACATGTAGTGGTTTTTTATAAACGTTTATATTTTTTATTATTTTTTATAGGTTTTATATTTTTTTTTTATAGTGTTTATAAACGTTTAGTAATAAATATTTTTATATTATTTCAATTAGATTTTATAAATTCTTATTGTTAAACAATTAAATTTCAGTGGTTTCAATCTGTGTATTAATTTATTCTTAAACATTATCATAAAATTTTTAATGTAATTTTTTAAGTAACATTTTGTTTACCAAAAAAGTAAAAATTTTTTTAAACAAAAAAATATGATAAAAAAAAAATTAAAATGTAATTTCTGCAAAAACATCAAAAAAATTCCCATACTCCCTGTGTTTTAATAGAAAGAAAATGAAAATGAATTTGCTAATTTAACGAGAATTACATGCAGATTTAAATTAAATTTAAATTTATCCAATTGTTTTTTGAGGTACACAATATTGATGACTTTTTAATAAAATATTTAATTGAAAAAAAGAATGCTACAAAAAACAAAAAATTGCAATCACTTTTCAAGTGAGCTACACTCAAAAAAAATTACCAAAAAAGTTAGTTGAGTCAACAAAATTTTAGCTAGGAGGATCCTTGCAGAAAAATTGTTAATATCTGCAAATGTGTTTTGCTGAAAATAAGTGAGCTGATTTTTTGCAAAAAATCAGTAAAATGCTTTGCTGACACTTAGTTTAATGCAAACGAAAATCGACATGCTGAAATAAAAAAATATTTTTCTGGAGCTTAGTAGATTGAAAAGAACTAAAAAAGTTAGTTTAAAATTTTTAATTTATTTAAATTGTTTTAGTGAAATTTAAATCTAAACTTTTTTTGTGACATTTTTATATAGCTATTATACAAAAATGTAAGGACTTCCACATCGTTAACAGAATGACATTTTTTCCGCGTCCCTTTGATTTTTTCGTTATGTATACAAAAAAAATAAATAAATAAATGAAATCAACCGCGGTTGAATTTTTCTGTAAGTCTTATAATGGTTGTGTTTATTTGTATATTTTATTTTCTCTCTACTTCATCTAGATTAGCTACGACATTCTATATTACGCAGTATGGATGTGTTTATCAGCACAATTTTGGTAGTAACAAAAACTACTTAAACATTAGTACAAAATTAGTTTTTTAGTAAGACCGTTTAACAGAAAACTCAATTTCAGCAAAAAAAAAAAAAAAAAATCCTGTAAGTTAGTTAAATATTTTAAATAGTTTTTTAACAACATTTTAACATACTTTTTTTTTATGTAGTGTAGGTTGTAAATCTAACTTACAAAACCGGTAGGAGAAGTTAAAATATACCCTCAAATTTTCGAGATATTGGTAAAAGTATATATTTGCACGTATATTTTTTAACTCAGTAACTTTTTAGCCGATTTTGAATTTATAAACTGTATTTATAAGGAAATTATCTGGTCTTTCCAAATATATATTCTTTTTTTTTTTATTAAAATAAATAAGTAGACACCCTGAAACGTGACTTCTTATTTTAAAATCGGTTGAAAATTGACAAAGTTATGGTACTTTTTCTATATACTCGTATACTGAATATTGTTTCTTCGTCCTTCTCTGTACACTGATAATAATCAAAATAACCAAAACTTTTGTAAAATAAACGCAAATTTGTTCATTTTACAAAAGATTTTGTTGTTTTGAAATTTTTTTCATATTGTTAGCATGGATTATTATGAGTATATATATAGGAAAAGTACCATAACTTTGTCAATTTATTTTAACAAATGATGACTAAATTTACTCAACAAAATACTGACGTTAACAATATTACTGTTTAAAAAGAAGATTAAAAAAAACCCTCGTAGAAGTTAAAAAAAAAAAAATATTTTAATTGTTATTAACAAAATCTCTAAATATTTATATTAATAAAATAAAAAAGGATATATATTTAAAAATACCAGGTAATTATCTTTTAAACAAAGTTTAAAAATTCAAAATCGGTTAGAAAACGACAAAATTAAATAATTGTAACTGTGCCAGTCGCAAAAAAATACTCTTTTACCGTTTTCTTGAAAGTTTGAGGGTATATTGCAACTTATCAAATCGGGTTTGTAATACACTCAGCTAGACTTACAACCTACACTAGGTCGTTTGACGATTGACTTTTATGTGTAGCACAGTGTAATTCAATCAATATTCTATCAATTTCTAATACAATTAGCATTATTTGTTGTTGGCGTACTTTCAGCAATTAAAGTTATTGAATCGGTGGTTGTTTTTTGTGTGCAGAGAATATATAATACAGATTAACTTAATTAAAATTGCTTAAAAACATTAGATCAGATTAGAGTGGCACTATGCACCGCGACCAGAAGTTGGTATTTTGTGCTGCCAACGAATACACCATATAGGTTCAGGATCCCTACGAAGCCAACTATCATACCAGGTAAACAATTCCAAACGTCCGATGGCGTCACTATTCGACCACCAAAATAACGCACCCTCCTGTCGGAGAGCCTCGGACATTTGCAGAGAACATGCTCTGAGGTCTCGGATTCCAATTCACAAAACATGCACGTATCCGTAGAGGATCGCCTCTCCACAGAGGGAGATATAAACGGCCTCGCCTGTCGCTGCCCAGGCGATCTGGCCCCATAGGCCCCAAACTCCGACTCCCTCCATCTTCTGAGCCTCTCTCTGACATACCCATTGGGTATGAACCACAGAAGGGCTCAGGGCCAATGAATTGTCGTGCTTAAAAACATAAAAAATCGTTAATTTCTATTCACGTTTTTTGTAATTTTCCTTCAAAAATATCAAAATAAAAAAATTTTAAGTGCATATTTTTTAAATTTTTGAAATTTTTATTGCATAACTCTTTATAAAACCCACTTTTTTCGTACATGAGGCCTGTCCCTGCTCAAAATAATCAATGCATATAATTCAGGAACTTCTGCTGTAAATATTTGTAGTTGTTCAAGAAGGAATTCATTATCTTTATTTTTAAGTGAAGAAATGATAATGTGTAAAACAAATTTAGTTTTTAACAACATTTGTAGGCCATTTAAAAAAACAAACCACATCAAATTACTGTATATTTTATGCTCTTGTTTTGTTTTTATTTCATTTTTTACTACATTGGTGATTAATTTTTACTGCATTTGTGGTAAATATTTTCAACAGTTAAAAACAAATGACAATGTCAGTTGAATTAAATGATATGTAAGTGGTCCTATTTTCAAAGGAAATTATTGTCAAAACAACAAAAACTTGAATAAAATTAGCAAATTCTTTTGATTATTTTGAATTTTTTTTGAAAACAGGCTAAGCTATGGCCACCGACTTTTATGTACAGTTGCCTCATTTCATAGCTCAGTTTGGAAACGGTAATGACATATCATTATTAGTTTAACTACCATTACTTTAATACAAATATTGTTCCCATTATTTCAATACACAAAATATTGCGTTACCCATAAGTGCTTATTTTTATCATTATTTTATATATAAATAACAATTTAAATAAACTCATTATTTTTTCAACTTTAGTAAGTACATATAGAACTACTTATTTGTAATTTTTTATAAGCTGGATAGTAATAACAGTTTGTGCAAGAAAGTCATTTATGTTTTTATCTATCAAATATAACATGTCGAGATAGCTCAGATGCAGGAGCGGTTAATTGACAACCTGGCCTCCCAGGTTCAAATCCCCTTTAGGCACATTTTATTAAAAGAAAAAAATCAATAAAAAAAAATATTTTTTTATTAAAATTTGTTTTTTTTTTAATTAACTCATTATTTGGTCCATACTGGTAACCATATAGGTAACCACATATTTTATGATTTTTCGTAAGGTGGTTAGGAATGATATGCCATTATTTTGCGCTACATTCCCATATAAAAGTAATAAAATTTGTAATTGACAATTGTAAGTATTTGTCATTATATGGAAATGCTTTTCTACACCGGGAAATTTACCGAAATGACTGCACAATAGTGCATCCACTTAAAAGTCCATGCTGAGTTAAATGAAGGTAGTTTTTGTTGGCCGACACGCCTGGTTCCATAAATCTGCTGAGTTTGGTTGAAAAATGTCCAGCGGATCTATCACGTGCCATTAATGAGTTAAAAACAAGAAGTATTAATTACTACACAAACAGCTCTCATGTAGTAACTGTCAACATTTTTTGAGTGTATGGCCGTAAATGTTCAAGGATCTTGTAAGGACCTTGAAAATTACTGTCATGTAGTAACTGTCAAATTCTTTTTAAGAGTTTGGCTCTAATTGTTCAAGGATATTTGAAGGATCTTGTTAGGTCCTTGAAAATTATCTTTTTTTTTTTTTTTTTAATCCTCAAAACTTTCCTGAGTGCTTCAGTAAATTAGAGAAAATTTTTAATTAATTTATCTTTATTTTTCGATTACAATTAAATTTCCTACAAGGACAAATATAAAAGCTCTTTCTCATACTAACATCCTTCTCTTTTTCTTTGTATGTAGTTTTCTCTTTCATACGATTTGATAGAAAGCTTTTTCTTTTGTTTTCAAACCAACATGGAGGATGTAACAGTTTTCACTTGAGTTAGACAACACAACGAAAACTGGGTGAGACAATGATTTTTTTAGTTAACACACACACACAAATATTCACACAGAATCATACATGCATATATAATCAACTAATACATTCAACTAAATATGCCTTTGACTTTAGCTAGCACGCGTGTCGTTTGGCTCTAGAAGACTTTTTTTAGTGGGTGACACGAAGCAACAAGGACGGATGTATTATCCACTTCCTTTTTCCTTCCACCAAACACAAGGATATTACCGTTTCGTCGTTGTCGCTGTCGTAGTCGTCGTTCTATGCAGCAGTAGGAGTTTTGTACAATTACACCACACCCAGACTCCCTACAAAAAGAAAGGAATCTAGCACTCGATTACAATAGTCGTTATAACCGGGTATGTGGTATTCAAAAGTGGGCAAACATAGTTGTTACACCAAATGGCAGCCAGTTGTACTTGTTCATATGTAGGTTATGGTGTCCCGTAACAATTGATTTGCCAATATACCCCCAGTTTTATTCCGAATAGGTCCAAATGATAGAAATTGATTTTTTACTTTGGAAGCATTAACCAGTGCCGAAGAATTTCTGCCGAAAGTGTCCCATTTGTGAATTTTTATGAAAAATTCCCAAAAATCAAAATTTGTGTTTTTTTTTTTTAATTAATTTTAAAGATTTTTAAAACGCCAAAGAAACAAAATTGTTGATACCCATATTGCATATATAGTTTACACAGAGTTGCCACATTTTTGCATTTTTTGAAATAAAGATGAAAAAGGCTTTTCGGAAAAAGTCGCATGAAAACCGAACGATTTCAAATATCGGCAAAAGCTCAGACATGCGCCCGATTAAATTAAATATACATTACTGTGCATTCTTTTTAGCTTAATACAACTACCGTTCCTTAATAAAACGAGAGATTTAATGATACTTAAAACACATTTTTTTAATAACAAAAATAGTTTTTACATCAGTGCATTTGTCTATAGTTCAATAATTCATTTTATACCCCATTCGTCTACACTCTAAAAAATTACTGTAAATTTACTACTATAAAGTATGTAAAACTTTATGTTACATTAAGCAAAATGTCTAAATTTAGGCATAAAAAGTGTATAATTCTTGTATACACATTTTTGTCAGCGAAAAAAAAGCATAAAATGTATTAAGGCAAATGTTTTATTTGTTATTACTTATTTTGTGTTTAATAAAATATATTAAGAATAATGTGTGTAAATTTGCTAATTTTATAGAGTAATATTGAATATTTAAAAAAAATATTTTCAAAAACAAAAATAATTTAAAATAAGATGGAAAAAAAAAGTAATTAAGAAGAAAATGTAAATGATTTTGTCCCAACAAAAATAAAAATTCAAGTGGAACGCTGCCAAGTGATGGTAATTATTTTTACATTTATTAAAATTTTTCTGAATTTTTCTTTTATTGAACCAATACAATCTTCTGCCTTATAGTGAAATTAATTTGAATGTAGATTAGATTAGATTATAGTGGCACTATGCACCGCGACCAGAAATTGGTATTTTGTGCTGCCAGCGAATACACCCTATAGGTTCAGGCTCCCTACGAAGCCAATTATCCTACCAGGTGAACAGTTCCAAACGTCCGATGGCGTCACTATTCGATCACCAAAATAACGCACCCTCCTGTCGGAGAGCCTCGGACATTTGCAGAGAACATGCTCAGAGGTCTCGGGTTCCAATTCACAAAACCTGCACGTATCCGTAGAGGATCGTCCCATCTTGTACAATTGATACCTAAGGCCACAGTGTCCTGTGAGGTAACCCGTTACGGTCCTTAGTTCGCCCCTCGTCATAGACAAGAGTTTCCGCGACCTCTCCCCAGAGGGAGATATAAACAGCCTCGCCTGTCGCTGCCCAGGCGATCTGGCATAATAGGCCCCAAACTCCGACTCCCTCCATCTTCTGAGCTTCTCTCTGACATACCCATTGGGTACGCCACAGAAGGGTTCCGGGCCAATGAATTGTCGACGAGCTCCGCAGTTGGCTAGACAGTCAGCCCGTTCGTTGCCCTCATGCCCCTCATGGCCTGGAACCCAGCCCAGTGTCAAGGAGTTGTTAAGTCCTAGACGATTTAGAGAGTCGATACATTCCTTAACCAGACCAGACGACACATCTTGAGCCCTCAAGGCACCAAGTGCCGCTTGGCTGTCAGATAGAATGTAGATCGTGGCCCCCCGTGTCCTCCTCCGCAGACACTCTTCCACACAGATACAGATAGCGAAGACCTCAGCCTGAAAAACGGAGGGATATTTGCCCATGGGCAGAGCACGCTGAAATCCGGGTCCGACGACACCCGCCCCCGTATCCATGTTCGACTGTTTCGAGTCATCCGTGAACCAGACCTGTGCACCAACCTCCGGTACCCAAGATCCATTCAACCACATGCTCCTGTCGAAAATCACAACAACAAAGTGCCTAACAAATACTTGCACAGGCAGTATCTTGTCACTGACCCTAATAACCGGGTCATCAGCGAACATTTTCGCAATCTCAAGATGCCCCTTCAGATCCCCACTCCTCATGCTGCCAATCTCCCGCAGCCTTAGGGATCCCATGCACGCGTTCTCCTTTACAGAAATATGCAAAGGAGGAATACCCAGCATGACTCCAATGGCATCAGTCGGACATGATTTTGAGGCACCAGTGATACCAATACATGCCAGTCGATAAATCCCCTTAAGAGTCATCTGAGCCCCGAGTTGTTCAACCTTTGTCCACCACGCCAAAGAGGCGTATGTGACCATCGGTTTCACAATGGTGTTAAAAGACCAGTAGACCATTTGAGGTCTAAGGCCCCAGGTCTTGCCAAAGAGCCTCTGGCAGGCAAACATTGCACTAGTGGCCCTTTTAGAGATCATATCAAGGTGCTCACTCCAATTCAGAGACCTATCCAATATAACCCCCAAGTACTTAACGCTATCAGAGAAGCAAATCCTCGTCCCCTGAAGCGATGGCTCAGTGAGACATAACTTACGTCTCCTAGTAAAGGGCACCAGGATGGTTTTCGATGGATTTATAGTCAATCCCTTCTCCTGGCACCACTTTAAGGTAAAGTTCAGAGCCTGTTGCATGCGCTCAGAAATTGTCCTGTCATCCCAGCCTGTGACAGAAATAACAAGATCGTCAGCATATCCGTAGGTTCTGAAACCCAGGTCATTAAGCTGCTCAAGCAGCTCATCAATGACCAGAGTCCACAGCAGAGGCGATAGCACACCACCCTGAGGACAGCCCCTAGTCGCCCCTATGGTCCTAGAAGTGTTCCCGATGCCGAATGTAATGACTCTAGAGGTCAACATCTCCAGAGTCCAACTAACGATAACACTGGGGATGTCTTTCCTCAACATCGCAGTCCTAATCGCATCGTAGGACGTGTTGTCAAAAGCGCCCTGAATATCAACGAAAGCACACAAGGCTATTTGCTTCGCCTCCAGTGCCTTTTCGATCATAGTGACAGCTTGATGGACAGCCGTCTCAGTGGATTTTCCCTGCTGATACGCAAATTGGTACCTATAAATGGGTTTGAGCAGCAGGTACACATCCCTGATATAGTGGTCCAAGACTTTCTCCATGGTCTTAAGGAGAAAAGAACTAAGACTTATTGGACTATAAGATTTGGGCAAATGTTCCGCTTTGCGCCCAGCCTTCGGTATGAATACTACCTTAACTTCGTTCCAAGCCAATGGAACGTGACCAAATAACAAACTCGACTTAAAAATCCTGGTCAGTTGCGGGAGTATAAGATCCATGCTCCTCTGCAGCAGACACGGATACACCCCATCTGGTCCAGGAGATTTAAACGACGAAAATTTTCTCACTGCCCATGAGATCCTTCCCTCCTGAAACACCCTGTTCGCAAGTCGTATGTCCCTCCCAGATAGGCTAGGAGTCCTAGGAATCCTAGGTAGCCTCTCAGGTGACACACAATCCGGAAAGTGTGTATTCAGTAAGAGTTCACAGGTCTCCTCGGGCGATTCAGTATAGGACCCGTCCGGTCTCTTCAGGGTACTAAGTCCGTTCGTATGATCTTGTGAAAGAGCCTTCTGAAGCCTAACCGCTTCGGGGAGATCTGAGATCTTCTCGCAGTAGCTACGCCAGAAGAGGAGGTCGGGTAGAGCTAAGACACAGTGGTTGTAGCCGAACCTATGAATTATCAGTGTCTAGATGTTCTATAGCAACAATCAAATATACCGGAACACTTAAGAATTTACGTTGAATTCCAGCAATTCTAAGGTTTAAGGTTGTGGCCGCTTAATTCCGTGTGAGATTTCAAGTTAACATAAAACAAAATTAAAAAAAAATTGCTGCAATTTAAAATTTTTCTATATTAAAAAAAAAAAAAAAAAACAGTACTATGAAATAATCAAAAAATGTTAAAACTATAAAAAAGATCGCTGGAAATAGCAACATAAAATTAATAAAAGAACATTAGAAATTTAAAAAGTCCTTAATTTTGACTTTGTTTTTTCCATACCAGTGATTTTGAAATTATTCAGGTTTTTATTGTAATGATTTTTTCCATTTTTTAGCGGTTTTGTATAAAACATTGAAAATAAAGTAATAAATTAAAAAAAAAAAGTTTTTGCGTTGTTTAATTTTAAACATTCCTTTGTAAATACACCCATATTTTAGGAATTTACGCATATAAAAATACGTTTTTATGCATTTAATGAGTATATTTACTATTCAAATAAGCATTTTTACTAACGATTTTATTACATTTACAAATAATTTCATTTTATTTTTACGCACATACAATGTAATTTAACACATACACATCATATGTGCACCATAGTGTGTGTATATTTTTTCGTTTTCACACATTATAGTAGGAGTACAGTTTCCTACTATAAGTTGCGTAAATTTCAACAGAAATTAATTAGAGTGTAGTATTTGGCTACAATCATTTTTACTTTTGTTTAAAAAAATTTAACCGTTAGTGGCCTGGGTTAAAAAAGAGCATAAAATGTTATTTATATTATGACCACAAGACAGTGATCTTAAATGAAATAACTAAGAATTTTTCAAATTAAAATTTCCTTAACTTCAGTAAAAGTATGGTTGTGAAACTCGTAAAAAAAGTTTGTCAAACACTTATATAAAATTTAAAACACAAAGAAAAGAAATTTGTCGTTTTGGCTATTTTACAATTTTTTTGGATTTTTAGTTTTCGCGCGCTCGTGTAAATTTTTGATAAGATTTTCAGGCATTGATTTGTTATAGCATATTTTTGCATATTTTGCTCTTGTTTTTGCATATTTCGATAAAAAAAATCTTATTTTCGATAAAAAAAAATCTCATTTTTAATAAAAAAAATCTTTTTTTTTGAACACATTTTAGTACTTTTTAGAACAAAGGCATATTTGTATAGCATATTTAAGAGATTTTTTTTTTATTTAGTTATCGTAATATTTTTTTTTTTTTTGGGTTTTTAACACTGATTTCGGAAGTTTAAGCCATTCTTGTTTTAAGACATCTTGTTTTAAGATTGTACCGATTAAGCTGTATTTCAATATTTTATCTCCTTTTTTGTTGGCAATTAAAATAAATTTCTTAAAGTTATTCCAACTATACTGAAAAATAAGTTTTAAAATACGAATTCTTAAAGAAAAGTGTGTTTTAAGAGCAAATTTTCGATTTTTAGTGCATTTTTATTAGCTAAAAACTGATTTTTTTAGAGCATATTGCCGGTTGAAAAAAAAATATTTAAGACTTTTTAAACTTTTTCTCTACCATTTCGAAGGAAGATTTACAACATTTATGTAAAATTTTACCATTTCCGTATTAAAGTATATATTTTACTAGCGATCATAAATATTTAAACAATATTTAAACTGATAATTTTTTTAACAGAATTTTTCTAATCAAATTACGAAATTTGAAAATATTTAAGAAAATGTCTTGACTTAGGCAACCAACAAAATTTTTAAAGTTCCATCAAATCTCTTAATACTGTATACATAACGTAAGATTGCATTATACGCTACTAATAACCTCCCCTTACTTTCTGAATCATAATAAGCAAAAATTTCACAACCATATAGTAACTTCGGCATAAGGAAAGTTTTCGCGAGGAGCACACGAATGTTTAAAGGTGTAAGATGTTGTGTAGGGTACAATGTTCTGAGCATCCCAATATTTTTCCAGATGCAGAATTAATATGATTGTTCCAAGTGAGCGATTTATTAAAAATGATTCCAAGATTCTTAGCTGAGTCCACAACTGCAATATTCTGATTACCTAATGATACTGTAATATCTGTAGTAATAGTTAGATTTCTTTGAGTTATAACTAAACATTTTGATTTTTTTTGGATTTAAGTAAAGTTCATTTGACGAAGCCAATACAAATGTTTTATTGCGATCCTCATTAAGCTTTTCTGTACATTCACGAATTAGTCCTTTCTCGCAGCTAATATAAATTTGGACATCATCTGCATATAAATGGATATTACTGTGTGAAAGTTGACTGGGTAAATCTTTAATGTACAATGTGAACAACAGTGGGCCAAGAATAGAACCTTGCGGCACTCATTTAGACACATGTAGTGCAGAGGAAATTGAGTTACCCAAAGATACAGATTGGAAACGATTAGTAAGATATGAAGCTAGCAGCGAAGCGGCAGTTGAAGTAAAATTGAATTTATTAGAGAGTTTATTGCAAAGAATTTCATGATTAACAGAATCGAATGCTTTAGAGTGATCTAAAAGCACCAGAAACGTAATGCCACCATTATCAATATTGTGTCTGATATCTTCAGATACATTAACGAGCGCTGTTGATGTTTAACTAGGAGATGGTGATTAGTTAAATATTTACTCACTTGATTATATACCCGACGTTCAAATACTTTAGATAGGTATGGTAGTATTGAGATAGGGCGAAATTCATTTCCAGTTTTCTGAACAGGAATGATCTTAACATATTTCCAACAATCTGGAAAGTGACTAGTGGTAATAATGGTGTTAAAAATGTGGGTGATGTAAACTAATAACCTTGGTAGAAGAAGTTTTAAGAATTTCGGGTGTCTCTGATCAAACCCGACTGCATTGGAATTCACAGATAAACAACTTGAAATAGGAAATACAGATGAAAATTCAAATTGATTCAATGGTGGAAGTTGCTGAAACTCATTAGTTCGGTAAGTAGTTGGGTTTTGATCAACTAATACAGTTGAAGGAATATTGTTAAATGATGCATTTAATTCGTTGACATCAACATTGTAAATAGTAGGTTTTTTTATTTCCGATTCCAATTTCCCTTATCTGTTGCCATTTCTTTTTAGAGTCGACAGCCGTTTTAAATTGGGTAGCGTAATAGTTTGATTTTGCATCTCTTAAGCTTTTATTAACATTCCGACGATCTATTCGGTATTCTTCATGTAGTTCAGATGTTCTAAATCTTTTCCAACGTGTATAAAGCACATCACGATCATTAATTTGGTTCTTGATAGTAGAATTAAACCAACACTTTTTAGTTTTAGCACCACGGTAAGTTCGCAAGGGAACAGTACTATCAAAGAGGCGGAGTATATTGTTTTCAGCATATAAATTGTTCTTCCAATAAGTTAAAGTTAATGTTTCGAAAATCAAGAAAACTAATGGGGCTTTCTGTTTTCCTTAATTAAAAATCATAAGATATAAATATAAGGTCGTGTTTTGAAAAACATGGCGCAGTAAGTTGATCGATTAGTAATAAATTTGAAATATTTCCCAAAATAAAAATGTCTATTAGTGTACTACTAGTGTTCGTGAAGTGCATAGGGTGCTCAGTGTTTACTATATGTAAGCCGATAGATAGCAATTGACTCTGTAAATATGTATCAATCAGAATATTACAGTTAAAATCACTTGCAATAATCACGTCATTTTATAGAGTAGCCAGAATTTCCAAATCACGCAAAAAACGTTATAATTTGTTTCACGATCTGGCCGATAAATACAACCCAACAACAGCTTTTTATCACCACCAATAATTTCAATAAATAAATATTCAATTACCGCATTATCTTCCGATCTTTTTACTTCCTGATAATATATGTGGTTTTTGATATAAATCGCAACCCCGCCAGCATAACCGTTTCTATCATTCCTAATTATTTTGTTACCATTGGCCGTAACCAAACTATCTGGTAAAACTCTATCGAACCATTTTTCCGAGATACACACTATATCCACCTTATTAATTTTTGGAAGTAAACTTTGGGCATTAATATGGCAAATATTAAGACCATTACGCTGCTTAGCAAGAATTTGAATCAGATTTTTCGAATTGACTGTAGAACCCAATGAAGTTAGAATTGCATATCTGAATAATTTTAGGTATACTAAAGTAATAAATGGGTTTTTTTCAATAGGAACGATTTGCAATAAAACTGGGAAACTGAACGAAATTCGACAAATCGCTTTTAAGGGGTCATCCTAATGTAGGTACTATTAGTCGTATGTATGTTTAACAAAATGATTTTATGACAACTGATACTTGCTGGTAGAATTGCAAAGGGAATGAGTGGAGTCAGGTATATACGATACGATACTATTTCTACTAGTAGTAGCAGAGATGATAAGTTTGTAGTATTCAAGTTTTTGTTCGACATGGACGCATGTGGTGGCAGAGAAACAATTCATAAGTACTTGCCTAGTTAATGTGCTGATGATGATAGAGGAAGGAATGCTTAAGTGTTGAACACTCTTGCCACCAATTCCTGCCGATTGTGTTTTTGATTGTATGAGTCAAAGTTAGTAACGCCTGAAAATTATGAGACTACATTTAACATTCAAACACAAGTATTTATAATATATGAACGCACGAAGGACTCCTTCCACAATTATATCATACATTCAAAGGATATGCGAGGAGTAAAGGAGATTCTTTAGCAAATAGCAGTTGGTGTGAAAGCTTAATTAGTTTTTGAGATCAGTGGAAAATAGATTTGTTGTTGGTAATATTATTGTTGTTGTTGTTGCATATTTTCAACTTGTCAAACAATGGAATATGAGTGTGTATTTTTCATGACATTTTTTTAGCCACAGGCGTTGAAAAGCAAATTGCATATAAGCTGTTTCGGGGACAAAGAATCTCATTTTAAAAAGTTTAAATTCTCTCCTACAATACAATTCTGTATTATGCATGATGAAACATGTTTGCCATTAACTTTAGAACACATGACTTTAATGTTAATTCTATAAAGTTTTCGTATTTTTTTTTTTCAATTCTATCCTTTTGTTTAACTTTAAACTTAATTTTTGTTTTTCTTTCGTCCTAAATGGTTGAGTTTTATATGGGTGACTAACTGAGAGAGTTAGTAGGTGGATGGATGAGTGTATGGGTGAGTCTGACTGACTGTTTTGTTGGTTGTTTGTTGGTGTTTGCTGTTGTGTTGTATGACTTAGTGTTATTTAAAAGGAACTTTTAAAAGTTCATTTATTTATTTCTAATGGCATCAAAAAGCAATTTTATATATTTTTATTTTTCTCTTTACACTTCTTACAAACAAACGTAACTAACGAAGTAAATTGAATTTCTTAACCCTCTAACGGGTAAGGCTGCCTCAGGGCAGTCTTCATAAAATTTACCACAAATGCGTCAAATGAGCGTTTTATACTTAGAAATTAATATATTCCGATAGAAAACTAAATTTGCTAAATATTTTGCAAAGAAATTTTCGTGTGCCGTTCACGGTTTGGAAGCGAGAAAGCTTTAAAATCAAAATTTCGTAAAATTCCATTAGAAATTATTTTTGAAAAAAAATAGTTTTCAAAAATCTAAAAAACCAATTAAAGTTGAGTAAAAACTCTTTAGAATAAAAAAGAAGTAAGATTGAAGCTTTATCTTTAATAATAAGTCCTTACTTTAGTCCAAGGACTTACAGGATTTTATAAGGATTTCTCTAAAGAACATCGTCTTAACTTATAAACTAAAAGACGGATTTTTATGAAACTTTGCAGAAAGAAGACATTAAGTATTAATAGCAATGCGTTGAAGTTTGAACAATAAAAGTTTGAACAATTGAAGTTTTGATACTTTTTCGCCTAATTCCGCTTTTTCCAAAAAGCGAAATCCCGATATCTTCTTAAATAGGAGCAGAAAAAATAGGTTTTGGAGTGTGGTTATATCTTGGTAAGAGACATAATTTTTGTTCAAAACTTCTCTTTTATATGCTTTAGTTTTCCAAATGCAACCTAAAATATTTTGGCTCATATCGCCTAAATTAGGCAACTAGTATTAACCTAGCTAATATGTTTGATTTGCTTTATTTTGTAAATATACGGAGGTTGAAAGCTCGTTATAAATTGAAAATAACATAAAAATAATCTCGATGTATATAATAACAACAAACTAATATTAACCGATAACCAATTTTGTTGAAGAACTTATTATTTTTTTTTCGAGTGGAGCACATGGTATGAGTATCGTTGCAAAACATCGTTTGTCAGTTAGAGGGTTAAATATTACTCTGCATATTTTATGTTTATTCTTTTATTTATTTTTTTTTTTTTAGTTTTAGAAAATAGTTTTAGGGTGTGTTTTAATTACATTCATTATTTATTTTCGTTCTAAGAAATATTGTTTCGGTATTTATTGTAAATTATAAAAATTTTCTAATATAAATTCGGATTTCGCTAAAATTTGGTTACTTAAAAGATGACGAAAACTAACGGACGGCGTAAAAAGGTTGAAAAAAAATATGAATGAATAAACAAGTTTTTTTTTTTGGAAGATTTTTTAAATTTATTTATAAAGGGTCCGCCAAATAACTTTTTTTTTTTTGAAAATGCTATAAAAAAACTACTGAATATTTTCTCAAATTTCTTTTTTTATTTGAAAGTACAATCCTTCCGGTTAATAATGGAAAATAATTTCATTCAAATGGCTGCCTCGGCTGGTCATGCAGTAGCCTACACGATCGGTCCAATTTTTAAGCACATTATCGATTGTGTGCAGCTGTATTTCCTCCTCTTCAATTTTTGTGAACAAAAATTCGTTCAACATGGCCCGATAACGATCGCCATTGACTGTAACGGCCATTCCTTGCTCATTACCATGATTTTCAAAGTAATGTCGCAATGTTTCCCAGCGTTGTTCAAGCGTATATACAACCATATTCCTTCAGCGGAAGAATAAAACTAATTATCTGTCAAATCAGACATGAGCTAAGTGTTACCATTCACGAAATAAGCACTAGTTGAAAAAAAAACGTTAGATGGCGGACCCTTTATATAGCAACATAGTGAAATGGGATATCAAATAGGAGGTATTTTAAAGAGCCGTCTTGTGATATAAAAGGGAGATTAAAATGTTTGTTGTTTTTAAAGCCTTAAATTTCAGACAATTTTTTAGGGTTTTAGCTACAAAATTCTAGCATGAAATAGGAAGCAGTAAAAACCGTGCTTCCTTACTGCTTCTCTTAGTGTTTCGTAAGATGCATGGGTTCTTAAAGAGCAGAAATGAAAGGCCAAATTTCATTGATTGTTTACATCGCTTTTTGTTGTGATTTCCTTAAAGTAATGAAATGAGCAATAAGTTTTCAACACTTATTATTTTAACGAGTTTTGATTAAAATTTGTTAAAACTTCGATTAAAAAAATGTTGATCGAACGAATATTAAATTATATCGGCCGTTAAACCGCAGACCGGCCAAAAAAAGGTAATTTTTTGAGCTTCGGGCTTCCGATTTCAATTAAATTTTGCATTTAGAGACTCTGTGGAGCTTTCCTAAAGATTGGAGTTTTTAGTTTTTCAAATTTCAAAAAATCCCCGGATTTCTGCGCGATTTAGAGAAAAATGCAAAAAGTGTGTAAATTTGAATACTCGTATTTTATTTAATATCGAATTATCACCATTTAAATTGCACCGAATTCAAAAAAAGTTGACATGAAACTGTTAATGATTTTTAACTACGCCCTTCAGAATTTCTAAATGAATTCCGAATCTAAATTGTATTGCGGTTAAGATTGTAGAACAAACAAACGAAATTTTTAACGGTTTTCAAGATATTCGCGTTTTTGTGATTTTGAGACAGAACAAAATTATTATAATTATTTTTATGAGCCAGTGTGTTAAAAAGAAATAATATATTCAATATACTAATTTAATCCTATACCTTAAAGCCTAAAATAACAATGAACGACATGCCCATTGCAGGAACGATAACTCTATCCTGGGGACTTTTCATGTGAGTTATTTTAAATTTTCCAACTTTTTAGATAATGAAGCAGTATTTTATATAAACGATTTAGAATATAGACTTTATATAGATAATGTTTTTTGGCAGAGTGGAAATTCTACGGAGTTAAAATTTTATAATATAAGATGACAAATTGCAAACATTTTCAAAAAAAAAACCTTTTTAATCCGCATTATCGCAAAAACCGCAATTTTATTTAAAAATTTGACTTCATAATTGTAATTATCGCAAAAATATTTCAGAGATTTGATGCATCGTGGTATATGGTACTAAATTAAATATTAGTTACTTTCAAAAATTTTTAATTTTTAACACGATGTAGTCGAAACTTTACTCCTAATCGGCGACTTTTAGATGAAGGCTTTTGTTCAGCGATTTTTGCTTATTTACACCTTAATATGTAGTCACATTGATTGTGCCCTGAAGAGGTGGAAAAGAATGGAATTTTGAAGCACCCTAACCACCATAACAGTATTTTTATCAAACAGTTTCGTAAATACTGATTTTTAGATGTTTTCATAAATCTGATGAAGCGTTTCTTTTGACTGTATAGAACAAAAAATTATAAGGCATGTATTTTTACTTAAGAGAGCATTTTATTTCTACTCAGTATTACAATACTCCAGAAAGCAAAAATGTTGATACCCATATTACCTATGTTTTGGACCAAGGGTTACCACTTATTTGAAATATTAAATATAAGCGTATAAGAGCTAGTGTCCGATAAATAAAAAATTTTCGAAAAAAATTTAGGGGTCGATACCAGACTTTGAAATTTTTGCCGACTTTCAAAGAGGACATAATTATGTTT
Source organism: Delia radicum (assembly GCA_021234595.1). Lineage (NCBI taxonomy): Eukaryota > Metazoa > Arthropoda > Insecta > Diptera > Anthomyiidae > Delia > Delia radicum. The sequence continues at coordinate 6,762,672 of CM037853.1, read as the reverse complement.
TAGAACGTAGGGTCAAAAGTGATACCAATTTTAGATTTTATTCATGTTGGTTCCAAAAAAGATATATAAATTGGGTAGTAAATGTGAGGTATTTTGAAGAGTCAAAACTTTCGAAAAGTTCTAAAAAACAAATTTTCGAACATACCTTAAACCCATTTTTACCCCCTAAAAATTCGATTAGACAGGTATGTTAGTAGAAAAGTTGGTAAAACGTCTTGTAAATCAGGTATACTATTTTTTAGCAAAATTTTTTGCTAAAATCGTGTTTTTAGCTAAAATTTTTGTTATACTTATTCAGCACTTAACTGTTTTATACTAATGCTTTACTAATATACTAATGTTTTACTAATTAATTTTGCTAAAAAAAATTGTGCTGATAAGCACATTAGATTGAAAGATATGCACAACCAGATTGAAAGATATACGCAGAATGAAGTAGATGTCGCGGCATGTCAAGATGTAGTAGAGAAGAGGAAAATGATACTAAAAAGTACAACTCTAATAAGACAAATAAAAAATCAACCCTGGAAGTTTTTGTATCTGTTTTTCATACATAAAACAAAATTGAGGATTAAAACAACTTAAGTTTTGCGTTGTCACCGGCTTGTGAAAATAATTGTCTATTAATTAAATAAAAGACAACATAAAATATTTAAATTTAATATGTATTTCTAAACTAAATGCTAATAGATTAATAATCTAATGTGGTCAACTTGCAAACAAACATATACAGACATGTAGCCAGAGTAAATCGAAAGACAAAGACACACATCTTAGGTAGATTTTTATGGTTCCTTTTTCTTATTGCAAAAAAGGGTTGTTTTTTTCGTTTCGTTTGTTTTTGTTTATTTTTTCGTTTCGTTTCTATAATTATCTTCGGCAGTTGCGTCCTTGAAAAGCTAGCATCATTTAGACAACCATTGATGTAAGTAGTTGAAAGAAAATTTGTGTTATGTTATATACATTTATTTCTATATATTTTCAGATATTAAATTAATTCATGTCGTCAATGTGGGAAAATGATAAATTATTTTTAAAAGAATCACAAAAATATGTTTTATGATTTTTAGCAAATAAATTAACTAAATTACAATTTTTCTACAAATTTTTTGCGTTTTTTTCAGTCTACTAAAATTCAGCAAAAAATTTATTAATTTTTAGGAAGGCTTTTGTATTTTTAATCCACTAAGTGTTAGCAAAACTTTTGCTGAATCTACTAATCAGCTCGCTGATTTTCAGCAAAAGATTTTGCTGACATTAGCAATTTTTTTGCAAGCACCCTCCTGACTAAAATTTTGCTGACTCAGCAAAACTTTTTGCTGACTTTACAAACTTTTTTTTGAGTGTAGTAAATGAATAAATTATTCAGACCATTAAAGCATGTGACAGTTATAGAACTTCTAGAGTATTAACATTTTGAATTAAATTCTTACCGTTTGCAGAAATCTGACTTGGAAAATTCATTAAATAGCACTTTATTTTGCTTTTTTTTTGCAACGACAAAACTGAACTACGAAACTTTTTTAAAATAGAGATATCAGATATTGCATACAATTGGTATGTTGGAAGGGGTAAACTCTATTAGCACGCAATTGTAGTCAAATAGGATGAACTAATCTTCTTTTGTAATTCTATGAAAATGATGACAGCAATAGATGATTTTAGATTAATTTTTATAATTTCTCAAGGCTCGAGAAATTATAATAGATGTTGGGTTGAGTGACACCAACGGCCCAAAAAGGTAGTTATTGGGAATAGAGTAAAGAAAAAGACAAGTGGTAAATATATAGATATTACAATTTATTGATGAGATGCTCACCCTTTGAGATTTATAGTTCAAGTGTTTTTTCATTAAACAAGTTAGACGCATCTAACCTCTGTTTTTAGTACATATTCATAAATTTACAAATTCTATGTTTTATTTTGACATTAAATTAAATACTTTTGTTTACAACTTTGGTTTAACCAACAAATTTAAACTGTTATAAAATAAATTCAGATTTTTATAACGTTAATTTCAAATAAATTCATTGTGTATACTTTAATCAAATTTAATAATTTTCTAATCTTTCTGATTTCAAAGTGATTTTATACAAACTATAAATATAAAGTTTTAAAATTATTAATTTTGATGTATAAAATATATGTATTTTATACAGATATTAAACTCGATTACAGTTTTGACGTATTCTTGCAACAATACGGCAAAAAACGATGGCGAACAGTCCACATTAGCAATCAGTTTCTTAATTTTGGAAAAACTCAATGACCACTCCTGTAAGAGTGAGTACAAAAAGTGTGTTACTATATTTTGTATGTTAGTTAACAATATAAGATAGAAAACAAAACTGTTGGTTACAATATCTCGTCAGATCATTTCATATCCTAAATTCCATTCATAGATTCATAACAATTTTCTAAAAATATTGTTTTAGAAACTTTCTACTTAAATCAGACTTCAAGGATACACAGTAATAGCTAAAACATTAAGTCACAAATATTTTTTAAATCTCAGTTATGATCTTTGTGTAATGGAAACTTAAGTAAAGAAAACGGAAGAAAGACAAAAATAATTCACTATAACGACACGTGCCAATCGCATGTTACGTCATTCATACGTCATTAAGGGACACGTGTATACTGTGTATGTATTTGTATACACACACAAGTATGCATTGTTGTTAATGTTGTTGTGTCTATTACAACAACATAGTATGGTATTGGTTGGTGTCAAATCAAGGCGAACACTAAAGAACTAATATTAAATCATAACCCACGCTAACTTGGCTTTTTTCGAACTTTTTTTTTTATTAACGCGACAAAGAGTGTGCAACAACAAAAATGAACAACGATATTAGCCTTTTGGCATTATTATTACTGTTGTTGTTTTGGTTGTGCCTTATGAAAACAAATCGTCCTGTGATTGCGTTACACACTTATTACAACAAACATTATTGAAGTTGGATGTCAGTGCATGTAAAGGGTGTTTTTTATACAGTTATAGAACTATAAGTTGGCAACACTTTTTTAACTGGCGACCATTTTGACAGCTGTCAAGTGAATTATGTTTAGTTTTGTTTAGCATTTCAACATGTATAGACTGACGCCTGAACAACGCTTCCAAATTGTACAAATTTATTTTGAAAATCATGGTTCGCACGAATTTTGCGAATTTTGTTTTTTTTTTTTTTCAAAGAGAAGCAACACTTAGGAAATTCTTCCTATTTATTAATGTGTTGCTTTCTGTGGAAAGGGGATAGTGGAGAGATGAAAGGTGGTGAAAGATGAAGGGCTTCAAACATGGCAACACTGTAATTGCGCGAGATGATAAGTCTTAGAACAGTTGTTGCTCGCCGCCTGATGAAGAGTTGGCGAATTTATTGAAGCATTTTGTTTCATAGCCCTGATTCATTATTTTACTTCGGTGGGGTTAAGTGCTATGGGAACACCGAAGGTGGGCGCAGCGATACATATAAGTGATAGAAAACTCATACATATTATTTTTCTAAATTGATGTTGTCGTCACCGGGAATCGAGCCCGGGACCATCTGTGTAACAGTCCAACGCACAAACCATTACACCTCAACGTATTTGGAGTGATTATAATCCTCAAGTTTATGTTGAGACACAATTACATCCAGAAAAACTGACTGGTGTGCTTTATGGGCTGGTGGAATTATTGGTCCGTACTTCTTTAAAAACGATGCTGGTCAGAACGTTACAGTCAATGGTGACCGCTATAGAGCCATGATTACTGAACTTTTCCTTTATCAATTGAACAACAATGATGTGCAGGAGCTGTGGTTTCAACAAGACGGCGCAACATGTTACACAGCTCGTTCCAAAATTGATTTATTGAAGTAAACGTTTGGTAACCGCATAGTTTCACGTTTCGGACCCGTGAGTTGGCCTCCAGGATCGTGCGATTTAACGCCGCTAGACTATTTTCTGTGGGGATATGTGAAGTCGCTAGTCTACGCCGTTAAGCCCGAAATGAACATATGCCAGAAATCATGTTTAAATTATAATGCCAGAAGAATATCTTTCGAAAAAAGTAAATTTCATGTCAATTTAAAATTTCATCTTTGTTTTATTCCATTTCAAAGTTCTATATCTCTATAAAAAACACCCTTTAGATGTGGACAGAACAAAAATGTTGCCTTTTGTCAAAGATACTTTTGATACAATGGTTTTTATTTTTATTTTGTTGTTTTTTTTTTTTAGTTACCACGGAATGTCCACATATGAGGTAAGTACATATCTGATATAAAAATAACACAGGCCAAATAAACTTTCCTTAAGGATTTTAAAAATTTTTCAATCGCATGAGAAATCCTAACCCAAAAAGTTACTACATTCGACACGTTAGTTTTTACAAATTTCGTTTTTGGAGCTTATTTTACAGGGCTACCCCCTGGAAATAATTATTTGGGTGTAAAACTCAAAAAATAAGGATAGCCGATTTCGGGAACACGTGCCGCATCGGCCCTGAAGTTTGAAAACGGACTACAAGGCGAAAATATGACTTTTTATATTTTCTCAAAATTTTGATATTTTATATCGAATTTGAATTAAAAACTTCAAAGAATCGTCATTCGGAGTGAATTGTATTTGTAATAAAGCAATACAAATTTAAATATGTTAACTCGGATGAGAAGTATTTTTCATTTTAAACTATTGCTTAAAAGGTCAAAACTTGTAAACACTGTTCTGAAATCCCCAATTTTAGGATTTTATTAGGAACATATTAAGAATAAAAAACCAAATATTTTAAAAATTCGTTTTTTTACTTTGGCTAGGGCAGCGAATTTTATTTTAGCGAGTTTCGAGAAAACAGCGATTGGATTGGGCGTTTTTATATTTGTTCCCATAGTTCCGTATTGGGCGAAAATATTTTTAATATCCTTCGCAGACAGCGGTATATGAATACATGGATCACGTTTATATTGTGCGATGTCATGTTCCAAGGTTCGTAGCCATAAAGGAGGACTGATTTCACGAAGGAATTAAATGTGCTGATTCTGCCCATTCTGGATAGCCACTAATTCCTGTTCTATGGTAGACTTATTACTTTGTGAATGATCGTGAAGCATAATGCAATAAACACATAGACCACAGCAGGCTACAGAGCTACACGACTACAAATGCCGTTCACTGCAATCGTCGCCGTGTGGTCAGCTACTTATTATTTTGGAAACGACAGCAACATAGTAAACAGCTGTTTTTATACAAATGAATTTTTATTTCAGTAGTGCCAATTACATCTTTTTTTTGCTTTATTAAAATAGAACAACATGCATGGTTGTAGACACGTATATAAAGTTGACTTGAAAATACAATTACTTATTTATAATACATTATTATAGCGTAAAAATAAATTTATCTAACCCCTCTTGAATGTTAATGCAATTATAGCATTTAATGTTGCGACGTTTTTTTGTGTTTAACAATATAAAATATTTTAAAGCACTAATTTGTTACATATTTTGTTTTATTGTCAACACTATTTTTGTTTTGTAGCCAACAAAAATAGAAATTATACTAAGTTGACTACAGCGGCAAAGGTAGTCGGGTAGCCGTGTAGCTGTGTTGGTGCCAAAATAATCGTTTTCATATAAACGTGTGTATTTTATTTTTGACAGGCTGTAGTCGTGTAGCTGCAGTCGTCTATGTGTTTATAGCATAAGCTACAGGTAGCTACTGATCAAAATGTTTCTGACTTAAAACTGCACCACAAGCAAATTTGCTTGCATTTGTTGTCCCGCATAATTCTTTTTCTAAGTCAGGTTGAATTTTTTTTACATAACTTTTTTATGTGCCTTGACGAAATGGGCATTTCCAAACCGAAAATAAAATTTTTCAATACAAAAATGTAAAGAAGATTAAAAAAGGTGATTAAAAACACTATAACTTCCCTTCACAAATCATTGTGTTGGATCCGCGTCTGCTTTATTTCAGTGTATAAAATTTTATACAAGGTATTATCAAAATCTGATCAATCGAAACATGTGTTTTTCAATTACATACATAAAATTTAAAATATGCTGAAATTTATTACGTTTTCACTTAAAGCATAAGTGAGGCAAAATCGACTCTTTAAAGCATAAACTCAGGGAACTGCTGTAAATATTTGTAGTTATTTGAGTAGTAATACAATATCTTTATTTTTAAATGAAAAAGCAGTCATTTGTCGAAGAAATTTCAGTTTTGACTACATTTTTACAAAATTCAACACTTCAGATTCGATGCGAAATAAAATGTTAATATAATACCTTATATTATTATAGGTAACATTGTATTAAGCGATATAAAATTATATACGAAATGATGCTAATTAATATACACCATATGCAGTAATATATGTTAAATCTACGGTAATATCAATCAATATATACAATATTTAAATATTCATATGTATGGGACCATATCAAAAATTTTCGAAAAACTAAATCCAAGATAAAATTATATATGAACATATGCGCCAACACAGATATCCATATTAAACTATATAAAGCTATATGTTTTTGTATAATATTATATTAAGATATGATTGTATATGAACATTTTTACTCGGGTATTATATTTACCATTAAATTAGATATAAGCATTTTGTATAATGCATAATTTGACACAGTTGGATAAAAACAAAATTCGGATAACATTGTTTCAATTCACGTCTAATTGTATTTTAATAAATCCACTATGCTACAGTTAGATCTAATTTGATAGAATTTTCTGGTCATATTGAATTAGATAAAATCGGTTGTTAATTTTTTTCATTGAAGGGTCAAAGATAATTTTTTGGGGTCTTCAGTTCAAAAGCCCATATCTCGAAATGCGAATCTTTTTAAATTCTTAAGAAATATATGCTTATTACTGAACCCTCCTCTACATTTCAGTGAAAAATTCAGGGTGGTATCTCGATTGGTGCCTGAGTTATGGACAAAAAAATTGTCCAAAGTATGTTTTTTCCTATTAAATACATGTTTTTTCCTAAGCATGTGTACATGTACATTAGAGCTGGGGATTTTTTTGTATGAAGAAACACTTTTTTGAAAATTTTTAATTTATTGTTTATATTATTGCAGTACTAAAAGTTATTTGGTGCAAGTTTTCGATTTTGCATAATTTTTCTTAAATTGCTTTAATATAAATATGCCTTACGATACCCTTAATTTTTAAAATTGATTGATAATGATTTTTATATTTTTACACTTAAATACTAGACAAAACATGCTTTCATTAGATCATGTGTATAAAATGAAAAACAATTTTACTATGTAAATTTTAGTTATCCTTCAACCAATTTTGACGTAACTATGTTCAAATAAAAAGTAGCTTAATCTGTTTTGTTAGTGAACAAAAAAATGATTGGATCATTTTTAAAAAAAATTTTACAATGAAGGAAAAAACTCAATTTTTAGTACAAATTAAGTCGCAATATCTCGAAAATCGTTAGTCCGATTTTAAAAATGTTTAAATAGTCGTGCTTAGCATGCCAACATTAATAAAAAATGATGTGTTGCAAGACATATTTTTATTAAAGCAGAAAAATTGCCAAAATTCGAAAACTTAGTACGCAGAGCGCAAATTGTTAATGCTATCCGATTTTTCTCAAATTCGCATCACCTAACTTTTTGACCTAGTTCTACAGTAATCGCAACAATAATTGACAAAAATCTACAGTTGAAAAAAAATGCCGCTCTAGTGTACATTAAAGTGGGTCGAAATGCAACAAGTTTTCAGTGGCTCCGTAAAAATGGACATTTTTTATGAGAATACCTAAAATGTTTTATTTTTTTAGATGCGTCTTGAACAGATCTTTCATTTGATACCACAGTTTCTTGAAACGAAAAAAATATTTTGAAAAAATTAAAAAGTACCTCTGTTTAAAAATGGTTCAGCTCACTAACGGTTATCGCAAAACAGGAAATATTTTGGGAATATTCTTAGAAAATGCCAAAGTTTATTTTCGAGGGGCTACTAAGTTTTTTTTCTGAAACCACCCACCTCAATGTACATATGTGTACCGTATGCTAGGGCGATTCTCGAACTTTCAGCACGGTTTTGGCTATAACTCAGAGACTACTCGAGATACCAACCTGAATTTTCCACTCCAATGTATAAGAGGTCAATTATAAGCATATATTTTTTTAAGAATAAAAAAATGCGCATTTTGTGATATGGGCATTTAAACTCAAGAACCTCAAAAATTACATTTGACCCCTCCATTAGAAAAATCAATATGCCCATAATTTTAAAGAGTATATTTCAACCTAAAAATTAAGGCCCACAAGAATTTTGTATATTGTATAGTTCAAAAACAAAAAACACATGTTTGTTAGTCAATTTTGTAATTTTGTAATTTTTTGCCATAATCGACATATTTCTGAAACTGAAAGTGTCTGGAATTTATGTTTCGTCGATTTCTTGTCGAGTAAGTATGACAGCTATGGTGAATTTTATTGAGATGGTCGATCCGATTGGTAACTGAGTTGACATGTTTTCACTCTATTCTATCCCGCTTTTTCCATATTCTACATCTGTGTCTAGTTTTCTTTCTATTGTAAATTTTTAATTTTTGACAAGCTGACTAGTGATGGCGCTAATGGCGCTAAGTCGGCTGCAACACATTTTATTATTTATGTTGTCTCATTTAAAAATTTGTGGATATTTTAAAATTAAATAAATCACCAGTATTTTAATAACGTTTTAGAAATCTATATTTTCTAAAAAAAAAACAATAAATTTCTTGTAAGTAAAGTGTAATTAAGTAAACCGACATGTACTCGTACTTACAACTGAACTGAATGAAACACAGGCTCAGAATGATGTGAGATAAATTCCCTACTCTGTATTAGAGTTCAGTCTCGCGGACTTTTGAAGAAAATTCGGGTTATTTTGGCTCGTACTTTTTTTAAGAGGATGTGAGTAGAGTTTAAAGGAATTCGCAATAGGCCACATGACCGAATGCAATAGCCGCTGGGTGGGCTTCCATTCAATATAATCAAATTTTGTCTGCATAGGCACAGCACAAACGTTTCCGTAGAACGATAACGATTTACAAATCGCCTATTCTACCAGTGCTATATGATATATACCCAACATACATCTGGGGTAAAGTTGCACGAAAGTTTGGGTCCAAAATCTTAATGGGCTTGTGTCCAAAAATATTTAATAACTCTGAATGGTAAAAAAAATAAAGTGTTTGCAAAAAAAAGCTTTTTTTATTTTTGTTTGGCTAAGCCCAAACATGGACCAATTTTTACTAAATGACGTTTGTCCTTGAGCCAGTATGTATAAGTGTACCGATTTTTTTTATTCTTTGCATTCGCCATCTGTACCGATTTCAACCAAAATCAATAGGGTTCCTACTTGAGTACTAAACTTAATGAATTATCTCTGAACTTGCGACCTGTTAAGTGAGAAATTGTAAGTCGATCGGTATATTATATCCTGATGTCGAATTAGAATAGGGTATATAAAAAGACTTTCCCACACTGTAAAAAAAAATTCAATAATTCTCTCACCATACTAAACCACCCAACAAATTATTAAAATGTTAACAATATAAAAAAGGACCTTTAACATATTGAGATTGTCTATTTGACTTCAAAACTAACACATAAAAAAAACAACAAACAATGCAACTCATAATTGTGCAATTGATACACGCACATACAATAAACTATCACGTGAGTGAGTGAACCTTGAAAAACTGTAGAAAGTGTTGCGAGGGTAAACTCTTGAGTTCTCCAATTACAATCGGTTAACAGCAATCAACTGAAAAATGTCAACAAAACACGATAGTGTTTGATTGTTTTTGTTTCCACTACCTTAGTATGTCTTTCCATTTCTATTTCGACAATATTTTTTAATTGAATAATAGATTTACGTATGAATGTATGCACGCGGAAGTAGTGATAGACAATGAACAATTCACATACAACCTCAAAGTCAAACCCACCCCAAACACTTAAATGACAATGACAACAAACAAACAATTAACGCCAGTGCAATTCAGGTTATGAGAACGCGTGCTACCATACCAACCAGCCCATTGATAAGAGCACCAGTTGAGTTCACGTGTATTTTTATTTTATTTTTTTTTTCAAATGTTTTCGAAAAGCTATAAATTAGTGTGGTTACTTTGTAACTATCTGTCTGACAATGAGTTTCTGTAAAAACAACCCTCGCTTGAAAAAAGAAATCAGAAACATCTTCCCACGACGATCCCTTGAGATAAGCTCTTAGTTATGTTCATGACTTTATTAACTTACTCGTTTTAAATCTCGGCATGACAGGCACAATATGTTGCATGCTCATAATAGTAATAATAATAATAACTAACTCTTGAGATTTTTGTAAAACTGAAATCCATTAAATATTTGAATTATGTCTTTCATGATGTCCAATACTCGTTCAAAGCAATTAATATTTTTTTTTCTATTCTTGGGCAGACACATAAATTCTATTGACAACTTAATTGTATCCAAATATTATCGAATGGTCAGCGAAAAAAAATCTTCAAATTGAACTTTTGAATAGTTTTAAGTTTTATTTCATTTAGTTTTTGTATTTAGTTACAGCGCGTATGCATGTATGTGTATATAACAGCTAGCTTACGTTTGCGGCTTCTCAGCCGGAGACGATTCGACACCGTTACCTCCGGCTGAATTTCGTTTCCGTTTGAGGTCAGCGTGCCAAAATATTCTTATTTATGAGTTTTTCCAATGTTATGTTTATTTTTTTCCTTCAATATTTTCCAATACTTGTATGTTTGAGTGTATGTACTTTCAATACTTGAACATGTCTACTAACTGTAAAAATTCTAAACAAAAGCACACACACTAGCACAACTTTATTTAGGATATCCTAATAGGTCCTTTCAAATGTATTTTGTTAGTTTTGTGGTATCGTATGTACGAGTATGTATGTATTGTATGTTCTTTGATCATAAATTACATAGAGAGGAAAAACTAGTTTATATTTTAAGACAGATTGAACGGAAGGAGTTAAAATTAAAAGTTAAACTCTTTGCAATACGTAGGTTAATTGATGAGTTGTGCTAGTGTGCGCGGTTTTAATAAATTTTAAATATTTGCAGAATCTTCTGCAAACTGCGTCAGTATTAATTTTAGCTTCTTGACATCCTTGTCTACATACTTTCGCTGTATAGAAAACTTGTTTTAAATTCTACAATTAATCTAAAATCAGATTTAGATTCTTTGGAAAATTTGCTATCACAAAAGTATATCAAAATCATTGTTTTGTAGTAGTGTTTGTGTAATATTTAATATTTAGTTATTATTATTTATTTAATAGTTATTTTTTATTAGTATTTATTTAATAGTTCAATAGTTTTAATTTTAAATTTGAATAAGATTTAAAAAATTCAAAATCCACAAGTTTTTTAAAATTTCGATTACAGATTTCTCATCTTTATTAAATTAAGCGCAGAGTTGTCAAATTTTTTAAAAGAGTTGCATTTTTACTTACATCTTTTCAGAAAATTTGAAAAAATATGTCTTTTTACGTAAAATCAATAAAAACGCGAATAACTTAAAAATTATAAAAAATTTTCTTATTTTCATTCCTTTTCTGCACATTAATTTTGATTAGATTGGAAAATTTTGTTAAGGAACATTGAGTAGGTTAAGAAATACGTAATTCAATTTAAAATCAACCATAAATTTGTGAGAATTTCTTTAGAAAAAAATTACTAATCCTTGAGTTGGATACGTTGATTTAGTTATTATAGAATTGAATAAGGATCGGGCATTATAAAGGGTGATTTTATCAGAGCTTCCCGATTTAATTTAAAAAAAAACACATAAAATTTAGAGAAATGTATGAAAACTTTATTTGAGTCTATAGAACGATCTATATAATCGAATGTTATCAACGACAGTTGACTATTGACTCGTTGTAGCATTGTCGGAATGTGGGTTGTGTGACTTTGTTCTATAGATATTACCATGGGAAGTATTCTGCTGAGATAAGCCGACTCATCCCGAGGGACCGGGTCTCTGTTCGTACTACCCGCTTGTCAAGTAGATCTTATCCGTTTGTTGTCTATAGCGCGGCAAATCGCACAACGTATTACAGAGAAAATTCCTTTTTCAGTCGCACTAGCCGTATGTGGAATTGTCTCCCTGCGGAAGTCTTCCCTGCAAATTACAATTTAGAAAAATTCAAGTCAAATGTCCACAAACACTACTCCCTCTTTCCTCCTCCCCATAACCTATTTTCCTATTTTTCACCGATTTCTCCTCTCAAGTGGGCCAATGTTTCGCGCGCTGTATGACATGTACCACCGTTGAAATCACATGTCACCCAAGTCCAGCTCTTCCATTTTGGGGGAAAAAAATGTAACCATCGCACGGTAGCGCTCACCATTCACAGTAACGTTCCTGCCTTCGTCGTCTTTACAAAATGTTCGGTTCAATGATGCCACCGGCCCATAAACCACACCAAACAGTGCATTTTTCGGGATGCATTGGCAGTTCTTGCACAGCTTCTGGCTGCTCTTCACACCAAATATGGCAATTTTGCTTGTTCACCTATCCATTCAACCAGAAATGAGCTTCGAAGATGAACACAATTTTCCTTAAAAAAAATTGGATCTCCATCCAACTTTTTCAGCGCCCATTTACTAAAACTTAGCCGGTGTGGAAGGTCGTGTGGCCTCAATTCTTGCACCAGCTGTATTTTAAAATGTTTAACACCCAAATTCTTCCACAAAATTTTCCACGTAGTGGAGTAACAGCGGCCCAATTGCTGCGAACGGCGCCGAATCGATAATTCACGGTCATCAAAAACACTAAGGGATACAAATGCGATATTTTCCTCTGTCCTCACTCTACGTATGCGTGTTGGTGGTTTAATGTCCAATAATGTAAATTTGGTGCGAAATTTAGTCACAAGATTCCGAATAGCCTCCTCAGAAGATCGCCCGAACTGACCATAAATTCTTAATCGAGGATGAATTTTGATAATAAAACTCAATAATCTGCAAGCGTTGTTCGTTTATAAGTCGATTCATAGTTAAATTATAGACCAAACTGAACATGTTTAATAGCAACATGTTACACGAAAATAGCTGAGCTGCCAAAAACAGTGTTGCCAAAACGAAAGTTGCTAAAAACCACCCTTTAATTACAGAGAAAATGTGGATGTAGACCAGTGAGTTGGCTGTAACTTCAGAGTTTATCTATGGATTTTCTTGGAATATAACTTTTTATTGTAATAAAGATTAAGGTTATATGTAACATATATATAAAACAACTTTTTATTTGAAATTTTTAAGTTTATCCAAACAACACACATACAAAAAAAAATTATATTGGCACACATTGCGAAAAATGTCTGTAAACCAGCGTTATATTTCTACTCACTAATGAAAATCTTTTTAAAGCGAATAGTTTTATTGTTTCAACAATAAAATTGAATCTTTAATTTAAAATTTAAACCTCATCTCTTTAAATATTTTCCAAAAGACACAACATCGTATAGAAAAGCGTTAGCCCGCAAAATATGCCACTCATTGAATGTTTGCCAACAAAATTTTAATATATTTTTATTTTACAAATTTTATTTTGTTTTTTTTTTTTGTTCATCGTCTGGGTATGAAAATTAACACTTGTGTTCATAATGCCACCATTGTCAGTGTTGTTGTTCATCTTTTGAACACCCGTTTTAAATACAATTTTTTTTATTTTTTTTTTTTAATTTTTATAAACAAGAAATTTTGTCACAACAGTGAATGTAATGAAATTTAAAATGAAATTAAAATTGAATGAACAAACGAACGAAACATACGGTACTAAAAATTACTTCGAAAGAAGTACAAAATGTTCTACCAACTCCCACTGCATTTTATAAACATGCTGTGTTTTGTTGCTATCTGATTTTAAGGGGGTTTTCAATATAATGACAGATGATGAGTTGAGTATATTCATTTTGAATTATTAAATTTATTTATAAATTTAAAGTCAATATGATTTGTATACTTTTAAGTCCCAGCAAAACCACACATTACCAAATAATAGATAAAGTAATGTATCGACATAGGGATTCACCCCTTACAATACACCTTACTTCACTGATTAATTTTAAAGGCGATGAGCCTTAAAGTAATGTGTGGACTCATTACCTAATGGTGGTTTAAGTAACTGGTTACTTATATGGTCACCGGGTTCAAAAAAGTAATGGGTCTACAAATAGATTTTAATAAAATAAAAAATTATTACAAACATTTTTTAAGTAAATAAATAATGTGATTTCGCTGGGATTCGAGCTTGGAGTCTTTTGGTTGTTAGGCGAGAACTATAAACACAGAGCTTTCGTCACATATAATAATAAGTTGCTTAAAATGTGCTTCGAGTTTCCGTTTGTGATGTTAAAAATAAATACCTTAACATCATGCTTACAAAAAATCTTAATGTAATGTATCTAAAAAAAATTACTTTAAATATTACTTTGCGTTTATTTTTCATGCATTGTTTAATTGATGATCTGTAAGTCATTATTTTCTGTTTCGAAATAATGTAAAACATAATGATGTATCATTACAAGGTAATCCATGAGTACACAATTATTGCTAACTCATTACTTTATATTTCGAAATAATGCTAAAGGTAAGGAGTGTCCATTACAAAGCAATGCATTATGGAACCCATTATCTGTAAACCATTACTTTTTGTTGGAAAATAATGATATAGGTATAGAGTATACATTACAAGGTAATGCATTACTTTATCGCACGCATTACCAAAGTTTTGCTACGATATTTAGTTTTTGATATTTTTACGTCTTACGTGAACGCTGTTTTAAGCGGACTAATTTAAAATGTGTGTATTTAATAGTTATTATTCCCAACTTTAAATTTCGGATTAAGCCGATACGATAAAACACACGCAAAGAAATGTTTCTTTAAACCCATTCTCCACAGATTTTGTTTGGCTCAGGTGCTGATCAAGATAGGGGATATATCATACTATATCAATAAACGACCAAAAATTTACCAAAAAAAAAAAAACACTTTAAATTCTGAATTTAAAATTGTTATTAAAAAGAGATGAGCAAACCAAAAGTGTAAAAGGTTGGAAAAACACTAAAAAAAAACAAAGTCGATATTTTTAAAGCCAGAAAATCTTAATAAAAATTTACACGAGCGCTCGAAAATTAATAATCCAAAAAATTGTAAAATAGTCCAAAACGACAAATTACTTTTCTCTGGTTTTAAAATAACAAATTTTTCGTATTTAATTTTTTTAATTTTATATTTGGCAAATGTTTGACAAATTTGTTTCAGATTTTATTCGATTGAAAATTTGTTTGTTTAGCGGTCAATTTGATGACCATAAAATGAAAAATTCGGAATTTCACACTCATACCTTTACTGAAATTAAAGAAGTTTTAATTTGGAAAATTATGAATTTTTAAATTTAGGGGCATCAAAAGTAAATAATTTGCAATAATTTGATCCCCGAATATATTTTTGAGTAGCCTGGAAATCTTGAGAAGTGAGTTATATGGTTTGCTAAAATATGACTCCTGAAAAAAATGGAGCAAAATGATTAATAGTTTCTTTGCTAAAGTTCTGTTCGAAATACTAGTATCAACCTAACTAATATGTTTGATTTGCCCCCCGATAGGCTAGTTGGTAGCGTGCTGGCTTATCTGTGCGGGGGTCGTGGGTTCGATTCCCACCAGAGGCACTGGTCTGTTTTCGCTACAACGCGCCGAAGGCCATAGTAGCTAGTGCTCGGTTAGGGTAATAGTATATAATTTGTAATTATATGATTATTAATTAATAAAAAAAAATAAAAAAAAAATGTTTGATTTGCTTTCTTTTTGTAAATATACGGAGGTTGAAAGCTCGTTATTAATTGAAAATAACATAAAAATAATCTCGATAAAAAAACAAAAAACTAACAAAACTGTAAAAAATAAAAATGGGTATGTTTCATATCCTAATTTTTCGGATAAAACTCCATCTTA
This sequence comes from Delia radicum, assembly GCA_021234595.1. NCBI lineage: Eukaryota > Metazoa > Arthropoda > Insecta > Diptera > Anthomyiidae > Delia > Delia radicum. The sequence continues at coordinate 6,746,667 of CM037853.1, read as the reverse complement.
GAGATCCCGGACCACTTTAAAACATCAGAAAAATCGAGTGCTGGATCAGCCACTGGTTTGGCTGCACATTTTGACACAAGACTTGTGTAAATATAGAGACATATACCTAAAAAATATATTAGTCTGTCCCCTGCGACTAAGCGTGTCCCCTAGCGGAGAAATCTCCGCTTTTCAAATTCTGTATTATTTGTGATTCAAAACGCTAAACAATTTAATAAACATATTTTAAGGAACTATAAGAGGCAAATTTAGAGAATGTTTGGAACTAAATTTTTTATAAAATTTTTTATTTTAGTAAAAATCAGAAAACTTTCAGAAAACTTTTAATTTTATGTACATAGTTGCAGTTTTCATGTGGCGATCGGTCAAATTTGAAAAAAAAAACATTGTTGACAATAAATTTGTGAATATTGTCGTAAATTGTGAAGCTCTCGTAACGAAACCAGCTTAAGAAATTTTACACACGGGCATTTTATATATTTTATACTGATTAAAAAAACTTGCCGAAAAAATGCTAGTTTTCAAAACGAAGAATGGAACAACGAGTTAATAATATTTTGACTATTTTTATGGTAAATCAGCTTCCTTTACAAATTATCAGTTTAAATCAAAATCGTTTCTCTGCAGTGGAGATTGTCATATGCCTCCGCAGATGAGTATGCTCATATGGGTACAATATATCGAAAGGGTTAATTAAACCTTTTGTTAAATAATTTGCAATTTTTTTTTACTGATATTAGCATTTTTTCTTCAAGCATCCTGGCAGCAACAACGTTGCTGACTTCACTGACTTTTTTATTTCAGTGTATCCGCTACATAAAACTTTCTTCCGTGAAGCTGTAAAAACTCCGCAAATACAAAAATGTTGTAGTCCATAAAACAACATTAAAATTTTGGAAAAAAAAATTTTTTACTCAGTTTTTGACTTCAGTATTTTTCTTAGCATTCCTATTCTGAACTTTTTTCAATTAAGTTAAATGTATTAAGCTCAATAATTTTTTAAACTTGGCGTACAAAATGATTTGAACATTGCGCACATAGTGGTACTTCACGGCCAGAGACCTTCTCCAACTGTTTGACCTCGGAAGAGTTTCTCGGTTTCTTTGTTTTACCAGTTTAAGGTTTTTTGCCACTTGTTAGATCCACATTCAAAACAAACTGACCGAAATTGTTACTTGTTTGTGATTTTTCTGAAAATCCAACTTGGATTATTTCGAAAAGTCTAAATAACTTTTCACGCACTTACATTTGAATATTTATTGTGAACTGACTATGCAACTGATTTTGACAAATCAAAAAATTTTATTATCTGATACATTTTTCAAACACAGTCTGAAGAATAAAAGACATTTAAATCAACCGCAGATGAGGTTATGACGACAAATGTGTTTTAACGTTTATTTCGGCGCAGACTTTAAGACACTTTTAGTAAAGTGTGTTTTTATACAGGTATAGAACTTTAAGTTGGCAACGCTTTTTTAACTAGCGGCCATTTTGTCAGCTGTCAAGTGATTTATGTTTAGTTTGGTTTGGCATTTCAACAGGAATAGACTGACGCCTGAACAGCGCTTCCAAATTGTGCAAATTTATTTTGAAAATCATGGTTCCGTTCGAAATACGTATCACTTAAATATGAAACGTTTTCGCACCACGTTTACTCTAAATGATAATATGCATACACAGAGACGTCGTACAGTGCGTACAGTAGAAGTCATTGCTGCTGTAGAGCGTACCGTAGAGGAAGACCCCAATCAGTATATTACAGTCAATGGTGACACGCTCTAGAGCCATGATTACTTACTTTTTCGTTCATCAATTAAACAACCACGATGTGCAGGAGCTGTGGTTTCAACAAGACGGCGCAACATGTCACACAGATCGTGCCACAATTGATTTGTTGAAGGAAACGTTTGGTAACCGCATAGTTTCACGTTTTGGACCCGTGAATTGGCCTCAAATATCGTGCGATTTAACGCCGCTGGACTATTTCCTGTGGGAATATGTGAAGTCGCTAGTCAACGCCGATAAGTCAAAAACGATTGACCACTTGGATGACAACATTCGCCGCGTTATTGCCAATATACAACCACAAATTTTGGAAAAAGTTATCGAAAATTGGACCTACAGAGTAGACTACGTCCAAGCCAGCCGTGGTGATCATATGTCAGAAGTCATATTTAAATAATAATGCCAGAAAATTATCTTATTCCAAATTTCATGACAATTTAAAAAACTCATCTTTGTTTTATTTCATTTCAAAGTTCTATACCTCTATAAAAACACCCTTTATATGGAAGCATTTCTTGAGATGGACGCATATTTTCATCATGGATATGCATATTTTCATCATGGATATGCATGCATGTTTATGAGCATAAAAAAACACACATTAAACCTTTATGAATCGAAAATATGAAAATTTTTTTACCTGGAATAGTAAACTCTGGGCAATAAAAATAAACTTTTTTTTCGAAATTGAACCATAAATGCAGAATAAAAAATTGTTACAAAAGAAAATGTAACAAGAATGGAGCAAAATAGATTATTAATAGGGTTTTTGTTAAAGTTCTGCCTATTATGGAGGCTCTAGCTTTTCTAAAACTTCGGGTTCTGATGAGATCTTTAGCTAGATCGATATACTAGTATCAACCTAGCTAATATGTTTCTTTTGCTTTATTCTTGTAAATATACGGAGGTTGAAAGCTCGTTATAAATTGAAAATAACATAAAAATAATCTCGATGTATATAAAAACAAAAAACTAATATAACTGGAAAATGTTTAGTATTGAAAAAGAATTTAATTTACTAATTCTTCTCTATTACCGCTCTACCACAAACTTTCCTATTCAATACCGGATTTTTTTTTTAAATTTTCCACAGATATTTAAATAAATAAAAAATACCAACAAATTACAGTCATATTTTCTTTTCTATTATTCTTTTATATATAAGATTTTATGTAATATAAATATTATCCCTAAATCTCTAACAAATAACATATTCTTCTATGTTAACAACCATGACATTGTCCAAAAAGTAACTCATACATAGAACGTGTGTGTATACAAATACAAACTTATTTGTAAATAAAATTTTCTCACATTTAGGTCATAAAAGTTGAACCAAGTTTACAAGGGTGACTAGGCTACACTAATGTCCTTACATATGATTGTAAAAATTCAGCAAACATACGTCAGAATGACTAACTTAATGTGTAGTGACTCGACTTGACTTGATAGTTTGTACAACATTTCATACACTACTTTAATACATACAAAAAGTACCCATACATAGAATGGAATCAATGTATGTGAAAATTTTTAGTGTAAATATTTTCATTCATGGCCTTTTCGCAGTTCACTTAACTTTTATATTAATACCAATAAAGAACGACCAACAACAGCAGCAGTAGTAGCAATAGAAAGTCATTATCATCCCTTCTAATAATAATAAATTTTGTTATTATTATTATTTTTATTACTCACACTCTACTGGCGCTACTATTGACTACTGCCACGGACTGGTGCGTGTTTTGGTCGAAAATTGTACACACAATTTTATCATAAATCATTCTTGTCAATTGATGTTTGATAATAATCATTGTGATTTTATATTTTTTGCCGATGATGATGAAAATAATAAATATTGTAATTATACACAGAAAAAAATCAATGCAACTTTTTACGAAAAAAAAAAAACTTTTGTAGCTACACTTAGAATACTATGTAGGTAAAGACCACTGCAAATGTAGTTAAAAACAAATGATGTTTCAATTAAAGAAAGCACGACTTACATTTCAGTAAATTCAACTAACATTGTCATTTGTTTTTTAATGTTCAAAAAATGACTAAAATTAACCACATACGTTAGTAAAAAATAAGCAAACAACTGCTAAAAATGAATGTAAAATCATAAAACAGTCATTTGATGTGGTTTGTTTTTTTTAAATGAACTACAAGGTTAGTAAAAAATTTAATTTTTTCTACAAATGATTGACATTTACATTAAAAATAAAGAAACTGTATTACAATCCAAAAGCTACATATTTTTAAAGCAGAAGTTCCCTGAGTGTACTTTTCTCGTAAAATGCAAGAAAGTTTCTATCATTTTACGAAAATAAATTTAAGAAATCATTCGTATCCAGCGTTTTCGTAATTAAGTGAGAAAGTTTTTTTTAATTTTACGATACAAAACTTTTGTTGTCTTATGAAAGTAAGGAAATAATTTCGTATGGGTATTTCTTCATAGTATTTTAATAAAGGGTCCGCCATCTAACGTTTTTTTTTTCAACTTGTGCTTATTTCGTGAATGGTAACACTTAGCTCATGTCTGATTTGAAAGATAATTAGTTTTATCCTACCCCTGAACGAATATGGTCCGTATATTCGTTATCTTGTCAAAAAAGTGAAAGATACTGGCATCCTCATCGATACACCCGAGAATATTGCTGCTGTGGCAGAAAGTGTGCGTGAAGCGCCATCAACATCAATTCACCGTCGTTCTCAACAATTGAACATTTCGGAGACATCATTGAGACGAATTTTGCATAAAGACCTTGGTATGACGCCATACAAAAACCAATTGGTTCAGGAGTTCAAAAAAAAAAAAGTTATTTGGCGGACCCTTTACTAATTTTCGAAATAAATTATTTAATAAATTTTTCAACAATTTTTCTCTGATATCCCTGTCCTTTTTCCGCAGATTTTTATGAATTTGTGTTACAAAACGCTAAACAAAGTAATAAACATATTTTAAAAACCTCTAAGAGGCTAATTAAGCGAATGTTTGGAACTAAAATCGAAATGAGTTTGAATTTTAACGTATTTTTCAGACAATTGCAATGAATACTATAATTTACATGCAATTTTATTTAATTTTAATTGCGAAAGGCGTGGTAGAGAAGAATGAGTGTATTTTCTAAAAATCATAACTACATTGTAAATTTTCAATTTTCTGAATTAGACTGCGCAGTTTCTGGTATTGAACCTTCGTTAGTGACCCTGTTTTTTTTTTTTTTTTGAATAATGTAATATTTGTTATGTTTGTATATGTTCGATAGCGTCTATATGAAATTTTCTGTGCAATCACTGACCGTGGTATAGATAAACTGATTTCTAATGCCACATGCACTCGCACTACACGTTAGACAGAGCGCTTTAGCGCACTGATCTATCGTCAGGTTGAGTTTTGTTGTGATTAAAACTAGTTTTATTCAATACACGGTGTTTTTGTTCTTGCATACATAATCTCAGAAGTACAACTGCAACACAACACAACAGTTTTATTTTGAGAAACTTACCACACTCTAATGTCCACTGTTTTCCCATATGTTGTAAGTGATGCCACATCTATGATATATTCTTTGTATATACGATAGATGGCGCTTAAGTAGTTAGTGAATTGCCAGAGAGCAAAGTTTGATTTTTTGTTTGAGTTTGAATTTTAACGTCTTTTTCAGACATTTTCAATTAATACTATAATTAATATGCAATTTTATTTAATTTAAATTGTGAAAGGCGTGGTAGAGAAGAATGAGTGTATTTTCTAAAAATTATTGTCCTTTTTTATAAAATTTTTTATTTTAGTAAAAATCTGAAAACTTTCAGAAAACTTGTAATTTTATCTACATAGTTGCAGTTTTCATGTAGCGATCGGTCAAATTTGTAAAAAAAAACATTGTTGACAGTAAATTTGTGAATATTGTCGTAAATTGTGAAGCAAACGGGCATTTTTATATTTTTTACTGATAAAAAAAAATTGACCAAAAAATTAAAAAAATGCTTTTTTTTAACCAAGCCTGGCAACAATGAGTTAATAATATTTTTATGGTAAAAGATTGGTAAGTAATTTAAAAATTATCAGTTTAAATCAAAATCGTTTCTCTGCAGTGAAGATTGCCATATGCCTCCGCAGATGAGTGTGCCCATATGAGTACAATATAGCGAAATGCTTAATTAAACCTTTTGTTAAATAACGAAATCATAATCAATTAATTTCGTAATTGATTCAATCTAAAAAATTATGAATATTACAAATGATGATAATGACGTGAAAAAGTTTTAATATTGATAATTTTTTTTTTTTTTAATTATTTTTCTCTGATAGCCCTGTAATGTAACATTTTAAAGAGCGGGTAAAAAAAATTTGTTCGTAATACAATATTTAAAAAAATATTTCCTAAAACAGAAAATATATTTTGTACATTATACAAAAGGTTTTCGTTAGAATATTTTGCACCAAACTTTCTAGGTGCGAAACAACAAATTATATCGTATAATGTACGTCGATTTTCTTATACAGGGTGTCCGCCGGGAAAGTATACTACTTTGTTTGTTTATAATTTTTGATTAAATGAAAGAGAATGGATCTTATATTGATAAATGTTTTATTTAATGTCGGCAATTATGTATGGAATACAATATCAGATAAATGTCCGCCTATGTTAGCCACACAAATGCGAGCCCTTTTGAGCTCATTTTTCATTACATTCTCACACATTTCACGCGGTATTTCATTAATTTCATCACGAATATTTTGTTTGAATTGCTGAAGCATTTCTGGTTTGTTTGTTAAACCTTGCTTTTCAGATATCCCCACAAAAAGAAGTCCTTAGCAGTCAAATCATGCGACCGTGGAGGCCAATCAACATCACCATTTCTTGAAATAACTTGTTGTGGAAAGAGGGCTCGCAGTAATTCCATTGTAATCCTGGCTGTATGCGATGTGGCACCGTCTTGTTGATACTACTGAATCTTAAATGGAAACAAATGCAAATCATAGTGCAAAATTTTGGCCAAAGTTGTTCTTTGAAGACCAAGCTCCTGAGCACGGCGTCGAATTAAGGTTGATGCATTGTTTTGAACACTTTCTTGAGCAGCAGTAATGTTTTCTGCCGATCTTGCAGTACGTTGTGGTCCATGCTTGGGCCTATCACCTACAGACCCTCTTTCTTCGAAATCATTCACTACACGATAAATAGTGCGTTTTGTTGGCACGTTGTTCCTCCGAAAAATTTCACGTAACTTTCTCATCGTCACAGTAATCGATGATTGATTTTGATAAAATCTTTTAACGATTAAAACACTTTGGCTTATCGAATATTTTTCCATAATAAATTTGCCACGTGTTTACTTCACGACTGCGAAATATGAACTGTCAAGACTAATGTTTACCAAAATGGCGGCAAAACAAAGTAGTATACCTTCCCGGCGGACACCCTGTACTTAACGCATGGATTTTTTTTTTCTCTGTGTATATAAAATAAAATTCATAAATTTGGATTAATATTAATATGTCCAGCTAATAATTGTTAATCCAGATAAATTTTTTTTATAGATATTGTAATAATTTACATAATAATTCTATGATATTTTGATAATTTTATAACACTAATCCCGTGTTTTAACAATTACAAATTTAAAGATATTTGCTCATGAAAACATCAACAAATAATAATGAATTCAAAAAATTTTAGACACCCTTCTTATTTATTTGTTCCACCCTACAATTTGTGGTGCATTTTCCTTTAACGCTGATAATTCAATTGAAAATTTATTGCTTGTGATTCATTTTTTTTTTCTGTTGTTGTGTAAATTTCTCACGCACACTTGAGTTGATCATTTTATGATCTGATGATTAGCGTCATTGTTCTGCAACAATATAAATGATAGTAGTATAACGCTTTATCTTACTGGTGAACTCTTTATCATTATACATATTGTTCTCATGATTTTTATTTTTTTTTTTTTGGTACTCGTATTATTTGTGTAAGTAGCCAAATTGACGTATGAGTATTAGAGTGGGCCGTATTTAAAAAAAAAAAAATACATTTTGAACATAAACCACTTCACAAAGGTTATGGATAAATATTTGAAGTTAGAGAAAAATAAAATTTTGAAAGCCGGTTAATGTCTCCCATCTTCCAAGTTTCACCTTAGTTTTTAACAGTTAATGTATATCATTTGACACATCGTTTTAAGTTAATTTTGGTAGCGTAATCACAAATATGCCAAAAAAAGCAGTCTGAAATTAATTTTGGGATACTTTTAAACTCCTAGAGTAACAATCTAAAACAGAGTTGCCATATTTTGAAAACTTTTTCAACCGATTTTAAAAATTTTGTCAGTTTTGTGTCCAGCGTACCAAAATTAACTTAAAAAGATATAAACTAATTGTTAAAATATTAGGCGATTTTTCGAATCTCTGAAACTGGTTAAAAAAAATAAAATGAAATTTTTTTTCCAGTTATTTGACATATTTTTTCACAAATTATTTTTACCCAGTATTGCCAAATAAGTGTTTATATACCCAGTGTGGAAATAGTAAAGACATCTCATTATTTTTCGTACTACTAGTAATGACACCAGCTTACTCTCCACATTAATTTAATACAAAAAAATAATGACATACTAATAAAAAGTTGTTTTCCCATTATTTCAATACAAAAAATAATGCTTTATTAATAAGTACTTATTTTTATCATTAATTCAAATATAAAATAATGATCTAAAAATTTCTTGAAAATCTTCTTTATTTTTTAACTCTAGTAAGTACTCTCAACATTATTTGAACTCAAATTATAAGGACTTACTAAGCAAAAAATTTTTCTCTACTAATTTGACATTTTCATCGACGAATTTAAGATAGGCTTGTCATAGGAATTAAGCATTCCAAAAATAATTCTTTGGAAGTTTTCTTCCTAAACAACTTATCTGAAAGTTATTTAGGCATAAAACATTCCTACACTCGAAAAAAAAAAGTTTGTAAAGTCGGCAAAAAATTTTGATGAGTCAGCAAAATTTTAGTCAGGAGGGTGCTTGCAAAAAAATTGCTAATGTCAACAAAATTAGTAGATTCAGCAAAAGTTTTGCTAACACTTAGTAGATTAGAAATACAAAAGCCTTGCTAAAAATTAATAAATTTTTTGCTGAATTTTAGTAGACTGAAAAAAACGCAAAAAATTTGTAGAAAAATTGTAATTTAGTTAATTTATTTGCTGAATTTGCTGAATCATAAAACATATTTTTGTGATTCTTTTAAAAATAATTTACAATAATTACGAAATATAACAATTTTCATTTTCCCACATTGACGACATGAATTAATTTAATATCTGAAAATATATAGAAATAAATATATATAACATAACAAAAATTTTCTTTAAACTACTTACATCAATGGTTGTCTTAATGATGCTATCTTTAAAAGGACGCAACTGACGAAGATTATTATAGAAACGCAACGAAAAAATAAACAAAAACAAACGAAACGAAAAAAAACAGCACTTTTTTTGAAATGAGAAAAAAGAACCATAAAAATCTACCTAAGATGTGTGTCTTTGTCTTTCGCTATACTCTGTCTACATGTCTGTATATGTTTGTTTGCAATTTGACCACACTAGATTATTAATCTATAAACATTTAGTTTAGAAATACATATTAAATTTCACAAGCCGGTGACAACGCAAAATTTAAGTTGTTTTAATCCTCAATTTTGTTTTATGTATGAAAAACAGATACAAAAATCTTCCATGGTTGATTTTTTTATATGTCTTATTAGAGTTGTACTTTTTAGTATCATTTTCCTCTTCTCTACTACATCTTGACTTGCCGCGACATCTACTTCATTCTGCGTATATCTTTCAATCCGGTTGTCGTCCACACTATTAATGTGCTTATCAGGACAATTTTTTTTAGCAAAATTAATTAGTAAAACATTAGTATAATATTAGTAAAGCATTAGTATAAAACAGTTAAGTGCTGAATAAGTATAACAAAAAGTTTGGCTAAAAACACGATTTTAGTAAAAAATTTGCTTATAAGAATGATTAATTCCAATGAAAATGCTTAATTATAATCATTCTTTGGCAGAACAGTGTTTGCTGGCTAGTTAATATTCCTATTATTTTAATAAAAAAAATTATGTTATAATCTCAAAAAATGAAAATCTATTTTTAGACTCATTATTTATTTTTTCAACTCAAGTAAGTCCATTAGAGTGGCATTTTTTTTTTTGTATGAAGAAAATATTTTATTGAAAAATTTCCATTTATTGTTTAGATTATTGTAGTATTAGGTCTGAAAGTTATTTGCTGCAAAATTTAAGAAAAATCGGATAGTTTTAAAACGTGGCGAACCGCTACCAAAGATTTCTTAAAATTTTTCTAAAAGTGCTTTAATAAAAATATATCTAGCAACACATAATTTTTCATTAATTTTGGCAAGCTAAACACGAATATTTTGCAATTTTTCAAATCGGACTAACAGTTTTCGATATATTACTATTTTATTTTCACTAAAAATTTCTATCTTTTGCGTCTATTCTAGAAATTTTTTTTAAATTATTTTAGACTTGTTTTTTTCACTCAAATACTACGCAAAACATGATTTCGTTTGATCATAATTATGTCTGAAATTAGAGATGATGTATCACAAAATATATTTTTTTAAAATTATTTTAATTTTTTGTTCATATATCAGAGGCTTTTTACACAATTCGCCAAGGGTGAAGTAATCCGATTTTTCTTAAATCCCGCACCACAAAACTATTGTAAAGCTTTTTTGAAGACACTGCGAGTTCGGGTCGGTATACCTCCCTTGTGAGTAGTTATTAGTAAGTCCTTATAATTTGAGTTAAAGTAATGCAGAGAGTAAGCTAGTATTAAAAGTAAAAAGTAATGCCATTGCATTACCGTTTCTACACCGTTTCTGTTTCAGTCCAGTCTAATAAGTTTATGTAAATTTATAAATCATCATATTAGCAACAGGGATGATAATAGTGTTTACAAGGATACATTTTTTAGTACCTTGAAAAGCCTTTTTAAGAATTTTATAAATAGATCGATCTGTTGACTGCAATCGGAGTTCCAGGTTCAAAAGTAGCGTTTACAGAAAAAAAAAACTAGCAGATTTTTTTTTTTTTTTTGTTGAATATAAGTAAGTTGAAAAACAGCAAAAATAAAGCTGTTAAATTTACAAAATATTAGTTACATTCGAGTTAAATTTTAGTTAATTGAAAATAGCAATTTACTGTGCTAAAATCAGCAAAGGCTTATGCTAAATGTTTGTAGACAAAAATCTGTAATATCAACAAATGTTGTACTCTAGTTAGCTTAAATTTGTTTGAATTCAAATAACAGTAAATTTTGCTTAAACCAAAAGAAATATTTGCTAAAAAAAACTGTGGACTGCAGATTTTAGAAGGGCAGATTTTTAATCGCATAAAAACTCAAAAAAAAAAATTCGAATTTACCAATTTCTTTTGCTGATCTAATGCCCGTAATTTCAAGCAATATTTACCTACCGGTGCTTAGATACCTACCCGATTTTGTTCGTGTATACGGGTAGATATCTAAGCACCGGTAGGTATCTATTGCTTGAAATTACGGGCATTAGAAGATTAATTTAGTATTTTAGGGAAATATATTAATAGCAATTTAAGCAATTTTAGAAAGTTGAGTTAGTAAAATATTTTGAAATGTAATTTTTTTTGTTAATGTAAGAGACATGCTGCAAAAAAATTACAAAGTCAGCCATTGAAAACGCTGATTTTAAAGAAGCAATAAAGAATGTCAAAATAATAAGAAGGACAGTAAAAGATAACTGTCGGGATGTTTTTAATTCAAATATAAATAAAGAAAAATGTATTCATCTTTCTCTTTGTAACGATTTGATTGGACTGAAATTCATATTTTGGCGTCGGTTTACCCTTATTCTCTAACAGTTCTTCAACTCGTTTATGAATTCTTTTTTAGAAGATTTTTCAGTGAAAACCCCAATCACAAAATTAATTAAATTTAACGTATTTGGAAACCCCTAAATTGCTAATCATACGTTCTTCCAACGCTTAACCGACCTTTGCCGATGCTTTGCCAGTGCTGTGCCGTTTGTATGTTTCTGCCAGAAATTGTCAACGCCTCAAAAGTTCAACAACTGGTAAAGCATTTATTTTATAAAAATGATGATGTTTTGTTTAAAAAAATTTGTAGTCGGAAGGTTTCGAGTTCGATCCCGAGTTCAGGCGTACAATTTTTTTTAATTTTTTTATACTTTTTAATATCTTTTTTTATCGATTTTATATTAAATTTGATTTTTTGTTTCTGGAAAATCTCTTTTAAGAGCAATTTTTTTTTTTTTTCAAACGCTGGCAAGTTGATTCCAACCAACCTTATGCCAGTGCTGACATATTTGAGAATCCAACTGTTTCCCAGCAACTCACTAACCTTTTCAGCTATTAAGTATTATATGTCTAGTTAGCTCAGTAGAGCTGTCGGCTGACAATCTGGAGTCCAGGGATCGAGTCCCGGTGGGATCGAATCCCGGTGGAATCAAAAAAATAATAAATGAATATTTTTTTAACTTTATTTTAATAAACCTATTTTTAGAACACCTATTTCATGGTTTTACCAACGTTTAGCCAACGTTGGAAATTTTGTTTTTCTTGTTCTTGTCTTACACTTTTTGTCTAACGATGTTATCATTTTAGGATTGAGAAAGCACTTGTTGCCAGCACTCCGTTTGTCTTTTTCTGACTGGGACTCTTCCTTTTTCGACAAAGTACTTTTAAAATTCTATATATTTTACCGAATAAAGATAATTAAGCAATTTAAAAACCTTAAAATTTAACTTAACTACAAACGGGAATAAAAAGAATTTGGAAGATTTTTATTTACAGTTGCCAAATAATTATTTAAAAAAATAAATTGTTGTCCTTTTTTTAATTGCGACCTTTTTAAAAAATTATTTTAAAATATAAAAAGCCTAATATTTTATATTTTTGATTGTTATGTTGATGATATAATATGCAAATGTATTTCTTTGCTAAAATTTAGTTCATCGATTCCATGTAATTTTTGAAAATCTGACCGATCGGACTATGCCAAATGTCAAATACACAAAATATAAAATATTCCAAAATGTATTTCGTTTTTACTCAAACCATAAAAATATCTTGTTTTTATTTAAAAACAACTACACTTACAAAAAAAACTATAATGTCAGGGTTACTAAATGACAAATTTAAAAAATGGTAAAAACCACCATATTTTTCCAAACAAAATTAAAAATCGGTTTACCTACAAAAATGTATTTTGTATATATTTTTTAATAAAGATTTGTTCACAGAATTATACAAAATTAATATTTTAAAATATTTTCAACCGTCTCGGATTTATATTCTATCAAAGTTTAAACTTTGGTTGCTAAAAGTTTAACTAGAGTCGTTTGAAAGCAACAAAAAGTTTAAAAATTTCTTAAAGAACTGCAAAGTTTGGTTGAAAAATTTCCAGCGGATCTATGACGTGCAATTATTATTGAGTTAAATATTCTCACACTTGTATTTTAAAACTACATACATGGCGTATGATGAATTTTATTTACATATGTTATATTATATTCATCATACGCCACATATGTAAGGTACTCGTATTAATGTCAAGCCGTCTTTAAGAACACCATGTGCAGAATATCGGAACCAGTGGCAAATACGTTTCATTTCACAAAATACATATAACAATTGGTTTAAATTTAAATCTGAGAAAATACTCCATTCTGAAGTGAAATATTTATGTTCACATAAATTTGTAAGAACACCAGTTGAAAATTTAAAAAAAGGGTGATCGATTATTAGACATTTTTTTAAACCGTTTTTCGAATTTTTCAAATAAATGAAATTTTGAAAATACAGGTTTCGATTTTTGGAATTTGAAAAAATAAATCGGTTAACCGGATTTTAATTGTATACAATTATACTCAGAAATCCCCCAGGAAAATTTTTGAAACCCCTTCTAGAATTGCTAGTTCCAGAACTACATCTATTGGAGTCACATCAGTTTCTTTAATAGCATTAGAACAAGTGATGAAGCAACTAGTTCTAAAACTCATGCAAGAGAATGTTATTGAGCATTTTAACAGCACCTTTGAGATGTTTTGAGAAACTAGTTGAACATTACTTCTAGAACGCTTCAAAAAATCTCAAACTAGTTCCAGAACTACTGCAAAAAAATTAAAAAAAAAAAAACTTTAAAGCTAGTATTAAATTTATCAGATATATTTTTATGCTTCGGGTTGTCAATGTAACGCACTGTGATGAGAATAAAATTATAAATTAAAACCACATCATTAGAGAGGGACGAAAAACTGCAAACTTTTTTTATGAGCAAAAATGGCGCTAAAATGCTGTACACAAACGGTATTAAGTAGAATGCATTTTGCGACACAATTTTGCTAGCCGTGCAATAAATATTTATTATAAGAATCGCACGATTAACGCTTGCGACGCATTAAATACTTAACAAGCATAAATTTTAAACATATATATATCACAAAAGTTAATACACATGAACAAACCTTTTTTTTTTGTATGGCTCCAAAAAGGGAAGACTCTTACCATCCTCCTCAATTTATTCAGATAAAGATTTCTACATAATTTGTTTAAACGAAATGCCCATAAAATTAAATTCTGTAAATTGCAATACATTCAGAAGGGGAATTGTACAAACATAACAGCCAGCTTTTCCCCTATGGCCATTGTGACCCAAAGTATACTGATGAAGACTATTGTTTTTTCAGTACTTCTTGTATTGATTTTTTCTTTCTTATTTTCTTAGTTTAATATGTTTTCTTATCTCCTTCGTTTGTATTTATCTGTTAATTAACACAAATTGCAGTAAAATTCGCTATTTTTTTTTTTTTTTAATTCTGTTAATTTTATTATATTACCACTTCCCCTAAAATTTCTTAATTCGCCACAAAATCTCTTTTTTGAAAAAATGCAACTCAAAAATGAGTTAGTTGATAAGTTAGTTGGGAAACAAGTTAATCCACTTTGTAGAATGTGTCTATTATATGACTTCAAAAATTCGTTTGTGTAGGCTTTTAAAGTGCTAGAAAAAGTGTGTTACCATTTCGTCCCAAACTCCATTTTAAAGGCATTTCAGCTAGTAAAAAAATAAAAATTGGACACCATAAAAGTACTATTGGAAGAAATGCAAAATCTCTTCTATCATCCCTGATTTACAATTTTTTTTTATTTTAAAGTTGTTTGTTGTGATTGTCTCTATCACGTAAAGGGAG
Organism: Delia radicum; assembly: GCA_021234595.1. Lineage (NCBI taxonomy): Eukaryota > Metazoa > Arthropoda > Insecta > Diptera > Anthomyiidae > Delia > Delia radicum. The sequence continues at coordinate 6,731,595 of CM037853.1, read as the reverse complement.
GGTTGATTGTAAATACATTTACTCGTCGTCTCATCTCTTCCCAAACAATTGTTGTTTGAATTGTTGCTTTTGTTTGAGTTGTTGCTTTCGGTGGCCGTCATTATGCTACACGCTTTAATAGGATTAACGCTGAAGAGCACTTAAGAGTCAAATGATTATCAACGTGTTTGTTATAGAAGAAGTACCTAATACTTGCTATGACTTCCACTTTGAGTATATTATCGACATTAGTACTGTTTTGATTTTCAGTTAATGGATCTACTGAAGTGTGTGTGTCCTAATCTTGACAATTGTTTACAAACTTTCCCACCCATACGTCCCGCTGACAATAAAGTATTCTCGACATTTAGCATATGAAAATTATTGCAAAAAGGACTTTTTTATGATTAATATTGATTAGTTATGATTAAGTACTTAAAATAGATTTATGAGTTATCCACTACTTATGAGTACAAATATACTTTATGAGAAAAATAAAAAAAAAATATTCTTTAATATTCATATCTTCCCTAATAGCGTTTTTTTTTTTGAAAATTCTCAGGTTCGAAAACATTTTTCAAGTTCATGAGTAGGGCAACCAGAAATACGCTAGAGCGTGTTTCATTTATGAAAGCATAACTAGAACTATTTAGACTAAATACAAGCTCTGATCATGAAATTAAGAAAGTTATATATGTTAAAGCTTTTTTTTAGTTTATTTTTTTAATATTTGCTTATTTAAGCTTATTTTGTAAATATTAGCGCTCATTTTAGATTTTTTTCTTTTAAAATAGAGTTTTTTTCATATGTTTTAGTAATCGATCGAATGTTTTGTTTTAATTGAAATTTTTAATTTTAATATTGACTCATTCCATATAGAACCATCAAAAAGTATCCAATTTTCGACCTCTTCCCCCCTTCAATTTTAACCACACTTGGCAAGAAAGTGTCATATACATAAATAGGTCACAAGTCGTATATAAATAGGTACAAGTCGTTAGCTCTAACGGTTGTGGAAATATCGCGTTTTCAAATATGAAAAAAAATCTAAAATTTAACAGAAGTAGTCGTACATAATTGTTCATATCTTTTTAACGGCTCAAGCTACGTCATTCGCTGAAACCTCATTTTAAAGCTACAGTTATCAAGCAAAAATATATATATATTGAACGTAAAATGCATGTTTTGGCAAATCCTCGGTTTAAACCGCTGTATTTTAAAAAGTTGGGTTTTTTAAATTTTCAAAAAAAATATATGTTTATTATAATTTATTCCTCTATGCCGTTGCCATATTAATTTGTGGAGCTCTTACGGGATTCAAAGTTATTTATAAAAATCTAAAAAAGGGCACTAAATTTAATAGAAAACAAGATTTACAGAAAAAAATAATTTTATGAAACACATAAAAATATAAGTTTTTCAAAAGTAGTTGCACATAATTGTCCCTATCTCTTAAACAGTTTAAGCTGCAAGAGTCATTGGTACGTCACTTTAAAGGCACTTAAATCGTGGTTTTCCAGGTTAACAAACAAAAATTCACTTATTGACGGTGAAGTGCATTTTTTTCAAAATCCGTGGTTCAAACCGCAGTATTTCAGAAAGCTGATTTTCTATAATTTTTAAAAAAAATATATGTTAATTACAAATTATTCTTATATACCGTCACCAAATCCATATATGATATACCCACAAGTTTCTGAGTTATCGGCTGTTTAGTTAAATTTTTTCACATTTTTATTCATAACTCAGTATACCGGGACAGCTCCATATATGGGTTTAGACATGGCATAGGGAAGAAATTTATATTTAACGTATATTTTTTAAAAAAAATTGAAAAACCAGTTTTTTGAAATACAGCTTTCTGAAACTCGGTTTTTGAAAACAATGCATTTTGCTGTGGAGAAGTGAATAATTTGTGTGCTCTAGTAAAACCACAATTTAAGTAGCTTTGAAATGAGGTATAAATGACTCTCGTAGCTTTTTAAAAATTTTCAAATATTTTTCATATTTTGAAACGCGATAGTTCAAGATCCGCTGGGCTTAGCTGTCCTATATTTTAACGAGGTTATAGTTATATGATTTACATATCATATACCAAGTTTGGTTGAAATCAGAAGGGGTGCAAGAAATCGAGTGGTTGATTTTTTATGTTTTCAGATTATTACATGTTGTTGGTTTATCAAAAAATATTTTAAACAACCCCCTTGGACTTTGCAGCTTAAGAAAAAAATTTCTCTATTGCACATTTGTTTGACTGACAAAGTTCCAAAGACCAAATTTTATCTGTAGTAACAATTTTAATTAAAATATATTATAACTTAACGGTTTAAAATTAAATAATTCGAATAATTCGAATAATTCGAAAACTTTCGAACTAAATTTTCCGCGTGTTAAGTTAAAAATCAAAATAAAGCGTATATCTTACAAATCGCTTTGCTTTTAATCATCTATGCGAAATTGCAGACAGATCGCTTAACTAGATCGTCTGGACAATAAAAATTTCAAATGGGACTTAAAAAATATAATTGGCAATATTTTTTGCAAAAATTAAAATTTTCCAAAATTGTTTTATTTATAAACTATTCTTAACCGAAAAATTATAATTTTTTGGTAAAATTCGAAAAATCATAGACCCCTTAGCATTAGTTTTACCCAGTTTGCAAACATTTTTAAAAGTCGCGATTTTATTCCAAATTTTAACTATTTTTTAACCAAATATTTAATTAGTCAATAATTACACTTTGAAACCTATATCTCAAAAAATACCTAGCGGAAAAGTACAATCGGCACTGTACTGGCAAAGCGTGAGCGACTGTCGGTTATATGTTGGCAGAACGTGGGATTCACAATCTTCACAGTATTGTCCTATTACCCGATTGATAACAGTGGCCACCGTTGGCATAAAGTTGGAAAATCAAAAAACTTGGTGCTTCCCAATTTACCTTAAATTTAGTTAATTTTGCGAAATATTGTAGTTAAGTTTTTAAAATAAATAGTTGCTGATTAAATGAGTAAAATATAATAAAATATTTTAAAAAAGTTGATGCTACTAATAGTTGTAATGTTGGTAAAAACAAATGGCAGTAGTGAATTTTTCGGGTTATACTGGCAAGACATTTGCTGTCCATACAAAATTATGCTTCTATAGTACAATATTAGTTTCAACTTTGGTAATTTCTAACAAATAAAAAATAACTGTGGTTTGCCAACACTATTTTGTACGGTTGGAAATTTCTACCTGGGTAGGTATTGAGGTTAAAACATTATAATAATATATATATATTAAAAATGTATAAAAAAAACTTGAAATAAAAATTTCATTTAACTTTACCATAAATTGTAATAAATTTTGTCACTAACAATGTATCCACTTATGACCATGGGTATTTAAAATTTGTGTTTAGAGTTTGTTATAGGAAACAAACTTTTGCTAAAAACTGCAATTGTTATGAGAAAAACAAAACTTTAAATAAAAATAGCCCAACAAAAACAACCTCGAAGCTTTACTTTTATTTACAATATCCTAAAAGTACACAAAATAATATTGTTGGTAACTATTACCTACTATTTTGTGTTGTTTTGTCAGCGAGAGGGTAATGGGGGTACCTAGTATTTTGACCCTTTTTGTAGGCGATGGGGCAATGGGTACCTATTACTTTTGGGGCATCGCGAACAAAAGTAATGTTGTAAATAAATAGTCTGGTAATAATCTGAAGACCAGTTTTTGTCGGGTTATTTTTATTTACAGGTAAGGTTTTCTCATTACAAATACGGTTTTTACCAAAAGTTTTTTTTTTTAATAACAAAGACTTAACTCAAATTTTGAATATCGATGTTCATAAGTGGACACTTTCTGAGTGATCATTTTTTTTTTTGCAATTTATGGTATAAGTTATATGAAATTCTTATTTCAAGTAACAAAAGAAAAAGTATTTAGGAGAAGTCACTTTTGGACCATGTTTTTTTTGTACATTTTTAAAATATCGCTCATTTACTGCAAGACTGGCAGATTTTGCAGAAAACAAGTTTAAAGTTTTGAATCCATATCTGCTCTCTCGACAATTTCTCTATGTATTTGGCCACGTTTTTTATAAATAGGAGGTTTTAATTTATTTTTCTCGTAGTGAGAGTTGTTTGCTAATTAGCGAGAGACAAGTGAGTAGCACATTTTCTCTATGAAGTATATACTCTTTGCATCCACTTTAAAGAAAAAATAAATTCTATTATCCTCTATCTCGAAAAATATACATGATATTAATACGAAATTTTTACACAATATAAAGCTTGATATAGCTAATAAATCTACATTATTAACTCATTGTTCGACTTATGACAGTCTTGTAGTAAATAAGCGATATGTAAATTATTATAAAATGTTTATATACATATGATACCTATTTAATTATTGACTAATTAAACAGTTAATTACAAACAAAATAAAATTGGGAATAAAATTGAGACTTTTGAAAATGTTTAAAATCTGTAAAAAAAAAGTCTATAAAGCATTCTAGAGTACACGACAGAACATAAAAAAATATGTATTTCATTGTAAGGTTTTTGCCATTTCGTCATGGGATAAACGATATATTTTTAAAAAACCAATTCAAAGTGTTATCTAATGACCATCGATTTTTTTACAAGTTTTTAAGATATGTAAATTCATATAAAATTTTGATCTACGATACCTATTTGTTGATATATGGGTATCAAAGACTAATTATTGACTAATTAAGTGTTTGGTTAACAACAAATAAATTTTGGAAATAAAATCAAAACTTTTACAAACGTCTAAAAACTGTAAAAAAAATATACATATACACTTACATAGCAAGTTCGGCTGTCTCAACAGAATTTCATCCAACCGAATCAATTCGGTTGAATGGAATTTCAGAATTTTTATGAGAGTGTAGCATTCTAAGAGAAGAGAAAAAAAAATATTTCATTTTATGTTTTTTTGTAATTTCATCATGGAATAGATGATATATTTTTAAAAAATCAAACCTTTGCTAAAACTGCACACAGAAAACAGACTCGGTAACAGTATTTGTTGCCAATCGGATGAAATTCTGGCACGGCAACAGAATTTCGATTGCCTCAACAGAAATTCGGTAATAACTACAGAAAACTTCGATAGCTACAACCGAACCATCCGATTGGCTACAAATACGGTTGCTGCTACCGAGTCTGTTTTCTGGGTGTGCATTTAATACTAGTTTTCTTACTCGCATAAAAACTATTAATCGAACGAAAAAAAGAAAATTCGAACGAACATTATAAAAAACATTATTTTCGAATAACGAATATTTCGAATAAATTTTTACGATTAATCGAATAAAACATATAACTAAAAAAATACTTCTTTTAATAAAACTTTTTCGAAAATTTACCAATTTTAGAAGAATTTGTGTAAAAAATGGTAATGGACAAAACAAAATGAAAAAATAACTGAAATTTTAAAATTTTGCACTGAATATGAAAATTATTCAAGTTCGAGGCCATACTCTATATTTCTTTATTAGGATATTGTCCTAACAAATAATCTATAGAGTTTTTGTTTTCAAAAATTATCAATTGACCACTTTCAGGAATGTGTTGACAGATCTATTTCGTGAATTTTCTAGGTTCCCATCATCAGAACACGTTTTAAAAGAAGTGACAATCCCATGCAAAGCATCAAACATTCATATAAACTAGTTTTCTCACTAAATGAGAACTAATATATGAGCTCGAAGTTAAAGACTATCACCATTGATCAAAAATAAATTTAAAACTTGTTCGTTATGTGCAAGCTCTACCTTTGGTAGATATATAAGGTGGCGCAAAAATAACCTTCCGATGTTTTTTTTTTATTATGTATTTATTATGTATAGCATTTTCTGATAGGAGGATTACTTTTGCGCCACCTTATATAATACATGCTTTTTGTTTTTATTCTCCTTTTTATATTCACACTTGTTTTGTGTTGTTTTGCTTAAAAAGAAGATGTAAAGGGGGAGTAAACAAGACCGTACTTTGTCTTTTTTACAAGTTTGATATAATTTTTATTAAAAATAAAAATTATTTTTTATTTATTTTTATTTTTTATTTTTAATAAAAATTATAACAAAAATTTTAACATTTTTATTAAGAGGGGACATTACATTCGCGGCAGAGAAAACAGACACTTTTTTTCAAATTCATAACTCAGTCAAAAACAAACATTTTTCCAAAATTTTTTATTATTGTAGAGAATTGAACAAATTACAAGAAACAAAATTCAAAAAAATATATTTTTCACTCATGGCAAAAATCGACTTTTTTAATTCTTAACAAAATTGGTTATCGTATGACACGAGCTTTTTATTAAATTTGTGTGTTTTTTCGAAAAAAATATTGATTCATAAAAAATCGAAAAAAAATTTAAAAAAAGCTCGTGTTATACGATAGCGAATCAAGTTTAAAAAAATACAGAAAAAAAAAATCGTCAAAAAATTAACCCGCTAGTGCCGCAACCAGTACGAAAAACATGGTTTCGAGATAAACGCGTTCAAAGTTTGTGAATAAAGAAAAAAAGGATACCTTCAATCTGCCATGCCTGCTTCGTACTGTATGCCTTCGTTATCTTGTATTGTGCTGTTTCTTACAGTTTTTTGCAATCGTTTAGCAATTCGGGCTTCTTTTGAAGCTTCATATGCCTTCACTCTTCACCCTTCAAGTAGGTACGAAATAACAATCACCAAAAGTCAGGTAGCAAGTAAACCAAGTATATACCAGCTGCCGTACATAGGTAGCGCGAAAACTAAAAATGCGCTCTCACTAATCCGGCTGTAACTTTTGAACCCGTAGGAATTTTTCCATGAAATTTTTTTTCTTAGAATCTTAAGAATATACAAAATTAAGAATACAAAATTATAAAAAGTCGATTTCGAAAAACGGTCAATGTCATGTCCCCCCTTAATGGTTTTCCAAGATATAGACTCTTTAATAATGGTTAAAGATATGTTATTTGACTTTCAAACAAACAATATGTAGGAATGCACAGATAAAGTGCTGTCATTGAAATATAACATGAATTTTGTTAAGTTACAACTATATACAAAACTATTAAAAACACATCTTTAAATAAATAAACATCATAATACATTTTACAACATTATTTTCAACAACACTTCATTAAAAGCACATAAATCATAACATTTTATATATCATACCTTATTTAACTAATAAACAATAGCGCACTCTGGCGATTAAGTATAACATTAAACAATTGGAATGGTGGTTGTCTATGGTGTGCCTTAAAAAAGCTTTAAAGGACACTTTTAACATTCGTTTTGTATTGTGTCGCATTAACTTTATAAAGAATTATTAAAATGAAATAAGGAATTACCACTTACCCGATAGACATTTACTCGTACTACGGTTGTCATTATTATTGTTATTATTGTTGGAGTTATTATGAGAATTTGAGGACGTTGAGGAGGACGAACAAACCACTGAAGATTTATCTGAAATGAAAGCGTAACATTAACATGATGTTAAGATTTGTTTCACCATCTAAACAATAATGATTTTAAGATTTATGTGAACATCAAATATATTCTACATGACATCTTAATATAATTGTTTCATAAATGACCATAATGTCAATAATGTACGCAAACAATTGATAAAGTACCAACAACATACTCGTACAAACAAAGCACGCTTCAGAATTCGTTACACTTGGAATTTTTTCAAGTAGTTCCCATACTATAATGGGATGGATAATAGCATTGAAATGCGATTTTTATGCAAGCGCCAAAAAAAAAATAATTGTCACATAAACCTAAATAATAATCCTTGTTCTCCTTACAGTATAATTTATGATTTTTTGCTCTTTATTTCTTTTAATGTTGTTGCACATTGTTGTTGAGTTGTGTGTTTGTAGAAGCATGCGACCGGAACTTTGTAACGCACCATAGAACCATTTATAATTGTTGGATGGTTAATTTAAGGGGTGGAGCGCATGACAATCATAACATATCGATAGAGAACGAACAACAACATAATTGCCATAATGTTTTATTTGTTTGTGTTTTTCTCTTCGTTTTAAATTTTTTTTGTTTTGATGAAAACAAACTTACCAGTCATACAATTTTTATGGTCTTTATGTGTGATGGCAAAACACGCGTCATTATCATCCATAATTTACATGTAAAAGATTTACTGTAAAATGTGAACATCTATTAGATTGACACATATTCGTAGATTATCGATTTGGGAAAATATATAAATAACACACCTCGACAAGCTTCCTTGGTTTGAATGACGATATGTGATTTATATCGTCTTTGAGTCGCTGATTGAGCTACCTCGATATCTTATACTTGATGGATAAAAACATACATGACTTGCTTGCAGAAAATACTATTACCAGGGATCGGAAGTTCATGAAAATGCATGTTTTTAAAGTCTGAGAACAGGGTAAAAGAAATGCCGTTACGAAGCATAGAATTTGTGTTTAAATGGCATCGATTTTTTAGTGGATATTTTTGCATATTTTGCTATAAATGCATATTTTTTGCATATTTTGCTTTAAATGCATATTTTTATAGCATATTTTTTTACTTATTTTGCATTCAATGCATGTTTTTATTGGATTTTTTTATTTTCGCTTAAAATTAATATTTTTATTGTATTTTTCTAAGCTTGTTGTAAAAAAGTCTTTTTTAATTTTATTTTTTAAGCGGTTTTAGCAACATATAAACATAAACATTAGTGTCCGACCGAACAGTTCGGCCAGAAAATGCATATGGTCTGTATTCGTAATTTTAAAGCATTATGGACAAATTTGGCGGATGGAAAAATGTTTATTGGTCTGATTAGATGCTATTTTGAGTGTTAAATTTGAAGAAAAGTCTGTAGTTAAGCAATGAATTCACTGAATTCACTCATCGATAAACCAAAGCGTGAAAAGCCTAAAACAGTGCGTACACCCGAGAATATTGCTGCTGTGGCAGAAAGTGTTCGTGAAGCGTCATCAACATCAATTCACCGTCGTTCTCAACAATTGAACATTTCGGAGACATCATTGAGACGAATTTTGCATAAAGACCTTGTTATGACGCCATACAAAGTCCAATTGGTTCAGGAATTAAAAAAAAAAAAGTTATTTGGCGGGCCCTTTATAATATTTCTGCAAAACTTTTAAGACGATGTCCTTTGCACACACATGCTGTTAGAATCCTTGGACCAAAATTAGAGCTTTTTTGAAAAATTTAAGCTTCAATCTTACTTTAAGTTAACTATCTACAGTTTCTAGTCAACATACATACGTTTTCAAGATTTTTAAAAATTGTGTTAATTTCAAAATATTTGTTTTCGATATTGATCACTTTTTAATCAAATTGAAAAATAATTCAATTAAAGAGCTATAAATTTTTAATTGAATTCGAATTCGCAATTTTCGTGATTGAAATGGGTTTTTATTCATTTGTGTGTAATGGCTTAAAATAAATATATATTCAGTTTTAAACAACTGAAACTAAATTATTTAACTTAATAAATTAATAAACCTAATAAGAATTAATGTCTTATCTAAATAATTAAAATGAATTTAAATATTTATTACTAATACCACTAAACATAAACATTTATAGAAAACAACTACATAAATATACCAAAAAAAAAAACATAATAAAATTTATAATGTAGTTTTTGAAGTTTAATTTTTTTAATAAAAATTAAAAATTATTTTTAAAAAAATACATTGGTTTTAACAAAAGCGCCAATTTCTGAAAAAAAAATCGAAAAAAAATCCTAATATCTGTGAGAATTTGTTCACATAAGTATTAATAAATCTGCTAACTAAATGAGAATTACATACCGGTTAAAATTCAATGTTATAAAATTCAAGACACTTCCGAGTCAAAAAAGCATTTTAAAATTTTTTATGAACTTTTAAAAAAATTGGCGAAATTTGTTTATGTGCGCTTTAGTTGTTTGTGACAACTAAAGCAAAAAGTACATGAAATAAAAGATTTTAATTAGCTTATTAACTAAAATCTAAAAGGCATCAACTAATTTTAAGGAATTTAATTCAATGGAGCAAACAATAGCAAACATCGATTGAAAAACATCTTAAATTTTTTATAAATAAAATTAAATTTTTGCCGATTTGTATATACTTAAATCAAGTCTTCGATTACATTAAAAATTTTATTTTTTTCAAATTCTCCATAAAAGAATCTATTGATATTCAAATTTCTAGCTCATGGACTGACTGATTCAACTTGACCCAGCCCATAACGCTAGAGCTAGTAACTTAAAATTTGTCATGGAGGTCCGTCATCCAGTGTAGACATCCGCTAAGATGGGAAAGTCTCCAGCTGGCAGACTGCCCAACCACCTTTGGCTAGTAAGCTCTAAATTTTCTATGTGGTTGATTATGATATGCGGGCCAATTATCGAATGCACACATCCATTTTATAATATTTTTTCACACTTTTGCTCATCATACTTAACTGAATTGTCTTTAATTTTACTATAGCGGCCAGAAAATAGTATTGGCAAACCACTGATATTATTGTCAAACCCACCGTGCTAAAAACTACCAAGGGTAAAACTAATATTGTACTAGGAAAACATAAGTTTGTTTGCAAAGCATGTGTTTTGCCAGTACAACTCTCAAAATGCTTTATCAATATTGTTTTTACCAATATTACGACCAATTAGAAGCTTTTTTTTAATACATTGTTTTATTTCACACATTTAAATATAACACTCAGACCGAATTGTATTGCTTCTTTTTAAATGTCATTTATTATACATATTTCGTAAAATTATGTTAATTCAAGCTATTTTAAAAAGCACACAATTTTTTGAATTACCAACGTTATGCCAACGGTTTGTGACAAGTTCGTTCAAACCAACGGTTGGCCACTGATAGCAATCGGTTAACAGGACAATACTGTCAAGATTGTTAATCCCACGTTCTGCCAACGCATAACCGACATCGCCGACGCTTTGCCAACACTGGCCAATTGTATTTTTCTGTCTGGGGGGTTTTTGCTGCCTCTCACTTTTCTGCCAAAACCTGTTTCTTTGTTTTTTTGCTTTATTTTTAGCCCCTAAGTGTTTCTCTAACGTAAAAAAAATATTTTTGCCTGGGGAATGATGAAAAAATATCATCTTAAGAACTTACCTTTGGAAAATTGAAATGAATCGGAAATTGTTATTAAAAATAAACTTATAAAATGCACACATTATTTTAAAAAGCATTATTCGTTTTTTTAAACGACACAGGGGAATGCCTAACGTAAGTGTGAGAGCTTAATATGAAAGACAAAACGCGTATAATTTCACTGTATTATTATTGTTGGTGAAAACCTGCCACATTTTTGCGTATTATATATAATATTCTTTCCAAATCAATAATGGTTTGAAAATTTGACTTTTAACGAATACAAGATTTTACAGGGGAATGATGTGTGGTTTTAGGAATATAAAACAATCATTCATAAAAATATTAATTTATAAAAAAATATAAACAATAATAGAAAAAGGAAATCATTTAATATTATTATTAACTTTTCACTAACTAATTTAAAAAAATAATTGTATACTTACTAATTTTGTTAGAAATTTATAAAAATTTAAATGAAAAATGCTAGAGGCGGACAGGGAATGACTTTTGCCTGCGGACAGGGACAAAACAACCTATAAAACTTTATTGTAAAGTAAATAATAAAGTGGAATACATTTTATTTTTCCCAATTTAGATATACAAGGAGAGCAAATTAGCCGGTTATCTCAGAATCAACCATATGTACAATTTCGGATATGCCCTAACTCAATGATATAATACTTTTTAGAGTATTGTACAGAAACGTGGTAAAATATGGGCGTATAAGGGGAAAAATAACTTGGAACTTGAAGGATATGAACTTTAAATTTGATATGTGGGTTCCTAATCAGGAGTAGAAAGCTGCATAGAGCGGATTTTTGGAAATTCTTACAGGGAGGGGCAGTAAATGAAAAAGTCTCCCGCTTGAAGGCCTGGCCAAACCACTAAAGCGAGGAACTTGAAGTTAGGAACGATTATTCCTAATGAGGAGTACCATCTGTATAGAGCGGAAAAGTCTCCCCCTTGGCGGCATTTCCAAACTACTAAAGCGACGAACTTGAAATTTGGTATGTGGTTACCTTATCAAGAGTAGATATCTGTATTGATGGCGTTAGTGCGATGACCAAAACGACCAAGCTAGGAACTTGAAATTTGGTATGTGAGTTTGTAAACTACAGTAGCTTACATAATACTAAAAGTATACCCTGATCACTAGTGATGCCAACGGGAGATCCAAAATCCCGCAATTTAGTAGATCCTGAATTCAGGATTTTTTTTCAATCCCGGGGTTTTTTTTCAAAAAGATTAATAACGATTTTATTTTAAATTTCTTATTATTTTCCTGTTTATGATTCTAAACAGGACCCATATTTTTTCCAGGTACACTCACAACAATCCCAATGCGATTAATGTAAAATTGGTAAAAATATGTATTTTAAATAAATATATGATATGATGATGATATTAGTGGCTCGTTATATTTAAATAATTATTGTTAGAAATTACTATTGTCATAGATTATGATATCATTTTCGATATCGTTATCGGATGTCTCGACGATAGTATACGGTACGGTATAATAACTTTATGAAAAAACGATATCGTTAGAAAAGCTGCATTTAAGAACATAACAACTAACATCTTCCGTTCAAGATTAGATGATGGTTCCTTAGACGTAAATAGTGACATTGTTTCACGCTACGTTTTGTTGTATTAAAAAAAAATTTTTTAATTTATCCCAAAAATTTTAGGTGCTAGATTACCAAATACAACCAGTAAAGTTTTCAGAATATTTTTACCATACAAATTACCGAAATTAACCTGGGAAAGGTGCACAGAGACAACATATTCGTGCTAATAATTGAATCTGCTGCCAATCGAATGGTTTCGTTTTGGTAACTGATTTTTTTTATGTAAACTAATACCAGAATCCCGAAATATCCCGGGATTTTAAAAAATACCAAAAAATTTTGAGATTTTGCGACCCCAAGCACGGGATTTTTAAATATCAATCCCGATTGGAATCTCTACTGACCACATAGTGGTGTAGTGTATAAAATAATTAAGACTATCGAAATGTGAAATAGAAAAAAATTATTTCACAATTTGATAGTCTTTTATATAAAACATTAGAAATTAAGCCGATTTTAGGAATTCGGTGTTCGGTAAACGCAAAAGTTCTTACTCCTCGAAAAGATCAAACTATCCGTAATTTTTATGACAGTATTAAAATATTTCGATACCGCGAAATCCTCATTCAGTTGATAATCCATCTTTCAAAATGAAATACACTTTTTTTTTCAATTTATAAAAAAAAGTTAGTTCAAAAGTCTGTTAAACGGGTTCTAATTCAGTTGAGCTAATATTTTCTGTTATTATCGTTTAAAACACATATTTAGCTAAAGTGTTTAGTTATTTCATTTTATTTCATTTAATTTGACAGATAATTAGTTTTATCCTTCCGCTGACGAATATGGTCCGTATGTTCGTTAGCTTGTGAAAAAAGTGAAAGAAACTGGCATCCTCATCGATAAACCAAAGCGTAAAAAGCCAAAAACAGTGCGTACACCCGAGAATATTGCTGCTGTGGCAGAAAGTGTGCGTGAAGCGCCATCAACATCAATTCACCGTCGTTCTCAACAATTGAACATTTCGGAGACATCATTGAGACGAATTTTGCATAAAGACCTTGGTATGAGTTCAAAAAAAAAAGTTATTTGGCGGACCCTTTATTTTTTTAGCTAAAATTTAGTAATTCGTGATTCTCAAATGTACAAATTATGCTAATTAATTTAAACCACAATTACTTTCAACTCATTACTTTTTTGTGTCTTCGCTATCAGTACCACTTGTAGATGGAGTTATTTTCTCCTAGTATTTTTTTTATAATCATAAAATAGGCTATATCTCGGTAACTAAGCGAGATAGAGCAACATTAATAGGTTACTCCGTACCTATTAAGTACTCTTCATTAACTACTTATATTCCCGGTAGTAAATATGACATCTGGTCAGATCCTGAAAGATCTTTTAAGCAAAAATTTTCTGTAGATTCAGCTTAAAAATTCTGTTAATTTAGCTAAGTTCTCAGTTAAAACTAACTACAACTAACTGTCAACTCAAATTTAATTATTCCAAAATTTAGTTCACCTAAATTTAGCAGACTGTGATTCTCAACATCAATGAAAATCCTGCCGGCATAAATACAGGTACCATTTTCTGTTTTCCTTAGCTGAATTTAAAACTTTTTGTACGGGCTTTTTTATGAGTGTACACTAAAAAAAATACACATTTTTAAAAATGACTTACAGGTCTGATGCCACAAGCCGACTAATGTTTATTTTAGTTCAAGCACTTAAATGCCATCCTAATATATAAAGAACTAAATCTGCATCATATGTACCTACCACAGGAAATACCAAGTGATGTCTTAACAATAGAAAACGTGTATCATATTTTTATATATTCTTCTATAAAGTGTGCGCCCGAATAAACGTTGACACCGAAAAAGTCACATTAATAGAGACTGAGTTAAGCGATTGTTTAAAATACAAAATTTTATCTATTCAAATTTTATACAGATTTATATTCTGTATGCCTCCGAAATTTCTATTATTTTTTTGTTTGTTACTATTCTGGTAAGACACACTCAAAATAAAAGGCTGTTGCTAAATTCAGCAAAATTTTTGCTAAATTTACAATTTTTTTTTTTTACTGATATTAGCAATTTTTCTGCAAGGATTCTGCAAGCAAAAAACGCTGACTTTACTGACTTTTTTATTTTAGTGTATCCGCTACATAAAACTTTCGTCCGGGAAGCTGTAAAAAATCTGCAAATATATAAATGTTGACGTCCATAACACAACATTTAAATTTTGTAAAAATTTTTTAGTAGTTTTGCTCGATTGTCGGCTTCAGTATTCTTCTTGGCATTCCTATTCGGAATGTTAAATGTACTAAGCTGAATAATTTGTTAAACTTGGCGTACAAAATGTTTTGAACATTGCACTCTACTCCAACTCTATGGTTTTGGAAGAGTTTCTAGGTTTCTTTGTTTTTTTTTTTTAAGAGAAGCAACACTCAGGAAATTCTTCCTATTAATTAATGGTTTGCTTTCTTTGGAAAGGTGATAGTGGGAGATGAAATCTGGTAAAGCCCTTAATCCGGCTTCAAACATGGCAATACTGTAATTTCTCGAGATTGTAAGTCTTAGAACAGTTGTTGCTCGTCAATGTAGAGTTGGCGAATTTATTGAAGCTTTGTTTCATAGCCCAGATTCATTATTTTATTTCGGTGGGGTTAAGTGCTAAGGTGATCGCTGCGATACGTATAAGTGATAGAAAACTCATACTTATTATTTTTCGAAATTGAAGTTATCGTCACCGGAAATCGAACCCGGGACCATATGTGTAAGAATTCAACGCGCTAATCATTACACAACAACGCCTTTATTGTGAACTGACTATGCAACTGATATTGACAAATCAAAAAATGTTATTATCTGATACATTTTTCAAACATAGTCTGAAGAATAATAGATATTTAAATCAATCGCAAAACAGATTATAAAGACAAATGTGGGCTAACGTTTATTTGGGCGCACACTTTAAGACATTTTTAGTATATAGCGTGTTTATATACATTTATATACTATCACTACATGTATATATTTTAAAGATTTTTAGTTCTTAAATTCATCTCAACCTCATTAAATCTTTCACAAAAAAAATCCCTTGAGGGGTCTTTACCACCCGTTCCCCCTCCCCCATAGCTATTGTAAACA
This sequence comes from Delia radicum, assembly GCA_021234595.1. Classification (NCBI taxonomy): domain Eukaryota; kingdom Metazoa; phylum Arthropoda; class Insecta; order Diptera; family Anthomyiidae; genus Delia; species Delia radicum. The sequence continues at coordinate 6,715,751 of CM037853.1, read as the reverse complement.
TTTTTAGAATGTTTTTGTATTTTTATAATCTTTGGGGCTTTTATGATTTTTTCAGCAATTATTTTATTTTTTTTTTCTCTTCTTATAGTCAAAGTAAAAAAAAAAGAAGAAAAATAATGAGTTACGCATGAAAGAATTCTTTTTTAAATGATACCATCCATATAGAAAGTAAAATAACAAAAGGATTCATTTCTGGTCGTAGAACACGCAAAATAAAAATTTTATTCACAATAAAAATGTTATATAAAAAGCATGATGGAAGCACTGCTACTGCATGGTTGGTTGAGAACACACATGAAAAGTTCTTGGGAGACACAACTGGTTTGATATTTTGTTTTGTTTTTTTTGTATTGTTCTGACGTTTATCAAAAGATTTTACCATTTTCTAAAAAAGTTTTTAATGGCGTGATGTAAGTTCACCTAACCTCCATCTTGTGGATGTACATTAGGGCGTTTCAGTATTTTCACTTTTTTGGAATTTTGCAACTCTTGAAGTGCAATATAATTACACACACACAGAGAAAAATTTAGCGATTTGCCAACTGAAATTTGGCAAACTGAATTTATAAGTTGTTACCATTAAAATACACTTTTCAATTCGGTTGGCACTTTATTTCTCTGTGTGTACTTATGGCCCAAAAGATTTTTGAGAATTTTTCCAGATTTTTTGAAGGTGTGCATGTGCAAAAAAAAAAGGTTATGAAACAAATATTTTTTTTTATTTTTGTTTCTCTTGTACTTTGTTTTCAGAAAACCATATAAATCATTACACACAACAAAAAAGTTAGTAAAGTCAGCAAAAAATATTGTTGAGTCGGCAAAATTTTAGTCAGGAGGATGCTTTCAAAAAAATTGCTAATGTGAGACAAATTTATCTACTAATTTTGCTCACATTAGCAACACTTAGTTGATTAAAAATTAAAAAAAGTTAATACAATTTTTTCTGAATATTAGTAGACTAAAAAAATTGAAAAAATTTGTAAAAAAAATTATACTTTAGTTAATTATTTGCTGATAACCTTAAAAAAATTTTTGCGTTTTTTAAAAATAATTTATAATTCGTTATGAAAACTGCACTTAGGAAATTATGTTGGTAAAGACGACAGCAATTGTAGTCAAAAACAAATGAAATTTCATTTAAAAAAAGGACGACTTACATTTCATTAAATTCAACTAACATTGTCATTTGTTTTTTAATGTTCAAAAAATGACTAACAATTGTAGTAAAAATGAACCACATGGTAGTAAAAAATAAACTAAAATTTTTTTTTTTAATTTTTTTAAATAACAAAAAACAACTGTAAAAAATGAATGTAAAATCATAAAACAGTCATTTGATGTGAGTTGCTTTTTTAAATGAACTACAAGGTTAGTTAAAAATTTTTTTTGTTCTACAAATGACTTACATTTACATTAAAAATAATGAAACTGTATTACAACCCAAACAACTACATATTTTTAAAGCAGAAGTTCCCTGAGTGTGTGCATACTCCAACATTGACGACATGAATTAATTTAATATCTGAAAGTATATAGAAATAATTATAGTATACATAACATAAACAAAATTATCTTTAAACTACTTACATCAATGGTTGTCTAAATGATGGCATCTTTTAAAGGAAGACAAATGCAGTAATTACAGAAACGAAGCAGAAAAATGACAAAATGTGACACATACAATCCTTTTTTTTTGCAATAACCCAAAGGAAACATAAAAAAATACCTAAGATGTGTTTCTTAGTCTTTCGCTCTACCTGTACATTTGTTTGAAATTTGACCACACTTAAGAAGTATTAATTGATAATTACTTTGACAAGCCGGTGAAAATACAAAATTTAAGTTTTTTTAATCCATAATTTATATGTATACACATTGATGGCGTCCTTTTATTTTATGTATGAAAAACAGTTACAAAAATCTTCCGTGGTTGATTTTTTATGTACCTTAGAAGAGTTGTAATTTTTAGTATAATTTTCCTCGCCTCCACTACATTTTGACATGCCGCGACATCTACTTCATTCCGCGTATATCTTTCAATCAGTTTGTCGTCCACACTATTAATGTGCTCATCAGCACAATGTTTTTGGCAAAAAAAATTAGTAAAATATTAGTTCAAAACAAATAAGTGCTGAATAATTATAACTAAAATTTAAGTTGAAAACACAATTTCCGAAAAAAAAATGATGAAAAATAATGTACTTGATTTACAAGACGTTTTACTAACTTTTCTACGGATAAAAATTTATTTAAATTATAAAAAAATTTATTTAAATTATGACCACAAGAAAAAAATACAAAGCTTTAAATGGATCAAAAAAAATTTTGTATTTGATCCATATATCACTTTTCATCATCAAATATCCATTAGGAAATTTACAGAGTAACATTTTTCATATTTTTCACAATTTTGAATACGTGGTACAGGGTACTAACTAACAAATAAGAGCAGTTCTTTATAGTCCTAATTTTATTTTTAAGGGTTAATATGGTGGGGTCAAAAGTAACAATTCAAAATAATATTGCGACTATAAAGAATTGCGCTTGTAAGTTAGTTTTGTACTCTCTATCACATATCCGAATTTAATAAAAATCTAAAAGATATTATTCTGTAAATTTCCTAGTGGGTCTGTTTTATGAAAATTGAAAATATTAACCTTATATGGATCTAGTTACACAAAATAATAATTTTTAACAAGTGGAAATTAATGATTTCGATTCATTTGAAAGTATTATATTCTCGTCTTGTGGTAATAATTTAAATTTAGTTTCATGGGTATTTTTTGCCCCCCGGTTACTAAGAATTAAACATTTTTTATATACAAGTAAAGACAATATTTGTATAGTAAAATTTAAGTAATGTTTTTCATAAATTATGAAAGGTGTTATTGTATAAATTTCTTAGGGGTCTTTTTGTTCAAAAAGTGTAAAATTAACCCTATATAGATCAAGTTACATAAAATAATCATTTTTATTGAGTGGAGATTTTTTTTATCAATTTAAAAGGCTTTACAATCTTGTAGTCATAATTAAAATTAAGTTACGTGGGTCTTTTTTGTTCCCAGGAAACAAAGGGTTAAATGTTTTTTCGCTAAAAGAAAATATTATTACTATCTAATTAAGCTTAAGTGATTTATTTAAAACATTAAAATTCTATTAAGAAATTGACAAAATAAGCATTTTTTAAAAAATGTCCTGGAAAAGAGTCGCTCAAAACAAAACCTCGAATTATCATTTTTACAATTTTTTTTTTTTTCTTCAATAACAACTATTATATTATAAAAACAGCACTGGACATCTCCAAATTAGGCATTTTAAAAAATCTTCAGAATTAATTTTTATATTAAATGTTTGACTCATTTTGGATTCCAGGCTTAAGTGGGTTAATGATATCCGATGTAGTCAGAATTGCATATCTAAATAATTTTGAGTATATTAAATGAATAAATGAAATAAAAAATTAATTTTTTCAAAACTTCGAATTTTGAGAATTTTAAATAATAATAATACACTTTTTTCCAAAATGTGTAATTTTCGGCCGACTTGCGGAACGGGTTAGCGTTTAGCAAAAATAAAATCGATTTATTCCATTTGGAACCATTTGTAATAAAACTGGTTTGTGTAATGGCAAATATATTTTTAAGGGACACCATAGTGGTTATACAGTGCGAGCACTGTATTTGTATCAAAAGAAATGCTTCATTACGCTGAAATTATTGAAATGTAATTAAACATTTTCATCAAGATGAAAAATTTGCATTTCATATATTTAATTGTGAAAAAGAAAAATTAATTTTGTTATCAAAAAACTGCGATGAAACAGAAAAACATTTGCACAGTCAGTTTTAGACTGGACATAAGTTTTAGCACAGCTAATTTTTTTTTTAATTTTTCGCCCTTGATTCAAATTGTTGACTTTTTTTAAAAGCAAAGGGCTTTGTACATACACAAGTTATAAGTTTTAATTGCTTCATTTTCTAAAGATATCTCAAAATATTCAAAACATGCAATTTTTGATAGAAAAATCATAATTGTCAGACATATTGGATTGAAGCCAGGCCACAGTTTGGAAAGTTGTTAATAGTTTTAAACCACAGAACATAAAAAATAAACTGAAAATGGGACATCCTTATAGAGTAATAGGAAGAAAACAAGATCTTATTTGAAGAAAAATCGCGGTAAGCCCAAAAAAACATCTGCAAATATTGTGGCAAGCACCGGGTGCTTGCTTCATTATCTACATATGGGCACTTCTGCAGGCCTGTTACAATTTATTTTAATTTCAGTAAAAAACTATAAATTTGTATATTTGACTAAAAATTACAGAAAACATGGATGAGCTTAAACCATCTACACAAAAACTTGCCAAAAGATTTATGGACCCCAGTAGTGCTTCAAGATGAATGAAAATTCAGAGCTTTCCTATTTAATAAACGAATGACAGTTACACAAAAATTTAATACAGAATTAGAAAAAATATTGTATTATTATGTGCTAAGAAACTTAGAATCAAATAGGTTGATCTGTTGCGATATCTGTCGTCCAATGGTTCTGTGGCACTGGTCTTCATGTGGTTAAAGGAGATAACAATTTATTTTAATGTTCTCCAAGAAAATCCTAAGAAAAGTCCATCTAAATTGTGGAATGCTATAAATTTTTATTTTTAACACATTAAAATTTGGTTACTTTGCAACAACCCACATATATCTGTGATCCCTACACGAAAAATTATCAACCTAAAATATCTAATTAAAGATTTGATTTGAATTTAATTTGTTTCTAAACAAATATTTAATTGAATCAATTAATATTTTAATTGACCTTTAAATATATAAATACATATTTTATTTTAGACGCAATTATCATATTATTTTTTCATACACTGTATGCATAAATAGAAAATTTTCAGTATAAAATACCAAATACATTTGAAGTTAACAAACAAAACAAGCATACATACAAACAGACTAAGCATTGCAAAAAACACACATACCAACGTATAGATCACACACTTTTTTCTGAGTATCATATATTTTTTTTGTAGAAGTTATTTATAACTTTTTTTCCTTCTTAATTTTAATAAAATGTTTAATTGATAGTTTCATTGCCGTGATAGGTGCAAAATCAGTTAAAATATTAATTGATTCAATAAATTTTTTAATTGAAACCCGTTTTTAGTTTTTTCTGTGTACGCTACCCGTAGACTTTAATTAGATCTAACATTAAGGGAAGAAATTTGAAAGAATGCTCCGAAAACTTATTATTTGCAATAAAAAAAATTTTTTGAGGGACTGGTGACACCAAATTAGCACTTAATTAACTTCTAACCGAAGGATGAATATTAGTGTGCCAAAACTTTTGTCAACAAAATATATTAGTATTTTACTTATTATTTTTTAAATATTTTTGCAATCGCATATGTTTTCTTCATTCAAACATTGAGATACTATTTGTTAAATATATAATAGAATTATTTGTTGTAAAAAACTTGTGGTTTTGTTATATAACAAGAAGGATTAAATGAAGGAAACTGGCTGTGACAACATTTTTGTCGTGTAATAAGAGTCCCAGAAGCTATAAAACAAAACATCAAATACAACAAAAATGTATTTTTTTATTAGTCGACATTTTTTATAAATTTTCTTGTTAATTCTTTAGGATTTTATTCTAAACGGGCTTCAAAAGTCACAGATGCCACTGAGGCACATATGTGACCCGTATTTGGGCTGTATTTAAAAGAGTTATTCAAATGTTCCTTTCCATAATTTGTGCTGATATTGAGCATTTTCACCAAATTTTACACTTGTACTTCACACATTGTCGAGGAAAAACATGTTTTTTTTGTGTTTTTTAGGTTGCAAAAAAAATAATAGAGACTTAGTATATTTTTTGGATACCTTTTTCATTTCGTGTATTTAAACCAGGGATGAAAAAAGCTCGAGAGCGAGCCAAAAATATATATACAATATTTTTCAACAAAGCTAAATGGTAAATAAATACAACAAACTCGTTTGTGACTTGAAAATTATAATAAATTTTATGTTTAACAAATTTATGCCTGTTAATATGAGAGACCTTATATTATTATTTTGAAAATTTGAAGGAACCACACGATATTAATTATTTTAAAATTATATATAGACCATTTTATATCATTTTATATTAAATAAGATATAATCATAGCGTATAATGTATAGTATGATAATAATGGATGAGGACAAAATTCGGACCCAAACTGTATCAAATTACTTCTAATTGTATCCAAATGAATCTGATATGATACAATTAGATATACAATTCAATCGGGCCATTTTTCGGATAAAATTTTATATAATGAATATTAAATTAGATAAAATTATATAAAGCTCCATATTAGCTTTTTTTAATCTGGTATCATTTGATTAAATTGGATGAGGACAAAATTCGTATAAAACTATATCAAATCACTTCTAATTGTATCCAAAATAACCTATTGTAATACAATTATATGTAATTTGATACAATTTAATTGGGCCATTTTCCGAAAAAAAATTTATATAATTAATTATTGGGTCCTATAAAATTAGATAAAACTATATAAAGCTGCAGTTTTTTTTTAATCGGGGTGATAAATTTTAAAATATAAAAAATTTAAATCGATTTCTCATGGTAAAGTTTAAAGATCAAGACCTTCGATTTTTAAAAATTCGGAAAAGTAACTTCTGTTTTTATTAAGTTGGGCTTTCAAAAATTTGAAAACTTACAAAAATAAACGAAATGTGTCTCAACTACGTAAGCGCCATCTATCGAATACACAAAGAATATATCATAGATGTGGCATCACTTACAACATATGGGAAAACAGTGGACATTAGAGTGAGGTAAGTTTCTAAAAATAGAACTGTTGTGTTGTTGGAGTTGTACTTCTGAGATTATGTATGCAAGAAAAAAAAACACCGTGTATTGAATAAAACTAGTTTTAATTACAACAAAACTCAACCTGACGATAGATCAGTGCGCTAAAGCACTCTGTCTAACGTGTAGTGCGAGTGCATGTGGCATTAGAAATCAGTTTATCTATACCACGGTCAGTGATTGCACAGAAAATTTCATATAGACGCAATCGAACAAATAAAAACATAACAAATATTTAGAGTTGGGATTAATCGTTCATTTTGGTGACTCGGTCAATATCGTTCAATTCGAGTCAGTGAACTAGTTCGTTCAAATCGTTCAATCGTTCTTTTTTGCTTTGACTTGTGACTGATCTACGTGTGGTGAACTGTGTCGTTCGTTTGACAATTCTTACGCACTATTCAGGTTCTACGAGTTTTTTCACAAATTTTACTGTACATAGACAAAAAGTGTTATAAAATAGCAACTTTTCTAAAAAAATTTATATATTTTGTGTAAAAAAACATTTTATTTGAATGACTATAAAGCTTTTCCTAATTTGAAACAATATTACTACTATTTTCTAAAAAAAAATAATTGCTCTTACAAGCAGTTTTAATTGAATAGAGATGCAATTGTTCTATGAAAAAAAGAACGAAATGAACGATTGAACGAAATGAACGACAATATCGAATATTGGTGAACGAGTCAGATCGTTCAATTGAGTGAGTCGTTCAATTGAACTAGTTCGTTCATGAACGACACAACTCTACAAATATTACATTATTCAAAAAAACAGGGTCACTGACGAAGGTTCAATACCAGAAACTGCGCAGTCTGATTCAGAAAATTGAAAATTTACAATGTAGTTATGATTTTTAGAAAATACACTCATTCTTCTCTACCACGCCTTTCGCAAATGTATTTTTGTTGATTTGATTTTTACAGAAAGTTTAGAGGGACTTAAATAGCAGTTGCACCGGCGATTAAAATTATTTTTCTTAAATTAATTTTTTTATTATTATCAAATATTAAGTTCCTCAAACCTCTATACATTTAAACAAATAATATACACATTAGCTACTCGGTATAGCGAAAAAAACAAATCTTTACCTTCCGGCTAAAAAGCAATTTTCTGGTCAACAAAAAAATGTTACTTGCTTAACATAACATATGTTATACACTGTGGATATATGACACTCATACATGCATATTTGTATGATGGTAGAGCCTTTTTTTATTATTAAATTTAATCCTATATTTCGCGCCAAAAAAAAAAAATATTTATATATTTTTATATATGTATGTATAAAAATACTCCCTCGCCAAAAAAAAAAAAAGCAACTTAATTCATATAAAATAACGCTACAAAATAGAATTTCAGTTTATTTTTTGCTAAATCATTTGCCAACAAACATTTTTTACAACACAATAAAAATATACAAGAAAAAAAAGAAACATAAACATATAAATCCAAACCAGTTGCCAAAAAAAAAGCAAAATAATATGTTCCAAATGGAAATAAATTTTATTACCAAAAAAAATGTTAAGGCGGCAAACCGCGAACTTTCTGGGGTCAACTCTAACGTCAACATGAATTTATCAATTTAGACATCCGCCGCAACAATACAGGCTGCCTCTGACTGACTGGCTCTGCCAGAACGCTTGCCTGCCATATGTACACCCATATACTAGTAAACCGTAAAAAAAACACTGTCTTAACGAAATAAACCTTATAAAACAGCGATTCCCAAATGGGGGTCCGCGGACCCCCAGAGTTCCGTAAGAATAGTTCCGTCAAAATGAAAATATTTTGATAAAATGTTTGCAATTAATAATTCAAATGATTAAATTTTTTATGATTCTTTCTAAAAGCTTCGTAAGATAAACTCGGCTTAGATAAATCCTCGGTTATTACAACTAACTTATACGACCTCTTGACCTTTTGGTAATAATTTCAATGTAACATCTGTTAATACGAACTTGGTTAACCCAAATTAACCGGGAATGCTTCGGATCAGTTTAATTTTCTATGATTTTTAATAAGACAACATTGCTTTGTTAATCAAGTTATATATTGCAATATCACATGGGTGTCTTCAGTATTCCCTAATAAACAAATAGCGCTTTTTTATTGCGATTTTTAAAAAGATATGGTTGCTATGTTACTCAAAGTGAAGCTAGTTAAATCTTTTTTAAGACGAACTGTTTTTAGCAGTTCCACAAACAAATCTTTTTTACAATTTTCCATTTATAATACAAAATTTTCAAAATTTAACATATTTTGAAAAACATTTTTTGAACTTTAAAAAACTTTATACCGACCACATAGAAATTTTTCTCAAATTCATGGAAAATTTTCTATTTATGAAATCAAATGAAAGAAATTTACAATACAAGAAATTTACAATATTTAAAAAAGTATTATATTGTGGACAATAAAATAATTTTAAAGAAATTTTTCTCCAGTAAATACAAATCTTGATTATAACGAATTAGTTTTTCTGGTCCCTCAGAGTTTATCATTATCGGGTTTTACTGCATTTGGTTTTTCTTTTTTTAAATAAAAGTCCAATTTTTTGTTTATTTGTTTGGTGGTCCGTGAACCAGTTGAAGTGTCTCAAGGGATCCTTGAAGCAAAACTTGGTGGGAACCACTGTTATAAAACAACATTCTAGGCTATTATACAGTAAGCGAAATTTTAATAGATGCATAATTTTTTTTCAATTAATGGTAAAATTTAGATAATTATCAATTATAATCATTATAGCATAGAGTAACTAATTTAAAGAGATTTTATACCTCTCACGAGCCTCTCGCAAAAGAATCGAGCTCTGCCCAACTCAGTAACCAACACTTTCTCTTTAAACTGAGTCGAGTAGCAACATTTTCAGCAAAAAAATTTGTCGAGTTGCAACATTGTGATGAAAGCTTTTTCTTGGGAGGTTGCCATATTTTTGAAAAATAAACAAGTTGCGCTTGTCAGTTTCGGTAAAATGTGTTAATTATAACATAAAACCCATAACAAACCAATTTACAATTAAATTAATATGCCAAATACTGTTTGGTATGTTTTGTTTGTAAAAAAATGCTTTTCAGCATATTTTCTTTTTCCAACCAATTGTGTTCTTATAGAATTAAAAAAAAAATAATTTTAAAACTTTTTGATTAAACGTTTCTTTAAGTTTGAAAAAAAATTAAGAAAATTGGTCTGATGCTTTTTTACGCCTTCTTAGCAAAAAATAACACTTTTTACGCTTTTTATAGTTTTTGTTACGCTTTTTGCTCTTAAAAGGTTGGCAGCAACGCCTCTGATTATAGTGTGAGCTTACATTACACTGAGCACAAAATTGGCACTCTCTAATAATAAAATAACGTCTTTAATAAAAAAAAAACTGTACTTTTTCTTGAACAACACCAAATTTTTAACGAAATTTAATAGATGCACCGAGTAAACTATTTAATAAAAAGGATTTGGAGTATAGCCCCTCATTTCCCGGTTTTACGGTAGGCCTGTCTTTACGGTCTATCCGGTCTAGACCGGTAGACCGGCTTAGTACTTTTTACAAAAGGATATGTTTTTTGGTACTTTTTGGAAAAATATGCTAAAAATAGAAATAAATATAAAAAACCTGTTTTTGAAAAAAGTGCTAAGATTTCAAAAAAAAACTCAAAAAATTTCATAAAAATCATAAAATTTAAAAAAATCGAAAAATTTTAAAAAAATTTAAATATTTTAAAAAAATTTACAAATTCTAAAAAAATTTACAGATTCTAAAAAAATTGACAAATTTTAAAATATCAAAAAAAAAAAAAAAATCAAAATTGAACAATTTTAAAAATATCGGCAAATTTAAAAAAAATCGAAAAATGAGTTTTTGTATATATTGTTGCCATTTTAAATTTTCATTTCAAATTGCGTATCAAACGAAAGGTATTTCTGAGATCTAGACTAAAAAAAAGTTATCTAACAAAAATGTTTCGAACAAACTTCAAACCCATTTTTACCCACTAAAAATTAGATAACGCAGATATGTTCCATAGAAAATATTTTTTAATTTTGTCTCCTATATCCCCTTATACAAGTTTCATTAAGAGTTGTGGGTTTCATCACTAAACTACAGCGCCTTCATCAGCCTCACAAAACAAAATTCCGGGCTTCGGCAGATATCTCACTACACATGCAAAATAGCGAAAAAACTTATTTGTTATGAATGCTAGTTTTACGTAATATTTATAACCAAAAATAATATTCAATTGTCGCATTCAATATTATATTCCACTTAAATATTATTATGTTAGACAAAATTTTATTAAAATTCAAAACTTTTTTGATTTTTTAAGTACTGAACCGATCGATGGCCTTCAGATTATTAGCCCACTGTCCTTTACATTGCATCACAATGTCTTTTAATTTTCTTTAAATTATTGGCTGTTTGAACATTGTTAATGCCAAAAATTTCAATTTAACTTGGCCATTAACTCATAAAACTTCTACCCCTAAATTCGTAGATTTTATAGACAAAGGCTGAATGTTATGAAAGATAGAAAGTCACCGAGATAACTTTCTATCTCTTTTTCCCTATTAAAGCCTAAAATAAATGTCAAATCAACCGAAAAGTCATAGATACTTATTTCCGGTAAAATAAGAATTACAACCTTCCTTGTCAACTTAACATTCGTACTGGTAAGATCAATTTCCATTATTTGTCCAATAAAATATTCAATATTCCAAATAGTAATTTCGACTTTTTTGTCTTTTATTTCTTTTGGTACTATTTGGGATAAACCGACTGAGAATAAAATCATATGGTGATTTTATTTGGGCTCAGAGACTTCTTTCCATCAGTTATCCAGGAATTCACACACACCACAACAGTGTACTCCACATAATCATTTGGTCTCATCGAACCGTTTTGGAGTAGACGCTCTGAGAGTTCATTTTTTTCCTAGAAGATTTTACCAGCAACAACAACAACAAGAGCTTTAACATCAGCATCATCAAAAAACTGGTTCGTTTGATTTTTTGCTTATTCCTTTTAGAGTCATTGCGTTTGATAGTGCAGAGGAACAATAGTGTTTTTAATTTAATTTTTTTGCTACACGCGGTAGCCATTCTAAATATAAAATTCATAAAAATTAAAATAAATATAAAATTAGAAAGTGGGAAAAAATTAAACTTAAAATTGAAAAATATTGAGAAATTTTTTTTTTTTTTTTTTTTTTTTTTTAAAGTGATATAACTACATAAAAAGAAAGAATTTTTTTTCATTAAATTTTTAAAAAGAAAAAATATTAAGAATATTCTAAAGAAGGAGGAAAAGAAAAAAGTGCTTGAAAAGAAGAAGAGTGAAATATTTTGCCATATAAAGCCAGCCAAAGAGTGGGGATTCCGGTAAATTTTCGGCCAGTTTATTGGATTATATTATTCAAAATCACATCGGTGAGTTAAAGTGGTTTTATTGAACAAAATTATGAAATATTGAAGCAAGTTATTCGAAAAGCGTACATTTGAATTTCATATGCATGACCTTTTTTGTAAAATTGGATGATTTCCCCTCCTTTTTTTTTCTGTATGACAGTTTGTATGACAATTTTCCCCTTACATCTTTTGTTTCAGCATTTCTATACTATATACACATACACATACCAACAAATTTACAAAATTATCTCACTTAAACCTTTTCTCCATATTACACTTTCTCTTAATCCACGGTACTAAACCTTTCAAACACACATACACATTTAAACTTACACACTCTTCATTTCCCCTATTTGTTTTTTTAAATACCCCTATTTGTTTTTTTAATTAATTAAAAAAAAAACAAAAAAAATGTTTGCGTTTGTCATTTTCGGGATTTGAACTCGGAAACTTGGAGTAATTGACTGTCGCTCTACCCATTACACCACAAACACTTAAAAGTGTTGAGTGCTAAATTTCAATTTAAATTTTTCGTTAGGAAAACAAACATTGTTTAAAATTCGTTTGCCAATCGTTAGTTGCATCTATAATCAATGCAATCTACAATTTGATTGTATATTTGATTGGGAACTCCGTATTTGCAGTTACCAGTTTTTATTATCGACAATTTTTATGCGTTTTCACTAAATAAATGGTTGCTTCTTCTGTACACAATTGCTAACTGAATTTTATTTGAAAAGCTGATTGGAAATACCAATGATTGTATAATAGTATTGTTCTTTGATTCCTGCTTCCTTTTTTCAATTGCCAGTACAATATTTTTGCTTTATTAATCGATTTTTCTGGGTGTATGCTTCTAGATATTTTACACTTGTTTAATATATATTTTCACTTGTAACAAAATGTTTAGAAAAGCTCCGAATTTTGTTCTTGTGAGGTATTTCTCAAATCAAAAAATTTCTGAAATATTTTTGTGTAGTCAGTCGATTCTTAATCGGAAAAGCATTTTAAAATTTATTTCATGGAACAAATAATTTGGATCAATCTCTTGTGGTGTGGGGCATAATACTAAAAATATAAAATTGTCTTTCGGGTATTTTTCTTCAAGAAAATTAATTGTTTCCAATTTCTTTATACACATCTGTGTTTTAAAGACCCGAATAAAGTAAATTTGTATAATATTTCCTGGTGAAAATAGTATTTTGAAATCAATTTTTTCGTTAGTTGACATTGATGATATCACATTTGAGTTTTACTTACCAAATTCCACATTTGGCTCTATGAAACAAGACCCCAATGAAATAAGTCCCCAAACCAAAAATGAAATAACGCCAAAGTTTTTGGGGCTTTATTTCATTATGAAGCAATACCCCAAAAAAAAAATGAAATAACCCCCAACCAAATGAAACGAAACCCCAAAATAAAATGAAATAACACCGCAATTTTGAGGCTTTATTTCATAATGCAGTAAAGCCCCATTTTCGAAAATGAAATAAGGCCCCAATTAAAAAAAAAAAAATTACATATTACTTAAAAATATTAATTTATTCCTAATTAATACATAGTAAAAAGGCTGAAAATCGTATAATCGCACGCAGAAAAAACTTTATTTCGCGAAGCCGCCTGCCGCGTTCTACGGAGGAAAAAACCCTTAAGAGCGCCACACAGAAAAACTTGTTTTTACAAATTACTTGATGTCTTAAAAATATAAGATTTCAACGGATTCGACATCTGATTTGAAAAACAAGTTCTTCTGGGTGGCGGCCTTCGGCCGGTCTTAGGTGTTTTTTCCTCCGTAGAACGCGGCAGGCGGCTTCGCGAAATAAAGTTTTTTCCTGCGTGCGACATAAAAGAAACTTCAAATAACTATTTACATTAATAACTTGATAATTCATGCAGTAGTTATAACGGTTATTTGCTTATATTACATAAAAATTTTCATTTTTAAGAAAATGAAATAACACCCCAAAAATATTATTTGGGGACTTATTTCATTTCTCATATTGGGGCCTTATTTCACTATAAAATAACGTCCCAAAAAAAAATTAAAAAAGCCCCAAAAAATGAAATAAGACCCCAATTTTTTTTATTAGAAATTTGTGGGGCCTTATTTCATTTTTGGTTTGGTTACTTATTTCATTGGGGGCTTGTTTCATAGAGCCTCCGCATTTATGGCTTAAGATCGAAAATTATTTTCTGTTTTCAAATTGCTCTCGATTTTCTATTCTAATAAACATTTTAATTTTACTCCATCGTGCGCCCCGGTAGGCTAGTTGGTAGCGTGCTGGCTTATCAGTGCGGCGGTCGTGGGTTCGATTCCCACCAGAGGCACTGGTCTCTTTTCGCTACAACGCGCCGAAAGCCATAGTAGCTAGTGCTCGGTTAGGGTAATAGTATATAATGTGTAATTATATGACTATTAATTAATAAAAAAAAAAAAAATAAAAAATTTACTCCAAATCCTTTAACAAAATATTAAATAGTTTATAGGGTCATCTATTAAACTTCGATCGAAATTTGATGGTGTACAAGAAAAAGTATCGTTATTTTATTATTAATGAGGCTTATGACTGTAATTTAGCGCTTAGTGTAAGCTCAATATATAATGATTATAATTGTACAAAAAGATATAAAAGTTCCCATCATTTTGAAATAATTAACGCAAAAATAAAAATGTAATGCTTCTATTGAAATTTCGGGTACTGTACTTTCAATTGCCTCGTTATAAAGAGTTTGTATATTTACTCGTAACATATGAAATTTTTGTAGTATTCTTTAACAAACTTTTTTATTTATCTTGTAATAATCTGTAGAGGGTTTTATTGAAACATCACCTTTTTATAAATAGCACCACTTTAGATCCTTGTTGCTCGTATTATATTGTTTGCATGACCTGAGCAAATTTATTAAAATTTCTTTTCTCATTTTTTTTTTTTTTTCAAAGATCTATTTACAAGTTTATATTTATTCGTGGGCACTTTCAAACTTATTTACTAAACATTGCATGCCATAAATTTCAACTTTTTTTTTTTTTTGTCAAGTTCACTAAATATGTTTGTACTTAAGTACATACATTGCTAATAGTGAAACATTTTTAATACCACAACGATTTACTTATTGAAATTAATATAAAATGTAAATTCTTAATAGTAGACCACGAATATAACGAAAAGTTTTCGAAAATATTTAAGTAAACCCATCTTGGAATATCTTTAAACAGTGCTTTGTCCCATGGGCAAAAGTAAAAAATAAAACGTTGGCTCAAATTGTGATTGAAGGCATATATTTTAAATATTTTGTATTTGTATTTATTAAATTGATTTTCTAATACAACAAGACACAATATCTTATAAATTATAGTATTAGAATCAGACAAGTTACCTTAGACAATATAGCAAAATCTATAGTAATAAAAGATTTACATTTATAATGAAAAGAAAAAATAAAATAAATAATATAATTAATAAATATAATAATTAAGTTTTAACTTAATAAAAATAAAGTCAAAGGTAAAATTAAAATTAAAAATTTATGAAAAATATTCCCTAAGTAAGCTTCTAAACCTTATTGCGTTGCTAGCTGTTTGCAAATTATTTGGAAGATGGTTCCAGAGACGTATGGTTAATATAAAGAATTGGCATTCTGAAGCATGGTCACGATGCCGAAATTGAATTATATCTTTTCCTCTGCTTGATCTTGAAAACTGTAAACGTTCATAAAGATATTTAGGCTCTTTTGTCATAACAATTTTGAAAAGAAAAATAACGTTTTTAAACTTAAGGTAGTTTGAAAAAGACATGTTCAGTACACGACAAGAATACTGCGATACATTATCAAACCTTTTCAAAGAAAATATATAACGGACGATGTTATTGTACGTTACGGTAAGCTTTCTCATATCATGTGAGTTGCATCCAGTAAAAATTTCGGATGAATATAAAAGTGTCGGTAAAAGATACGTTTTTGCCAGTAATATTCTAATACTCAGAGGGGTAAAGTGTTGAGTGGCCCATAAGCTTCGCAGCATACCGTATACTTTGCCACATGCATGGGTAATATGATTAGTCCAGGTTAGACTTTTGTTAAATGTTACTCCTAAGTTTTTAGCAGAATCAACAATATCAATTTTTGAACCACCAAGTAATATATTTAGTTCATTATTTATTTGAAATGATTTTTTTCGTATTATTATACATTTTGATTTGTTAGGATTGAGTCGCAAACCATTGGCCGAAGCCCATAAACTAATTTTATCAAGATCATGATTCAATTCTTGTATTTTAGTTGTAATTAATTCTTTGGAGCAACTAAGATATAACTGAACGTCGTCGGCATATATTTGTATATTGGAGTAACAAAGTTGTTGAGGAAGATCGTTAGAATATAACGAGTATAACAGGGGCCCAAGAATTGAACCCTGCGGGACACCTCTAGTAACCAGCAAAGGCCGCGAAACAGACCCACCGTTGGTAACTGATTGAGATCTATTTGAGAGGTACGACGACATCAATTTGACAGCAAATGTAGAGAAATAAAATAATTTTAACAATTTTTTACATAATAATCAATGGTGCACAGTATCAAAAGCCTTTGAATGGTCTAATAATACCAAAAACGTTATTTTCCTCTCATCTAAATTTCTTCTAATTTCCTCTATAACATCAGTTAATGCTGTAATGCAGCTACGGTGAGGTCTAAATCCTGATTGACGCTCAGTTAATAAGTTGTTGTCATTAACATGCTTATAAATTTGTTTGTGTAATAAATTTTCAAAAACTTTGGATAAATAGGGGAGGATCGCAATTGGACGATATTCATTTCCAGTTTTTGGCACCGGAACAATTCAATCAGCTACTTCAATCACATTTAGAAATTGAAAATTGAATACACTACTTGAAATATTAGTTGAAATTTCGTCATAAAAGTGAGACTGAATCACCGGAGAAGGAATATTGGTAAAGTTTTCATTTAACAAGTTAACATCAACTTCTAACAAACGATCCACTGACTTTCCAATGCCAATATCGTGTATATGTTTCCATTTACTTTTACTGTCAACTGCTCTATTAAACTTATTAAAATAATATAAAGATTTTTCATGTTTAATCTTTGAGACAACACCTTTTCATGCTAAACGATATTCCAGTTTAAATTCAGGTGTTCTGTAGCGTTTCCAATTATGGAATAGATTGTCTCGATGAACTATTAACAATTTAATTTCATTTGTGAACCAGGGCCTAACTCTATTCCTAATTGTTTTTGTCTTTATTGGTACATGAGTGTTATAAATCTGCAGTATTAATGTATTTTCAATAAATATGAAAAAAAAAATTTGATCTGATTGCTTTCGCCGCCAGTAGGTCTCCAAAGTTTGATAATATTTAGCAAAAATTACTGAACAATAAAATAAGTTTCAATTGCTTAACGAATGTAATTCTCAAAAAAAAATTTTTTAAATGCTGGTGCAAAGTATTATTTTTTGATTACCTCAATACATTAAAAGTTAAATTTAAATACATATTTTAATGTATTTTTAAAAAAAATATATTTTCATAGCTCCGAAAAACACGTTTTTTTTTGCAGAAAATCCTAAAATTTTCTAAGTTTGATGGAGAATAAAAAATTGTGATTGCTACATAATATTTAATGTCCTTAGAATTTGTTGATGCCTTTTCGGCTTTAGTATTAAGCTAATTAAAATCTTTTATTTGATGTACCTTTTGGCGCACTTTATACTGCAATTTAGCTGTCGCAAAGCGAAATGTATTTGAAAAAAACTGCAGCTGTAGCCGCTGTGAATGAAAAAATTTAACTTTGTTGCACTTTATGTATTTAGTAAGACGTAAGAATTCACTCGAGACACCTTTGTTCCCAAACTAATTAAGTTTTGCTAAATTTTTAAAAAGTTCGATTCGTCGCCGTTCGCAGCAATTGGGCCTCTGTTAACCCACTACGTGGAAAATTTTGAGGAAGAATTTGGATGTAAAACCTTTTGAAATAGGGTCGAATAATAAATTTGAAAACAAAAACTCTATAGATTATTTGTTAGGACAATATCCTAATGAAGAAATATAGAGTATATGGCCTCGAACTTGAATAATTTTCATTTTCATTTTCATTTTGAAATACAGCTGGTGCAATAATTGAAGCGACACGACCTACCCCAATGACCAACTTTTGTTGAATGGGCGCTGGCAAAGTTGGATGAAGATCCACTTTTTTTTCGGAAAATTGTGTTCAGCGACGAAGCTTATTTCTGGTTAAATGGATACGTGAACAAGCAAAAGAGCAGAGAGAAGCATTGCAAGAACTGCCAATGCATCAAGAAAAATGCACTCTTTGGCGTGGATTATGGGCCTTTGGCATCATTGGACCGTACTTTTTCAAAGACGACGAAGTCAGGAACGTTACTGTGAATGGCGAGCGCTACCGTGCGATGATTACAATTTTTTTTGCTCAGAATGGAAGTGCTGGACTTGGGTGATATGTGCTTTTAACAAGACGGTGCTACATTCCACACAGCACTCGAAATAATGGCCCTATTGAGAGGCGAGTTCTATGAACAGTTTGTTTCACGTTTGGGGTCGATCAATTGGCCTCCTAGATCGTGCGATTTAACGTCTTTTGACTATTTTTTGTTAAAGCTCGTGTCTAAAGGGACAAGCCCGCAACATCTATAGGGATAAGCCCAGCACTGGAAGTCAATATTGAAGAATTTATTCGTGAGATACCGGTCGATATGTTGAAGAGAGTATGCCAAAATTTTACCCAGCGCACATTGGGTTGAAATGGGTCCAAAGTGGCGCTTAATTGAAATTTTAGAATTAAGTTTTTGCCATAATGATTGGTATCGAATAAAACTAGATAAAATTCTACATCACTATTTAAAATTTTAACCATCTAAATTGTTTACTTCATCCGTAGTGAGCTGTCAAAGTTAGCAAATTATTGCTGTTTTCTTAAAAAGTGAAAAAATTTAAATTTAATAAAAAGCACAGCTTATTTTTTTAAATTTAAAATTAAAAAAGGTAAACTTTTATGATGGAACCTTCAACTTCAGGTATTTAAGTGTACAAAAAAATGACTTTGTGTTTATAAAAATATGTGTGGAAATATTTGTAATATTTTTTTAAAAAAAGGCTCTAAAATCGGGGTATTTTCCATATATGATGGACCAGAAGTAACAAAATAGTAAAGTGCCGGCTTTGAAGTTGTGTTTTTGAAAAGTATGGGATTTCTACTTGATATTACAAACTAAAAAGTTTGCCTTTTTGTTGCCCCGTTTTAAAATATTAATAATTTTATGTAAAAAGTCTTGTTTTCAAAATTCCTTTATTTACCATACCCACAGTGTTTTTGTTGTTACTATTGTCTTACTCTCAATATTAGCTATTTTTGTTGTTGTTGATATTATTGTCAATATATTTTGATATTTAATAGAGATGGCTGCGTGAGTGGCGTTTGATCACCTATGTTCACGAGTGTGACCAATTTACCAGAAAAGAATAAAAATTAACACTCAATTCCAGCGAAAAAAGTAGTTTGGAAAAATCCTCGTCCTTCATCAACAAGATTTTGTAGGCCTTTAAAGATCGAATACACCAAAGAAACAACAAGTGTATCTAATTTAGAAAAAATTAAGGTCGAGGATGAAACAAAAAATCTTGAAGAAACTTTAGTTTTAGTTGGAGAAAATTCCTTAAAGGTTCATCACGATTTGTTTTTAGTAATGATAGATGGAAAAGTGTGCAACGCAATAACGGGTACGAATTCCACGCAAAAGTGTTATGTATGTGGCGCTACAAGTAAGATGTTCAACTCAGTTGACAGCGTGATTGTTAGGGAAGTTAGAACAGACACTTTAGAGTTTTGGCTATCAATACTACACGGGTGGATTCGATTTTTTGAGTGCCTTCTCCACTTATCGTATAAAATTCCAATTAAAAAATGGCAAGCACGATCAGATGAGGACAAAAAAATTGTTACTGAAACAAAACTACAAATTCAGAAAGAGTTTCGTGAAAGAACAGGTTTAATTGTTAACCAGCCGGGCTTTGGTAACGCTAACGATGGAAACACCGCTAGACGTTTTTTTAAAAATGCTGAAATATCAGCTGAAATGCCCACAATAATAATTATTGTTTCATGTGGTCACGAGATTAATTTGGAAAGTTTTCGTAATTTCGCTCACAACACAGCAAAGTACTTTGTTGAAATATAACCCTGGTTTTGCATGCCTCCCACATTATATAAATTTTTAATTCACGGCCCGGAGATAGTACAACACGTGCTTTTACCAATAGGAAAATTATCAGAAGAAGCTCAAGAAGCAAGGAATAAAGGCTTTGAAAACTACAGAGAGCACTTTGCTCGAAAATGCAGCCGGGAAAAGTCGAATGAAGATATTTTTAATAGATTTCTATTAAGTTCAGATCCATTTATATCGCGCATTAGGAGGCAATATGAACAAAAAAAAAAGAAAATTTATCGAAGTCAGAATTAGAACTATTAATATTACCAAAAATTTCTCAAGAAAATCGTGATGATGACAATAATGAGAGTGATAATAATGGTGATGGTGATGATAATGATAGTGATGATGATGATAATGATGATAATAATGATGATGATACAGATGACAGTAATTGTAATGATGATAAAGACTATGATAGTTCAAGTGATGAATAAGAAATAGAGAATATTCAAATAAATTACTTTAATTAAAAAAAAAATAATAAAAATCCATTAAAAAACGTTAGAAGTTTTGTTTTTTTGCCTAATTAGGGTATTGTTAATACAAAAAAAATATTATCTCGTTAATTGCATCCTTCCTTGAATTAATCTCCATTTTAGGTATAATCGAACCCACTGTGCAGCGTATGAACCATTTGAGGCGTAGCCGCGGTCAACATTTACATGAAATCATCTTTAAACATTGAATTATATAGATCGTTCTATCGATTCAAATAAAGATTTCATACATTTCTCTAAATTTCATGTGTTTTTTTTATCCAAACCGAAAGCTCTTAAAAAACCATATTTTATAAGTTTTAAAATAATAATTAATATTGTGTTTTTGTATCGCCAAAAGAATTTTAGAATAAATTTTTTTTTATTTTTAATAAAAATTATATCAAATTTGTATAAAAGACAAAGTACGGTCTTGTTTACTCCCCCTTTACATCTTGTTTTTAAACAAAACAAGTGTGAAAATAAAAACGATGAAGAAAAAAACAAATAGCGTGTATTATATATCTACCAAAGATAGAGGGTGCACATAACAAACAAGTTTTCAATTTATTTTTGATCAATGGTGATAATCTTTAACTTCGAGCTCATATATTAGTTCTCATTTAGTAGGATAACTAGGTTATATGAATGTTTGATGTTTTGCATGGGATTTTCACTTCTTTCAAAACGTGTTCTGATGATGGGAACCTAAAAAAATTCCCGAAATAGATCTATCAACACATTCCTGAAAGTGGTCATTTAATAAATTTGAAAACAAAAACTTTATAGATTATTTGTTAGGACAATATCCTAATAAAGAAATATAGAGTGTGACCTCGAACTTGAATAATTTTCATTTTCAGTGCACAATTAAAGTTCGAAAAAATATAATTTTTATTTTTAATAAAAATTATATCAAACTTGTATAAATTATTTATTTATTTTTTATAATTGCTTATATATTGTTGTTCTTATTGTTTTTAAAGCCAGTAAACCCTTGAAATAAATGCAGTTTTAAATACAATTTTATGAAAAATTAAAGTTTATTTATCGCTCCCTGTAGCGCTGATCCTCACAAGATTTTTTTTATCTTCTCTTATATTTATTAACAATTAGTGTTTTCTATTTGTAATAGTAACATTGAATTATGATCTCAAACCTGACAATTCAAAATGGAAAGAAAAAGTTACAGACGTCTAACGAAAAAGCTTCATATAACTAAAACAGTAAAAATTATGAAGCTCTTTTATAAAGTTTAAGAAATTGTTCATAGACTTTGTGAAGAAAACTTTATTAGTTTAGTCAAAAATTTCATTAAAACTTGTAAAAAAAATTCTCTGTGTAGGTTAATTTAAAATTTGCTTCAAAGTTTATAAATACGCACAGAAAACAAATTCATTGTGGCAACCGAATTTTTAGCCAACCGCAGGATTCGTGGCAACAGAAATTCGGTTAATACAACAAAATTTTGATTGGAGCATTAAATTTCAATTAACCCAGGAATACATTTTATTTCGTACAACCAAATAATTCGGTTGCTACAACCAAATGATGCGATTTGGAAAGAAATTCAGTGGTCACAAAAATCTGTTTTCTCTGTGGACATAATAAAATTCTTACCTCTGGCTTTACTATCATTATTATGTGAAACATCCATTAAAGTTGTGGTTAAGGATGAGTGTGCTGCTGCACTAGACGTTATAACACCATGTTGAGGTACAGGAGAACAATTGGCAGGTTGTAAACTATCCAAACGATAACGCTGGCCCGTAGTCGATGACGATACTGTAGATATACAATTGCCATTCAATACTAAACTGGGCGTAGTGGGCGCAATGGCGGCTGATCCAGTATTATGTACCTGAAGGCCTATACAATTTGGTGTATTACTACTTTGAACACTGGGTAATGTGTCTAAAGTATCGCTTAAACGTTGCGTAGAATAAATATCACTGTGCGAGAGAAGAAGAAGAACGAGATTATTAATCATGAATAATTATTTTATTCAAATATAGAATTTTACCTAAATGCACTGGAGGCCCCAAAAAAGGTACTACGGTCTTGTAAAGCAGCTTTGGCTTTTTCGACACTTTGTTTTAACTGCTCAAAGGTGGATTGATGAAAACGGTATGATGTCCAATCTGGCGAACATTGGCCCAGCGTTATGCAATCTTCGGTTTTAACTTGAGCTAGTGTTGGCGGCGAGACTCTCTTCAAGTCTAAAGCCGTTTGATATGAGCAGGAATTTTCGTACATGATGATGATAAACTGAAATTAATTTATAACTTCTGTTTAGTTTTATTTAAAATAAATTATTTTAAATAGTTTAATATGTCGTTATTGGTTCTAAATTTTTAATATTAATGAACATGATTTCCATAAATATTTAAATTCCTAAATATATTTTTGTTATACGTTAAATTTATGAACCATTTTCAAATAGTCAGTAAATCAGTTTATTTTTATGAAAAATACCTACAATTGTATAATTTATGATTTTAAAATCTGAATACTAACAGTATGAAATAACTGTAATTAGTGCTACGTATATTTAAATTGTACTTTAATTACATTACTTACGAGTACTATACCAGACAGAGCATTAAAATAAAAAATTCTTAAACTCACTTTTAAAATTGTTTTTATTTTTCACTAATTAGCAGTGCTTTTCACTCTCCGAAATCGAAATAAATTTTTTATTTCCTTAGCAAATCCTCCAAACGCAATTTTTTAGAGCTATATAAAAAATCTGTCAACCCTAATTAGCACCTAAAATTGTCCAGGTATAAGATAGAGTAAATTAATCGATTAATCGAGCGAATTGAAAGACAATTCGAACGAACAATTTGAAAACATGATTTTCGAATAAAGAATAATTCGATTGACGATTAATCGAATAAAACGATTAATAAAAAAATACACCTTTCAATAACAATTTTTCGAAAAGTTATCAATTTTGGGAAAATTTTTAAATTTTGGAAAAAAAAAAATTTTTATTAAAAATGGTAATGGACAAAATGAAATTAAAACTTTATTAAAGAAATAACTGAAATTTTAAAACTTTTATTAATCATTTCCAATACGAGTATATGGACTCTTTAATAATGGGTAAAGATATATCATTTCACTTTCAAGCGAACAATATAAATTAATTCAATTTTATTTTGAAATTTTTATTTTCCATCGAGTTTTGCTCAAACTCGCCATCAGCCGAGGGCATCTTACACTTTTCTTTGGCCATTCCTACTTTTACGACCATTTTTTTTAATTTTTGAATGCATTATTTTATTGTAGATTAAACATTTTTTTCTAGCTTGAAATTGCTCAAAACTGGCACACGTGATCCTTAAACCACGCCTACTTTTACTCACTCTTTTACTTTTTTCAATGCATTTTTTACTTTAGAAAAAACATTTTTTTCTCACTAGAACTTGCTCAAAACTGACACAAGTGACCCTCATACTGCCGGCAAGATCGCCACATACTTTTCATTGATCAT
Organism: Delia radicum; assembly: GCA_021234595.1. Taxonomy (NCBI): domain Eukaryota; kingdom Metazoa; phylum Arthropoda; class Insecta; order Diptera; family Anthomyiidae; genus Delia; species Delia radicum. The sequence goes on along the minus strand of CM037853.1, from coordinate 6,691,227 downwards.
GTCCTACTTGACACATACTTTTTTTTGATGAGCTCCAAAAAAATTTTTATTTTTAACGCATTTAGATCGAACTTACAGCAAAGAGTATATACATATAGAGAGACTATCCTTCTTACGCCTCTCAGCAACAAAATACCGAACTCAAATTCCGAAAAAGCATTCTTAAGGAATAAATTCTGAGCTTAATTCCCTAAAGCTTTATATAATATGAATTAATTCTAATTTGAATAATTTTTTCTTGAATGATTCACAATTTTTTTAATTTATTTAGTAAAAGGGTGAATGAAGAAAGATTTGTTTTCATTGATTTAGTCGAATTATTTACGAAATTTTTAATTATTTATCTGAAATATTTACATAAAACAAAAGAAAATTTGTTAAAATTAGTCTACTACAAAAAAAATAGTATTTTAAACTTCGTTATTGCCACCAAGCAAGCGGTCAAAAATCAATATTTAAAAGCTAAAAAAGCTACGGTCTTCAAAATTTGTCAGCGCATAGCATGCCCGAAGAACTTAAAGTTTGCAAATTTTTAGCAAAAAATATTAACAACCACAATAGCCATTTAATCTTTGAAGGGTTAAGTGGCTTATAGATTTGTTTTAAGAATTTTTGAAATAAAGTATTTCAATATGAAAATTATTTTGTTTTAAACAATTTTGTAAATTGTTATTCTATTTTAATTAATTCAAAATATACACTGAAAAAAACTAAATTTAAAAGTTATACAAAGTCATATAATGCAATTTGAAGTATTATTCAGTAATGTAAGGTAATAAGGTAAAATAAGATATTAATATATATCAAATATTAAGCAAATTTAAAACTCCTTGACTTAAACTACTTGTTTTCTTTGTTGTTAAGTTTCGGGTTCCAGAAATAAATGGATCTGAACTTAAAAAGAGCCTATTTAAAAGGTCTGTATTTGTAGCAATTCGCGATATTTTTTGTGTATGTTGCAATCTAAACTGTTTTATATCCTTATTTTTCGCTTCAGCTGTTGCCTCCGATAATTTACCTATTGACACTAATGCACGCTTGATCACCTCAGCTCCATGGATCAGAATTTTGTGCACACTTTAACCGAAAGTCCAATACCTTACCATTGCAATATAAAGTTTAAAACAACAATTTCTTAAAAAAAATGTTTTCTCTTTATTCATAACTATAAATCAAATACCATAAAATTGCAATATTTTCTCTTTACTCATATTCTTTAAAACAAAATACGATTTTTCATTATTTTTCGTAGAATGACTATGTAAATCACAATTTATTGGCCCTGAACCATTCTGTGGTATACCTTTGGGATATGTTAGGGAGAAGCTCGGGTCGTGGAGGGAATCAGAATTCTCTCTCTATTGGGAAAACTCTCTTGGCCAACGACAGGCTAAGAAATTAATCTCTTTTTCCAGTGCAGGATCGAGGAGACTCTTGTCCCTCGGGAGGGGTGACTTGAGTACCCTGGTGTCTTACCTGAATGGACACTGCAATCTCAGATACCACCTGAGCAAAAGGGGTATTTCGGACACGGATGAGTGTAGGTTTTGCGAACTGGTAGCTGAGACATCGGAAAATGTTCTTTGCGAATGTCCGAGGCTTTGTGAAAGGCGTGCCAAGTTTCTTGGCGATCGCTTCGGACATTATGAAGATTTTGCCTAATAGGATTATTGGCTTTAGCTTGAATCTTTAAGGTAACTTTAGGCAGCACAAAAGACCTAAGTTGGTCGCGGTGCATAGTGCCATATAATCTAAAAGGATAAAAAGATTTTTTTATGATTCTTTTATAGGATTTTTAGTTTTCCATTTTTTGATGTAAATCACATCCATATGCAAAATATGCAAAAACACGTTTTGGGATTTTAGCACATTTAATTACTATAAACGCAATTAATGTTTATCCCGATGAAAATAAATTTAAATAACAAATATGCAGGTGCTTGTGCAAATTTAAATGTAACTGACACTAATAGAAAACATATGATTTTCTATTGTTGATTTACTTGAATAAACGTCACTACATTGCTAGGTCTGTCAAAAAAACAGAGTAGTATTTGGAAGATGACAAAGCCAATTGTGACAATTTTTTGTTGTTGTTTTGGTTTTTCTTTGATATTTTAAATTTTGAATCTCGCTCCTAGACGAGGACAAGAAATTCTCATTGAGTTTGTGATTTAACATAACAAATATCTCTAGAAATTCTAATAACAAAGTCCCCTGAAGATTTCCTTAGGCAGGAATGAAATCCGGATAGGGACACGCCTACATCAGATTGCTTTTCACAATTTGTTAAATAAGTTTGGGATTTTATTTATTTATTTATTTATTTATTTATTAATCCATATTGTAATACAAAGCCATTAAAGCCAAAAAACGTATTACATAGCAAAACAATCCTGAGTATAATACTTAATCTAATCTATACAAATAACTTATGTAAATATAAATCATGCATAAATAACTGCACTGCACATTTAATTACTATAAAGCGGCCACAATATTTTTTTAATTTAAAGAGGGGTCAAAAATCTACAATTTCATGTATAAGAAGTTGTGGGTGGATGAGGGCCAAATAACTAAAAGTCTACGTGAAAAAGTAGTTTTTAAAAAACGTGTGTTTCGAAAAGGTCAAAAAAGTATTCTTCAGGGATTTTTTAATGGGCTTATATATTTGCAGCTTTTATTATTAAATTTGGTAGAAAATTAGTTAAAATTTAATGTTGGTATGGTTTTTGGAGACTTCTGTCACAATATCGCGAATAACTTTTTAGATAAACTTAAGTTTTCTTTTATGACTATGCAACCACAATATATACATACCTCCACTTTCAACGGACACAAACATTAAATCTCGCTAAACAAAACAACAAAATTTGTTAGATTCATAAAATTTATTGAAAAAAATTTTTTTTTTGATTTTTGGCCTATGGGGGAAACCACTGTGCGGCTTAGCTAGACCATTTTACTGAGGAGGGCTATAGCCAACATTATTAAAGTTTGGTTTCATAAAACAAATTTTTATAAGTTTTACTACCTAGATTTTAAAGGGTTTTCTCATCAAATGAGATGCTAATTAGGATGTTCCGTTTTTAAAGTTCTGTCCTTAAGGAGTCTCAAAAATTGACAATTGATGCTAGTAATCCACATCTTCTGGGTAATGGAGTACCCAAATAAAAAATATCGAGTAGTATCGAGTATTGAAAAGTAACCAGCACTAATATGTAATATTCGTTACATCTCTAAGTATAAATAAGTTTTTGTGATAAATTATTTTTTAATTCTAATAAATCCTTTAAAGCTCTGATATATACGTCGACTAATTTGTGTAGATATGTAAAAATACATAACTACACCCCAATACTAAATTCGCACATACAAATAATTATGCAAAATGGTCATGGTTGGGAAGTGAAACATAGAGTTACGATGTCCCTCTAATTTATTAGCATATTTTTTAAATAAGGAGTTCACCAATTATTTTCATAACATATTTTGTTCTCTTTGCAGAAATTGCGTGTTTACACAAACAGAAATTTTAGTGGACGAAGAATAATAAGAATTTTCATTTAACTAATTAAACTTTTCGTCACAAAGTGAATGAAAAATTTCTTAAAACTAATAGTTTTTATGAAGCTAATCACCGGTCACCATTGACTGTAACGTTCTGACCAGCATCGTTTTTAAAGAACTACGTACCAATTATTCCACCAGCCCAAAAAGCACACCAAATAGTCAGTTTTTCTGGATGTAACGGTGTCTTATTCCAAATACGTCAGTTTTGTTTATTGACGTATCCATTTAACCAAAAGTTCATCGCTAATGGACGTAGTGCTTCATCGCCAATGGACGTAATGTGCGATACATATTGCGAACAGAACCATGATTTTCAAAATAAATTTCCACAATTTGGAAGCGTTGTTTAGGCGTCAGTCTATTCATGTTGAAATGCCAAAACAAACTTAACTTGACAGTTGTATACCTGTATAAAAAACACCCTTTATAGTTACATTTAAAAAAAAAAAATTATGAAAACTTGTATTAAAGGGTGTAAACGAATTATTTTACAAATTTAAACTCGAATTTTAACAAAATTGAAATACTCTTGAAATCTTTGAACTTTTCACTAATAATAATCCATGCATAAAATACGAAAAAAATGTCAAAATAACAAAAACTTTCGTAAAATACACGAAAATTTGCTCATTTTACAAAAAATTTCGTAGTTTTGACATTTTTTTCATGTTTTAGTATGGATTATTTCGTGTTTTTATATATGGATATTATGAGTGTAGACTTTAAAAAAATATAATATTTTTTTTTATTTTTAAAACTTTTTTCATGTCAATATTGTTTAATGAAGAAAAAATTACAAAAAATAAATATTTACACATTTCTACCAAATACGGATTCTTATTTAAAGGTATACTTTGGTAAGAGAAAAACTTCTGGGAATAAAAATCGGTATTGGGAGACCAAAATCTTCTTAAAAATACTTAATCACATTCCGAAAAAAATGTTTTTTTCATAATTATTTGATATTTCATAAGCGTAATTTAGCATATAGAAATGTGTAACCGTCGTTAGTCGGCTTTTGGAAGTGCTAAAAGGGAAGTGTTTCTAAAAACTGAAAACTGAAATTGTCAAGTTTAATCCAAGAAATACATAAAAAGATTTTGCCACGAACACTGTTTCATGTCAAAAAATTTGATCTTGGAAAAGTGCAAATTTTCTAAAATTTTTTAAAAACACAACAACAAACACAAAAAAAAATAGTTTGCTACAAATATTGTGAAAGTGTCTGGGTTAAAGCAATTGCGAGATTGCCAGGATAAAAAATACTCAAAACATATGTTTTGCGTAGTAATATTTTATAGCATTGCCAACATTCACAAGATTATTTGCAAATCTTGCCACTAAAAATGCAACTCAAAATAAAAAAAATACATAATTATAAAACTAAAAATATTAAAAAAAAAGTAAAAAATTTAAATAAAAATAATTTTTTGTCTAATAAACGAGATTTTGAGGTGAGACAAAATATGGCTTTTCTTGCAAAACTAATATTGAATTGTAGTTTTTTCTATGTAGTCTTCAGCTAAAATCTATTGTTAACATTTTTAGAAGAAACAAATGTAGATCCTGCCTGGGTTTTTGTGAAATGGGCATGTTAACTTAAAACTTGATTTGGAAATGCAGAAATATGGAGATCTAACTCAGCTGTTTTATCTAATTATTGATAAAAACATGCGCTTAAGCAATAGAGTAATTTCATAATTTTCCATTTTTGCAAGTCGAAAATTTCAGACATAAATACTAGGGTATTCAATTTACTCGGGTTTGCTTTTGTTCGAGTAATCGAGTAACTCGATTTTGAGGTTTTTAATTTACTCGAGTAGGCGAGTAAGATTTTAAAATTGCTCGAATAACTCGAGTAACTCGAACAATTTTAATACTTTAATTTTATTTTCCAAAAACTCACATTTTTGTTAAGTTTTTATATTTTATTAGTACTAATATAACATATATATAAAAATTAACAAATTAATTAAAAATTTTAGTAAAAAGTATATCTAAAAGAGAAAAACATTTGCTAATATCATTTATTATTGCGACAGTTTTGTCTCAGTACACTCAAAGCAAAAGCGTTATTATATCAATGAAATTCTTTATAAATATGTTGAAATCTTCATTGATTTTCTTTCAATATAACTGGTTTATAAAGATGTATTAAACTATTTTATAAAAATATTTGTAAGGTGATCCGTTTTGTAATTTCACTCAGACTTGACAGAGTTTTGTTATATTAGTGTGTTAGTACGAAACGAAAAAATAGTCCATTTTGTCCAAGCCCTTTGTTATGTCAGATAGAATGCTGTTTGAATTCACGTCCATTATGTTTAAAATTTGAAGGTGATGCTGATCCACTAACTCCGGCTCATTTTTTAATACTTCGTTCAATGACATCAATGCCTGAAGGGAGCTTGATTGATGTCAACATAAATCGTCTCAACAGATGGCAATATATACAACGTCTAGTACAACAGTTTTGGTCTAAGTGGTCACAAGAGTACTTAACTCAACTTCAGAAACGTCCCAAGTGGCTTCAAGAAATCGAGAATCTTAAAGCTGACGATATGGTTATCATCAAAGACGACAACTTTCCCCCAACACATTGGCTAATTGGAAGAATCATGGCAACACATCCTGGTGGTGACGGTATTGTTCGAGTGGTGTCGATTCGGACAGGGAAAGGCTTGGTAAAGCGCCCAATATCCAAATTATGCCCTCTTTTCATAGATGGTTGAAAGGCATCCTTTCAAGGTGGGCCGATATGTTTACGAACGTAAACGATGTTATTTGTTAAGCCAGGTTGAGAGTAGATCATTTATTTTTTCGCTGTTATGAAATAAAATACAACTGTGTGTGAGAATTCGATAAGTTGCAAAATACAACCCTTTTATAACATTTATATTTGAAAATCAATAATATGAAAATGCAACCCTTTTATTACACTTCTACACATAAGTTTTTTTGTAGTATATAGTCTTTTTTTACATGTCAATCAAGACGTTTCTCTGCCAACAACCGTGATAATAAAAAACCAATAATTTGAAAATAAATTAATTAAATACCTAAAAATTATACAGTCCGCTTTTTATCTAGATCGAAATTTCGCAACACACGTGGTTAGGACTTTTCCTAACAAGCACCATGACGTTACTAAACTTTGAAGACCAAAAATGTTCTATTTATATAAAAAAATTTTAGTTTGTACTCTGGCTCAAGTAATATTTTTTACAGTTATATTAGTTTTTTGTTTTTATATACATCGAGATTATTTTTATGTTATTTTCAATTTATAACGAGCTTTCAACCTCCGTATATTTACAAAAATAAAGCAAATCAGACATATTAGCTAGGTTGATACTAGTATTTCGATCTGGCTAAAGATCTCATCAGAACCCGAAGTTTTAGAAAAGTTAGAGCCTCCATAATAGGCAGAACTTTAAAAAAAACCTATTAATAATCAATTTTGCTCCATTCTTGTCTTCTTAGTAATCAAGCACGTGGTTAGGTCTTTTCCTAACAAGCACCATGGCGTTACTAAACTTTGAAGACCAAAAATGTTCTATTTATATAAAAAAATTTTAGTTTGTACTCTGGCTTAAGTAATATTTTTTACAGTTATATTAGTTTTTTGTTTTTATATACATCGAGATTATTTTTATGTTATTTTCAATTTATAACGAGCTTTCAACCTCCGTATATTTACAAAAATAAAGCAAATCAAACATATTAGCTAGGTTGATACTAGTATTTCGATCTGACTAAAGATCTCATCAGAACCCGAAGTTTTAGAAATTTTTTTTAATTTTTTTATTTATTAAAAAATGTCATATTTGGATTTTAATAATAATTATAAACATTGTTTGCGATAATGGGAGTTTTTAATGTTTACACTTAAAAAAAAACAAATAGTAAAATCAACTGAAAATTTTACTATTATTACTTAAAAACTAACCAGTTTTGCTGTCAAATTTGCAAATTTGTTTACATGAGAAAAATATTTACACTTAAAAAAACGTTAGTAATATTATCTAAAAATTTTGATAGTACTACTGAAAAATTTAATATTTCTGAGAAATTTTTTAATTTTAGCAAAATAAATCTGCTGAACATTAGCGCAATTATTCTGATTTTTTTTTTAATTTTGATATGAAAATATGGGTTTTTATTTACTGAGCCTTTCGTGGTGGGTGCAAAAGTATATATATTAAAGAGGACACTTTCACCTTTCTCCGGGTGGTATACGTATCTTGTCAACTTGTTTCCATTAGAAGTTCTATTCCACTTAAATTGAAATTTGACAAAAATATAGTAGTTTAATAAATATTTCAGAACACCCAAATAATAAACGGTAGTGCTACCACCACTTACAACAACTAAAGACTATAATCCTACCAACCTTATAAAAAAGACCGCAGGTCATTATCGATGATAACTTGCTAGTAGTAACCATTTATTTTTGATAAAAGAACAAAAAAATCACCTTTTTCTGAAATTAAAAAAACAGTTAAGTTTGGCAGCATGCCATGCCCACAATTAGCAATAGTTTGACTTGATTTTTTGGCTACCTTAATTTGGACATACTAGCTACAAAATGACGTTAAAGTTTTAAAAATCGGTAACAAAAGAAAATTGGACGATTGGCCAGTGAAATCAAATTTTCAGCCACTGTGCGGCGCCGAATCGATAATTCACGGTCACCCACAACACTGGCAGATACAGCTGCGATATCTTCCTCTTGCCGCACTCTACACTTTCTTAACCGAGCATGAATTTTAATAATAAAATTCAATAATCTGCAAGCGTTGTTCGTTTGTAAGTCGATTTATGGTTAAATTATAGACCAAACTGAATATGTTAAACGAAAACACGAAACACGTGGCTTGTTACAACGACATAAAAGGGACCAACAAAAATTTTTTGGTAAATGACATTTAAAAATTCCTTTTTGAAAATATAGTATTTATATGTAGTTTCTTTTGATCAAATGGAAACTAAATTAAAAAAAGTAATGTTTGATCCCACTTTTAACCCTCAAATCCGCACCAATAATCTTAAACACCCCAGTCTTAGAACTTGTTTCTTTAAAAAAATCCAAAATCTGAAGTTCAGATTTATTTTTCTTGTCATAATTTTGATATGAATGGCATTTTAAAATAATTAAATGTTTATAAATGTGAGAACAAAAATTTATATATTAAGAAGTTTGAGACATCTTTCCAGCGGTTCCAAACAAATTTTGCTTCACGGACCGATTTGCGAAATTCTACTGGCCTACAGACCTACAGACAGAAATAGGTTTTTTAATATTTAAAATATTCAAATGTAACGAACAAGCTAAAATGGGATTTTTTTACCTTAAAAAACAGTATAGAAACCAAAATATTTTTTTAAATTCAATGTTTTTTGTTCAGATGTTACTTTGAAGTTGTTACCAAAACGTCAGTACTTTGAAATTAGTTCGTAATATCCTCCGAGTTAGTCTGAAACGACTTATACTATACGAGACTTCTAGAAAGAATCATCAAAAACACAAAAGCGCGAGAGAAAGTTCGATATTTTTTAACAATAAAAAAAATTTAAAAATGTTTAATATTTGACCCACAAAATTTGTATAGTAGTTGAAATAAAGAACCACATTTTGCAGAATTACTTTCATTCAAAAATTTTAATTTTCAGAAATATTTTTCGACTGTTTAAGACAGAAAGTCACAACTTTTTATACAAAACAATAAAATTCAAAATGTATTCGTCGTGTAGTGTTGATGTATGTACAAGGTTTTTATTATTTGTGGTTTTTAAACAAATAAATAAAATGTTCGGTGTCTCTTGCAGTAACAAACACATGGGGAATACAGTCATAACTAGAGTCACAGACTTTCTCCTATGAATAGGCTTTAAAAATTGTTAATAGAAAAAATTATATAACATATATTTAGTTAGAATATTGTTCTACCTCAAGTCCAAAAATCTAATATGATATTGTCTTATTAGATTTTATTTGTTGCTTTTTAAACAGTTTTATCATTTTCATGATAGACAATAAAATTGTTTCATTGGCATCACCCAAATCTTCAGTTGTCTGCAATAGAAAAAGATAAATGGCTTAATTCAAACCGAGACATTACATACAACAGACAAAATAAACCCTAGGAGAATCTTTTTGTCTGCCTGATATGGTAACCCTTATTATAAAATCAAACTATTTGAAATACAATTTTTGTATTTTTAATACAACAATTTAAGCATTTTTGATAAATTATATAACAATCAGTGAGAAGTACTTATCAAATTTAGTGCACAACTATTAAAAGGATCTATTACAAGTGATAGACAATTTTGGTCAAGAATAAATGTATCATAACCAATGGAGTCCAAAAAGGTGTTCAATTACACTGCACTATTGACTCCTAAAATCGAAAACAAGAGTACAGACCATTGATTCTAGATGTGTCGGCTTTATTTTGTATTGTGAAAGTCAGTTTTAACCATTTCAAAAAATTCTCGGAGATATCGTTCGCTGAAATTTATTGGTGTGGTATTTATGGCAATTTGGTATTTATGGTAATAGAGAAAATACCATACCAATGCATTTCAGCAAATGATTTCCCCAAAAAGAGAAAAGGTATTAGAAAGGTTAAACCTGAATTTAAATTTTGAGAAGATATAAATAGTTTTTTGAACAAAGCTTAACTCACGATGATATAACGTGCCAAATATAGCGAAAAACAGGACTTTTTTAAACATTAAGTTCAGACATTTCAAAAACCTGTTGTAATGAATAAATTCTGAGGTCAGATTCGGATTCAGCGAACAATGAACCTTTATAAAAAATACTCTAGTCTCAGGTCTATTTCTTGTCCTGTGTTATTTAGTAAAAAAACGCAAATTAGCAAATCTTTTTCCATGAAGGATTTACTAAACTTTTATTAAATTTTAAAAACGTTTACAACTGTTTCCTTTACTCAAATAAAAAAAGTCTGTAAAAATTACAGAAAAAGTTTGATATAATTTTTATTAAAAATAAAAATTATGTTTTATTCGACCTTTAATTGTGCAATGAAAATGAAAATTATTCAAGTTCGAGGCCATACTCTATATTTCTTTATTAGGATATTGTCCTAACAAATAATCTATAGAGTTTTTGTTTTCAAATTTATTCTTTGACCCTTTCATGAATGTGTTGAAAGGGTCAAAGAAAAAGACAAAGTACCGTCTAGTTTACCTTCCCCTGTATTGTTTATAAACTAAACAAAAAAGGAGAGAAAAACAAAAAACGTGTATTGAATATCCACCAGAGGTGGACCTTACACATAACAAACAAGTTTTCAATTTATTTTTTGAGCAATGGTTATAATATTTAACTTCAAGCTCATATATTAGTTCTCATTTAGTGAGAAAACTAGTTTATATGATTGTTTGATGTTTGGCATGGGATTGTTACCGCTTTCAAAACGTGTTCTGATGATGGGAACCTAGAAAGTTCCCCAAATAGATCTATCAACATATTCCTGAAAAGGTCAAAGAATAAATTTGAAAACAAAAACTCTATAGATTATTTGTTAGGACAATATCCTAATAAAGAAATATAGAGTATGGCCTCGAACTTGAATAATTTTCATTTTCAAATTACAGAAAAATCTGTGATTTTACAGAAAAATTAATTATTTTTAGGCCAGCAGACCGTTTAGCTAATTTTAGCAAAACGTGTCTGTAATTATTACTAAAAATTCGTAATATTTTTTGTAATTAAAACATTGCAATTTCTTTGTATTTTAGGTTACAAAAATTTTCAACTTGAAAAAAAAAAACTGCTTGAAAATTAGTAAAAAATTTGCTAATTTCAGCAACTCGGGTTTAAAAAGTAAATGAAATATTTTGTTAAAATCAGCAACAAAAATACGTAAAAATTGTAATTTGTAAATAAAGAATAGGAAAAATGTTGACTGAAAAATTATTTTGTACTGCTTGCAATAGGGAATGGTATATCCTGTCAGTCTTATGTTAATGCGGATGATGTTCAGTTTCTTTGCTATTCAGATGCTCAGTTTGTAGATGTCTTGGAGGAAGGGGTGAATTTTATCAAGCGTGAAGTCTTATCTTGGTCTTCAGGCAATGGTTTTGCTGTAAATCCAAGAAAGATAAAGTTAATGGGTTTCGGTGTCGTTGATGATACGACAAACGTTACGCTCAATGGTATGAGAGTTGATTTTGTAGACAAGATGAAGTGTCTTGGAGTTTTAATTAATAATCATTTAAGTTTCTCAGCGCATATTAATAGCGTTTCTTCGAGAATATCATTCTTGTTGAGAAGATTATACTCTCTTGATATATATCTGAATCTTTCAATTAGAATACGTGTTGCTAATGCCTTGTTAATGCCTCATATATTATATTGCGTTGAGGTATTTTCTGGTACCACAGATGGTGAATTTAATAGGTTTACTAGGATTTTTAATCGAATTATTAGATATGTATATGGCCTAAGGCTTCGGTCCCATGTCACCCCGTATGTGGTCCAATTTCTTGGGTGCTCTTTTAGTAATTATGTAGCTATGAGGTTGTTGATATTCTTCTACAAGGCGATGCCAAATGGCTTTCCAGACTATATAGTAAACAATTATATTTTATCCCATTCGGAAAGAAACCCACAATTGGTATATCCAATACATCACTCGACTATGTTTGAGCGATCATTTTAGATTAGGCTTTCGAGAATATGGAATGATTTACCTATACAACTGAGAAGTTTTAGTTTTTCACCACAGGTCTTTGGGAAAAAGCTGAAGGATTATGTGGCTGTTCATGATTTGTAATTTTTTGTGTTCGCTGTCTTTATATCTCTCTCAACTTTTTTTATTTTTTATTAAGATGTAATTTTTAATTAAAAAGAAATGTTTTTTTTATTATTCATGATAGTTTTAAGTTATTTATTTTTTATATAGAAAATATTATTAATTAGCTTTTGTTATAAAGTAGCTTTTAATAATCATATATGGCCCTAAGGGCTTGGGTTATGTAAATTGGAGAGAATAAATTCTATATTTATTATAAAAAAAAAAAAAAAAAAAAAAAAACAAAATTAGTACAAAAACTGTAAATTAGTATATAAAACATTTTACTAATTTTCTACTAACTTTTTTATTTGAGTGTACTACTTTAACTTTACTGATACGAATGCCCTAGTTTTAAAGGCCCAGCCCTGATAATTTATAAAGTTTTTTGTGTGTTTTTATTATTAAAAAAAAATAAATCACTTTATTTTTTTTATTTTTTTATTTTATTTATTTATTAGATAATCTAGCACAACAAGATGTAAATCTTATAAATTATAGTGCTAGTGAGTATAAAAAACATTACACATATTAAATAAAATTAAAAAACAAAGTTAAAATTTTATATTTAAGATACAAAGATAAAAATAAAAAATTGAAAGTAACAAGTGTTTGAAATAAGTAAGGCATCAAAGGTTAGACAAATAACTGGCAAATTGAATATTTAACCAAAGTATATTTTAAGCTCATTTTTAAATTTGTTTGCGTTGTTTATGACTTGAACTCGATTAGGAAGAAGGTTCCAAAGACTAGTGGTGTAAATGAAAAATTGGCGTTGTGATAATAGGCTTTTAAATTTTTTCTGGATAATATTATTCCCACGATTTGATCTAGCAAATTGTATTCTGCTGTATAGGTAGACAGGTTGCATAGACGTGATTATTTTATGGAATAAAATAATACTCCTAAATTTAAGAAGGTTTTCAAAACTCATCTTATTAATTTGATATGAAAAACTAGATATAGATTCACGGCGCCCTTTGTTGAAGACATATCTTGCAATATTGTTGTAAGCAACTTTAAGTTTTCCAAAGTCCGCAGTGTCACAGTTTGCATAAAATTCACAGCCATATAACAGAACGGGGATAAGATAAGTTTTTGCTAATAGCATACGTATATTAAATGGTGTTGAATATTTAACAATCCATAGATTACGAAGCATTCCGAAAATCCTTCCCACTATTGAGTTTATGTGGTTGGACCAAGTTAATTTGGAATTGAATATTACTCCGAGATTTTTCGATGAGTCTACGAGTTCGATAATATTGTTGTTTATGGAAAGCTGAAGATCATTACTAAAGGTTCTTTTACTTTTTGACAGAAAGATGCATTTAGATTTTGAAGGATTTATGCTTAAGCCATTGGCAACAGCCCAGTTGTGTATATTGGCTAAATCACAATTAATATTTTCTACGCATAGATTTATTTCATTAATAGAAGTACTGTTGTAGATTTGGACGTCGTCAGCATACATTTGCACCTTGCTGTGTCTCATTACATCTGGTAAATCGTTTATATATAAACAAAATAAAAGAGGGCCTAGTATAGATCCTTGCGGAACTCCTTTTTTTACATGGAGAGCTGTTGAGTACCTTCCGTTAAAACTTACAAGCTGCGATCTGTCAGTGAGATACGACTTAATAAGCTTGCATGCTGAACTAGAAAAATAAAACATTTTCTCAATTTTCTTCATTAGTATTGAATGATCTACAGTGTCGAAGGCTTTACTATGGTCTAACAGAACTAAGAATGAAACCATGTTTTATCAAGTTTAGCTCTTAAATCCAATCACGTCCGTTAGCGCTGTTATGCAGCTTCTGCCCTTCACACAACCAGATTGGAAATCGGATAAGAGTTTATGTCGACTAAGGTAATCTTTAATCTGTCTACTCATGAGATTTTCCAATACTTTTGATAAAAATGGAAGGATCGCAATAGGCCGAAAATCATTGTTTTGCTTAGGAATAGGAATAATCTTTGAATGCTTCCATACGTCTGGAAAAATGGATTTTGTGAGGATTGTGTTAAATAAATGTGTAATAAATGGTAAGAGCTTTTGTATAATGGCTTTACAAAATACTGGATTCATTTCGTCCAAACCAACTGCATTCGATTTTATAGTTGAAAGGCTTTCAAGAACTTCACATTGGTCAACACAACGGAAACTAAAGCTATTTTCGATAGGAACGATGCATAAATCATCATAAAAGTTATACAACGGAGAAAGGGCATTAATGTTTACAAAATGATCATTTAAAAAATTCACATCGACATCATCATCGCAGAGTGGAGCGTTATCACGTCCTATACCAATCTTGCGGATTTCTTTCCATTTGGATCTATTGTCAATGGCCGAAGAAAATTTTCTTCCATAAAATAAGGTTTTCGCCCGTTGTATTTCCTGCACCACATTTTTCCTAGCAGATTTGAATAAAACATGAAGTTCTGTTGTTTTAAATTTCCGCCACCTACTATAAGCAGCATTACGTTTATCTGTTAATAATTTAATTTCCGGGGTAAACCACGATTGATGTTTGCCCTTAATTAAATTAGTTTTCATTGGAACACAAGTATCTAATAATTGTTTAACATTGTCCTGAATAAACAGCAGTTGGTCGTTAACATCATCAAAAGAGTAAATCTGATCCCAACGGATGTTTTCTATATTTTGGTTTAAAGTTGTGAAATCAATATTACGGAAATCACGATAGGTATAAGAGGTATTCTCTTTTTTACACGGGTATCATATATCAGATATATAATATCGTGGTTTGAAAAAGCAGATCCAGGGAGTTGTTGATATAGCAGCACTTTCGATTTATGGTTAACGAATACTAAGTCTATCAAACTATTTGATGATCTATGAAAGTGAGTTGGTGTAACTGTATTTACTGGGCTGAGATCAAGAAGAAGCATTGGATCAATTAACGGGTTGTTTATCAGGAGGTTATTATTAAAGTCCCCAACAAGGGGATTAATCGCCAATTTTGTTTATTAACCGGCCCGAATAACCCGAATCAATTTTAGCGTTTTTTTCGAATAATGCCCTAACCGTTTAACCGCTTTGGTCGAATAATTGAAACACTACTCTGAACACATAAAGGTTATTAATATTTCTTTGGTAAGACTTTAAGAATAATGGTCCGTCAGCTTACCAACCATGATAATTATAGATAGAAATTTTTGAAATTTATGAAAATAATTTGAACGTCAAACAATCTAAACGCTATACACAACCTGCTAGATAATATATCTAATAGTTAATTTATTTCGAAAACAAGTAAAACACATACTTTGGTGCGGGAAAATGTGTATTTGGTGGATACCAGCAATCCATTATTGTATTTTTTTTTTTTTTTTGTGAATTATGCGTATAGAACAGAAAATTATCTGCTCTACTTAACATTTTGTTTCGAGTACAACATGATAATTTTCCGTTTCGTTTTTTTTTTTTTTTTTGCTTATGCAAATTTAATTCCAAAAACCTTAGCGAAATTTACTGTGTACCACAATTGGAACATAAACACACACAAAATAAAAATCAGAAATAAAAGATTAAAAATGCAAACCTATTATAAAAATGTTTTTCTATTTTTCCAGAATATATTTCAAGTAAAAAAATGTATAAGATATATTTTTTTAAGTCTCTTTAGACTTATTTTTTTTTTTTTTTTTTTGTTTTTTTTTTTTTTTTTTTTTTTTTTTTTTTTGATAGTGGTTGGTTGCCCTTTAAAAATGGCTCGATAAAAATAAAAGACGTGGAAATACGTAGAGTAGACTGATTCTGTTGGACGTACCGTCCTGGGTTTGATAAAGATTCATGAAAACAAAATCTCTACACATAGAGAAAAATCTGGCTATTTGCCAACTAAAATGCGGTTACTAAGACTCAAGTTTGGTTGTTACGAATTTCAGTCGGTTGGCATAACTTAACATTAGTTTCACAACAAAGTTCAGTTAATTCAACTGAATTTTAGTTGCAACACCCAAAATATATAGATATCTAATGTAAATATCGTTATACTAACTGAATTTATAAGTTTTTACAATTAAAATAAACGTTTCAATTCGGTTGGCACTTTATTTCTCTGTGTTTAGTTTTTTTAAAATTTTCAAAAAAAATTAGAGTCGTTAGCAGATTTACAAAAACAAACATTTTCATAAAAAAAAAATGTATTTAAAAAACTTAAAACCAAATTTCTATAATTATCCAGCAAAACTTTGGTAATGGGTGCGATAAAGTAATGCATTACCTTGTTATGTGTACTCCTTACCTGTATCATTATTTTCCAACAAGATGTAATGAGTTAGCGATAATTTAACACTCATGGATTACCTTGTAATGATAACTCATTACATTTTACATTACTTCAAAACATAAAATAATGACTTACCGACCATCAATTACATAATGCATGAATTATAAACGTAAAGTAATTATTAATATATATTTTTGAAAATCTATTTAAAGACACATTACTTTGTTATTTTTTGTAAGCATTATGGTAAGGTGTATATTTCTGATATCACGAACGAAAACACGAAGCACAAAAACTCATTTACATTTTAAGCAATAAAATATTATATGTATCGATAGCTCAGTTGGTAGAGTTCTCGCCTAACTAATTGTTAAATACCAGAGACCCCAGGTTCGAATCCCAGCATGACTACGTTATTTATTTAATAAAAAAACAAAAGTTATTTATTTAATTAAAAAAAAATATCTGTAAAAAAAAATTTGTATGCATTTTTTTTTTTTGAAAATCTACTTATAGACACATTACTTTGTCCCACCATGTAACCATATAAGTAACCAGTTACTTTACCAACTACAAGGTAATGAGTCCACCCATTACTTTTAGGCTCATCGCCTGTAAAATGCATCAGTGAAGTAAGGTGTAATGTAATGCGTGAAGCCCTATGGCGATACATTACTTTATCTATTATTTGGTAATGTGTGGTTTTGCTGGGTAATAAATAAACATTGCACCATTTTTTGTTTAACAAAAAACACATGATCTTGAACTTGAATAATCTTGCTCACATCATAATTTATGATAAAAGATCGAAAAATAAACTTTTGGTTTTAATTTTTTAAAATTTAAAAGTAAAACATTTAAAAAAAATAAAACAGTGCTTACCAAAAAGCAGTTCTGGAAGGCATTATTTAACTACCGAGCGCTTCCAAAGCAAATCAAGAATGCATGATTTTTGTTCGCGATGTCCCACTTGGTATGTATCTTTTAAGCAGGTGAAAAGCGATTCTTTCATATGATCTAAGAAGAAATAAATTCATGCCTTCGTAGGCAATGAAAATCGCTTTATTGTGTATTGTCAACATTAATGTTTCATTGTATGCATTCGAGGTTATTATTTTCTGGGTTTTTATGCTGTTGTTATAAATTGATTGTTGTTGAGGTCAGAAAATTAATTTTCATGTTTTTTGTATAAACAATTTTCTGTGATTTTTAAGAATTAATTCATATAAAATTATGTATATTTTTAACAGATCTCTCCTGATGATGAACAACGGAGCGTTGTTCGAAATATAGAGATTTAAATAAAATAAATAAATTGATTAAATTAAAAATAAAATCTAATTTTTTTTAATTATCAATTTTCTGAACAATCACAACAACAAAAATATTGATGGTACCACTTTCTATTCTCACTTTCACCATTCACCTCAATTTTCGAATCTCATTATTTCCCGTGTGTTAATTATTTGCTCAATTTTGTTTTCAGATTTTTTTTATATTTGTTGATTGTAAAGACGATTGGACAATAAAAAATTTATATATTTGTATTATTTGAGAAAAAATGAGATTAAAAAACTGAGGTGAATGGTGAAAGTGCTCGCTACCAATATTAATTCTTTTTTGTATTACACAGAAAAAACTTAAAACGGTTTTCAATTAAAAAATTTATTGAATCAATTAACATTTTAATTCTTTTTGCACCTATCACGGCAATGATAATATTAATTAAAACTTTTATTGAAAATTAAAAAGAAAAAAAAGCTATAAATAACTATCGACAAAAAAAAATTATGATACTCAAAAAATATTGTGTGAGCGATACGTTGGTATGTGTGTTTTTGTTAATGTTGAGCCTGTTTGTTTGTGTGTGTGCTTGTTTTGTTTGTAAACTTCAAATGCATTTGATATTTTATACTAAAAATTTCTATTTAAGTTACAGTGTATGAAAAAATAATTTGAGAATTATGTTTAAAATAAAATAAGTATTTATAGATTTACAAGTCAATTAAAATATTAATTGATTCAATTAAGTATTTGTTTAGAAACAAATTTAATTCAAATCAAATCTTTATTAGATATTTCAGGTTGATAATTTTTTCTGTGTATATTTAACCCCAAATACTCAGGAAAAAATATTTAGTTTCTTATAATATTGTTACCCACACTAGGCCAAAAAAAATTTAAAATGTTTTCATTATTTGCAAAGCCCCAATTATGAATAAAAAATTAAAAAAAATTAACTATTGCAAATATTAAAATATTTTTCATCGCTTTTCTTTAAACACATCTTAGGGATGAAAATAATACCTAAATTCAGGTAGCGCGTGGACAAATTGAATTTTTGCGGATTTAAACCCAAAAAATATGGTTATGTGTACACGCAGAAAAAACAGCTTCATGTTACGATAGTTTAAGAGCATTATGTTATTATTAAAACATGTAACAATCATAATAACATTCTCATAATATGATTCTAGATGATGAGGAAACCATTCCTAGTGATCATAATATGATCAGGCAGAATCATGTTTGTGATTGTTAGGATCATAATATGATTTTTTTATCGGCAATCATATATACCTACTACACTCAAAAAAAAAGGTTGTAAAGTCAGCAAAAAATTTTGCTGAGTCAGCAAAATTTTAGTCAGGAGGGTGCTAGCAAAAAAATTGCTAATGTCAGCAAAATCTTTTGCTGAAAATCAGCGAGCTGATTTTTAGCAACAAAATTAGTAGATTCAGCAAAAGTTTTGCTAACACTTAGTAGATTAGAAATAAAAAAGCGTTGGTAAAAATTAATAAATTTTTTACTGAATTTTAGTAGACTGAAAAAAACGCAAAAAAATTGTAAAAAAATTGTAATTTAGTTAATATATTTGCTGAAAATCGTAAAACATATTTTTGTGATTCTTTTAAAAATTATTTACAATAATTACGAAATATAAAAATTTTCATTTTCCCACATTGATGTCATGAATTAATTTAATATCTGAAAATATATAGAAATAAATATATATAACATAACAAAAATTTTCTTTCACCTACTTACATCAATGGTAGTCTAAATGATGCTTTCTTTTAAACGACGCAACTGCCGAAGATAATTATAGAAACGAAACGAAAAAATTAATAAAAATAAACGAAACGAAAAAACAACCCTTTTTTTTGCAATAAGAAAAAGGAACCATAAAAATCTACCTATGATGTGTGTCTTTGTCTTTCGCTTTAATCTGTCTACATGTCTGTATATGTTTGTTTGTTTGCAATTTGACCACACTAGATTATTAATCTATTAACATTTATTATAGAAATACATATTAAATTTAAATATTTTTTTGTCTTTTATTTTATTATTAGACAATTATTTTCACAAGCCGGTGACAACGCAAAATTTAAGTTGTTTTAATCCTCAATTTTGTTTTATGTATGAAAAATAGATACAAAAGTCTTCCATGGTTGATTTTTTTATATGTCTTATTAGAGTTGTACTTTTTAGTATCATTTTCCTCTTCTCTACTACATCTTGACATGCCGCGACATCTGCTTCATTCTGCGTATATCTTTCAATCTGGTTGTCGTCCACACTATTAATGTGCTTATCAGCACAATATTTTTAGCAAAATTAATTAGTAAAACATTAGTATATTAGTAAAGCATTAGTATGAAACAGTTAAGTGCTGAATAAGTATAACAAAATTTTTAGCTGAAAACACAATTTTAGCAAAAAAATTTGCTAAAAAATAGTATACCTGATTCACAAGACGTTTTACTAACTTTTGTACTAACTTATTTTTTTGAGTGTATATGACACATCCGCTAATTACAAATATGTTTTTTATAATTTCAACTATTTAGAAAATTTTCTACTGGGATATTTGTTTGATTTGCATTTACGTTGTAACTCCATTTAAGCGTAAATTTTCTATTATTAAATTTGATTACTTACCAACACTTTACATATTCTCTGCTGGTCAAAATATAATGGTAAGGGGATAAAACTTCCTGTTTTACTAAAATTTTAATACCCAATATTAACTACTATCACATTTTTATACATTGAGTACAAATACATAAGGGTGGGCAAAAATTATAGAAAAAACTTTTTGAAATAATTTGGAATTAATTAAAAAAAAAACTGACAGGCTTTACAAAATTACTTTTAGAACTGTTCCTTAATTTTGATAAAAGAAGACGATTTTATCATAGAAGAATTTTTCAAAAATCCAAAACTTTTGCCGCGCTAAGGATAGGTCATAAGTGAACCGATTTTTATTGTTCCCAATTTGTATTGACCACAACTTTTACATATCGTCACCTGAAATCCAAAAGGCCGTAACTAAATTTATTTGTTTTTTACAAAAGAAAAAAAACAACAATGAAAAACTACGAATTTGTTTCTGAAATAAAATGCATTGAAAAGTAGTAGATTTTTAATAATTAACATTAAAAAAAAGAAAAGTTTAAGATAAAAAATACTGCTATTTGGTAGTGATTAAAAAAGTTTTTAGTCAACTTATGTGTTTTTATCTCTTTATATTAAGTATTTTTAAAACAAAACGCGTTTAAATTTTCGAGAAAAATTGATAAAATGAATTAATTATTTCTAGGAAATAAAATTCAATTGGTTAAACAAAAAACTGTATAAATCATTACACAAAGGGCATAAAATTACACTACACGAGTTTCTGATTAACTAATATATTGAAATTGCTGTTACGGCATTTTATTTTCGTTAATAGAATCGTTATTTTTGGACGTAAACTTGTAAAATTTTGTGGGAAGATGTATTTTGGTTAACTACATCGTAATCAATCAAAAAGTCAATTTTATGTACATTAGTGCGTTCCAAAATTCTTTTGTTTTTCGATTTTTATAAGTGCTCAAGCTTAATTTGAATACTTATAGGGTAAAGCATTTTTGGGATGTTTTTCAGATTTTTCGGAAGAGGTGGAGCAATCGGGTTTTTCACAAAAATTTTTGATTTTGGACGTTTTTTGAATTTCATTTAAAACTTTCTTAGCTTCTAAGTCAATATTTTTGAACAAATGTATCCACATTTTATTTGTATGTCTATAAACTATAAGTTTCGTCAATGCATTTACGTACATTATATATAATTGTTTTCGTAAATTTTTAATAAATTTTGTAAATAACGCTTTATAATTTTTAAAATGTCAAATAAAATTTAAAAAACTAATGATGCAGTTAAAAAAATAAATAAGTTCTATATAAATTTTGTAAAAAATATTTTAATATACCCTTACTGTTCCAGAGTAGCGCTGATAAATTCGGTTACTTTTTAATACTCGATACTACTCGATATTTTTAGTTTGGATACTCAATATTTTTAATTTGGATACTCTATTATACTTTTAACGGTTTATAAATTTTAAATTTCCTTTAACTTTTTACAAAAATTTTATTCAAATTTTCACTTTTACTGAAAATTCAAATTTTAAAAATACATTTTTAAACTTTTTTGCTAACTATACAATGAACTCCTCCTTAACGGCTGGGCCGATTTCGATGAAATTTTTTGTGTGTATTTGAGTTGGTCCCTGGATGGTTTAGATTTACAATTGACCTATATAGGTACAATGGGCGTGGCACCTCCCATACGAAGTAAAACTTTATTATTGCATATCTGGAGTACTATTATAGTGGGAGTCTTCAAACTTTGTGTGAGCTACTTTGATAATAATGTGCATAATCTTGCAGAACGTGGCCGGGATCCAAGCAATGGGCGTGGCACCTCCCATACGAAGTAAGAATTTATCATCGTATATCTCGAGTACTATTACAGTGGGAGTCTTCAAACTTTGTGTGAGCTACTTTAATAAGAATATAAATAATCTTGCAAAAAGTGGGCGGGATCCAAGCAATGGGCGTGGCACCTCCCATACGAAGTAAAAATTTATAATTGCATATCTGAAGTACTATTACAGCGGGAGTCTTCAAACTTTGTGTGAGCTGTTTTGATAATAATATGCATAG
Source organism: Delia radicum (assembly GCA_021234595.1). Taxonomy (NCBI): domain Eukaryota; kingdom Metazoa; phylum Arthropoda; class Insecta; order Diptera; family Anthomyiidae; genus Delia; species Delia radicum. The sequence continues at coordinate 6,668,574 of CM037853.1, read as the reverse complement.
TTTTGCAAAAAGTGGGCGGGATCCAAGCAATGGGCGTGGCACCTCCCATACGAAGTAAAAATTTATAATTGCATATCTGAAGTACTATTACAGCGGGAGTCTTCAAACTTTGTGTGAGCTGTTTTGATAATAATATGCATAGTTTTGCAAAAAGTGGGCGGGATCCAAGCAATGGGCGTGGCACCTCCCATACGAAGTAAAAATTTATAATTGCATATCTGAAGTACTATTACAGCGGGAGTCTTCAAACTTTGTGTGAGCTGTTTTGATAATAATATGCTATTTGTTGAAAAGTCATTAGCCTTAAATACAATTTTAGGCAGGACAACGTCTGCCGGGTCAGCTAGTAGTTTTATAAATTTTTTCTTTCAACTTTTTAGCTTTTATTGCATTTTAATGCTAATTATTTTAGCGGAGTCACATTGTTGTATTGTTTTTCTGTCAAAAATATAACTCTGAAAATATCGAGTATTTAATTTTAAGTATCGAGTACCCAAAAAAAAAGGAATGTCTGAAATATTTCTAAATTCATTTATATAAATCAACTTCGTACTTACATCTGGGGCGTTGTTATGTCTGTTTACTTTTGTCCAGATTTTAAGTGGGCCATTCTTTATTGTACAATTATAATCTGGATTGATCTAATTAAATCATATCACATGCACATCGTTCTGATGTTTAGCAATTACGAATAGGGATTACGGGAACGGGATTTCCCGTCCCGTTCCCGCAATCCCGGGAATTTGATTCGGGAATCCCGAGATTTTTAAGAATACAATTTCAAACAAAAAAGTTAAATATTCCACATTTTGAATGCAGCAATTAACAATTAAAAGAAATATTTAATTTTGTTAACTTCACAATTTATTTTTAACTTCGACCTTTGAATTAGACATTTAACGTCGCTCTAGATTGATCTTAAAATTGTTTGACGATATAAAAATGTTTCCAAAACTCTTTTAACTGCCAAATATTGCTCAAATGCAGCTTTTTGGAGGAAATTTTCGGTTGGACTTTGATTGATTTTACAACTTTTCTTAGTTTTACATTTTGTATTATTTTAAGCTCAAAATTTTTGTATACAGAATTTTTTAATCAAACTCTAAGATTTAAAGGAATTGCTATAAAAAAAAATCAATTTCTTCCGGAAAAAAACTAAAAACTCTGAGGAAATTCTTTATACTACATACATAATAGAACAAAAACTAGTAGATAGTTTTTAAAAACGTTTAGTCTTTAATTTAAAATTTGTTTGGAATTTCAAAACTACTCGTATTTGGTTGTGGTATAAATATAAGGAGTGAGATCGAAGAAATCCTAACACAGATTATCACTTATAACTTTTTTTATGTTTAAAAGTGAACTTTTTTTGAATCAAGTTATCTTTTAAAAAGTCGCCAGATGATGTGTATATTTTATTAGCGAAATCGGATCATTACTTTGTTTACAAATGGACTTTGAACAAAAAGTGAAAACAAAAAAAAGCAGCATTTTTACAAAAAAAAACTTAAATTTCGTAAAAAAAATATGCTAAGAAAAATTAAATTATGTTAAGATTCTTTTAAAATTATTGATGAAGGCTACAAAGCAAGTTCCCAATACTGTCACTTTTTTTTTGGAAATGGTCTGCTCCTATCAATTAGGGCACTAAAGATGGCAAAAAAAGCTCCTTTACTCACTTTTTGTTCAGTTTTCATTTGTAAACAAAGTAATGATCCAATTTCGCTAATAATTTATACACATCATCTGGCGACTTTTTCAAAGATAGCTTGATTCAAAAAAAGTTCACTTTTAAACATAAAAAAAATATAAGTGATAATCTGTTCTAGGATTTATTCGATCTCACTCTTTAGTATTAGACTTATAATGAAGAGCTACTTTTATAAAAAGTCTCAGACCGTATAAGACGCTTTGTATACAACAAATATAATTTGATATGAAATTTATTTCTCGATCAGGAAAATAAATCTTAGTTAAATAACGAAAATTTGTTATTGTTTCCCATGTATTTTTGACGAAAGTAATTGTCAATTTTTATCGTTTCATAAACAAGCCCTTACTTTAAACATACAGGTAGCACTCGATTAATGACACCAAATAGATACTTTCATTAAATGTTGTTTCTGTTTCTCATCTTTTATTAGTTTGCCCACACACAGGCAGGGTTAATTAAAAAGAATAATTTACAGTTTTATTAGTTTTCTGTTTCTATATACATTAAGATTATTTTAATGTTATTTTCAGTTTATAACGAGCTTTAAATCTCCGCATATTTACAAAAATAAAGCAAATAAAACATATTAGCTAGGTTGATACTAGTATTTCGATCTGAGTAAATACCGCATCAGAACTCGAAGTTTTAGAAAAGCTAGAGTCTCCAGAATAGACAAAGCTTTAACAAAAAATCGAATAACCATCAATTTTGTTCCATTTTTGTCTTCTTAATAATCGAACACATGTCTAGGATATTTTCCTAACAAGCATCATGACGTTACTTAACTTTGAAGACCAAAAAAATTTAGTTATTACTTTGGCTCAAGTAATATTTGTTACAGTTTTATTAGTTTTTTGTTTTAATTCATAACGATTTTTAATTTATAACGAGCTTTCAACTTCCGTATATTTACAAAAATAAAGTAAATCAAACATATTAGCTAGGTTGATACTAGTATTTCGATCTGGCTAAAGATCTTATCAGAACTGGAATTGTTGTTTTGTAATTCATATATGCAAATAAAGCTATCTATTAGAGATGGCAAGTGAGCGTGAGTTTGAGTGAAATTTAATTTTACTCACCCTCGTGAGTGAGTTTGCATGAGTAGAACTTTTAAAATCATTTTTTTTTTTGCTTTTAATAAATAATTCCTTTGATTTGTTAGCCGATTTAACATTTTAAAATAAATGTAAAAATTACATATTCAGAGCAACTTTGAGTTAAAAATTCGCAATTTACATGTCATTTTTAAAACATGATTTAATTTATCGAATTCGCGTAAGTTAAATCTAATCTGAGTAGAGAAAAATCTTTGTGTGTGATTGTGCGTGAGTGGAATTCTTCTCTCATGAGCGTGAGTTAGTGTGAGTCAAAATTTACTCACGAGAGATGGGCTAGTATCTATCAATTTCCACCAAAACATTAAGAATGTTAAAGACTTTGGCGATTATCTAATTTGTGGGTCTATTTGACACAAAGGAGACACTAGGGTTAATTTCCAAAAAAAATTCTGCTTTACTTTTATTAAAATAAATAAATCTATATATTTTCGTAAAATAATATAGCAAACTAACGAGTTTCAGATAAAGAGTAAAATTTGCGTATATCTGACCTTTGACCTCTATGCGAGTTTTGAAAGCCTTGTCTAATTTGGCTTAAATTTTCAGCACTAAAGTTTTATACCTAGTGTCACAATATTCCGACCCGCACACCTTGAATTAAAAAAAACATCAGCAGTCACCCTAATCTACATATCTTCTTAAAATTAAAATTTTTGAAATTACGGCCCATTCATACATAACCGTATATCTTCTCCCGTTCTAGTTTTAGTCCGCATATTCACACATACATACACACACACACACACACACACACACACACACACACACACACACACGCATACATACTCATAACTGCGTAAACTTTAGTCATCTTTGTTTATTCTATTTATTATCTGTGTGAATGTTTTTTACAAAACCCCATTGTTCATTTTGAAATTCGTTCGTATCGTATTCAAATTTAACTTGTCCTACACCAGCGCTTGTGTCGGAAGTCCAACATTTTGATTTATGTTTCTAAATTTATGCCATGATATTTGCCTTTTGTATGTTGCATGTAGTAGTAGACATGTTTGCTTTACACGTTTATCATATTTTACATTTAATATGTTTGAACGTAAATACGATATGTATGGAAAACTGTATACATATATTATCTCTGTTGTTTATATAATATAAAAAGTAAATTTCAAAAGATGAAAGTTTTTCACAAATACATATTCATACCTATTTTGTATTTGTAAATGTTTGAATATTAAATTTTATTAGCATCTACAAGAATTTTTGAAATCGTTTCGTAAGTTATGTGCCTCAAAATGTTTTAATTTTAGTATTGAAAATACAATAATTGTTTTTTTCGGACTTTCTATATTTTCATATATAGCGTGTTCTTTATAGAGGTATAGAACTTTGAAATGGAATAAAATAAAGATGAATTTTTTAAATTGACATGAAATTTACTTTATTCGAAAGATAATCTTCTGGCATTATAATTTAAATATGACTGGCCACCACTCCCGCCACGTCTTTATCGGACTTAGTCTAATCTGGAGGTCCAATATTCGATGACTTTTTTCAACATTTGTGGCCGTATATTGGCAATAACGGCGAATGTTGTCCTCCAAGTGGTTAATCGTTTCAGGCTCATCGGCCTAGACTAGCGACTTCACATATCCCCACCAACTCACGGGTCCGAAACGTGAAACTATGCGGTTACCAAACGGTTCCTTCAATAAATCAATTGTGGCACGAGTTGTGTGACATGTTGCGCCGTCTTGTTGAAACCACAGCTCCTGCACATCATGGTTGTTCAATTGATGAACAAAAAAGTCAGTAATCATGGCTCTATAGCGTCCACCATTAACTGTAACGGTCTGACCAGCATCGTTTTTAAAGAAGTACGGACCAATGAGCCCATAAAGCCTACCAAACAGTCAGTTTTTCTGGATGAAACGATGTCTCAACATACACTTGAGGATTATCATCACTCTAAATACAGTAGTTTTGTTTACTGACGTATCCAAAAGTGAGCTTCATCGCTAGACTGTAAAATGGACTTAGTGCGCAATACGTATTTCGAACAGAACCATGATTGTCAAAATAAAATTGCACAATTTGGAAGCGTTGTTCAAGCGTCAGTCTATTCATATTGAAATGTCAATCCAAACTAAACATAAATCACTTGACAGCTGACAAAATGCCCTCCATTTAAAAAAGTGTTACCAACTGAAAGTTATATACCTGTATAAAAACACCCTTTATTTAGATAGAATATTGTTCTACCTCAAGTCCAAAAATCTGATATAATAATGTCATATTAGATTTTATTTGTTGCTTTTCAAAAAGTTTGATCGTTTTAATGATAGACCATACAATTGTTTCATAGTCATCAACGTAATCTTCAGTTGTCCGCAAAAGAAAGCGATAATTGGCTTAACACAAACCGATACATTATATACAACAGAGAAAATCAACTTTAGGAGAATTTGCCTGCCTAAGTGGCTGATTCGGTAAACCTAATTATAAAATCAAAACTATTTGAAAAACTAATAGAAATATTTGAAAAACTACTAGAATTTTGTAAAACTAACTTGAAACTTATGTAGTCGTATAACTACTGAGCACGACGATAATATACCTAAGTTTTTTTTCTGCATGTAGGTTTTTAATGAAACTTTTTCATTGAGGGAATGAATCAATTAATTAAAAAACATAAAATATTATGAAACTTACATTAGGTCGAGTTCCAGTTGCTTTTATGCAAAAATTCATTAATATCATGCAGAGAATTATATCTGCATCAATATATATTTATATTTATCAAGTTAAGAGGAGAGGGAGTCCCTCGATGTGTTCTCTACGATCTTAATGAAATTTGGATATGTGATAAAGAAGAAGAAAATACGGTACACACATTTTTTTTTTTTTTAGACCCAATCTCACGTTTAAAGGTTAAAAGGGGGGATCAGAGTTAATATATTTTTGTATGCAAACATGTCTTAAACTAATGAAATTCAGAATTTTTGAACGCAGTTTTGTTGCTCTCGAGAAAACAAAAATTTTGATACCAATATTGCCTATGTAGTGTATTAGGTTTGCCATTTATTTAAAATTGTTAAATTCTAGGTTAAAAAGGTCGCATAAAAGACGAACAGTTACAAATATCGCAAAAAGTTTCAGACACTCCCTCGGTTAAATTTAATATATATTAATATACATATTTTTTAGCTTAATCCAACTATAATTCTTTAACAAAATGCCAGTTTAAATATCACTTCAAACACTTTTTTTTTTTTAATAACAAAAATACTTGAAAGTTGTCGGACTTGCGTCGCATACCAGTTTATGGGTCTCCAAAAGCTCTTTCATTTGGTAGCCAATTTGTCTAAAATTTTCTGAAACAATTCGCAATAAGCCTAAAAAATCGAAAAATGGTGTAATTTTTGACCCCACTTTGTGACCCCTAAACATGAGATTGGGGCAATAAAAAATACGTGTCCCTTACTTTTCTTTTCTTGATCACATATCCAAATTTCATTAAGATCGTATAGAACGCATCGGCAGACTCCGCTTGTAAGATAGTAATCTCCATGATTTTAAAGAATTTTTGCATTAAATCAATGAAATTGCACTAGTTTTGATAAAAGTTATAACTTTAAAAAAAACATTTTAAAATAGTTTCTTTTCAATGAGAATTTTATTTATCAAGAAAATCAGATGCATTTTAAACAAAATTTTTGGGATCTATGATACCTCTACACCCGTTTAGAAATTCTGCCTGCAGCGCTATTTTCGAAAACCCTTTGAAATACATTGAAATTACAACGAAATGAACTTTGATAAAATAGCAAAATGGAAAAACTTTACTCAGCGAAGCCGCTAAACTGCCTATCATATTGGAGAAAGCCTAGCCGAAGGCCGATCACGCAGAAAAACTTTTCTCAGTTTCTCAGCGAAGCCGGGCTTTTGACGGACTGGGAGAAAAACCCCTTAAGCCAATTAATTTTGTACTATCACCTCCACGTGGTTATCCCTGGGTAATGCCAACAATAGCAACAAAAAAGTCATATTTTCATGTAAATTTCATTATTTGAACAGTAAGTTTTACAAAAAATACAAAAAAAAAAACATTAAACAAACTTCGTACACTCAAAAAAATAAGTTAGTACAAAAGTTAGTTAAACGTCTTGTAAATCAGGTATACTATTTTTTAGCAAATTTTTTTGCTAAAATCGTGTTTTCAGTTAAATTTTTTGTTATACTTATTCAGCACTTAACTGTTTTATACTAATGATTTACTAAGATACTAATTTTTTACTAATTAATTTTGCTAAAAAAAATTGTGCTGATAAGCAAATTAATAGTGTGGACGACAACCAGATTGAAAGATATACGCAGAATGAAGCAGATGTCGCGGCATGTCAAGATGTAGTAGAGAAGAGGAAAATGAAAAGTACAACTCTAATAACATAAGACATATAAAAAAATCAACCATGGAAGTTTTTGTATCTCTTTTTCATACATAAAACAAAATTGAGGATTAAAACAACTTAAAATTTGCGTTGTCACCGGCTTGTGAAAATAATTATATTTTAATTAAATAAAAGACAAAATAAAATATTTAAACAAAACACACATATACAGACATGTAGACAGAGTAAAGCGAAAGCCAAAGACACACATCTTAGGTAGATTTTTATGGTTACTTTTTCTTATTGCAAAAAAAGTGTTGTTTTTTTCGTTTCGTTTGTTTTTGTTTATTTTTTCGTTTCGTTTCTATAATTATCTTCGGCAGTTGCGTCCTTTAAAAGAAAGCATCATTTAGACAACCATTGATGTAAGTAGTTGAAAGAAAATTTTTGTTATGTTATATATATTTATTTCTATATATTTTCAGATATTAAATTAATTCATGTCATCAATGTGGGAAAATGAAAATTTTTATATTTCGTAATTGTTGTAAATTATTTTTAAAAGAATCACAAAAATATGTTTTATGATTTTCAGCAAATATATTAACTAAATTACAATTTTTTTACAATTTTTTTTGCGTTTTTTTTCAGTCTACTAAAATTCAGCAAAAAATTTATTAATTTTTACCAACGCTTTTTTATTTCTAATCTACTAAGTGTTAGCAAAACTTTTGCTGAATCTACTAATTTTGTTGCTAAAAATCAGCTCGCTGATTTTCAGCAAAAGATTTTGCTGACACTAGCAATTTTTTTTGCTAGCACCCTCCTGACTAAAATTTTGCTGACTCAGCAAAAATGTTTGCTGACTTTACAAACTTTTTTTTTTGAGTGTACCCTAGAAGGCACTACGTATCATGGATCATAAAATCTTTAGGAAATTTCTTTTTATTTGGATATCCACACTTATATGTTTCTACGCATACCGGTTTTTGAAAAAAAAATCTTTTTTAATTCCAGCAGGGGTAACATTTTTTTATGAACGCCCCCATAAAGTGCAGTTTTACCAAATTTTTGCAACATTGAAGTTTAAAAAACGCCAAACGGCATTGAAAAATAAATATTTTCAAAAGATTTTTAAAATTAAAACCGATAACTTAAACCTACACCGATTTTGGAGAGAACAGTGAACCGTTTGGCACAGAATACCTCAGATTATTTTCAGATGACTAAATTTGTCAACTAAAACTCTATTTTTTTCTGTGTATAGGACATGCTAATTGAATAATTTTTTTGTCTTCTCTAACAAAAATATCTTCTTTATATATCTTAAAATTGTTGAATTTTTTAATTATTTGAGCTAAGGTTTGTTTTTTTATATAACAGTTTTTTATTTTCGATATTTCGCTACTCCTTTGTGTAGCATCTTCAGGAAAATTAATAAATTAATAAATTTTCAAAAAATTTTAAAGTTTGAAAAATTTTTTGAAAGTTTGAAAACATATTTAAAATACTTGACAAATATTTCTAAAACAAAAAATATAAATAATTAACACTTAAAAAATCTATTATGTAGTATTTGTTATAAATTAATGTAGTATGTGTTATTTCTTTTGTAATAAATATTTATAATTCTGAGCTAAATTTTCAACATCTATCTTAAAATTAATTCTATTTGTTAGTGGTGTATTAATTATCTGTAACATTTCTAATAAATAACGACGTTTGTAATTTTGTTCTGTATTTAAAATTGAAACATTTTCAAAGTCTGGATAGTGATTATATCTTGAACAATGAGAAGATAATGCTGTTTTTTGTGCTCAGAATTATAAATATTTATTACAAAAGAAATAACACATACTACATTAATTTATAACAAATACTACATAATAGATTTTTTAAGTGTTAATTATTTATATTTTTTGTTTTAGAAATATTTGTCAAGTATTTTAAATATGTTTTCAAACTTTCAAAAAAAATTTTTCAAACTTTAAAATTTTTTGAAAATTTATTAATTTATTAATTTTCCTGAAGATGCTACACAAAGGAGTAGCGAAATATCGAAAATAAAAAACTGTTATATAAAAAAACAAACCTTAGCTCAAATAATTAAAAAATTCAAAAATAAGAAATAAGGTTAAATAAACGAAAATAATTATCTTAAAATTGTTTAATTTGTAATTTTTTTAACTTAAAATAGCAATATATACACGGAAAAAAATACATGTCGCACCATATCGCACCACGAAACTTTTTCGTACAATATGAAAAATATTTCGTGAAATGCACATAAAAATATCGTATATATTACGAAAGATTTTCGTGGTGTGAAACAACGAAAGTCTTACGTAAAACACAAAAATAAATTTATAAAATGCACATAAACATTTCGTAGATTTCGCATATTTTACGAAATATTTTCGTGGTGCGAAATAACGAAATATTTCGTACAATGTACAAAAGGTTTTTGTATATATTACGTACGAATTTCGTCAGAGTAAATATTTCATATTTAAATATTGTTATTCTCTAAATATTTTGTCACGCCTAATTTAAGCATTTGAAAAATATCAAGTTTTTAAATTTCACATTTTTTTTTCACATTTAACTGTTAATTATTCCGCCCCTTAAAAACGCCTAAATGAATAAATAAACCAACCATATTACAAACCATTAAATAAACTTAAAAAGAACATCCATCGAAACGTATGTCGATAATTAGTAAACACAATAATCCTGGGATTAAATCAGTTTTACTTTAATGTAAAAAATAATATCACAATAAAAAAAAAAACTGTAACAAACATATTTTCATTAAGGCTGTTTCATTTTATGTTATCAAACAATATGCGTCTCATTTTGGGATCTCGTTATGTTACACGCGCAAAGCCATCCGCCAAGGACTTCCGGTACGCGCGGCTATATCATTTAAATCTACCCAACAACAACAATTGGTGTATTTTGGCATGTATATAAGAGTCTGCTGCATTACGTATACGTTACGTAGAAATTATTATCAATAATATTTATGTATGTCTTTTAAATTTTGATATTCACATACACTACTACCTCGTTATGCCAAGCATTTTATTTGGTTTTAATTTAATTTTATTTGGTTCTAATTTTGTTCTTCCCAAAGCAAAAATGAAATAAATAAATCCCCAAAAATTAAATAAACCCCCAAATAAATGAAATAAAACCCAAAACAAAAATAAAATAACTCCTAATTTTTGGGGGTTTATTTATTTATTGAATATGTCCCCATATTTTCAATATCAAATAAGTCCCCATTTTTAAATTCAATACTATCACATATTGTAAAAAATACATTTTTATTTGTTAAATCCCCGGGAAAATGCTATTCCCAGGGATGTGCATTCATTCACTTAAAAACTAAACATTCGTTGTCGTTTTTAAAGGTCGCTTGATATTGTTCTTTATCTGACAACTCGTCATCGACAGATTATATGTCAAAAAATTAAAAAAGATTCAATAGTTTTAATATCCCGAGTAAAAAAAAATTGATATATAAAAACATATTCTTTAATATAAAAATATATGGTTGTATAAAATATCATATGTATCAATATGTATTTATATATAACAATATTTTCAAAATGTTTTTTAAAGAAATTGTATGTATAAAGCATATCCAATCATATAACAACAAAATACTATTCTGAAATTTATATATGTTTAAGGTTGATAAATTCGATTGAAATTTTTTATAAAATTATATATAGCCCAATACATAATTATATACAACACAAAATGAAAAGGGTTTTCTGTCATTTAAGACATAATTATATATAATACAAATTTGTGAAAATTTTCTAATTCGGTTTGTATATACCCTGCGGGAAATGAAGGGTCGATTGATCCAAAGTGGTAATTCTGTTATATATGATTGGGGAGCACGTCACGAAACTGGTGAAACCAAAATTGTGGTGCACCAAAAAGTGTTAATTTGGGTGAAATGTCCAATCAAAACATTCACTGGTTGGTACCAGATATATCACGTAACTGGAGAAAAAGTAACATAACATCAAAGTGTAGTGGTGCGTTGTGGTGTAATGGTTAGCGCGTTGGACTGTTACACAGATGGTCCCGGGTTTGATTCCCGGTGACGACAACATCAATTTAGAAAAAATAATATGTATGAGTTTTCTATGACTTATATGTATCGCTGCGCCCACCTTCGGTGTTCCCATAGCACTTAACCCCACCGAAGTAAAATAATGAATCAGGGCTATGAAACAAAAAGCTTTAATAAGTTCGCCAACTCTACATCATGTGTCGAGCAACAACTGTTCTAAGACTTATCATCTCGCGCAATTACAGTGTTGCCATGTTTGAAGCCTTTCATCTTTCACCACCGTTCATCTCTCCGCTATCCCCTTTCCAAAGAAAGCAACACAATAATTAATAGGACGAATTTCTTGAGTGTTTGCTTCTCTTTAAAAAAAAATAAAGCAACCATTGAACTGGTTGAAACCCGTTAGCAGTGGATAAAAACATGGCAATTAGTACCGAAGAATGCAGTTTCTTGACTGCTGCAAAGTGGACACAAAAGTGAAGGAATTTTTTATGTACCGACTTTGTGACAGTAGTAATGAAGACGTAACACTCCACTGGTTTCAAATAACTGAATACAGAATCAAGTTTGTCAGATATGACGATTTCTCGCCAAACGTAGCGATTTTAGAACTCGTTTGGCAAGTTAATTTTCGAAATGCCGACTGTCGATTTTTCGAGTGAATGGCGATTTTGCACATAAAATATCGCTACGAAAAAACTATCACCAGAATATGATTTTTTGCACAACTTATTCAAAAACTTAAAACACTTTACAAGAATATAAATTAAAATTTCAAAATTTCTGCATATTGGTTTCGAAATATCTTATTTATTTATTTACAAGATTTTTGATAACGATTTTTTATGTGTAAGTAATTGGTGATTTTTAAGAATTTCTTTGGGAACAAAATTGAAACTGAGTATATATTTTGTTACTCAAATAAAGAAAAAACATCCGAACTTCTTGACTAGTTTACGTACTTTTTCAAATTTAAATTGTTATAACGAATTTAATGTTATAGTTTTTTGTTTGGGTATAGACAAAATAAACTAATTTTTGTTGTGCCTTTTTGAAGATTTTTTGAAAAGGTGGTATGACACGCTGTTTTGTATAAGTGCAGTGGTTCCGGACGGGCTATTTATCAACCCGTACATATCAGTCGGTACGGTGATAGGTTACCTTGGTCAAGTTATTCGCCACGTCACACAGTGCTCCACAGGTAGCAATTGGCACCTACTATGACAAGCCCATGTTAAAAGTACCGGTCACTTTCATATAACAGAACCGAAACTTGGACTGGTTCATACACACAAAGTTCTAGTCACGTGACCATACCAATGACTGGTCCATTTCCCGCAGGGTATATATAACTATATAACTCAAAATTATATTTCCTAAAGAATTGCAGTAATTTTTCTTTTTTCCTAACATTTAAAATTGGTTATTTCGTCCAAATTCTTAATAAATATTTTATTATTTCTTAATAAATATTTTAGCGAACTAACTTCATAAATTTTTAGGTCCATTAACAATTCTGGCTAAAACACTATTTTGGTCTTAAAACGATCCCGAGCATTTGACAAAACTATATTTACTGCAATCGGACATATACCTAGATTTACTGAACCGGCCATTTTGACCGGTATATAAAAATTGCATTTAGTTATTAAAAATACTAACTTACTTTATATAAAATCAATATATTGTTGTTAAATATATCATTTATTTAAGCATTTGCATAAAACAATATTTTTTTAAACCCTAAAATGTCCACAATAGGTGAGAGAATTCGTACCATATAAAATATTTAAATAAACCTCAAAAATTTGTTTTAAATTCAAAAATATTTTTTTAAATGTATGTGTTGCCTTTATTGCAAAAACTTGGTTTTAAATATTTTGTATAGTACGGATAAAGCAAAAATTTAAAAAAAAACTCCATTTTAACAAAAAATAAACATTTTGAAAATTAAGACAGTAAGGCTGATTTTTTTTTTTTTGTAAATTAATTAGCATTAACAATTGAATACCTCGCTCGAATAAGGGTATAAGCGATAAATACATCATCATTTAAAGAAATATTGCTAAAAATGTCCATGCGCTTTAGACGCAAACTTTTCGATAAGTTCAGTTTTGTGGTCGCAAAACTTACTAAATTGAAACATTGAAATGTTTTTTTATATTTTGCACATGAGTAATTACAACAGTTTCACTAATATCCTTTGAAATCGCAAATATTTCATTTAAAATTTAAATAATCGGAAATTAATTAGTATTATCACATAGATTGACAAAAAAAATAATAAATTACTGTTCGTGATCCCCCAAACCTACCTCATTTGTATTATCGGGGTATGTTACCCAAGTAAAGTTTGTAACGTGCCGTTACAAATAACTTACTTAAGGCTCCATTAGTTGTTTCGTTCCGTGACGATTCTGTTACGTGCCGTTCCGGATGGCTATTTTGTGTGGTTAGTCTATTCCGTAGCAAGCTGAGTCAGGGACGATAAATGGGAATTTCAAAATGTACCAACCATCATAAAATATAGTACTTTTTGATCCCAACAGTACAAAAAAATTTATTATAAATAACCAAACAAAAACGTAAATAAAAATTTATTTGTATACAAAAACAAAAAGTTAAACAATGTTGGTTACAAAAATTATAAAAATTTATAGATTTTTTCTTAAATTCCTCAAGTTTTTAATATTTTTTTAATACATATATTAATAAATATTAATGAATATATTATTAATAATAATATATTCATTAAAAGATTTCTAAATCGAATTAAGGATTAAATTATTCATAAGCTTTTTTAATGGGACTAAAAATAATAATATAGAAACATTTTTTAATAGTACTAAATGGATCAAAGGAGTACCATAGTACTTTCAAGGTTAAAATAGTACCATACAAAGTACTATAGTACCAACTTTATCATCCCTGAGCTGAGTATTTTTATGTGAGAGCAATCAGCTGTTTTTAGCTGTCACTTAACGGAGTACAGAAATTCTGTTTTCTACAGGTTCGGCCGGCACGGAACGTTACATTACAGACAAACTAACCACGCACACTCGTTTTCATACATCAAAAACAAATCAGCTGATTCGTCACGGAACGGAACGGCAAGACTAATTCTACCTTTACTCATATACCTAACAACCCTACTAGTGCCCATAGCCAACTATCTTATCACATATTTATAGTCTCAAAGTTTGGTTCTCCTTAGGCTACCTAGAATCGAGGTAAATTTTAAAACTATACTTCGCCCTGAAGTCGAAATATACCCGATAAACCAACCAGATTCCTGTTCCCAGCATGTGCCGAGGTTAGTAAAGTATATAGTTAAACCTGGCTGACCAGCAGAGTAGCTCGTGAATTATTTAGAAATATTCACTAATCGTATTTATAACAGTTTTCCCATTTACGATTATTCTCGTAATTTACTTAGAAATATTTACTAATCGTATTTAGCACATTTTTTCCCTCTTCACGATTTAAACCGACCGATTGCCGAATACCGATATTATAATCTTTCGTTCCTGTTATAACATCACATCTTTAAAAAAATAATTTTTTTTTTTGCTTCGCTGACCAAACCTATTGTTCGGTTTCTTTTACGAGTAGTTTTTTTTCTAAGCAAATGCTTTTTTATCAATTTAAATTAATGTTTTTTCTAATGCAAAATTTTTATTTTTCTCCATTTAAATTAGTATCAACTAATGTCAATGAAATTTCAATGGTAATGAAAAATTCCCATGTATGAGGTATATAATCAGAATTGAATTTCTTTATAATTTCCAATTTACGTAAAATGTAAAGAAGTTAAAAATTTTGAAAACACATTATACAAACATAATCAAGTTGATTGTTAAACGAGGTATCGATGTATGTTTATGGTGAATGTATGTTTGTATAGTATAGTTTGTATACATAGTATCTTTAAAATATCATTACACACACATAAATACACATATAGTGTTTACTATGTTTCCACTGAACGTGTTTAGGACGTGTTTTGAAATAAAACATGTTTTGTACATGTTTTCACATACATTTTTTTCACCAAAACACATGTTTTGCTCAAAACACGTAAGTGGAAACATAGCATTATATATAATATAACAGGCGTGTGCTGGCAGTTTATTATAATGTCAAACTGACAGTAAGTGGCTGAAGATTTCTATGTAGTTTATTTTCATACAAAGTTTGTAGATGGGTAGTAAGTGAGTTTGTAGGTTGTTAATCTAAGCTTATTATCAGTGTTAATTTTCTATTTATTTTCTGTTGCTTTTTTGTAATTAAATGTTGTCCATTTTAAATTGAAGGCGTAAAAATATCTCACTCGCTAAGCGTCTATATTATCTACACTCAGGGGAACTTTTGCTGTAAATATTTTTAGTTGTTTGAGTTGTAATACAGTATCTTTATTTTTAAGTGAAAAAAAACAGTTATTTGTAGAAGAAATTTTAGTCTTGACTACAATTGTAGTTGATTTAAAAAAAATAAACCACATTATTAATTTTATACAGTAGTATTTTTTTTGTTACTCAAAAAAATAAAACAAATAAATTTTTGTTTATTTTTTACTGCATATTACTTTTATTTATAAATAAATAAATAAATATTACTTTTTACTACAATTGTGGTTAATTTTTTACAGTAAAAACAAATGACAATGTTAGTTGAATTTACTGAAATACAAGACGTCCTTTTTTCAAGTGAAATTTCATTTGTTCTTAACTACATTTGCAGTGCTCTTTACCTACGTATTTAGTATTAGTGTAGTGTAGCAAATAATATAATTTTTAGTCTCTGAATAAAAAAAAAAAAATTATTGTATTTTAACTTTTAACCCTTTGACGACGAATGGTTGATATATGTCCCATTTTTACTTTTAGCTATTTTAGAAAACCTGCACACAGAAAAATAAAGTGCCAACCGACTTGAAAATGGTATTTTGGTGGCTAGTTGTATAAGAAATTCGATTAGTACAACCATATTGAAATGTGATTTCTGAATATTTTGGGTGTTACAACTAAAATTCAGTTGTATTAACCAAATTTTATTGTGAAAACCAATATTCAGTTCTTCCAACGGACTTCTGTCTTAGTAACAGAATTTCAGTTATCAAATGACAAAATTGTTCTCTGTGTTTGCAGGACGATTTAAAAAAAAATTTGTTGTGATCGACACTAGAGATGTATGGCTTGTTAGCGATACCTTTAAATTGTAGCCTGATAGTCCCAATGCCTTACAAGGTTAACCCAATGTTAAAATTTAATCTTTTTTTTTTTGTTTTTTATGATAGTTATAAGTTTATACAAAAATTGGTTTATATTTTTGGATTAGGCATAATTTAACACAAAATACAAAATTAAAATTTTGAAAAAATCTTAACATATTCTGTAGTGAATAGGGCGAACGATTATTTCACATTTTTCTAAAACCGCTTTTCTGTTTTTCCGAACAGTTGAAATTTTTAAAAAAAAACCGGTTACAGTTTCTGGAATTTGAATTTTGTTTGTATTTGTTAATACAGCCAAATTTAAAATGACTGAATCATAGCACTGGCATAATTAAACAAAATAAAACAGAAAAATAATAATTTTTGAGGTTATGGAAATTTTTTAAGTCTTTTATATAAGTAATTTTTAAGTAAAAAGGAGCTCTCTTGCATGAACCACTTTTATAAAAAAAACTGATTTTTAAGTAAATTTTTCAGAACAGTAAATAAGTTAAGTAAATTTTTCTGAATTTTGTAAATTTACGGTTTCTAATAGGTATATTATTTTTCAGCAAATTGTTTGCTAAAATTATGTTTTAAACTAAAATTTTAGTTATACTTATTCAGCGCTTAACTGTTTTGAACTAATGTCTTACTAATAGTTTACTAATGTTTTACTAATTTATTTTGCTAAAAAAAATGTGTTGATTAGCACATCAACCAGATGTGCAGAATGAATAAAATGCCGCTGCATGTCACGATGTAGTAGTGACGAGAAAAATTATACTAAAAAGTACAGCTCTAGTAAAACATAATATAACAAAATCAACCATGGATGATTTTTGTATCTGTTTTTCATACATAAAACAAAATTCTGGATTAAAACAACTTAATCTGTTAATTAAATAAAACACAAAATAAAATATTTAAATTTAATAAAGATTAAATGTGTATTTGTAAACTAAATGTTCATATATATTAATAATCTTGTGTGGTCGAATTGCAAACAAATATGCAATAAATAGACAGACTAAAGCGAAAGACAAAGACAAAGACATACATCTTAGGTAGATTTTTCTGTTTCCTTTTTCTTATTGCAGATAGCATCCTTTAAAAGATAGCATCATTTAGACAATAATTGATGTAAGTAGTTCAAAGATAATTTCGTTTATGTTATATATAATTATTTCTATTGGTTTTAGATATTACATTAATTCATATCGTCAATTTGGGAGTATGAACATTTTTATATTTTGTAACGTATTGTAAATTATTTTAAACAGAATCACAAAAATATGTTTTATGATTTTCAGCAAATAAATTAACTAAAATATAATTTTTCTACAAATTTTTTGAGTTTTTTTCAGTCTACTAATATTCAGAAAAAAATTTATTAATTTTTAGCAATTTCTAATCTACTAAGTGTTAGCTAAACTTTTGCTGAATCTACTAATTTCGTTGCTATTTTGCTGACATTAGCCATTTTTTTGCAAGCACCCTCCTGACTAAAATTTTGCTGACTCAGCAAAAATTTTGCTGACTCACAAAAAGTTTTGCTGACTTTACTTACTTTTTATTTGAGTGTAGTAGCGATTGTCCATTTGTGTTTTAGCTTCAGTACTATATTTTCCCGATAGGGGGAGTATTAAAGCGTCAAAAGCAGCACAAAATTTGTTTTTAGTCATGGGCCTAAGCCTACACGAAGATTTATCAAGCTTAAGCGGTTTAAGTTCGGTCGTCAAAGGAATAATATAATTTACCCCCTAACGCATAATATCCCAAAATATAGAACCGAAAATCGCATTAAATGAATTTTATATGGAGCAGTTTTTGAAATATTTTTTATTTTTTTATTTTAATTTTTGAGTAATTTGACTATTTTGACCATAAACCGATTTAAGATCAATCTGCTTTGGTCAGGCGAATTGCAAAACAAATATTATTTAATGCGCAACATATCTTTGCAAATATAGTTTTTATAATTTTGGTTGAAACCACAATCTTTTTTCCGCCAAAAACTAAAAATGGAATATTTTTGTATACTCAAAAGGGAGATATCCCGATCCGAACTCGCAGATTTTATTAAACTTTAGATATGTTGTAAAGGAGAAAAAAAAGAGATAAGTATTTTTTTAGCTGACCAAGCGCACGTTGAAGGGTTAAAAAGTATGGTTAAAAATGCATTTGTTTTTGTATGAAAACTTGTATTTAAATTACGACAACTAGATTAATTTGTATATCGGCAAAAGCTGAGATATCCCCTCGATTAAGTTTAATAGGCATTAATATGCAGTATTTTTAGCATAATACAACTAATATAGCATAATACAACAGAAAAAAGCTACTCACGTAGCTTTTCCCATTAAAAAGATATGGACGATTAAGTTCGACTATTTTTGTTACACGACCGTTAGAGCTAAAAACCGTTAGAGCTAAAAACCGTTAGAGCTAACAAACTTGTACGAAGAGATATTCATATGACACTTATCTTCCATACCAAGTTTGGCGAAAATTGAAGGGGGTAGAGATCGAAAATTTAATATTTTTTTATGGTTTTATATGGAATGAGACAATAACAAAAAAAAGTTTGAAATAGTGTTTTTTAAAAATTTATGTAAAACTATTTTTATTGTTTTATAGTAACCGAGATCAAGTGCCAGAAAATGGCCAATTTGTCTTCTCTGATGATCATATATTTTTATATTAAAGAATATATGGTTTTATATACATTTTTTTACTCGATTGGTGTATTCTATATCAGACATAATTACATATAGTTGTATATTGTGCCATATATGATAAAATATTATTATATACAATTATATATAACTATATATAATTACCCTGTGTGACGTGGCGAATAACTTGACCAAGGTTACCTATCACCGTACCGACTGAAATTAATATGTTACGGGACAAGTTAGAAGTAGGTAGTGTCAAAGTATGACCATTTTAGGATTTATGTGACATGCAACAGAACCAGTGGCTAAAAAATTATCACGTGACTGGTGTAGGTGGACGTATCGAAGAACTGAAAAATAATTTTTGAAGGAAAACTAGTCACATATTAAGCGCAAAGTGTTGTGTTATAGGGATAGTTTGAATGGAATAGTTTTGCGACGTATCACTGCACAAGTCTAAGGGGTACATGTCGCCGGGCATGCGAAAAGTAATTAGCAAGTAACCTGTCCCTTTTTATTCAGCGTGTGTCATATTATGAACGGGTTGCTAAATAAAACAACGTGTCATAGCACTTGTTCAAAAAGCCTTCAAAAAGGCACAACACAAATCAATTTTAAAATTAGTCTATTTTGTCTATACCCAACAAAAAACTATAACATTAAATTCATTATAACAATTTAAATTTGGAAAAGTACATAAACTAGACAAGAAGTCCGGATGTTCAAAATATAGATTTTTCGTTGCAAGTTTTTTCTCTACTTGCTAACATTTTCTACTAATTTTTATTTTCCAACACTTCCAAAAGGCACTTCATGAACATTTTAATTTTGTACGCTGCATTATAATTCCAGTTCACAATAATATATTTATCAAAAGAAGCAGCTGCAACAATTCAGCTCAAATTTAATGTATTACTTATAAACCAGAGTAACAAATTTTCAATTTTGTTCCCAAAGAAATTCTTAAAAACCGCCAATTAATTACGCATAAAAAATCGTTACCAAAAATCTTGTAAAATATCTAAACAAGATATTTCGAAGTTTTTGAATAAGTTGTGCAAAAAATCATATTCTGGTGATAGTTTTTTTCGTAGCGATATTTTATGTGTAAAATCGCCATTCACTCTAAAAATCGCCAGTCGGCATTTCGAAAATTAACTTGCCAAACGAGTTCTAAGATCGCTACGTTTGGCGAGAAATCGCTATATCTGACAAACTTGGTCACTGTCTAAACAGTTCTCTATTCAGTTATTTTAAACCAGTGGAGTGTTACATCTTCATTTCTACTGTCACAAAGTCGGTATATAAAAAATTCCTTCAGTGTTGTGTCCACTTGGTAGCAGTCTAGGAACTGCATCCGTTGGTACTTATTGCCATGTTTTCATCCACTGCTAGCGGGTTTGAAATAGTTCAATGGCCAGTAGCAACTTCAACTGCAACGACCCTAGTAGTTCAGTACACTTTGATGATATGTTACTTTTTCTCCAGTTGTGTGATATATCTGGTACCAACCAGTGAATGTTTTGTCACCATAACTATAGTCACGTGATTGCACATTTCACCCAAATTAACACTTTTTGGTGCACCACAATTTTGGTATCACCGGTTTCGTGATGTGCTCCCCAATCATATATCACAGAATTACCACTTTGGATCAATCGACCCTTCATTTCCCGCAATGTATATACAAACTTTTTTACTCGGGTTGGGATATACAACGTTTTGTTGATTTTTCTACTAACTTTTTTTATTTGAATGTAAGCAATTATTTTGAAAGAAAACTTTTTTACTCGGGTTGGGATATACAACATTTTGTTGATTTTTCTACTAACTTTTTTTATTTAAATGTAAGCAATTCTTTTAAAAGAAAAAATATTTTTAATTTGCGAATAAAAATATAATTTGCGCAGTTATTTAATTTATTTTTATTCGCGAATCACAAGCTCTTAAAAATTTGACTGTTTTTTCCTGCAACGTCTGCTATTTTACAGACTTATTTGTATGAGTGCAACGTTATCCTGGCGATTTTTCATAAAATATGAGTTATTTTACCTCTTCCTGAACAACTTTTTAGATAATAGACCAATTTTTTATAAAATATACTTCATATAGATAACGTTTTTTGGCAGAGTGGAAATTATACGGAGTAAAACTTTAATAATATACGACCACTAACTGCAAACATTTTCAAAATATAATTAAAAAAATTTAATCTGCATTATCGCGAAAACCGATAGTTTATAAAAAAAAATGTTACTTCATAATGGTAATTATCACGAAAATATTTTAAAGATTTGATGTATCGTGTTCTATGGTTTTAAATTTAATACCATAGGGAATTCACATAGACAAGTTAATCTCCTAAAAATTGGATTAACAGCTTAATCAAACACTAAGCAAGGCGATTAAACCATTTTTTAATCTTTTTGATTAACAGTTAATCTAATTTTTTATCTGACTAATTGTGTGCAAATTTTTCCTAACGCCGGCATTTTCCTTGTTCATCTTAAGCTGGATCAGTTAATACTTTAGCTGTCAAGTTAAAAAAAAAAATCATATGAGCAATTCCTCGGCGATGGACGCGACATTCGCACACTTTTAGTTGAGCCAAAAAATAATATTAATGGAAAGATGCGGTATATATCGTCAGTGTATTGAAGTTAGGATGAGTACTAAATTTGACAAAAAAAACCATTGGTCAGAATCAATAATGTAGTAAAAAGATATAAGCAAATATCAGCGAGAAACGTACGCGACAAATATAAAAGTTATTTTAATACACTTATAGAAATATACATAAGTCAACGAAATTTGTGAAAAAAAATTTGTTTGCGAATGTGGAAATTGCAGAGAAAGAACATCTTTTATGTGTAGATTTATAAAATACTAGCTGACCAGGCAAACGTTGTTTTGCCTTCAAATTTTAATTGTAATTAATTCTTTAAATCAAGAAATTTCTTTTACGCAAATAAATAATTTTAAAAAATAAATTCACATTAGTAAATCATTTTAAAATTTGTAATTTCTTGGGAAGCCCAACGCCTCTTTGTCCTTCTATCGCCTTTATTTGCTGAAGTATATAAAATGAATAGCTGAAAACAACTGCCATAACAACTGCGACGTCACCTATTACCGGTGCATTAAAGCGCCGCTCATGCTCACCAGCCGCTGTCTGGTCAGCTCTTATCACAACCGTAAATTCATCTGTCTGCATCTGATCTAGGGCTGTTTTGAATAGACGGATGAGGCTGTTGTGTTCGTGTAACATAGCTTGAAGATTAACATAGGTTTTTTGTAAATATCTTCGGAACTACATAACCGATTTAAGAGTTTGATATCAATAAAATATATTTTTTATGTTAAATGTACCTGTTAAACATGTATTGTTACTTAAAACCATATCATAAAATTTATTGTTCACTTCTTTACCTTTTTTATTTATTCTAGGACTATGAGGAACGCTAAAACAATTTTTGAACAACATTATTAAATAACCTTGCAAAAAGTCTTGAATGTGATAATTTATTTTAATGCTTATTTGTTTTTTGCTCTTGGTACCACGCCTATTTATCCCATTCCGCCCATTTTCAGTTCGACTACTAATATTTGTAATTGATGGACTCGTACAAAATTTGAAGGCTATATAGCTAATATAGAACCATAGATATTTAATATTAATATTAATTTTGTATATGAGCTAAATAATCACTTTGTATGGGAGCTGCCACGCCCACTGGTATGATCCCGCCCAATTTTCCCATGACTATTCATAATATAATCAACGTGCACAAATTTCTAAGACTCTGGCTATTATAGAACTGTAGATATATGATATTAAATATTTACTTTGTATGGGAGTTGACACGCCCACTGGTAAGATCACGCCCATTTTTCACATGACTATTCACATTAACAAATAATCAACGTGCACAAATTTCTAAGACTACGGCTATTATATTACTGTAGATATATGATATTAAATATTTACTTTGTATGGGAGCTGACACGCCCACTGGTCCGATCACGCCCATTTTTCCCATGACTATTCACATTAACAAATAATCAACGTGCACAAATTTCTAAGACTATGGCTATTATAGTACTGTAGATATATGATATTAAATATTCACTTTGTATGGGAGCTGCCACTCCCACTGGTCCGATCCCGCCCATTTTTTTCCTGATTATTCAAATCAGTAACATATGGGATACTGCAATGTTTCAAAACTATTGCTATCACAATAGTCAAGATATATGATGTTATTCAATTTATGTG
Organism: Delia radicum; assembly: GCA_021234595.1. NCBI lineage: Eukaryota > Metazoa > Arthropoda > Insecta > Diptera > Anthomyiidae > Delia > Delia radicum. Next base: position 6,645,128 of record CM037853.1, on the reverse strand, counting down.
GGAGGAGCCACGCCCACTTGAAATATATATAGCCGAAAACCTAATTTGGACTATAACCTTTCAAATGAAACCGGTTTGGACCAAATCGGTTGGATAGTTTTAGAGTCTATAGAGGACAAACATACAAACATTGTATTTAATATATATAGACTATTTTTATGTTTCCGCTCATAACTTAAAAAAAAAAAAAAATTCCGGAACGATATATAGCCTATGTCCATCCTGGAGGACCAAATTAAATATTGGTAAAAAAAATTTAGAAATCGTATGATTAGTTACGGAGATTACTTTCTACAAACAAACAAACAAACATACAAACATTACCTCTTTATAATAGCGGTAATCACTCTTGATAGAAAAGTAAAGAAGAATCGAAGAAAACGAGAAAAGAAGAAAACTTTTGACAGATAAAACAACAAAATGTATGGGATTTGTTTTTTCTCGTTTTCTTCGATTCTCCTTTTCTTGATAGGAAATTTCTTTGACTCAAACCTTGAGTAAGTTGTAGTAGAAAACAAGAAAAACTTTTTTTGACAGAAGAACAACTGATTTTAAGCGTCACAAGATAATTTCATATTTTTTAAATAAATTGTGAGTTATAAATCTATTTGTGTTATTCTATATAAAATATATTCTATATAAAATCTATTTGTGTTATTGCATTTTCCACTATAAATTTATTTATTTTAATTTTTTCTGATGTTTTTGGCATTTTGCTTATTTAACTTTTAATTACATTTGGTGAAAAACGTGTTCAGCCTAGAACAAATGTAAATAAAGATCAGCTGACAGTGTTGAAAACAAACTTGCTAAAAAAGACGCTCACTCTTTAATGAAAAAGAAATCGATAATGTTTCCTCCAAGAAAAAGTTTTCTATCAAGAGTGATTACCGCTAATATTAGTATGAAAATTTTCTTCAATTTTTTTTTTTAAATTGGGTAAAGTGCAAATACGCGACAATTTTTTCCAGGAGAACAAAACACACTAAATTTGGTAATAATAATGATTCAACTTTAATTAAAGAAAACCTAAAAACCATAACATAAAGTTAACTTCAAGTAAAGGTAATAATAATAACAAAAAGGAAATCGAAATAAAGTTCCATATTCTCACTTAGGTACTTTAGGATATATAATCGTTAATAAAGTTGGATTTTCTCAGTTAATTTAAACTGTAGATTTTAATGAATAAGAGGTCCGAGCAACCTTAATGCTTTCGTTGTCGAAATACGAAAATCAATGCAGATTAATAAAACAATAAAGCATCTTTGAAAACAATATTATTTGAGGTAAAGTAATTGTTAGTAGGAAATTTCTAAATTTCAAGAACAAAAATAATTTTACTTTAAACATTCTTAAAACACATAAAAAAATTGATATAAATCGCAAAAAGGCTCAGGAAAAAAATGTTTTTTTGCAGTTGTATATTTCGACCAAGAAATGAGAAAAATTAAAAATGCTTTTACATTTATAAAGTATAGACCTTTAAGCTTTATTATTGAAAACAAATAAAAAGTTCTGAGCAATTTGCATGTTTTACTCGTGGTTAACCTTTTTCTGGAATTGTCCATATGTAAACGAGAAGACTAAAAAGATGGGTTCACGTTAATCAAGCAGATTAATTTCGAAGTCTGAACTAAATATTAATAATTTTTAAAAATTTTAAATTCTTATTAGCACATGGTCGAAAATTTATCGATATTTAGCAACCTTAAGATGAAAACTTTTGTTCTACGATTTTTGGTTATCTACACTATAGTAAAAATTGCTATAGGTAGAGATGGCCAACCGTACAAAAAAAAATAATACTGGCAAACCACTTATATTTTTGTAAAACCCACCGTGTTACCAAAGGTACAACTAATATTATGCTAGAAAAACACTATTTTGATTGCAAATCATGTGTTTCGCCAGTACTACCCGCAAAATGGTTTGCCAATATTGTTTTTATTTATATTGTTTTGTATTATGATGTAAAAGACTAAGTAAGACCGAACTGTATTGCTGCTTTTTAAATGTGCTTTATTATACAAATTTCTCCAAATTAATTAAATGTATGGTACACCCAATTCGGTTGCTACGAATTTCAGACGGTTGGCACAACTTAACATTCGTTTTCACAACAAATCAACAAATTTGAATCACGCTCCTAGACGAGGACAAGAAATTCTCATTGAGTTTGTGATGTAACATAACAAATATCTCTAGAAATTCTAATAACAAAGTCCCCTGAAGATTTCCTTGGGCAGGAATGATTTGTTATTTAAAAAATAAAAAAAAAAATTTTTTGGTTTATTTTTTACTACCATGTGGTTCATTTTTACTACAATGTCAGTCATTTTTTGAAAATTAAAAAACAAATGACAATGTTAGTTGAATTTAATGAAATGTAAGTCGTCCTTATTTTAAATGAAATTTCATTTGTTTTTGACTACAATTGCTGTCGTCTTTACCAACATAATTTCCTAAGTGTACAGCAGATTGTTTTCACAATTTGTTAAATAAGTTTTGGGACTTTAGCACATTTAATTACTATAAATGCAATTAATGTTTATCCCGATGAAAACTAATTTAAAATTCGGTTAGTTCAACTGAATTTAAGTTGCAACACCCAAATTATTCAGAAATCTAATGTAAATATCGTTGTAATAACTAAATTTATAAGTTGTCACAATTAAAATACACTTTTCAATTCAGTTGGCGATTTTTTTTTCTGTGTGTATGTTGAAAGCACCAAATTCGTTTAACTACCAGCGTTATGCGAACGGTAGCAAGTTCATTTAAACCAACGGTTGGCCACTGTTAACAAACGGGTAACAGAACAATACTCTCAAGATTGTTAATCCCACGTTCTGCGAACGCATAACCGACCTTCGCCGACTTTTTACCAACACTATGTCGATTTTATTTTTCTGTCTGTGTAGTCACATTGATTGGGCGATGAAGAGATGGAAAATTCCGGCGTCTAGAAATTTGAAGCACCCTAATGGAAGTGTATTTTCGGAGTATAATTTCTGATAGGCTCATTAAATATATTTAAATGTGAATTTGGAATTTAAAATTATGAGCACTCCCAAAAGACACACATTTAGAAGTCTTCCAAGGCTCATAATTTATGAGCGCCCAGAAAATTGTTGGTTGGGTAAATTTTCAGAAATGATAATGCATAAATGTTGAATCCGAAAAAACTTACTTTTGTATAAAATCAATTTTCAATAAAAAAAAATGCTTACCTTTTACAGTTGTTATTGATTTAATCCAAATTATGTTTAATACAACTGACACTTGTTTAAAATGTTTCAACTTTTAATTTATTGAATTTATTTCCGTGCCACTTAATAAAAAGCGACGGATTTTAAATTTTTTTTATTTAATCGAAATCAACAACAATAAGAAAAACTTATTGTACTTTTCAATGCGCGCACTTTTTTCACACACTTTCACTTGAAACGGATATGCAAGTAATTTGTCAACGACCACAAATTTAAAATTCTATAAAGAAAAGGTTTGTTTGTTTGTGTGTGTATTTTTGCCCTTTAACGTATGCACTAAATATTTTCTTAGAGACGCGTCACTTACAGGTGCATATTGTGTATGAGTATGTGTGTGTGGTTTACTTTATACACGTTTGGCTGTGTGTGTATGTCTATGCTATAGTTTGAAATGAAAATGAAACCGAAACAAAATTTCAATAGTTTCCGTTCAAAAATTTCCGATTTTCCTTTATAAAGGAAATAGCCGTCGACGTCTTTGTCGTTTTTTTTTTTTTTTATTTTGTATTTTTTGTAGTTTTTTTTTTACAAGTGTCCTGGCACTGGATGAACTTCAATATTCAAGTCTTACTACACAAATAACAACAACAATTTGAAAAAAAAAAACGAAGAATATCACCGCTGTCTTGTTTTGAAAGGAAGCGCGAAGCAACAAGCTCTAGTGGCCAACTTTTTCGTATTGCGGTAATAAATGTGGTGGTGCTGCTGCTGCAACTACTTCATAATTGTCGTCGTCGTCGTTTGTGTGTTGTCTGCTGGGATATGACCACTTGCTGACAGACAATATAAAGTTCCGTTTGTAGGTGGTACGTGGTATTTTTCTATACAAATCTTTAGACGTACTTTTGTAATATGGATATTAGAGCGAGCGCACCTTCAAGTTTTTATCGACTAGACCGTTAAAGGTTTAAATTTTGATTGAACATGTCCTGGCGTTGGTAGGTCCTGACTAGTTGTTCTTTTCATTTGTTTTTATTGTCTTTATAAACCACTAAATATGACACATACATACACCAATGCAAATATGGGTGGAGTGGGTGTTCTCTGGTTTACAAGTCTGCCTGTCTATTTGTTTATTTATTTATGTTAATATAAATAGTCCTTGTTGTATATGTATAACGGATAACAACAACGATGCGAGCAGTTTTGTTTAAGTCAAATAGTTGTCTCTGAGGTTCTCTTAACCGCAAAATACATTTAAGCAGTATGTATGTGTATTGAAGTACTACTACCAATGCAACTATTAACCAGTGATTGTTTTTACTATAATTTTTGTTGTCTTATAACAACAGCAACAACATCCACTCTACCTTCTTTATCATATTCCTTTCGTATTAACACCAGATCATCCATTTCGCTTAAAAGATGGCGTCTTTTGCGGTTTCATCAAATAATTCACTCCTCCCACTACACAGACAACATTGCAATGCATGTTGTGTTATGTCATCATCATCGCCATCAGTAGCATAAAGTATATAATGTACAACAAAAACATACATCCATATCGCACAGTGGGGTGTTTCACAAATATTTTGGAAATAATTCGGTTATTTCTTACTGACAGATCGGATTGCCATGAAACTACACACAGCCATAATTAACATAATTTTAAACTTAAGTTTCAAAGAAGGGCCCACTAGATTCGTCAGGCGCTGAACAGCATTCAAAAATGAAAGTTTGTCAATTTGATAGTTGTCAATTTGATATTTATTAGACCGACTCACAAAAAAAAGTTTATTTGTGCACCCCTAAAAATGTTCATTGTTTTGTTGTATTCTCAAAAATATGTTGTGTCTAGCATTAAGATCCCGTGAGCTGGACCGTTTTTTTATTTTTTAGTTATTCAAAGAATTTTTTAATTTATCTAAAGACAACGTATACAATATTATTATCATGTGAACATTTTTTTAAGGTGCATATAGCGATATATAAAATATGTTATTTCTGTGATTTAAATGTCAAATTTGACATGTTTTAATCTTCAGTCGATTTAAGTAAATTCGCACTAGTTCGCGTTTTACCAAAAATTCATTATGATGGGAAAACTTCTTTTAAATCATATCATATAAACGAAAAATCTAAAAACTTCAAATGGCTTGTTAGGAAAAGGATCTGAAAAAATTGGATTTTTATAAAAGAATTGGAAGAGTGGCATTAGTGGCCAAAAAACCCTAAAAGATTTTTAAAAACTGTTTATAATGCAAAAAAGGTGGTGATGCCAGACCAGAGTCGGTAGAGTGCAGGGTTCACCAATAAAATAGCCACAAGTCACTGGAGCAAAAAAAATAAAATAAATATGAATTAGCAAAATCCAATAGCTGTACCGGGGTAAGCCAACCAAAAATAATCTCAATGTTCCCTGTTTCGTTCTAATCCGTATGTTCCTTTTTTATTTAAGGTTTCTCTCGCCTGGTTTTCTTTGGCCGGCAGCTACGATGATATTTGCTGCCTGACCTGCCCACCCTCTTCCATGGCAATATGTGGTCCCACTAATTAGAAAGTCCCTAAAATCGTCCGCTACAGTCTTCCTAACTCACTTACTATTTAATAATTTATTCCATGATTATTAAACCATAACCTTTCAAATAATTACAAGACGGAATATTCTCATTTTTTTTACAACGTTATAATATTGAATTCACTTTATTAATAAATTAGGTGAATCTTAAAATAACCATGAAATTAACATGAAACATTATTTCTTTAAAGAATGCTAAATAAATTCTTAATTTAAAGCCGAAAGCCATAGAAGCTAGTGCTTTAATTAGTTTTAGTTATAATTTTAATTATAATTAAAAAGAAATAAATAAATAAATAAATATTCCTTTAGTTAGTCTCTTTACAGGAAGAAGAAGAAGTAAACATTTTTATTGAAAAATTTTACGGACACAAGGGATACACCAGACTGCCGTAGTTTCGTCCCCCTCCTGGGACTCGTCAGTGGTTAATTTATGTGTCAATTGAACAAAGTATTTTTTATATTGTTAATTTGCTCTATATGAAAAACTTTTTATTTTTTTTTTTTTTTTTATTTTATTAATTAATAATCATATAATTACATATTCAGGGGTGTGATGAAAATCGAAAACGAAAACGATCAGTTTTTCAATCTAGAATATTTAGTTATTTCAAAATAAAATTTGATTCGATTTTTTCTACATCGGTTTCTATCGCTCAAAACGTTTAACTTATAAACTAAAAAAAAAAATTTATAATATGAATCGCAAAATATTTTGCATTGAAAATCCGATCGTTTTCGTTTTCGATATTCATCACATGCCTGTATATATACTATTACCCTAACCGAGCACTAGCTGCTATGGCCTTTGGCGCGTTGTAGCGAAAACAGACCAGTGCCTCTGGTGGGAATCGAACCCACGACCCCCGCACTGATAAGCCAGCACGCTACCAACTAGCCTACCGGGGCGCACAAACTTTTTATTTTTTGGTGTCGTACTGTGATTTGAACTCACTGCCTTAGCATCAAGATATGCATCGTAATATCACCTCTTAACGAGTTGAGCCACGGTCGACACAGCGATGACTGTGGCTAAAGTGGAGTTTGGTCACACTACATACAAACAAGTATTGTTTCGATCAGAAGAGACAGAATTAACTAATACCAATGCACAATTCATTTCTCAACTAGAATGCTTTTTCTTCTTAATCCTATCTCTTTTTCACAAGTAATTATCACGTTTTATGATGCGCTTTATTCACATACAATAGTTGGATACCAAGTGTTTGTTAGAGATTGAGTCGCCGTTAAGCAAGTTTCTTCAAATTTCATGTTAGAAAGTGTTTTGCAACCGTCAGATAATGACAATCGTAATTAATTTTTATATTAATTACTGTAGAATATTTCTTTAGTTAGTCTCTTTACAGGAAGAAGAAGAAGTAAACATTTTTATTGAAAAATTTTTACGGACACAAGGGATACACCAGACTGCCGCAGTTTCGTCCCCCTCCTTAATTTCTTAATTTACTAATTCTAGTTTGACACGCAACTTTTAATTAATCCAACAAATCTTCTGCTTCCAATTCATAAAAAACAAAATTTAATTTCCCGTGGGTTAATTTTAATTTAGCCGGTATGGCTTAACTTTTAGCAGATATCTTCTTGTTCAATTTGATATGATTTTTATTAAAAAAAATAAAAAAATTATGTTTTATTTTTTTTCGACCTTTAACTTCTGAATTTTTCATTTCCACTCAACAGGTAATATTTCAGTGTACTTTTTTTTTTTTGTTTCGTTTGCAGATGCTGTCCGGTCCGTCTTCAGTCGTCAGAGTAAATCATTCCTAAACTGTCCTTAACCTTAATTATACCCTAGCACCCCCAGGCTTGGCGATGCTAATGCTGCTCCTACAACGTTGGGTCTAGACAGAGGTGGTGGATGTGGTGGATGATATATCTCCGATTCTTCTGCTGTCCCTTTTTTATTATTTTTTTTTTTTTTTTAATAAAACAATAATATTTTTAAATCAAAACCTTTTATAAAGTTGCAATTGTTACGGTTGTTGTTTTAATAATCGCTGACACCACTTGTCTGACCTAGTTCACCATCAAAAAAGGAAAGAATTTCTTCTTCTTTACTTTCACTTCCGGCCCCCTGAGGCTGCCTGTCAAACCCCATTCCAGCAGTTTTAAGGTTGCATTCTAATTAAATCCTTTGACTACCTTCTTCTTTTAACACAGTTGCATTAGAATGCAACCTTAACCCCATCAGAGCCGAACATGACGAGTTCAAGATCATTTGTTTTTTGTTAAACAAAAACCGTGCAATGTTATTTATTAATTAAAAAATGTCTTCATCCGCTTATTTAATGCAGATTTTATCTACTGACACGTCCTTACATGTTTCATTTCGCGTCACCCAAAATCCTCAGTGGACCAATGTAGAAGGGCTACTTCTTTCTGCGTATATCTTTTAATCTGGTTTTCGTCCACACTATTAATGTGCTTATTAGCACTGTTTTTTAGCAAAATAAATTAATAAAACATTAGTAAAATATAAGTATGTGCGTTAGGGTGGGGCGATTTGAACATCTTAATGGGTGCTTCGCGTTTCTGATTCTTGGGATTGTACTGAGCAAAAAAGTCCACTAGACCATACGTCTATGGTGAAAATCGAGCTTCCAGATTTTGACTTGCAAACAGATTTTGACTTGCAAACAGATTTTGACTTGCTTGTAAGAATGTGTGGGATGGACATATCTCAGGAAGTAGGATGAGCTTATCCAAGATTATGGTATCAATCTCTTCTTTGGAAGATTCTCTAGCAGATTAATGCATCAATCATATTTGTGGGTGGGGTTTATGGGGTTAATTTTTAATAAAATATGCCTTTTTAGCCGTATATGCCTTTGCACTTTCACAAGGAGTTCTTAACTATTGTCTTGGCTACAATTTTTGTCTTAGTATTGGATCGAAAATCTCAATGGGTTGGCCAAAATATCCAAAAAAAAAACGTGAAAAAAGTCAAAAACTGCAAGCCAAAATCTAGAAGATCGATTTTCACCGTAGACGTATGGTCTTTTTTGCTCAGTATAATCCCAAGAATTAAAAACGCGAAGCTCCCATTAAGATTTTTTTCCTTCCATACTAATCGTACCCACCCTAATGTGCGTTTAATATAGATAGCTGAATAAGTACAACTTAAATTTTAGCTGAAAACACAATTTCAGCAAAAAATTTACTGAGAAATAGTATACTTGATTTACAAGACGTTTTACTAATTTTTCTGCTAACCTATTTTTTTGAGTGTATGCGTAAACTAAACATTCCACTAAACTCATTTTTGTATTAAAATTGAAAATCCCATGATTATACTCAAAGGATATATATATCAGCAAAAAATTTGCTAAAATCAACAAAATTGTTGATGTATTTACTAATTTTTTTTTGCTGATATTAGCAATTTTTCTTCAACGATTCTCTAAGCAAAAGCTGACTTTTCTGACTTTTATTAAAAATAATTTCATAATTTTGCAGTTAAATATTAAAACTGCGTTATTTGAAAAGCTACAAATAAGAAAAAATTTGTTGACAGATTTGAATTCAGAGTGCATTAGTCTATTCACAGAAAAATTAAAAATTGTATTGAATCAATTAATATTTTAATTGATTTTGCACTTACGACTGAAATGATAGTATTAACTAAAAAAATTTGCAGACAGTTTATTAAAACTCTTTCAATTAAAATAATAATAATATCAATTAAAAGAGTTTATTGTTTTTCTTTACAACCTCAATTAAAAAGTTTAGTTAAATTGATTAAAACTTTAATTGAAACTTGAGAAGAAAACAATGGTAGTTTTAATTGAAAACTCGTATTTTTTATTTTTATTATATGCCCCCCATTAAATAAAAAAAGAAATGTAGGTTTGTAAATTAAATTGACATTTTATTTATAATAAAATTAAAGCTTTTTAATTTGTAAAAGTATTATAAGAAAGCAAATAAAAGTAAAGACAAAATTTTTGTTTTGCTTGTCTTGTCTTGAACTTTTTCTTGTAATTGAATTGCTTTCTTTCAAAAATCACACACAACTTTAAAATGATAGTTTAATGACCTTATACTTATTGAAAATTGAATTATATACAAAAATAATAATTTAATTGTACTTTTTCGATAAGGTTTATTTAAATCCACATGTGCACTTTTATTACCACAGATAAAACACGAAACTAAATTAAGTTTTCGTGCGTACACGAATATCTCAAGCAAAAGAGTGTTGCAAACTCTAGTAAAATAACTACGATTTTGCGTGTATTTGAAATGGGTAAACTATTCAACTTATTAAAAGTTAATCATTTGCGATTTTTTTTCTTTTTATTTACAAATTAAATAATATATTGATATATTTTTAAATAAAATAAAAAAAAAAAATAGTTTCCCAAATTTTTAAAAATTTGTTTACATGTTGTCAACACTGTATGGATATATGAGAAAATTCAATAAATTTTTTAATTGAATCAATTAAAAAAATTGTTTATATTGCCATTGATATTCAAACAATCGATTAATTAGATATTTTTGGCCATAATTTTTTCTGTGTTAAGGGACAAGGTTTAGATTTAAGCAAAATGTATACTAAATTTAATTCAAAAATATACAAAAATTAGTAAGGTTTCATAAAATTTAAGACAAAATTGACTAAGTTTTAATACAAATTTGCCTAATTGAAGAAAATAGATTTTACTTGATTTTAAGAAAACTGTATACTTGATTTGTGTTAAATTTTCTTTGGGGCCAAATCATTTACTAATTTACCAAATCATTCACTAATTTACTGATCGGGTGACAGTAAAAAATGGCTGAATTATTTCCAAAATATATGTGAAACACCCCACTGTGTATCGCTTTACACATAAATTCACAAGGCGCAATAAAGATTATCAAGACTTGAACAACCACCAACGTGGTTGCATTTAACAGCAGCAATCTTTACTCATATCAACGCATGTACTTACTACATACATACAAACAAGTAAACATTTTTATATCCTTGTGCAAGGATAAATCGAATGGATGCCCTTTTCATTGTCATCCCACTTTTTTAAAACAGATATTTGTGCGGTTTGTGTTTGTTGGTTTGATAAGCGTCTGCGCACAACTCTGATATTTATCTCTTAATGGGAGGCGGAGTCACGCACTTTGCTCGTTCATCCTGTCATCGTTTATTGTATCTCTACTGGCCCGTATGTAGGGTGGGATGTAGGGAGTAAGGATTTATCTATGCTTGTAATTAAACAGTTTCTTAGAACTTTTTTGTGGGGTAAACTGAATAAACTTCTGTAGAGTCTGTTAATTGTTTATATGGAAGAATTTTATTAGAAAAAAAATGCTCTCAAAATAATATGTCAGTAAAAAGAACTTAAAGAGTAGTTAGTTTAACAAAAAGTTATACTGTTTTTGTTCCCCCTTATAAAAATTACACTACTCAACGGTCAAAAAAATCTGGCTTTTAAACCTGGCTTAATACAAAAGTTGAAAAAACTATAAGAACTTTATTTTGCACTTTTTAAACTTTGTTCCTTATTTTTTTCAACTTTTCTAAAATATAAATAACTTTCTAAAACAAAAAAATTGATTTGAACACAAATGTTTGTTTTTTTGCGGGAAAAATAAAAAAGTTCTGCATTTGATTAAAAAAATAAAATACTAAAACTGTAAAAAATGCATGTATTTTTATAGTTTTAGTTTTATATTATTTTCGTATTTTATGTTTTTAATTTAATATACTTGAAAAAAAAATATTATATTATGATAACTTTTGCAAATGGAAACTTTTTGATTAAATTTCTGCAAGAACATTTTTTAGATGTGCCCACATATTATACCAAAAGTATGACTCTGTGGCCAACTAAGAAATCTATGCTTCCATATAAAAGTTTTGAAAAATAGTGAATTTATAGTATAAGTCGTACGAAATCTGTACCACTGATCAAAAAATTAACTATACACTCAGAATATTCGCACAGTAACTAAAGGGTGTTTTTTACAGGGGTATAGAACTTTGAAATGGAATAAAACAAAGATGAATTTTTTATATTGACATGAAATTTACTTTAGTCGAAAGTTAATCTTCTGGCATTATAATTTCAATATGACTTCTGGCATTTGACCACCACTGCTGGCTCGGAGGTACACTCAAAAAAAAAGTTTGTAAAGTCAGCAAAAATTTTTGCTGAGTCAGCAAAATTTTAGTCAGGAGGGTGCTAGCAAAAAAATTGCTAATGTCAGCAAAATCTTTTGCTGAAAATCAGCGAGCTGATTTTTAGCAACAAAATTAGTAGATTCAGCAAAAGTTTTGCTAACACTTAGTAGATTAGAAATAAAAAAGCCTTGCTAAAAATTAATAAATTTTTTGCTGAATTTTAGTAGACTGAAAAAAACGCAAAAAATTGTAAAAAAAATTGTAATTTAGTTAATATATTTGCTGAAAATCATAAAACATATTTTTGTGATTCTTTTAAAAATAATTTACAATAATTACGAAATATAAAAATTATCATTTTCCCACATTGACGACATGAATTAATTTAATATCTGAAAATATATAGAAATAAATATATATAACATAACAAAAATTTTCTTTGAACTACTTACATCAATCGTTGTCTAAATGATGCTTTCTTTTAAAGAACGAAACTGCCGAAGATAATTATAGAAACGAAACGAAAAAATAAACAAAAACAAACGAAACGAAAAAAACAACCCTTTTTTTGCAATAAGAAAAAGGAACCATACTAAGATGTGTGTCTTTGTCTTTCGCTTTACTCTGTCTACATGTCTGTATATGTTTGTTTGCAATTTGACCACACTAGATTATTAATCTATTAACATTTATTATAGAAATACATATTAAATTTAAATATTTTCTTTTGTCTTTTATTTTATTAAAAGACAATTATTTTCACAAGCCGGTGACAACGCAAAATGTAAGTTGTTTTAATCCTCAATTTTGTTTTATGTATGAAAACGAGATACAAAAGTCTTTCATGGTTGATTTTTTTATATCTCTTATTAGAGTTGTACTTTTTAGTATAATTTTCCTCTTCTCTACTACATCTTGACTTGCCGCGACATCTACTTCATTCTGCGTATATCTTTCAATCTGGTTGTCGTCCACACTATTAATGTGCTTATCAGGACAATTTTTTTAGCAAAATTAATAAGTAAAACATTAGTAAAATATTAGTAAAGCATTAGTATAAAACAGTTAAGTGCTGAATAAGTATAACAAAAATTTTAGCTGAAAACACGATTTTAGCAAAAAAATTTGCTAAAAAATAGTATACCTGATTTACAAGACGTTTTACTAACTTTTGTACTAACTTATTTTTTTGAGTGTAGTGTAATCTTGAGGTCCAATTTTCGATGACGTTTTCCAACATTTGTGGCCGTATATTGGCAATAACGTGGCGAATGTTGTCCTCCAAGTGGTCAATCGTTTCGGGCTTATCGGCGTAGACTAGCGACTTCACATATCCCCACAGAAAATAGTCCAGCTGCGTTAAATCGCACGATCTTGGAGGCCAATTCACGGGTCCGAAACATGAAACTATACGGTAACCAAACGTTTACTTCAATAAATCAATTGTGACACGAGCTGTGTGACATGTTGCGCCGTCTTGTTGAAACCACAGCTCCTGCACATCATGGTTGTTCAATTGATGAACGAAATAGTCAGTACTCATGACTCTATAGCGGTCACCATTGACTGTAACGTTCTGACCAGCATCGTACTTAAAGAAGTACGGACCAATGATTCCACCAGCCCATAAAGCACACCAAACAGTCAGTCTCAACATACACTTTAGGATTATCATCACTCCAAATACAGCAGTTTTGTTTATTGACGAATCCATTTAACCAAAAGTGAGCTTCATCGCTAAACTAAATTCGCTTATGAAAATCGGGATTAACGGCAATCTTGTTTTGGGCCCATTCACCGAATCTACGCCTTGCTAGGTGGCTTCAATTGTTGCACGAGTTGAATTTTGTAAGCACGCAAACCAAGATCTTTCCGCAAAATCTTCCATAAAGTGGATGGACACATATTCAATTCATGTGCACGATGGCGGATAGACAGCAATGACTTCTTTTGAACGCACTGTACGACGTCTCTGTGGATGCATATTGCCATTTACAGCAAACGTGGTGTGAAAACGTTCCATAGATAATCAAATTAATTGCTCTGGTAGACGATTATGTTGACCGTAAAATGGACGTAGTGCGCGATACCTATTTCGAACAGAACCATGATTTTCAAAATAAATTTGCACAATTTGGAAGCGTTGTTCAGGCGTCAGTCTATTCATGTTGAAATGCCAAACCAAACTAAACATAAATCACTTGACAGCTTATAAAATGGCCGCCAGTTAAAAAAGTGTTGCCAACTTAAAATTCTACACCTGTATAAAAAACACCCTTTGCATGTAGGTCATTCGGGTAGTAAAAATTAGTAGTTGTTTTAACTGCTATTGTAGTAATTTTTTTATTATAAAATGAAAAACGACTAATTTAGACAGTAATTAAAAAAAAAAAAAAAAAAAAAAACTAACCAAAAATACTGTATTTCAGTATTTTTATTTAGTAGTTATTTTAGTATTTTAATAAACAACTACCAAAAAAGGTAATTTTACAGTAATTAGTAAATTGTTGTTACCCAGCCAGCAACCGGGCTTAAAAATAAGTAAAAAATTGGCTCAAAAAATATTATTAAAAACTCAAACTTTAATATTAGCTGCACTTTTTGATTTAAATATTAAATTTAAATTTTACCAAAAATCTAGTTTTTTCTTTAAAATTTCTTATTAATTCATATACTTGAATGAACTACGAATAGCTTTTAGTATGGTTTTAATTTTAAGTATGGACTTTGAGTATTTAAAGTGAAAACTTCACGTATTTTTCTTGTTTGTGAATATTGTAAAATCCCTTAATCGAATTTGCATAAATTAATTAATAATTAATTATATTAATTTAATTTAATTTTATAATTTTAAAATTTATATTAATTTAATTTATATTCCAATTGATTAATTTTAGCGAAGGTTCTCACTTTCATATCAAAATTTTCCGAAAATTAAATTTTAAAAAATTTTTAAAAATTTTTGAATTTTTTTTGAAATTAATTTTGTGTGTAAAAAAATACATTTTTGAACATGCATCATTAAAAATAGAACTTTTTTAATAAAGCGCATTTCAATTAACTGGAACATGGTTGGTATTGATTAGAAAACGTGTGATAAACATATCTGAATGTTTTTATCTTAATTTTATCAGTTAGGAATTGTCACAGACTCCAAATTTGTAAGGCATAAAAATATAAAAAAAAATTGTAGTTTAAGCAATTTTTATCTTAAACTAAAAGATAAAGTACGTGAGTTTTTTGCATAAATTAAGTAACATGCGATGTTCGCTAAATGTACGTATTAAAGTCTTGGATCTTCTTTTCGTTTAAGATATTTAATTAACGAAATCGTCAAAAATTAGAAATTTATACTTTAAATAGATGCATAGAGAATATTATCGCACCTTTCAAAACGTGTACTATATTAAATTAAAGAGAATAGTTGATACTCGTGTATGTGTCAGAAAACGAAACCGCATAAGTATAAAGAGTTTACAAGATTAGGTGTGCCAGATTCCGATATCGCCATTTTTTTGCTCGTTGTGCCTTGTCGAAAGTAAATAAAATGTGGATTTTTTCTTAGAAAGGTTTGTTAAATAATAAAAACAACACTTAGTATTAAAAATTTTAAATGTTTTTTATTTATTTTAGGTCAAAAAGCAATCATTTAATAGTTTTTTTTTAATTTAACCCTCTAACCGGCATAAGCTTTTTTGGACTGAAATTTATTCCACTTGTTCGGCACGAGAAATAAATAATATTTTGTTTTAGCGAAATTTTTTTTGTTGCCTATTTTAAGCGATATGGGTCAAAATAGGTTTAGAGGCTATCTCATAAACTAAGCTATTAAATTTAAAAAGTTAAGGCATAAATTATTCTTCTTACAAAGATATAACAACAGTCCAAAAATTAGCCGTTTCGAGCTTTTAGATAAAAACATATGGCGATTTTCGTTTTTCGAAAAACGCGAAATCGAGCGAAAACGAACCTTAACTTTTAAATATATTGACGAAACTTTGAAGCTATGATAGTGTTACCAAATATAATATTTCTGCCAAATTTCATAAAAATCCGTTTACTCGTTTTCAAGATAAGATGATGTCCTTTATATGTATCCTTTTAAAGTCCTGTATGTCCTTGGAGCAAACTTAGAGTATTTTCCAAAAGTTTAAGCTTAATCTACCTTTGTGTGGAATATGAATGGTGTCATGTTAACAGAAATGTGTTTTAAGGACTTTTCAAAATTGTTTCAAAATATTTATTTTTTGAAATTACTGAAAATTTTAACTATAACGCTTTCTCGCTTCCAAACCGTAACATGTACACAAAAAATGACTTCGCAAAATATGTGGCTAACTTCGTTCTCTATCGATATAGCTTACATTTTTATAATAAAACACTTTTTGGCGAACTTATGGCCAATTTAAAATACCCCGCCTAGAGGCGGGCTTGCCGGTTAGAGGGTTAAAATAAAAAATAATCTCTTCAAATTGCATGTATTTTTAAAAATTATTTTTTTTGATAAAAATACAAGAGATGATTAAAATTATGTTGTTAAGCTTTTGACATGTAAATTTATTTTTTGGAACAAAACTTAGAATAAACAAAAACGAGCGTTTTTAAGAACACCGATTTCCACATAATGCGTTTTCAAAAAATTTTGCGTTTTGAAAACGACTCAAAAGTCTGCACATAGACGACTATTTGAATGTTACAAAAAAGTTGCATTAGTGTCTAAAATTTTGTATTTTATAAAAAAATTATCAAAAAATTTCGATTTCCTAAAAAAAATGTGTTCTGCTAATATTTCTTAAACTATAGCTAACTTTAAAAATCTAAGGCTATATTCGTCATCTGCCTCCTAAAGTCTTTTAAAAATGATAGGTCGCAACCCCGATGCATCAAATTTTCCCAATTATATATATATATATATTATATATATGCTTTAAGCTGGTATCATTACAGGTAGTAGGAAAAATAATGATATGTCATTACCATTTCTACACACAGAGAAATAAAGTGCCAACCGAATTAAAAAATGTATATTAATGGCAACAACTTATAAATTCAGTTACTACAACGATATATACATTAGATTTCTGAATATAGTGGGTGCTGCAACTAAAATTCAGTTGAATTAACCGAACTTTGTTGTGAAAACTAATGGTCAGTTGTACCAACCGACTGAAATTCGTAATAACTAAATTTTAGTCGTATTAACTGAATTTCAATTGGCAAATAACTAAATATTTCTCTGTGTGTACATTTTTTTTTTTTTTTTTTATATTTATTTATTAGTATTTAAAATACTTTAAAAAAAAATCTCAAAATTTACAATATTATTACAAAATTTGTAAGTTCTCATAAAAAAATTATAAAATATTAAATCTAACAAAATTTGTACATTTTTTTCTAAATATATTATAATTTTTCTCAATTTTCATATTATTTGGTAAGGCATTGAATAATTTAAAACCCTTGTAGAAAAGCGAATTCTGCATATGTGTTGTCATAACTCTTTGGATTCGAAAATCTTCCGCATTTCTGAGACCATACGGTTGCGTTTCTCCTACGTATTTAATTTGTTCGCACAGGTATTTAGGGGCATCTCCTTCTTTCATTTTTTTAATAAAATATAAAGTATTGAGCTCCAATCTTTGTTTTATATTCATCCACCCAAGATTTCTAAGCATATCATTTATATGAGTATATCGGTTACATTTCAGTATTATTCTCATTGCCTTATTTTGAAGTTTCTGCATCCTTTCTACTTGAGTTGTATTACAACATGTATAAATTATTGTCGATCCAAACTCGAAATGAGGTTTAATTATTGTATTATATATGTTTATTGCGGTTGTTTTTGATATTTTATTTCTAATTCGATTAAAAAATCCGATTTTTTTGCCAATTTTTTTACACGTATAGTCTATATGTTCCTTAAATTTTAAATTCTTATCTATTATAAAACCTAGATATTTTATTTTATCAACTTTTTCAATTATTTCATCGTTAATTTTAAATATTATATCAGAAGTCATATTTATTTCAATTATTTTTGTTTTATTTTCGTTTAGTTTAAGTTTGTTCATTTTTAACCAATTATTAATTTTGTTTATGTCATGGTGCATATTTTCTCGACAACTGTCATCATCATCTCCCTCCGTGTATATCAGCGTATCATCAGCGTATAAAACCATTTCACTTTTCTCCAATACTTGTGGCATATCATTTATATAAATAATAAATAAAAGAGCACCCAATATAGATCCTTGTGGTACACCGAAATTGTTTTCTATTTCTTTTGATAACACATTATTTACTTTTGTTATTTGTTTTCTATTTTTCAAATAAGACTCAAACCATTTTAATTCGGTATCTTGTATTCCATATGAATAAAGTTTTTTTACCATTATTTCTCGATCGATTGTTTCAAACGCTCGTTTAAAATCTAAGAATATTGCCATCACTTTTTTTGTTTTGTTTATATTTTTCCATCTACTTATAACATGATTTACTGTTGTTTCACACGAGTGTTTCTTACGAAAGCCTGATTGATATTTTGACAATATATTATTTTTTTCAATATAATCTTCCAGTTGTTCTTTTACTACTTTTTCCAAAAATTTTTCACACGTTTTTAACATATTAATTGGCCGATATTCATCACATTTATTTGTATTTGATACTTTTTCAATTGGTGTTACCATAGTTATTTTCCAGTTGTCTGGAAAGACTCCTGTTTCCAGTGACGTATTTATTATTTTTAATATTGTTTCACCTGTTATGTTCCAGTTCTCCAATATCATCTTATTAGATATTTTATCACAGTCAGTTTTATTTTTCAAGTTCTTTATTGTATTTTTAAGTTCTAACAAGTTTATTGCACGGAATTTGAATTTATTGTTTATCACAGTTATTAGATTTTCGTATTGCACATTTTCAATTGAGTTTCTTATTATTTTTATACTATCTACAAAATAATTATTAAATTGGCACGCGATTTCTTTATTATCCTTATATTCTACTTGGTTAAATATCACAGATTTTATCACTTTTTGGTTTTTCTTAAGTACTAGGTCTTTTATTTGTCTCCACATTTGTTTTTGGTCGATTGCACTGTTTATCTTATTATTAATGTATTTATTTTTTTCGTTTTCAATCTTAACTTTATATAGATTTCTAATTTGTTTGTAATTTGACCATGCTTGATTTGTGTTTTCTAACTTTGCTGTTTGGTATTTAATTATCTTGTTTTTCTTCATCAGACGTAGTTCACTATTAAACCAATTATTTATATTATTTTTTTCCCGGACTGATTTTTTAACTGTAAACTTTTCTATAGTTTCTTTTAAACAATTATCCAATAAGATTACATTTTCATTAACGTTTTTGTTTTCGTCGAATTTTATAATTTTGCATAGTTCCGAGTTGAATGTGCTTTTGTTATATTTAAATATTTCCACTTGTTTATTATCCATTTCGTTACAATTGTTTTTACTATAAATCAAAATATTGACCATTTCATGGTCTGATATTTTATTTTTAGAACAGTTATTTACCATAATGTTAAAGTTATTTGTTATAACGTAATCAATTATTGTACTTGAACTTTTTGTAACACGTGTATATTCATTAACTATTTGTCTGAGGCCATTATCATTTAATGTACATTCTATTTTATTTTTATTTGACGAATTTGTTGCCCAATCTATGTTGAAATCTCCGGTTATTAAAATATCATCACTATTATCACCAATTTCTTCTATTACTTCTTCTAATATTTCACAAAACTCTGATTCTCCATAGCTTGGGGATCTGTATATTGCACCAATAATCATCTGCTTGCTTTCATATGAGGCTCTACAAACTAATATCCAGTATTTAAGGCAGTCTACTTTCTCTATTATTCTATTTACTTTCCACATTTTTTTAAAATATATTACGACTCCACCAGTTCTTGTAGATGTAGACAGCGATACAATATGATCATACCCTTGTAGGCTAATTTCATTCCTTTCATTGGGTACAGATTGTAAAGCTTTTAAATTGAAAAAAAAAATCTAATAATTGTTTTATGCAATTTGATATGTGGATCAAATTATATAAAATAATCATTTTTTTCAAGTGGAATTTTTTTTTTTTTGTATATTTAGTAGTGTCCGACCGAACAGTTCGGCCAGAAAATGCATTTGGTCTGTATTCGGTATTTTAAAGCATTATGGACAAATTTGGCGGATGGAAAAATGTTTATTGGGCTGATTAGATGCTATTTTGAGTGTTAAATTTGAATAAAAGTCTGTAGTTAAGCAATGAATTCACTGTGTGGCCTCAGAAAGTTCGGCCAAATTGAAAATAGTTCGGCGGCCGAACTTTTAACTTTATAGCTAAACTTCGGCTTTTCTCTTAAATTTTATACACAAAATCGAATTAAGTCGGCTCAACAAACATGTTTCTAATACCAAAATTTATCATCATTTCCTCTAGATATAAAAAAACCGACAAAATATAATTTTTTGGGCGAACTGTTCGGTCGAACACTAATATTTAGTCATAATCAAAATTACTTTTCATGGGCCTGTTTTGTCATAGGGGATAAAGATTTTTTAAATAAAAGTGATGTTTTTCCGAAAATTACGCAAAATTTAATGAAAACATTAAAATTTTGTTCAACTTTTGACAAAATAATCAATTTTTATAAAATGTCCTTGAAAGGAGTATCTATCTACACACACAAATACGAATTATCATTTTTGTTTAATTATAAATATTATATTATAAAAATAGCAATCGACGTCTTTTAATTAAGCATCTTTAAAATTAATTTTAAAAAACACGTTTTTGCATTTTTATCAAATTTGATTTTGATTCCAGGCTAAAGTGGTATACGATGAAGGGAGAATTCCATATCTGAATAATTTAGCCCAAAATCGGTTTTCACAAAATACTTTTCCGAAACAAAGAATTTTCTATAAAATTGCCTCGATTCGTTGTTGCATATTTTGTTATAAGTGCATATTTTGCTATAAATTCATATTTTAATGCATATTTTGGGACAGCTGTCCGGCAGCACTAAAAAACTGTTCGCTAGCTACACTAGTTGGTGGGACTGATAAATATTTTATTGCTACAGCTTTTAAATTTGTAAATGGACTTGAATTCCAATACTGAAATATATTTCTGGGACTTAAAGGCTCCGTAATAAACATTTTAATTTCTTTTTCAATAAAATTTTTAATTCGTTCTGCTACTTCAAAGTCTGGTTATGCATCACGATGAAAATTGATGAAAATGTTATTCTCTTTTTACGATTACTTACCACCCGAAATTAATTGCAAAATATGAAAGTATACGTTTATTTAAATTATATCACGTTAAATTTGATTATTTGCTTTTAAGTCTTGTAGGTATATTTCTGGAAAATTTATTTTAAACTCTTTTGGCTTTTTGAAATTTTTTCGCCCACACATACATTGATATTAAAATATCGTTGTTTTTTTTTTGGTATTCTATCATATTCAACGTTCTATTTTTAATGTAGTTTTTTTGTAAATTCTGAAAAGTAAATATAACCACAGTTGTTACCCTGCAGGAAGCTTGGGGTCAAGTGTCTCGAAGTCTCCACTTTTGTCTACTATTTTGTTGACATTGTCAACTAAGCGTCTACACTTTTTACTTTATTAACTCACTAGTAAATTTTTGGTTCCAACGTCTACATATGGTCCCATTAGAACTAATTAGTCACTAGTGAATCTATGGTTCTTACGTCTACATGTGGTCCCATAAGAACTAACGAGTCACTGGTGAATCTTTGGTCCAATGTCTGCATATGGTCCCATAAGAACTACCCAGTCACTAGTGAATCTATGTTTCTAATGTCTACATATGGTGTCATAAGAACTACCTAGTCACTAGTGAATCTTTGGTTCCAATGTCTACATATGGTCCCATAAGAACTACCTATTCACTACCTAGTCAATAGTTCTAATGTCACTAGTGATTTTCAATGACACGTACATGTTAAATGTCTATAGCAAATTACATTGCCTGGTGAATATTTGGTTAGTAGTACTGGTGACACAGTCAATAGTGAATCAATTATTTTTCACTATTGACATTTCCTGCAGGGTATATTTCTGGAAATTTTATTTTAAACTCTTTTGGCTTTTTGAAATTTTTTCACACACACACATACATTTAAATATCGTCGTTTTTTTTGTATTCTATCATATTCAACGTTTTATTTTTTATGTAGTTTTTTTTTGTAAATTCTGTAAAGTAAATATAATCACAGTTGTTATTTATTTGTGCTTTTTATTAAATAATCATAAAAAGTTATGTAGTTCTGCCAAAATTTGGATGAACACCGAACTTGGCCGAACTTCTCTTTTTGGCCGAACTCCGTAGCCGAATACGCGGTCGGATACTAAATTGAATTGTTTTATATAAAAACATTTTATGTTTTGTCTAAAACATACAGTTTTTTTAACCGATTCAATACCGGTATCGTAACGGTATTAAGGGCAACGGTTGCAGATACCGCTATTTTAAAATTCCTGTGTTTCGGTATTGATATTGTATCGGTTATCAATTTTAAATGGTTTTGAAACGGATAACGGTATTTAAAAGTTATCGGTGGACAACTTTGGTTTTAACTGTAATATTCATTATCGTCTACTGACAAACTTTTTTCAGTATGCTTACTAATTTGCTGTTTTGAATACTAAAACCTTAAGATGAAAACATAGTTGTAGTTTTTATTTATATATTTATAATAAAGAATTCAATGATTTTAATATTTTGTTGAACATTAATTAGCTTAATTAACGTCCTTTTTAAATTAAAACAAACAGCATTTTTGAAAAATACTATGAATAATTAAAAATATTAATCATCACTGTCATCATCAGCGCTGTCGTTGACGTTGTCGTTGTCGTCATCTTCATCATCATCATCGTCTTCTTCATCATCCGTTTCATCTTCGACTATATCACTTATTTCTTCTTCGTCATTATCATCTGCATTATCTTCTTCGGACGAATTAACATCATTTTCCTCAACATCATTATCATTGTCCTCTTTCACATTTACAGTTTTCGCTTTAACCTGTTTCTTAACTTCTTTTTTATCTTCTTTTCGAGCTTTTTTAGAAGTGGGAGGAACAACAACAGCATCATTGTCAATCGATTCTTCAATAGTATCTTTAGATGATTCTTTAGCTAAGGATTCTTTAGCGTCCCGCAGTTTTTGTTTGCGCTTCACTTCCGTCTTGTTAAGTTTAACAAATTCACCAGTTTTGCTTAAGCTAAATTTAGACAGTATATCGTTGGCATTCTTTTTCAGTTTAAGCATACGCTGTTCACGTAAACCAATTACATGGGGTGTCTCAGATGGTGCACCGCCTAAATTAACATAGAGCGGCATGGAAGATGTTCCCTTAATATCGATTTTAATATGGATGTTACGTATATTTGCATAGCCGCCTGGAAAGATGCTCTTTAGTTGTTCAACCACCAATTCAACATTTTCGGCCAACTGATCGATAGTAAAACGATGATTTCCCACAGGTATGGAAATAAGGTCTCCCTTTTCCAGCTGTTTGTATGAGGTACGTTTAAGGGCGTGTTCGATTTCGCTTTTATACGTCTTGGGATTATTTAATTGCACAGCATGAAAAGTTGTACGGGGTTTTTGGAAGTGTAAGCCACAAAATCCAACAACATGACTTACTATACGACCATCACAGAGGAAATAATCGTAGGTGTTTGCAAATTTCCGTTTAGATTCAAATGTTGTGCATTCATTACGCAACTGATTGAACGGTACAATCTTTAGATAAGTTACTTCGCTATCGCGGAAAAGATCTTCATAATGTTGAATGGTTGGCTCAAAGTCCACTTTGGCTCCTCTCTGTAGATCCGGCACAATGATGACAACATCATCGGTATTTACATCAACCAAGGAGTGTTTCAGATTTCTGTAAATTAAAGAAAATTTAGAACAAATAAGTTTTAGCGGCATGTTTTGAAAATTTATTAAACTTTGTTCATCAACTAATATGTCCACGATAAATATGTCGATGGCTAAACCCACTTAACTATGAAATTATGCTTTTTAAAATACCATACTTTAATTTAAAAAGATACAGTGGATGACAATACATTGGAAACTGTTAAAAAATTTTGATTTTTCTGTCTTGAAGTATAATAATTTTGATATCACAGCAAAAGCATTCTTCAAGAAGCTTTTCGACTTACAAAATTTGATTTTAAATGGCTTCCAAAATACCTTTAATTTCAAACTAAACCGCACTTCATTTTGAAGGGATTTGATCTTATTTTTTTCATACGATACAATTAAAACAATTTTGTTTATTTATTTTTAGCTAAACAATTATTTCATAAAAGGTTTCATTACCTAGTTGATTCCAGTGCAACTTTATTGACTTGTTTAAGTTCTTTAGAATTAAATTTTTTTTTCATAAATTTTTGTTATTTTTCATATTTAATGGATAAAAAGAAACAAACAAGTCCTTTTTAAAGTATCTCGTAAAATAAAATGAAATTTTTTAATGCAGTAAAAGTTTATTTTCGACCAATTAAAAATATTTTTTCATACAATACAAAAACATTAAAATGAACTTGGTTTTACAATTTGTTTTCTAAGCATAGTAGGTATATGAATTGATTCACACATAGATTTCCAACATATCTGATAAAGAAAAAAAACTAATGAAAAGGTGTTTTTAGCTGCCCAATTCACGTTTAGGGTTAAAAGGTAGGGCTATTATGATACCAATATTGCCTATGTAGTGTGCTAGTATTGCCATTTATATATAATATTTCAAATATAGGTTAAAACACTCTTCGGAAAAAGTCGCATAAAAGCCGAACAATTACGAATGTCGGAAAAACCTTAGATACAGTCTCGATTAAAATTAATAGGTCCGATCACGCCCATCGTTCCCTTACTCCTCCGAAACGGCTTGACCGATTCTCATGAAATTTTGTGAGCATATTGAGTAGGTCTGAGAATCGGCCAACATCTGAAAATGGGCGTGATCGGACCAGTGGGCGTGTCAGCTCCCATACAAAGTAAATATTTAATATCATATATCTACAGTTCTATAATAGCCATAGTCTTAGAAATTTGTGCACGTTGATTATTTGTTAATGTGAATAGCCATGGGAAAAATGGGCGTGATCGGATCAGTGGGCGTGTCAGCTCCCATACAAAGTAAATATTTAATATCATATATCTACAGTTCTATAATAGCCAGAGTCTTAGAAATTTGTGCACGTTGATTATTTGTTAATGTGAATAGTCATGGGAAAAATGGGCGTGATCGGACCAGTGGGCGTGTCAGCTCCCACACATAGTAAATATTTAATATCATATATATACAGTTCTATAATAGCCAGAGTCTTAGAAATTTGTGCACATTGATTATATTATGAATAGTCATGGGAAAATTGGTCGGGATCATAACAGTTGGCGTGGCAGCTCCAATACAAAGTGATTATTTAGCTCATATACAAAATTAATATTAATATTAAATATCTAGGGTTCTATATTAGCTACATAGCCTTCAAATTTTGTACGAGTCCATCAATTACAAATATTAGTAGTCGAACTGAAAATGGGCTGAATGGGATAAATGGGCGTGGTACCAAAAGCAAAAAACAAATAAGCATTAAAATAAATTCAAAATTGTTTTAGCGTTCCTCATAGTCCTAGAATAAAGGCGATAGAAGGACAAAGAGGCGTTGGGCTTCACATGAAATTACAAATTTTAAAATGATTTACTAATGTCAATTTATTTTTTTAATTATATATTTGCGTAAAAAAATTTTCTTGATTTAAAGAATTAATTACAATTAAAATTTGAAGGCAAAGCAACGTTTGCCGGGTCAGCTATATGTACATATTTTTTAGCTTAATCCAACTATAATTCTTTAACAAAACGCCAGTTTAAATATCACTTCAAACACTTTTTTTTTTAATAACAAAAATACTTGAAAATTATACGACATGTTTCGTATGCCTGTTAATGTGTCTCCAAAAGCGCTTTCATTTGGTACCCCATTTGTAGAAATTTTCTCTGAAACAATTCGAAATAAGCCATAAAAACTAAAAATTGGGTAATTTTGTACCCCACTTTTGAATCCCTAAACATGAGATTGGGCCGCTAGAACAAAATACGTGTCACTTATTTTTTTTTTTTTCTCTTTATCACTTATCCAAATTTTGTTAAGATCGGAGAGAACCCAACAGGAGACTCCACATGTTAGTGAAAAGTTGTATCAAACAATTTTTAGGACTTTGAATTTTATGGAGCAAACAAAATTTTCATAACCTCAAAAACATTTTTAATTTGCTTGAAACTTAAAACCGAAATAATTTTTGAGCCGGTAAAACTAAATAATTAATGCGAATGGATTTAACAAGCTTAGGCCGAGTTTTTGGGATGTCAGCTAAACTCGCTTTAGTTAAACCGACAACGAATTTTGTCTGCCCTTTCCAAGTTTATAAACAAAAAATTGTCGGAAACACTTTATTTTGTTTATAATTTTTAACATACAGTAGTGGTCAAAACATATGGAACTGAGATCGCATTTGTTGTTTTCATTGATTTATTTTCTTCAAATCACACTTAGTTACTAAAATTTATTTTTTACATATTCTTCATACATTGTTTTATGTTAAACAAATAAAAAAAAATTAATTCCGTTAAAGTAAAACAACAAAAAAATTAATAACAATAGATGTATTCAAAATGCAGGTGTTCAAAACATTTGCAACTCTCATTATTCTTACTCCTAACGAAACAATTTATACTAACAAATGATAGAATATAACGGTAATCGCATTCCTTTTTAATACAGTACTTTTCGTTTACAGTCACATCGCTTATAGTCCATTTAGCGATATAGTCCATTTTTACACTTTTACTGTCATCTAAAATCAAATTGCATACAAAATATTTAGGATATAGTCCATTCACGATATAATCACATTTGGCTTATATGCCAATAAACTCTGGCTACTAAAAGTAAATTTATATACAAATAATTTAAGTTATAGTCACAATACAGAAAATTTCTAATATAATTGTGAAATCCTGAATTTTTTTCGGTTTAAAATTATTTAAAAATTTAAGAGGCTAAAACGAAAACTGGAACAAGGAAACTGAGCTAAATCGTTTCAAACATCGTTTTTATATTCCAAATTTTCCACCTGTTATAATAATAAATAAATTGCATATAGTTACATTTTATGATGACTATATCACAATTCATTTATAGGCAACAAAATGGCATATAAAAAAACTAGCGATATAGTCACATTAGCGATATAGTCCACAACTTGTGTGGAACTAAGAGATGTGACTATAAGCGAAAAGTACTGTATGAGATTCAGGTCGTTACATTTTTTAAACAAATTTATTATAATTATTGTTCTTTAATAGTTGTAATAATATGTTGGAAGCATAAACATCGTAAAAATAATTTTTGTAAAAAATGGCAGGAAATAAATACAATTCTGATTTTAAATCAAAAGTTTTAAATGATTTTCAAAATGGACTTTCCCAAAAAGAAATTTCTATAAAGTACTTCGTTCCAAAATAAACGATTTGCCGCATTGTTAATAGTGGTGACATTCACACAACTCATAAAGGTGGAAGACCCCGTATTACAACTGTAAGAGAAGATCGGAAAATCAAGAATATTTTTACGAAATATCCCAAAGCAGTTCCCAGAGAAGCTAAAACTGAACTTTTAATAGATGCCAGCCTTCTCACCATTAAAATAAGAGCCCGAGAATATGGTCTTAGAAGTTATAGATGTACAAAAAAAAAACCGTTTGTGTCGGAATAATACCGAAAAGCTCGGCTTGACTTGGCACGCACCCATTTGAACGGGACTCAACAGCAATGGAAAAATGTATTGTGGTCAGATGAGTCAAAATTCAACCTCCGGGGATCAGATGGAAGAGCCAATGTTCAAAGAGCACGTTGCGAAAAGTTTAATCCCAGCTACACAATCGCCACAGTGAAGCACGGAGGTGGAAACATTATGGTGTGTGTTGTTTTTCAGAACATGGGATTGGCCCAATTCACCGCATGACAAGCACAATGACATCCACAATCTATAGAGATCTTTTGAGTTCAGTTATGCTTTCGTATGCTGAATGGGAAATGCCACTCTCATGGACCTTCCAGCACGACAACGACCCAGAACACACGGCGGGGGTTGTAAAAGTTTGGCTGCAGGAAAATGAAATTAATATCATTTCGTGGCCGGCTCAATCTCCCGATCTCAACTCAATTAAGAACATGTGGATGATTGTAAATGGGAATATCGTCAATAAATTATTCCGAAATGGTGATGAACTTTTCGTCGAGTTGGAGAAGCAGTGGAATGAAATTTCTGACGATTATATTAAAAAGCTCATTGTCTCAATGCCTAAGAGGTGTTCAGAAGTTATAAAAAATAATGGCTACGCTACAAAATACTGAGCGTTAAAACCATTGTTTGTATTTCCTGTTAATTACTTTAAGAGTTGCAAATGTTTTGAACACCGCACTATCGACTTGTTTTGTTAAAATTACTTTTTTTATTTTTGAGAAGTTGTGAATAATTTGTTTGTATTTGTAAAATAATATGCTAAAACTGAATTTAATAATAAAAAAAAACAAAAACTTATTCCACAAATCTTTTTGATCAAAAAAATTATAATTACCTAAACCATGATTTAAGTTGCAAATGTTACGAACACCACTGTAAGTATAACAAAATAAAAAAAAATCACATATCAGAAGCAGTATTCTATTTAAACAATTCGTTAATCTAATTTTAAGGATAATCTACATCACAAAAACTATCCCTTAAACATCGGCTAAACTACTACTCTAACAAGTAAAGCTTCTTACAGGTAATAAATATTCTTCTGTTTAGTTTTAAATTTGTTATAACTTTCGCAAAAATAAATTAATTCGTACAAATTAGGCCTTTTTGGAAAACTTATTTTAAGGGCTCTCTAAAACATTTATAACCTAAAAGTAGTGCGATTGTGTTAGCTCATACGCAATCACTGAAATTTAATAGGATTTTGCATTATGGTAAAAAATTTACCACTTAAGGTTCGTAAGTTCATCGAAATTTTAAAATTTTAATTGTTTTAAAATTGAATATTATTACTTAACATCCAGTTAATGCTTGAGATATAAAACTACAGACAAAATAGCTTCAACGGAAAATCTGTACCAGATGAATTTTAATGCATAATTGAACAAAAATATTTCTTTCTGTGAAATATCAAACAATTTGTATTGTTTATATTCTTTTGCATGCACTTTACTTAATCATTTCGATACTAAAAATGTCAATAAAATGTTAAAAACAACAATAGATGAGATTTAGTTTGAGACGGAAACACCAGTGTATTGCAAATCTACGTTTTAAGTTGTTCACAAAAAAAAACGAATTTTTAATAATTTCTGCGAATGAGTGTCTCAAAATTTTTTTTATTTTTTTATTAATTAATAATCATATATTTGCAAATTATATACTATTACCCTAACCGAGCACTAGCTACTATGGCCTTCGGCGCGTTGTAGCGAAAACAGACCAGTGCCTCTGGTGGGAATCGAACCAACGACCCCGCACTGATAAGCCAGCACGCTACCAACTAGCCTACCGGGGCGCACAATCTCAAAAATTAGTTTGAAGACTTGGAGACAAGAATCCAAAAAAAAAAAATTTTAAGGTATGAAAGCTAATGATTTTCAAAGGCATGGTACCAAACCAGCTAAAATTTTTGAGAAACTTTATTGGGACTAGTAGAATATATAAAGGGTGTTTTTTATACAGGTATAAAACTTTTAGTTGGCAACACTTTTTTAACTGGCGGCCATTTTATCAGCTGTCAAGTGATTTATGTTTAGTTTGGTTTGGCATTTCAACATGAATAGACTGACGCCTGAACATATGGCATATGACCCCAGAAGTCATATTTAAATTATAATGCCAGAAGAGTAAATTTCATTTCAATTTAAAAAATTCATCTTTGTTTTATTACATTTCAAAGTTCTATACCTCTATAAAAAAACACTCTTTATCTAAAAAAAAATAAAAGGAGAAACTTATTTGTTACAAAAATTCTACACAATTTTTCTCTATTATTATCGAAAAACTCTACTTATAGTTTTAAAAGTAAATTATAAATCTATTTTTTTTTTTTTTTTTTTTTTTTTTTTTTTTTTTTTTTTTTTTTTTTTTTTTTTCAGTCATCGGCTTGTACTTGTAATAAGCAGACGTATAATCAAAACACTCGGATCGTTAATTTCTTTTTCTTTTTTTCGTATTCGCTTTACAACGAATTTCTTTTTTTTTTTTATTCTTCGCATTATAATACAAAAATTCTATAGTGTGCTAATAACAACTACAACATGCCCACAGGGCCACCCAACCTTGGGGACAATCGTTTCACTATACTAGCTGATTCGATAAGTCCCAAACGTAAAAAAACTAAATACAAAGACACTACACCATTCCCCCAATTACCCAAAATTCAACCTCCTAATCCCAGATATATAACAATGCAAACAAGCGACCCAAAAAAACCTCTATCTTCTTATTCCTGTTTTGCTGTGAATAGAGCAATAGAATTAATCAGCAAAGACATAACATCCATATCCCAACTTCGAGATGGAAACCTCCTTTTATTGGTGAACAATAAACAAACTGCCGATAAATTCATTCAGTCAAAGGAACTGGTTAACCTATGCACAATTCAATGTAAACTACATGATAACCTTAATAGCACAAAAGGTACAATCTATGCCCCGTATCTTAACGACATCCCAGATGACGAAATCATCAAGGAACTTTCCGATCAAGGCGTAACCGGCATTCACAAATTCAAAAAAACAGTAGACGATAAAACTATTAATACTGGCGTAATTCTACTCACATTCGATTTATATCACTTACCAAACAAAATCAAAGTTTCTTGGAACTCGGTAAATATTCGAGAGTATATACCCAACCCGATGCGTTGCAAAACGTGCCAAAAACTAGGACATACAATAAAACATTGTAAATATGATCCCACTTGTGTTCAGTGCAATTTACCTCCTCATAAACCACTAAATTGTTCTCGCACCCAATGTGCTAACTGCCTCGAAGAACACGCAGCCTCATCAAACAAATGTCCTAAATTCATTCAGCAAAAAGAAATTTTAAAAATTAAAATAAAAAATAAATGTACCATAGCCGAAGCTAAACGCATTCATAAAACTTCCATAAGCATAGTTCCTTCTAATACTACATTTTCCTCAATTTTATCAAATAATTTACCCAAATCAAATCCTGAAAAAAACAAAAATGAAATTATCCAAACTAATACAAATTGTAACAAAGAAATCATAGAAAAACAAAAAATCGAAATAAACGAAAGTAATAAAAACAATAATAACACTTCCCTAAACGCTGTCAACATTAGTACAGCCCCCTCCACCTCATCTACTAACAATAAGAAAGAAATTTTAAATAATCCAACAACCACCACAGAGAAACAACAAGTAACTACCACACAAACTAAACAAAACACAGTATTGAATAAAAACAAACAACTCTTAACTAGAGTACAAGAAATAATAAATAAACCTAGAAAACAACTAAATAAAATACAAGACGATGCAATGGATTATCAAGTAATCCAGGGGTACTTTCATAATTTACCTAATGTAACAACATCAAAACAAGGTATTGGCATACTTATAAAAAAACACATACCACATGAAATAATATTTCGCAACACAAAAATCTCTTCAATAGAATTGGTTATTAACATAAATCCTATGGTATCTATTATAAATTGTTATATTCCACCAAATCAACCGTTTACGGACAAAGATTTAAAAGATATATTATATCCCACAAAACCAAATTGTTTACTACTAGGGGACTTCAACGCCTGGAGTCCAATATGGGGTTCTCAAGCAACCAACCCAAGGGGTAAAATTGTTGAGAACCTAATGTTTTCTAAAAACCTAATTTTATTAAATGATGGCTCAGTGACTCATTTATCAACTCACAATTCATTTACAAACGTTGATTTGTCTTTTTGCAATTCACAAATTGCACCTAGCATTTCGTGGGAAACTCTTAACTCTTTATATGGAAGCGACCATCTACCTATCCTTCTTACCCTAGGGTGCGACTCCAACTCAACAAAATATAAACCAATAAACAAATTTAAAATTGATAAAGCCGACTGGCTTAGATTCCAGAACTACTGTGAAACACACAACACAATTTCAAAAGTTTCTAAAAATGTTAATGCTGAAGCAGCAAAGATCCACAAAATCATCAATTTTGCAGCAAACTCATCCATTCCGCAAACGTCACATATTTCTCATAAAAGACAGGTTCCCTGGTGGAACTCTACCTTGAAAAAACTTAGAACAGATAAGCAAGAAAAGTGGCACATTTTTGTTCGTACTAGAACCCAAACCAATCTAATTGCATATAAAAAAGCTAATGCTCTTTTTAAAAGAAACGTAAAAAAATCTAAAGAAGAATCCTTCGAAAAATTTACTGCGGGAATAAACCCCAACACCAGCACCAAAAAAATATGGAACGACATTAAAACACTTACAGGCAACAAACAATTCAACTCTTTCCGATTCATAAAACTTGACCATAACTTTTTTACAACATCAATCGACATATCAAATAATTTTGCGAAATATTGGTCAGATTTATCTCATGACTCTCAATTCCACACGAACTTTGTTTCAAAAAAATTGGAATTACTAAACCTCACATATGGCAACATACGTTTAACTAAATCTGCTCAACAATTGGAAAACAAAATAAACCTTTTAGAACTTGAGCACGTACTATCAAATGCGAAAGGCAAAACACCTGGTTATGACAAAATATCATATCCAATGATAAAAAATCTGCCAACTTGTTTAAAAAGTAGAATAATCAACCTATATAACAATATATTTGATTCAGGAATTTACCCTCAAAACTGGCGCAATGCTATTATACTACCTGTACAAAAACCAAATAAATCAGTTGAAAACATCAGCAGCTACAGACCAATATCCCTTTTACCTTGTATAGGTAAGGTATTAGAAAAAATCATAGCCGAAAGGCTTTCATGGTATTCATCCAATAATAATCTGATAAGCTCCAACCAAGTCGCCTTCAAAAAAAAACAAAATACATTAGATGCTCTTCTTCACATTAACCACATGATTGCGCAAGGTCTTTCACATAAAAACCATATTTCCATATTATCCACAGATTTTGAGAGAGCATTTGACCGCATCGGTGTTCATATCGTATTACAAGAACTAATTAATTGGAAAGTAGGTACCAAAATATATAATATAGTTAAATCATTCCTAACAAATCGTAAGTTTAAAGTTCGAATCAACTCCACTTTCTCAAAAAATTATTCTCTTTTTAACGGCATCCCTCAAGGATCTCCTCTATCCGTAGTGCTTTTTTTAATTGCCTTCAACTCCATTAGTAAAATAGCCTCAAAATACAATATTATTGAGCACTCTTTATACGCTGATGACGCTGTATTTTTTTCAAAAAACAACAACAATGACAGAGTTAAATTAGCCTTTACAAACCTCTTGGGTGATATCAAACATTGGTCTACAACCTCCGGCGCCTTACTTTCTCTTAGTAAATGTAAAATTCTTCATATATGCAAGAAACAGCACTGTAGCCCTCCAAGACTCTTATACAACAACATTAACATCGAACATGTGTCTCAATTGAAAATTTTGGGCATTATTTTCGATAATAAATTCAATTTTAGCCAACATTGCATGAACCTGAGGAAAAAACTTATATCAGGACTGAATATAATCAAATTCCTTTCATCGAAAAAAAGCGCTGTTCACACAAATACACTTCTTATGGTAACTAAATCTATAATCCTTTCTAAAATCGATTACGGTATACAAATTTATAGCAACTGCCCTAAAAAGTATCTAAATTTGCTAAATTCACCTTATCATGCAGCCATCAGATGCTCAACAGGAGCTTTTCCAACTACAAATATTAAAAATTTACTTACCGAATCAGGATTCCCATCTATTGTCGAAAGAAAATACGAATCTGACTTAAAACTAATACCCAAATTATTTATTTGCAACAACAGCAACCTTCACAAACTAGTAAAGAATACCACAAATCTCAAACGTACCTGTAAAAAACAATCACCGATACACAGGTGTGTCGACTATGTTAGAAAATTTTTCCCAACAATACAACCATTACTAACCCACTCAAAAAATGAACCGTGGTGGCTATTAAAACTCGATTCATTCATACTTGATCTGCAAAAATATGACAAAAAATCAACTATTCCAATCTTATATCAACAAGAATTTAATTCTATTCGTTATTCCTCCACATACAATAACTGGAAATTCATATTTACAGACGGGTCAAAAACACATTCATATACCTCATTTGGCATTGTGAATGATAATTGCTCCCCTATAATCAATGGCCTTCTCGAACCTCACTGCAGCGTATTCACAGCTGAAGCACTAGCTATTAAACTTGCTACGGAATATTCATCAAAACAAAAAGGTCAGTACGTAATATGTACAGACAGCAAATCCACAATTTCAGCTATCTTAAATACCAAATATTCTGAACCAACTATAACAAACATACGTAACTATTTAATTAAATTCCCAAACAAAATACGCTTAATGTGGGTTCCAGGTCATGCTGGCATTACAGGCAATGAAGCTGCCGACGAAACTGCAACCTTTGCCACAAAATCTCCAACATACACCTTTTCCACTTATGTTCTAAAAGATCTTAATAGACTTATATCAAAACACCTTGAAGACTACAAATTTAATCTGTGGGAAAACTATAACCATCGGTACAAACTAGTTAATCCAAATGGAGTAAAACCTATATATACCAAATCTAACACCCGACAAGAACTACGTGTTTTCACAAGGTTAAGGTTGGGTCATATCAAAATCACTCATCAACACCTACTGGAAAAAGAAGATAGCCCCATCTGTCCTAGATGTAACGTACGCCAAACTATAAACCACATACTTGATCGATGTCAAGTATATTCCACTGAAAGATTAGCAATTTTCGACACAACGCTTCCCAGCTCATGTCTAACAAATCCTAACCATAATAACATTTCTAAAATTATCAACTTCATAAAAAATTGTAATTTATTAAACCATATTTAATACTAACAATTATACTTCTATATTCCATTATATAAATAAAAACTGTATATATGTAAATATGTATCTAATTATACTTAGATTATAAACATTCGAGTCGAAGGCCATAGTTGCTAGCACTCTCATCAACTTATATTATATAGTGTCATTTATTGTATTATATAATATTAATAAAAATAAAAATAAATAAAATAAATATTTTTTTTTTTTCTTTTTGTGTTGTATTAAATATTCTGTAAAAAAACTGATTTTTTTCGGGTTCTTTGTACGGAGATTTATGTCATTTAGAAGTCAAATTGACATATTTCAATACTTTGTCGCTGTAAGTAAATACGTGTTTCAGCTTTTTTTTAAATTCGCACTAGTTCGTGTTTTACTAAAAATGCAATGTGGTGGGAGAACTATGTTTTAAACGTATCTTAATCGGAACAAAATTTTTTTTTTGGGCAAGTACGTCATCTATTTTTGGGACTAATTTGGCATTTTACAAATTTAGTGCATTTTCATCGGTGCTGTGGGCTAAATTTTGAGAAAAATTTTTAGTTTAACCAACCTGGAAATGAATTCAGTTTCTATTTAAAGTAAGGATGAAAATGTAGCTTAGGGGGAAAAATCCAATACGCGTTTTTCGCGACATAACTTTTTTCGCGACTTAAAAAAATGTATGAAGTTTTTTAATTCAAAAATACATTTTTAGACAAAATTTTTAAATATTAAGACACTAGCCTATAGAAAAAAAATATTAACATTTTAAGAAATTTTTCCTATTAGAACACTTTCTGATTCTGGGACTTTTTTAAATAGACCTAATTCAGAATCTAAGACAATTTTTGCATACCCAAATTATTGATTTTAATACGTTTTTGATATTTAACAGTTCTTAATTTCTAATACATTTATCATAAAAATAACTGCTAATTATATTTAAATTTTATTCTATACGTTTTAAAACAATTTTGATATAAAACAATCTTAAATTCGGAGATACAGGAAAAGAGTTAACGAGTTTTTCTGTTCACGTTAGCAAAGGTGTTTACTATAAGAACGTGGTGAAAGTATTACTCTTGGATTCCCCAAATTACTAAAATATTGAAGAAAAAGAAACATTTCTTATAAAAAAAAATGTGTTCACGTTTTAGAGCTATTGAACTTTGTACACGTTTTGGAATAGTCAATGTAAAAAAGTGTTTATGTTTATGGGGCGTTCATTTTACTGGATATACTGGATATAAATGTTTCTGCGAGTCCACTGTACAATATTTACTTCCAACGTTCAAATGAAGAAACAAAGCTTTATTTTTCATTGTATACATAATAAAATAACTTAATTCTGGTAAACATTTCTTTCAGATTACTTCAAAATCCGATCTTAGCCAAAGCTTCAAAATCATAAAATTGGTCGGTGTTTGCTTTGACCCATATTCTACTGTATTAAGAAATCGGGCTAACTTTACAATGAAACTGGATATAACCAAAGAATTGTACCCGAATAAGACTTTTGTGTCTTTTTTGTTTCCTACTAAGCCCTCTTGCGGAAATATTTGCAACCAAAGGTGAAACTTTGACCGGCTGACATTATTCAATGGATCCAGGTTTTCCAAAGTTTAATTTTTAATTTGTTTTATTAATTCTTATCTACATAAATAATCAATTTTTTTTTTTAAATTTCAATATTTTTTTAAATTTCAATATGTTTTTAAAAATTACAATTTTTTCATCAAATTTTTAATTTATAGTTTTTTTAAACTTTAAAAAAAAAATCGCGACATTGATATTTTTACTGAATATGTAGCAAACCCTGGATGATAATTTAAATATTTTTTATTTGTTATTTTCAGTAAACTTTTATACAATCTTATGCTTTTTATTGCTCTGTTATATTAATTACCGTTCTGAAAATATAGGATTATGAAGTAGTGTCGTCGTATTAGGATGCTAGGATAATAAGGATTTAAGCACATTTAACGAATTTTAATCAAAGATTCAGGTCAGACATTCCCATATGATACTTCATCCACACGGTTTTTATTTTTTTAGTTTTCTCACTAAACGAGAACTACTACTCGAAAATTAAAGATTATCACCATTGATGAAAAATAAATTGAAAAATTGAAATTGTTTGTTCTGTGCAAGGTCGAAAAACATAATTTTTATTTTTAATAAAAATTATATCAAACTTGTATAAAAGACAAAGTACGGTCTTGTTTACTCCCCCTGTACAATTTGTTTTTGTTTTTATTTTAAACAAAACAAGTGTGCAAATAAAAAGGAAACAACAAAAAACGTGTATTGAATATCTACCAAAGGTAGACCTTACACATAACAAAATGGTGATAATCTTCGATAACTTCGAGCTCATATATTAATTCTCGTTTAGTGAGAAAACTAGTTTAAATGAATGCTTGATGTTTTATTTATTTTATTTTATTTATAATTCATCTATAATACTAAAGCCCACAAGGCCAAATAACAATACTACATAGTAATAAAAAACTGAGTATTAATCTTAAAAATATAAAAATTAAAATATACTTTATAGCCTAACATATTGGCTCCCCATAATATTTATAAAAAGTTTATTAACAAAGTTAAAAATTTAAGTATTAAAGCATTTGACCCTATCAGTGGTAACATTACATACTTAACCACACAAAAAATATTATTCAAAAAAGAAAAAATAGTTCAAACACCTAAACATCTAAATTGATTTACAAACTCAAATATAATAATTGGCCAAATATATATCAAAATCCACTGTAAAACGATTTGAAATCCCAAACATAATAGCCTTAGATTTAGTAGAATTAACTGCAAGTGAATTGTCTGCAGTCCACTGTAAGACACGATCCAGAGAAGCATTAATGCTACTCTCCAATGACTCAGAAAACCTTTGACTACCAATGAAAAGTAAAAAAAAATCGTCTGCAAAAATAAAAGAACTGCAAATCCGCGAATTTAAAACCACAGGTAGGTCATTGATATAAAGAATTAACAAAAGGGGCCCTAATACAGACCCCCTGAGGTACCTCAGAATAAAGAGGTAGTAAACCAGACTCCAATCCATTTACACAAACAAATTGTAATCTGTCACTTATGTATGACATAATGAGGCTGCAAGTAATTCTAGAGAAGTTGAAATTACTTTTCAGTTTAAGAACCATTTTAAAATAATCAATGGAATTCAAAGCCTTGCAGAGATCAAGGGACACAAGAACACTTATTACAATTACAGTCGTTTCTAATAGCATCAGTTAGTTTTAGCAGCAATGAAGTAGTACTATGTCCTTGACAAAATGTTGATGTTTTGCATGTGATTGTCACTTCTTTCAAAGCGTGTTCTGATGATGGGAACCTAGAAAATTCCCGAAATAGATCTGTCAACACATTCCTGAAAGTGGTCAATTCATAAATTTGAAAACAAAAACTCTATAGATTATTTGTTAGGACAATATCCTAATTAAGAAATATAGAGTATGGCCTCGAACTTGAATAACTTTCTACAGTTATATTAGTTTTTTGTTTTTATATACATCGAGATTATTTTTATGTTATTTTCAATTTATAACGAGCTTTCAACCTCCGTATATTTACAAAAATAAAGCAAAACAAACATATTAGCTAGGTTGATACTAGTATTTCGATCTGGCTAAAGATCTCATCAGAACCCGAAGTTTTAGAAAAGCTAGAGCCTATATAATAGGCAGAACTTTAACAAAAAACCTATTAATAATCAATTTTGCTCCATTCTTGTCTTCTTAGTAATCAACCATTTCAACCATTTTTCATTTTCGTTTTCCTATGGAGTTTAAATCGTTTCGATCCGTTGGCAATTTTTGGCTTAAAACTTAAAAAAAAATTAAAGTGTGCCCCGGAAAGCGCAGCGCGTTCACCAATAAATTTTACCATCGGCATTTTAGTCGATGGACCGAGTTTCATGAGTTTTAGAAAGGTGTGGCTAAATTTGATTTAATCTTCGGTTCTTACTGTGTGAGGACGGAATATTAAGCCGAAAATATATATATATCATCAGTATAACATTGGATTTTACTTACAATTTGACCATGCGTTTTGGACAATTTGGTATCTTATAACTGGAAACATTTAAAAAATATCTGTAATCGCTAAAAATGGAAGTTTTCATTTTGTTGACCTCCTTTTCGACAAGACCCTTAAGAGCATCGCCAAATTTTTTAATATTTTCCAAATTTACTATGCGTTTGAAGTTTTCCTCGTCGAAAGGTACTGCTTCAAATTGGGTCAATGATTTTTTCGGCTTTTTGGCCTTTTCTACTCCATCGGCCCGTTTTTTCTTTTGATTGTTATTAAAGGCTTTTATAGCAGCTTTTCTCTTCTGAGCTTTATCAAGCGGTTCACTTACATTTTGTTTAAGTACAGCATTAACCACTGGCTTTTTATTCGGTTGTATTGCTTTGGCTTTTGGTTGGTTCGATTGTTTTTTGTTAGCCACCACTTTCGATTTTTTATTTGCTATTTTCTTTTCACTTTCAATGTCAGCATTTTTCGGCAAGTGTTTTTTTGTATCCTTTGATGTTTTGTCCTTGGTCACATTTTTCTCGGGTAAGGTCCTGACGGTTTCTTTTACCAATTTAGTTTTTTCTTTCTTGGATATTGCATTGGACGATTGTAGAGGTTTTGTTTGCTTTATCTTTGATTTTTTTATTTGAATGTTCTTGGTTTTTGTAGATGAATCTTGTTTAAGAGTTTTTGGGCTAGGTTTTTGTACTTTAACCATTTTAAATTTTGTTTAAAAAAATTCTTTATTGTACAGATCACAAAAATCTTTAAAACACGTGCAACAATAGAAAAAAAGAGACTCAAGCCGACTAGCTACGGCTGCGTTCATTTGAAACGGCGGCGTTCATTTGAAACGGCGGCGGCTGTATAGTCTGCTCAAAAGGTTTTTACTGTTAAAACCATGTTTCCATTATGAGGAAAACAACATATTTTGAGGCAAACAACATGTTTTGAGGAAAACAACATGTTTTGATGAAAACACTTCAAACTGTTTCCTCTATCCTTGTTTTGTGTTTTGTTCATTCGAGTTTTCGAAATTAGTTACTTAATTAATCCCTCTTAATTCTCATTATTTTGTTGCGTTTTTTATTGGAAACAATGTTCTTTAATTTAATTTATATTTATGTCACATTACTTTTAATATTTTTATTTTGTTTATTGCAGCCAACTGAAAGCGTATTTATTTTTTATTTTCAAAGTTAAAAAAAATTACGTTTTGTGAAAATTGCCACTTACTATAATGGATAACATATAGTTTTTGCTTAATGCAGACACTAATTTAGTGTAGCACAGACCATTTTCGATATGTTTTGAATTTGAATACATTGTTTGAGATGTTTTGGCCACATGAAAATGTATGAGAAAATACGTACCAAAACACGTAATTTGATCAAAACATGAAAATGCAGTTTAAATTGGTGAAATTTTGCAAAAAAAAAAAAAAAAAATCGCTTAATTTTTTAATGTTTGTAAATTTAACTGTTTTCCATACCTTAATAAACAACTTATTGTCCAGTTTTTAAATCTGATTCAATTTTCAACGACTCAGTTCGTAAAACTCTTTGTTGATAGAAAAATTTTCTTTCTTATTTTTATTGATTATTTTAATAGTATCAAACGAATTTATTCAACCTTAGCAAATTATATTAATTTATATTTCGTGAATTGAAACATACTATTCAATCGAATAAACATTAAATCAATGTAAATTATAATAAGTCATAAATCTTACATTTTTCAACATCTAATTAATATGAAATACCAAATTAATCTTCTCGTTGTGTATTTTATTACCATAAAATTAAGGACATTCAAAAAAGTTTTACAGTCGAATCTACTGAAAATGACAGTTAAAACAACTGTAATTTCAGTTATAAAAGTGACAAAGGTAATAACCGTTAAATTAACTAATAACATAGTTGTTAAACAGTTGAAACAATGTAGCTGAAGAAACGGGTTATATGGGTAAGGGTATATAGTTAGGGTCAGAGTACTTTACCGTATATATAAAGTTCAAATAACAAAATATATATTTTCTAAAAAGTTAGTTTTATTTATATATTATTTTTTACAGTGCATTGTATTGATCAGGAAAATAGGGTATGGGAAGGAGGAAAGAGGGAGTAGTGTTTGTGGATATTTGATTTAAATGTTTCTAAAATTAATTATTTCAGACCACTAATAGGATATTTGTATTTGGTTTTCATGTATATGCACTTTTTATTTAAAATTATAAAACAAAACAATAAATTACAAATTACATCGTAAATGATTTTTTTTTATTTATTTTTTTTTTTTTTAGTTATTAAGAAATCAACTAACAAGATATTATTTTTAACTGAAGGAAAAGTTATATATTTTATATTTATTTATTTAATATCAATACAATGGAAGCCTTCGTGCTAACTATTTCAGTTATTTCAAAGTATTTTAAAATCAATTGACGAAGTTAAACTTTTTACTGTGAAATTAATATTTTAACTGACAAAAACGAGAAAAATTAAAATTATTTAATGCTGCATTTATACTTCACAAAAACTAACTAGTTTTTGTACAAAACTAAATTACAAAAACCAAGTCATTTATACTAGAAATTTAGTTATTTCTTTGCTTCATATTAAAATAATCGAAAACACATTATTAACACATTTATAAATTAAAAACAACGCACAATTTTAGTTTAAAACACATTTATTTTTAAAATTTAAAAAAAAAAATATTTTTTGACAATTTCTTTTCTTCTTTATTCGTTGTAACAGCGTGTATCGAAATTAACGATAAATGTTACTGTATGCATCAAAAATGCACATTACCGATATTTTGCATCTGTTTTTTGGCAAAATGCAAAACCGATCGGTTTTAATTTCGATCGATTTGATTGAAAACCAAAATTTTAAAATGTGAATAGAGGAAAAGGTGGATTGGGCAAAATTTCAGTTTATGGGGGACACC
This sequence comes from Delia radicum, assembly GCA_021234595.1. NCBI lineage: Eukaryota > Metazoa > Arthropoda > Insecta > Diptera > Anthomyiidae > Delia > Delia radicum. The sequence continues at coordinate 6,602,958 of CM037853.1, read as the reverse complement.
CCTGGAAAAAAAAAAAATGCCACGCCCCCTTAAATGACCCCAGGAGCGCGAAAATCATAATGAATAAGGGGGCTCACGCCCCTTATGGGCGTGGCAGTCGAAAAACGACCCACCTACGTAGACAATATGGGTATCAAATGAAAACTAATGTCTTCACGATTCCAAAAATAGCCGTAGTTGCCAGATCGGGCGATTTTTGTAGCCGATATGGCCATTTTGGCAAAATTTGGGGTGGGGGAAATTTTTTTTTTCCTTTTTTTTTGCTTATATTTTGTTAAAATCAAACAAAAATGAGCATTTTGTGCGAAAAGATTACTATTGATAGCGTTACCCAGGGATTACCGCGTGGAGGTCATAGTAAATCAATCCCCTTGGAGAAGCATGAGAACTCACGTAAAGTTGTGAGTTTCCACGCTTCTCACGGCCAAGATGCCATCTGCATCTAGTCGTCTTCATCCTCATCTTCACTGTCTTCAGACTCATCTACAATCTCTGGTTATACTGGCTTCGCTTAGTAAAGTTTTTCTGAGTGACCGGCCTACGGCCGGGCTTAGGGGTTTTTAACTCCAGTATGTCTTAATTCTAGACGGCGGGGATCTCGAGTGCTCGGCCTCTGGCCGAGCTAAAAAGAAATAAACAAAAAAAAGTCCTTCCCCCATTTTATAAAAATTAACATATCTTCCTCAAATTCTGGACGATCTGGCAACTATGGCTATTTTTGGAATCGTGAAGACATTAGCTTTCATTTGATACCCATATTGTCTACGTAGGTGGGCCGGGTCGTTTTTCGACTGCCACGCCCATAGGGGGCGTGAGCCCCCTTATTCATTATGATTTTCGTACTCCTGGGAACATTCTGAAGGGGATGGCATATTCAGATTTTTTCTCTAGGGGTGTCCCCCATAAACTTAAATTCAGCCGTGGATTGAAATTCTTTGTAATTGCTTTAATGGAATAAGTGGAAGTGTTCTGTAACTATATATATGTCGGAAGTTTTCACACCGAAAATGGAAACTTAACTATATTTAGAACAGTACGGGTCACATAATATGAATTTTATGCACATGTGAAATTTATACATTCTACTAAGTAAATTCGACACCAAGCAACTCACCCTGTTCTAAACAACGCAATGTTGTACTTTTCGGTTAGAAAACTTCTCGCACAGTTATAGAACACCCACACAGCAGTATCGTGTTACATCTCTTTTGAAAACCATCGTTTTTCATCACATGCCAGATAGATTAATTTCGCTGCCTAAACATGTTATGAGTAATTTTTCAGTGAAGTGTGGGATTAAAAAAAAAAAGCCACTGGCAACACTGGTTTTGTCAGCAAATCATACCGTACGGTCTATACTAGCAATAAATATGTTGACAATATTCGAAATACGTCGGCAGAATAACAGTAAAAAAATTATTATTGCTAAGCTTATGTTTAGGGTGGTGAACACGTATTTATGGTAACTCATATTTTAGAAAATTTCAAAGAGAAAGGTTATAAAAACAAAACATTAAGAGCGTGGATATTTTGTGTATTCATAAATAATAAGAAAAAAATTAAGTTTTTTTTAAAGAATCTTGTTTGTTAAATTACAAGAAAACTGTGTACACATTGTTACAAGTGTTTTTCCAAAAATTATTTTATAATTATTTCCTTTTCTCCTTTTCTATAAACGTCAAACTAAAATGACAACTAATTTTGACGTAATATGTTGGCAATAAGTGTTGCCGAATATTGCCAAAAACTTATTGCAACATATATGTACGGCAATAAATATGTAAGCAATAGAGTGGTCCACACTAGAGATAACATCATTTTGACATATACTGCAATATATTTCCGCATATTTATTGCTAGTATAGACCGTACGTATGTTTTCAAGTTTATACCAAACAGCACAGATTAATCCAAGATAAATTTATATTAGGTAGTGCTAGTAGCCCAGCTGTTTATCTTCTTCTTACCTTTTTTTATGTATGTTGGTCTTCGATATGTCAAAATTTGTCTAGATATATCTGATTTTGACATTTCGGTGTACTGTAGGCAACAACAAAATGCCCGTTGTTTTTGTATTGTTGTAGTTGTTGTTCTACTAGTATGTACTACCTATATCAATTTATCTGGGATTAATCTGTGACAAAAAGTGCAGCAAAACATTTGTTCAAAATAAAAAATACATTTACCACAAATGGATGGTGACTCAAATGTAGATATTTGAAAAATACAGTAATACATTACATTCCCACTGCATTCGGTTGGTTTATTCTTATTAACTTTTTTATGATGGTTCGTGTGTTGTTTCTTCATCCTGATTTGGGCATAGGTGGTGCTGAGCGTCTAGTGGTCGACGCGGCGTTGGCATTAAAAGGACGGGGACATGATGTTAGCTTTCTAACGAATCACCACGATCCAAGGCATTCGTTTAAAGAGACTACAGATGGTAGTTTTGAAGTAAGAGTCGTCGGTGACTGGTTGCCACGTAAAATCTTTGGACGTTTTTATGCATTCTGTGCCTATTTTCGTATGCTATATGCCGCATTTTATGCATCATTTTGTCTAAGTCGCAGCGAGCAAATAGATGTTATATTTTGCGATCAGATCTCCATTGGCATACCCATATTGAAATTGGCCAAATCCAGACCAAAGATCGTGTTCTATTGCCATTTTCCAGATCAGTTGTTAAGCGCCAAAGAAGGATATATAAAGAGTATATATCGGGCACCACTCAACTACCTCGAAGAAATCACCGTAGGAATGGCCGACATTACTTTGGTCAATTCCAAATTTACTTTACGTGTCTTTCAGGAGACTTTTCGACGACTGAATACGATACCAGATGTACTGTATCCATCTTTAAATACCAAATATTTTGATGATATGCAGCATAAACTACTATCTAGTGAAGCCGGTTCCCTTATTATGCCCAATTTAGATTTGCCACGAAATGCGTATGTGTTTCTTGATATTAATCGATATGAACGTAAGAAGAACCATCCTTTGGCTCTAAAAGCTTTCTGTCAATTAGCAAACTTGTTGAGTCCAAACGATTGGAAACGGTGTCGTCTGGTGGTGGCCGGAGGTTATGACAAACGTGTTCAGGAAAATGTGGAACATTTTACAGAGCTAGCGAACCTTGTGGAAGAGATGAGTCTAAAAGGAAATGTTAAATTGCTACGCTCGCCCTCGGACGACGAAAAATTTATGCTGTTGCACATGGCTCATTGTCTTTTATATACTCCTGCTAATGAACACTTTGGCATTGTACCCTTGGAAGGCATGTACATGTCAAAGCCAATTGTAGCCCTTAACTCAGGAGGACCCACAGAAACCATAGTGCACAATTCGACCGGTTTCCTTTGCGAACCAAATGTCGGTGCCTTTGCAAATACAATGGCCAACCTTATCAAAGATGATGCCTTGCGAGAACGTATGGGCGTCATGGGACATAAACGTGTTCAGCAAAAGTTTTCCTTTGAAGCCTTTTCACATAAGCTCGATACTATAGTAAGAGATGTCATGAAAAAAGAAACTACCAGTATAACTGGTACTCCAAAAAAATATGATTAAATGCTAGTAGATGCAAATAAATTAGGATTAAAAACTAATAAATTTTGTATTGTCATCATTGTTTTTAGTTTTAGAACTGCAAGTTCGTCAGCAACAAATTTGAGATTTATTAAATAATATATGTATAACTTCATAAACTATTTTTGTAAAATGGGTCAGAAAATAACAACAGAAAAGGTCTAATTCAAAATCATTAATGTCATGCTCAACGGCCTATTGTTTCCTAAATAATATCATTTAATATCGAATGTACATTAGGCTCCAAATCTCGAAGGAAATCTAATAAAAATTTATGATTTCAAACTGATTTCACTTAGAAAATGAAATCCCAACTTAGTTTAAATTTCTGCAAAATCCAACTTTTTGTGCAGAAATGTAAAGTATAGCACTGCGCTTTCTCTCTATTTGTAGAACATTAAGTAAACATTAATATATTAAAATTGAATCGAATTGGATTTCGAACTGAAATCTAGTGAACATTTTAGCAATGTAAATTCACTATAACGCAAAATTGTTTGACGCAAAATCGAATTTTGAAAACTTGTTTGATTTATTTTTTTATTTTTGAAATCACACTACAAGACAATTACGTGTGAATGATTATAAAAGCTTAGTCTGTTGTTAAATAAAAAGGGAGAGGGGACTAGCGGATCAAACACTCGCGCTTATTAGTCTTTAATCTTCACGACGGTATAAATACAAATAACCCAAGTCTTTGGGCGGATTTTGGGATAAAGCCACTTTGCTGTCATTAAAAATCACCCATTGGCCATCTTTTCTGATGTGACACACATAATGGCCCACCTGGGCGGATGTACCCATATGGGAAATAAAGGCCGCCAACTTATATTTTCCGCTGCCATCACGATATGTCTTATTAGACTGCGAAATTGTGTTATCGGCCTCATTCGAATCAGTGGCTGCAGTAGATGCTACTTCGGCAATGTCCATATCATCTACATGAGAAAAAATCCAATCCGTAGCGCGCTCTACATTGCCATCTGTTGCTTGTAGGGCTTTAGTGGCTTGGCGTTCATCAAATCCCATACTCATCAGCATGGCCAGACTTTCGGGATTTGCAACGAATATGTTGCCAGCTTTTGCTGATTCATCTATATCGGGCACAGTAAATGGATCGGAAAAATCGGCATCCCCAATGTGCTCCATCAGCCAGTTAGAGGCGATTTCAAGACCTCCATTTTTAGTATGGAATACTGCTCTTTTGCAGGCATCTGAAGGAAAACCCATTTGCATTAATGAAGAAACCATGTTTTCATCACACACAAACTTTTTCTTAATGCGCTCTGATTCGGGCAGTTCTTCTTCGTTTGCCTGCTTGCCCTTCGCCCGCCAGTTAGATAAATCCAATTCGTCCGGCATTTGTACAGCCACATCGAGTTTTTTAGGCACCCAATCATCACCAAGGGTGAACTTTCGCAAATGCATCATCATGTAGTCGGGCATATTGACCAGTCGTGAGGTTTTTTTGGCAGTAGTAGTGTCATTGATGGCCGCCGAATAAAATTGGTCGATAATTTCATCCGAAAAAAATTTCTCTAGGCAAGCTTGCAACTGCACTTTGTGTCGTACAACATCTTTATCATTGTTGGGAGCTCCTCGCACCTCTTTTCCCTTTTTCTCCAAATACTCTTTAACTTCGTCCAGATTCGTAGCCTTCTCTAGAGGTATAGTTAAGGGCATACAGTATTCAACACGTCGTGTATATTTTACCTTTTTGCTGGTCATGCATTCAACTCGATCCTCTATGTTAAATGTCAAAGCTTCCACAGGATTTGTTTGATTGCGCGAATTACGCTCCAGAATATTAATCAAATGCAAATAAAAGTCGTAAGCGTCTTGTTGTTGTTTTGACCCGAAATCTGGATGATTCTTGCCTACTACGTTCTTAAACATAGCTGGCGATATGCCGGTCGATTCTGAATCCAAGCTATTTTCCGCAATGCTACTGTATTTGCCCGACCACAATCCCATGCCTAATTTTGACATTTGGATGTTGAAATCATTGGCAGGGTCTGCTGGAAATTCATTAAAGTATTTTTCCGCTCCTTTGCCAACGAAGCGTCCGATGAAATCGGGCAAAGTAAACAACACCTGCATGACACTGTTGATGTAGCAGGAGTTGCCCAAGTTGCGCATACCTGTGTAGCCAGGTCCAGATAATGGCTGTAACTCGCTCTCACTTTCAGTAAGCAAAGACCATTCACCTATACGCTGGTTTATTTCCAGCTCCAGTTCTACCATCGATTTCTCGCATTTCTTCATGGCAGCCATATTAATGCCGAAATGTGTTAAATGCTCCTCTAATTTCGAATCGATTACCATATCATCTTCGGGATACGAAAACACATCGGATTTGCCGTCAGACGTTATTGTGCCCAGCTTCACCGCCAAAGGGTAGCCAACTTCTCGATAGTGTTCGACTGCATGATCGTTGCCACCAGAACCATCGAAGAATTTTCTGCCACACAGTATAGAACCGTCTGTTAAGTTCAACCAAAGATTGTTAGTCAAGTCACATTTTTCACACTTCCAGCCAGACGGTGGAATCTTTTTGCCACTGCTTATTTGTTGAAGATTTTCGGAAAATTTTGATACCTGACGCACCTCACCATCCCAAGTTCCTGTTTTGAAAACAATAGAAAATTAGTTGCTATACAAACGATGTCTTTTTTTTAGTGTTATTGTCTTACCAGCAAGTGTTTGCTTCTCCAATTTGGCTATGGCTGATTCTTGTGCCAATAACGCATCAACTGACTGTGTAACAATCATGGGAAGATCATTATTGGGAAAGGCAATTTTATTTTCAATATCTGGCATTACCACAATGCTATAGTTGTCTTTATATTCATATTTTTTGGTAGCATTATCATTATAGCCACCTTTAACTCCAATAGCAAGACGTGTTATTTTACGCTCGGGACCCGCCTCATCATTATCCTGGCCGGCATCTTCCTTTAGATGTTTTTCACGTTGTATATGCAGAAACACGTTATTACCAGTCTTTTCGGCATATTTCTGTGCATAGTCTATGCCAAAACCCAGGAAGCTTGTTAGGCTGACATAAATACCGGTAGGTGTTTCTGGATTGTCATACGAGTATACACACTCATCCTTATAAATGGGATGGTTGTCGCAAGGCACCCGTATTTTCGATAGATGTTTGCACACAGCTTCCATTTATGAGCAATTTTTAATTACTTTTCTTTTTAATTATAAAAATATTCCAAATTTTAGTCTTTAAAACAAATCTATTTTTTGCAAAAATCCAGCAATGAAAATTTGGCGCTTTTCGCGGTAGATTTAGCGCTTTTATATTACCCAAAACTTTTACTTTTTCTGCTAGCGCTTTTTTAAAGGTATTGGTGATTTTTTTCGATTTTGTTCTTTAATATGGTAACAGAATAAAGAACAAAAACGAGAAGTTGTGCAATAATATTGCTAGTGTATTACTCGGGTTTGGTGTGTTCGACTAAACGAGTAACTCGATTTTAAGGTTTTTAACTTACTCGATTATTCGAGTAAGATTTTAAAATGTACTCAAATAACTCGAATAATTTCAGTAGTTTTATTTAATTTATTTTTTTGTTAAAATTCATAATAAATCACAAAATAAATATTTTATCAAAATTTAAAAAAAAAAAGTTTGACAATTAACTTAAAATTAAAAAAGTATTCTAAAATAATATACAATTGGGTGGTTTTAAATTATTTTCTTCCGTTTTTGTTAAGTTCGAATTTAAGAAGACATTAAAGATATAACTTTTAGAATTTTTTGCACATATCAAAAATATTATGACATAGCAGTCAATGCCTCGGAAAAATATAAAATAAAAATCATATAAATTACATAAACCTTTAATTTACTTGATTAAGTTTTTTCTCCAAAATTAACAAAGACAAAGACATATATAGATTTACTCGATTAATCGACCTAAATTATTCGAGTTATTCGTTACTCGAAATTTGCCATTTTAATTTACTCGAAAAATTATTTTTAAAAAATACGAAACAATTATTTTTTTTATAAAATATGAACTGAAATAGAACATATATTGATTTACTCGATTAATCAACCTAAATTATTAATTTGGCCATTTTACTCGAACAGTTGTTTGATTAAAATTCATCGAGTAACGGTTAGCCGATTGAATACCCTAGCAATACACTTGCAATATTATTACACAACTTCCCGTTTTTGTTCTTTATTTTATTACCATGTAGAAATATATTAAAGAAAAAATCTAAAAATTGAGCAATAATATTGCCTTAAAAAATTCACTAGGTTGATGATTTTTGTATTAGCTCTTTTAGCGCCTTTTTTGTAAATCTTTATTTTGATACAATTTTAGTTTTGAAATTTTTGTGGCCAAAAATAATAATTATTAGCATACAAAATAATATAAAATGGTTCTCAAAAGTTATGCTTGCTTAAAATTTGCATTTAAAACATTAAACATTTTTTTAAAATTTTTGAAATTTCCAAAACAACTGGATATAAAGTTATTTATTCCTAAAATAGGACTTTTTAGCTGTTTCGCTTATTAAATTAGAGCACACATTTTGATCAAATTTATCAAGCGATTTTTTCAAGGCCTGACTGCGCGTTTTGCTTCAAGAAAGTTGGCATCACTGCAAAAATCTGTAGCGTTGTATAAATTTACTCTGTCATTGCACAGAGTTGACAAACAAATAATACTGACTGATGCAACTCTGTGTACTAGGGAGGCTGCTTGGGTTTACAAGTTGATAAACCCTATGATTTATACAAAATCTAGATTCAAATGAAAAAATCTCGAGATTATGGAATTTTACAAACGATATTTGGCTAACAATTCCATAATAAAAAAAATGCTAAACTATACGAAGCAAAATTGTTCTCTGTTACTAAATTTGTTGATATATTTAAAAAAATTATAAAGTTAATCTGGTCAAAAGTAAATTACCACATTTTATATGCAAACACATGCAGTAACCTACTTTTTACTAGATTAACTGTTCAGTCTAAACGAAGCATTATGGTTGATTTTTGTATAGAATTCACACCTAATATAGAACACACGTTTTTGCCAAAACGATAGGAAAAAACAAATAGCTTTTGCAATAAATATGTGTTGGCACTAGAATTTTTGAACCCGGTTTCCGAAGTATTCGATAAACTGTATGTTTTTATTTTTCCGGTTTTTTAAACCGGGTTTTAAAAAGACTGTTTTCGATTTATTCGAGACCAGTTTTTTTTGTCACGAATAATTCTGCACCGTCGAATATATTTCCAGCTGGAAATTTCAGAGAAATAAGCTTTTTTGGAATAAAGGCATATTTTCTTTGTTAATTTTTTATGCTTTTGTACCCATTTGCTCTTTTATTATTATTTGCTCTTTTAATTTTTAGCTTTTTGTGATTTCTGAGCCTTTAATTGCTTTTTTTAAAGATTTTCTGCGTTTAAATGTTATTTTACACATAAAATATTTTATTTATTTGTTTTATTTATTCAAAAACTAAGCAAATAGGCCAAATATGGTTCGTATTATATTACCTTTGACCGTTTGTAAGAAAAGCGATGTTTTTTCCAATTTGACTGAAAACTAGGGTTATTTTTAGCCCTTAATTTGAAATTTTTTATAAACATATACGAAAAACAAACTGGCTTGTCTAGTTTAGGGGCCTCGCTCGGATTTATTTCAAATTTTCACCATTAGTAGAACTTTTAATGCTGAGCTCAAAAATACATTTTTTTTTTGTCGGCGACTCTCGGTTCCCGAGCTATGGACTTCCAAAGTTTGAATTTTGAATCTTTGCATCTTCACCATTTCTGATCGGATCAAAACAATATACATATCATTTGAAAGCTTATTAAAGCACCTTTCATTTGATATATAATACGTCTAATTCCATTAACCCGTTAAGCGTCAAATTAAAAAAGTCTGTTTTTTAACCGAATTTTTTAGACAAACCTCGTATTTTCTCAAAATTTGACTATTATAAAGGTACGATACAAATAATATTTATTTGTAGCTAAGATTTCAAGCTTTAATTTGATATATAATATTTCACTTTAACCCTTTTAACACCGTAGATATTAACATTTATATCGTTATTTAATTTTCTTCATTTTTGTACTTTTGTTCTTATATGTATATGTAAATTAATAACTTTGTTAAATTGCTAATTTTAGAAACAAATACACTTTTGTAAACACGCCGAAATTTCTGCAGCCCGGGGCGAAGCCTCAGCGAAGCCGAGAATTGGACTGATGGGAGTAAAAAAACCCCTAAGCCCGGCCGAAGGCCGGTTACACAGAAAAACTTTGCTCGGCATATGTACAGTGGGGAGCACTTATGAGTACATGTAAGTACTTTTTACACCCAAAGATTCAGATCGAAAAATGTTTGACACTAGAACTTAATTATACTTTTCTAAAGGTACAAGGTACGCTGAATCCAAATCTGGCCTTAGATTCACTCTCCTACATCAGGCGTTCGAGCTATATTAAAGAGAAAAGTGTATTTTTTGATAAAAATGCTTTGATTTTTCACGTTCCTGGAAATGTTTTTTTCATAATACTTGTAACGGCAACTGACCACACTACTCTTACCATTTTTTTCAGTTTTTAAATTTTTAAGATAACTTATTTCCTTACGACATTATTGTAAATTAAAATTGAGGTTGTAGCAGCAATTTTAAAGTCCCGCAATGCAAAATTTTAAAAAATTCAAATTTATTATCAAGTTCAACAGATGATAATGTCGTAAGGAAATAAGTTATATTAAAAATTGTAAAACTGAAAAAAAAAATGGTAAGAGTAGTGTGTTCAGTTGCCGTTACAAGTATTATGAAAAATACATTACCAGGAACGTGAAAAATCGGAGTATTTTGATCAAAAAATACACTTTTCTCGTTAATATAGCTCGAACGCCTGATGTCGGAGAGTGAATCTAAGGAAAGATTTGGACTCAGCGTACCTTGTACTTTAAGAAAAGTATAATTTAGTTCTAGTGTCAAACATTTTTCGACCTGAATCTTTAGGTGTAAAAAGTACTTACATGTACTCACAAGTGCTCCCCACTGTATATATAAATTAATAACTTTGTTAAATTGCAATTTTTAGAAACAAATAGACTTTTGTAAATACGCCGAAATTTCTGCAGCCCGGGGCGAAGCCTCAGCGAAGCCGAGAATTCGACTGATGGGAGTAAAAAAACCCCTAAGCCCGGCCGAAGGCCGGTTACACAGAAAAACTTTGCTCGGCATATGTATATATAAATTAATAACTTTGTTAAATTGCAATTTTTAGAAACAAATAGACTTTTGTAAATACGCCGAAATTTCTGCAGCCCGGGGCGAAGTTATTGCCACTTTTTTTCCCCCCAAACTTACCTATTTTAACTTTAATTTCGGTTTTTTTTCTGAGCGAGGCCCGTAAACTACATTTGTTCCCCAACTTTAACCATTAATAACTTTTTTATTATAAGAGATATAGTAACACATTATACCTTAAATGAAAGCTTGTAAAATGGGCTATAATTTTCTATAAATTTTTTATTTACATATATAGACGTTTTTTTGAATAAACAGATATGTTATACAAAAAAACTAGAATAAAAAATGAAAAACTTAAAACTGGGCTGTAATGGGTTAATTTATGAGGACATATTGTACCTCATTAGAAAGATATTTTAAAGAGCTTTCATATGACACCCATATTGTCGTGATCGAACTTGTACTTTTTGAGATAATCGTTAAAAACTATTCCAACTTTAATGCCCATTTCTGACGCAAGGGGGCGTCGCCGACAAAAAATTTTTTTTTTGTTGAAATCAGCTCAAAAAGTACTATTCAGGGTAAAAAAAAAAAAAAAATCTGAGCGAGGCCCCTAAACTAGACTTGTTCCGATCTGTTTAGTTTTAAAGCTTTAGTATTTTTTTTTTTTTTAAATTTGTAAAAAAAGAATCTGGTGTGAATGTGGTTTAATTATTAAAATTTAATTTTAAAATTACACGTCCAATACATTTTACGTATTTATCCTGCGCAACAGTGAACTTTATGTTTCCTCCTTTATGAATTTTATGGATTTTTTTTATATTTTATATATTATGGACATTTATTTTTAAAAGTCCATTTTAAAAGTCCTTTTAATTTTTGTTTTCTTAATAACGGAATTATACTTGATTCCAGCTATTTTCACATAAATTATTATTACGAAGATTCCTTTCAATGTGTTATTTAAAACCATTGAAATGCAATAATTTTAATAAGATATGTAAAAGAAATGCAAAGATAAAAATATAAAATATTTAAAAAGCATTTGTTGGTGTTAATTACTTCTTTAAGAGTTGGAGAAATGACAGTTGCAAATGTTTTGAATACTTTAAATTCGAAAATCTCTGTAAATATATTTTTTGTTGTTGTAATTAAACGGAATCAGTTTTTTTTTTTTATTGTTTAACAAAAACAATAACTAAAGTTGACAACATAATAAATAATAACAAAAAGCTATTTAAAGAAAGTAAATCAATTAAAAGCTTAAATGCAATCTCAGCTCCGAATGTTTTGACCACCACTGTATATAATTTTGTTTGGAAAACATTTCCGTTTTCCATGTTTCTAATATAATATGTTTGCTTGCAAATATAATTATGTTTGCGTGTAAACATGTGTTTGGAACTAGTGAAAAACGTCTACTGGCAAATATATATATATATTTGGCTGCAGATGTGTATGTATATATATGCTTATTATAAGTATGTTTGCATGTCCCAAACATAATATCGAAAAATTTTAAAATTCCAAATATATCTTTGTTTAGTTCTGAAAATTTTAATCATTGTAAACATTTATATAATTGCTGCAAACATATTCAAAAGTGCATAAGTCTTACAACCAAAAACTTTAATTTGGTCAAATTTTGGTTTGGTACTTAACCACGTTAGTCTTCAAATCATTAAGGCTTCTTGTTGGACAACGGTTTATTAAATAAACAGCAGCTAGGGCAGCTTCAGACTACAGGTTCTTAGGAGCTTTAGACTCAATTAACATTGTGTTCACCTTTTATGTTATGGTACGGTTGTACCTTTCAGCTACTCCGTTCTGAACATGCAACTGTAGGCTCCACTTGTATGCCTTTACCTTCATAGCATATGGATTCTTCTTTAGATAAGTGATCTCTACACTCAAAAAAATAAGTTAGAAGAAAAGTTAGTAAAACGTCTTGTAAATCAAGTACAATATTTTTCAGAAAATGTTTTGCTGAAATTGAAATTGTGTTTTCAGCTAAAATTTTAGTTATACTTATTCATCACTTATCTGTTTTGAACTAATGTTTTACTAATATTTTACTAATATTTCACTAATTCATTTTGCTAAAAAAAATTGTGCTGATAAGCCCACGACCACCAGATTGAAAAATATACGTAGAATGAAGCAGATGTCTCGGCCTGTCAAGATGTAGTAGAGACGAGGAAAGTGATACTAAAAAGTAAAACTCTTGTAACACATATAAAAAAATCAACCATGGAAGATTTTTGTATCCATTTTTCATACATAATAAAATAAAACATTGCATTTATCATACCTGACTTATACTACACACAACGTTCATATTGAAACCCAAAATTCGTATTTTCGGTTTTTTCAAGTTTTTGATTTAAAATTTTTATGAAAGTTGACAGTCGAAAACTTGAAAAAAAAACGAAAATACATATTTTGGATAAAGTGTGAATTTAGTTTTAACAATAATTATTTCCCAGTTGCATATTTACGAAACGCACAACACAGCTTTCATGGTACACATCTCTACAATATTATTGTAATTATGTTCAGAATCGCTTTCGTTATTGCTTTATTTAAATCCAGAAGAGTAAAAAATTACTCATTTCCAAAATTTTTTATTTTTTTTTGTAATCTAATTTTCCTTGGTTGGCGAGTGTATAACTCATGTATCTAAAATTCAAATCCAGCTTGATTCACAAACTGAATGAGCAATTAATAGATTGTAATGTTTTGGTTTTCAGAAGATATTGTAAACTGTCATACGAACTAAAAATGGAATGCTTTGATCTGACGATATTAAATTTAGTTCATACAAAAATTAAATGATTAGCCGTTTTCTTCACATTTCTGTTTGCGTATTTGTCAGCATATACATGTCCAAAAAGCAACCAGTTCATGGTTTTTATATGCTTTGAATTCATGTCGCTCTTGAAGTACCAAGGTTTTTTGCGGTATGGATAGAAATATTTCAGCAAATGATTTTCCTGTCTGATTCTAGTTGTTTAAAGGGTCTATCTACTCGTTTTGATTAATTTCAAATACAAATACTGAGCTATTTACTGTAACGCTGCTAATATTACGAATTATTAAGAACAAAATGTAATAGCAATTACAGAGAAAATTCGTTTTTTAGTCGAACGATTCGTATGTGGAACAAACTTCCCGCAGAAGTCTTCCCTGTTACTTACAATTTAGAAAAATTTAAATCAAATATCCACAAACACTACTCCCTCTTTCCTCCTTCCCATACCTTATTTTCCTGATCAATACAATGCACTGCATGAGTACGGGGCATCCCCTGAGTATTGGTTAAATTATAAAAAAAAAAAAAAAAAAAATTAATATTGTAGGTCGATTTGCATATATGAACCACTTGTATGGAAGTTGATAGCTCCGTTTGAATAAAGGACAACGGTATGTAGGATATGAGTCTAACTTAATGATATGATATTTAATACTACTTTGATGTACGAAATTAATAAATTTTAACATGATTTTAGTTTAATATATTAGATTAGTTCATAATTCAATCCGTTCAATTCTTTTTTAAATTATATTGGATGATTTTTATTAAATTCTAGGAATAATTTCCCATGACGACAGGATTTTCGACACATTTTACAGTTTTTTGTTTCAATGATATTTTAAAATTTTATAACTTACCAAATATTTATATTTTTTGATGAAATTATATCATAATCCCATTTCAAGGTATTCCTTGTGTTTGAAAAATCGAACAGTTGACATAATGGCTACGTGGAAAATTAACATTTTCAACTTCGCATTTCAATTAATGTAATAGAGTTTTAAACAACGTATCGTATGTAAGTATATTTTAAATTTAATGCTCATCATAGTTGTGATCTTATAATTTTAATGTCACCGTTTCCGAAGTAATGCCATTATATATGAATGTATTATCCAACGGCTTAAATTGGTTGGTAACAATTTTAACTACTTCTTGAGCAGCACAGCCAGCTGAAAGTAAATTATTTAAGATATTACTAATATAATGATTAATATTGTCTGTACACACCTATAAATGCTGAGATAGTGTGCACTTCAGCACCGCCATAGTGACAAATTTCGTGAATCATATCATCGGACAATGTAGCTTGTGTAATTCCCCATTCGGCTAACATCTTACAAGTCACCGTCTTAAAACGAGCCGTATCATTTTCAACATAACAATCACCAGGAACGTTACCACATTCAGTAAGAAAACGTTCATAGGCTCTAAGAGCTATGTAGTGCTCGGTTAGGGTGCCTTGAAACTCCACATCATCAACTGCACCCAGAAGACCATTGTTCTTTTCATATTCGTCAGCGATTTTGGAGCCCCGTATGACGGTAAGTCCGGCAGATTCTTTGCAAACCAAGCGTACCATTTTCTCCAAAACAGTATCATCTGAGAGACCCAATTCCTTGACGATTGCCTGAGATCTACGATAGACATTGTCGGCGTCTTGCATGGCTTGTTGTCTATAAATATTTTGCAGATTTATATAAGACTCTGTGTCAGCCGTCATATCTGGCAATACACCCGACAATGGTAACGTCCCGTTGTTATCATTTTCTATAAAGTCCTTTAAAGCTTTTACCACTATCCAAAACGGTTTGCTCTAAACATTATTATCATCAATGATCCAAGCATTAATACAATTAATTATTTCTATTACTAACCTGTTTGTTAAGGTTTTGACATGAGTCATCTTTAAATATGTCCTTAACAGAAGAAGATACAAAACCTCCACCAAATGCTGTGTTTACTGCTTTAATTGCCTCTTCGTGGTTTTCCTCATCATTTTCCATACCTAGTTTATGAAATATTTGTTAACTACGATCGTATTTAACAAAATCAATATTTTTACCTGCTCTTATTAGTTCACGTAGTTGTGTCTTTTCCTTATAGTTACTTGGTAAGCGGCCATCATTTAGCATTTTCCATTGTTGAAGATATTTATTCAAAACCAACAACCAAGGAACTTTACTTGTTACCGTTGTTGTCTACATCAATAATTGTGTAAATAAAGATAGATTATAATAATAATTTGTCAAACAAACCTCAAAATGTTTCTGAAGATTTGGAAATGGATGTTCTAAACGTAAATCAAATTGCTGATTGTCTGGATGAGCCTCAATTACACAGTGTTCCTTTACTTGAAGACGTATCGATCCGAAAAATCCCAACGATCGACAGTACAACAGTGGAACGTTTGCCTCCCATAGGCAATTCGACAATTGCAATAGTGAGTTTTCATTTAAATTCGAAGCAACGACCACATCAAAATTGTCAAAGAAGGCGGGGCGATTGGTCAGTATGTAGTCGACACTCTCTTCAACACAATCACCGTTAACATCGGCATTTAGTTCTTGTAACAACTGCATACAGGACGACGATCTTGGTTGGCCCAAGTTGCTGTTCTCTAAAAAGAAGCTGAAACGATTAAAACATTGTGGTTTCCTTACCATCATCATAGTGCAAACAAATGTTACTTTATCCCCAGATCTTCTTCTGTCACAACATTTCCATCGACAATAGTAAAGGTTCCGATGCCAGGAAGTACTAAACCTTTGAGTACTTCGCATCCCAAGCCAGTGGCGTTAACTAAACAAATTTTGGCGCTTTCCAAAAGGCTTTGACCATGTTCTCCCCACAAACTGTTAAAAAACATTAACATTCAGTCATATTATTTTTCTAATGACTTTCTCCAATCTTACCGAATTTGACGATCATATTTTTTGTTCTTATCTGATTGTTCTGGAGATTTTGGAGCTGGTGAAGACATTGTTCTAGAAATTGAATGAAATATTTAAATAAACACTATAAATAAAATCCCTTTTTTACTATCAGCTGTTTTTTAAATTTTATTTGAAGTGCTAGTTGCCAGACTTTTTTAGGTTGCGTTTACATCAGCACCCAAAAACAGAGATTTGATATTCATCACATACAGTGGGGAGCACTGGTGAGTACATGAAATATACTAATTTTCTCAGTTATTTTTAACTAAATTTTTAACTGCTTCTCAGGTGGAATACAACTTACTGAGGCTCAGTTATTTAAATTAATTGAAAATAACTAAAATTTTTTAAGTAAATAAAATTATTAACAATCAGTTGAAAACAACTAATTTGTTAAACATTTTAAAAAAGTCATTTTAGTTAGTTTAAAATAACCGATATAAAAAGAAATGAAAACATTTTTTTCTAACCTGTGCTTTTTTATTTACGTTTTAATATTTTTTAACTTTAAATACAGTTTCTGATATACCGCCTTTTTTCTAAAAGTCTCCTTTTTGCTAAATGCATCTTACATCAAAATTTCGAATTGTATGTTCGTCCACAATTACATATGCAAAGTTTTACACATCCATAATTTCGATTAAAAAATAAAAAAATTATTTATAGTGAATTTACATCATACCTGAAATCTGGTTTAAATCGGACTTTGGTGACAATGTGCTTATGAAATGTAATTCCAAACCAGATTTTCCATACATATTCATAACTAAATTGTCAGACAATCTGGTTTAAAATGATGTTCAAAATTAGATTGTAGCGATACAACCCAGTGTTTTCCCATATTTTGTTAGACAAATTTGCAAAATGTGGCGTCACCTTATGGAAGAAAATGTAAACAAATAAAAAAATTATTTAATTTATTATAGCTGAATAAAACGAGTGTTAAACCATTTTCACCATTAACACTCTTTTTTATTAAGGTTTCCTAAATTAAATATTTTTTTTTATTTGTTTACATTTTTTCCGCAAGGTACATTTTGCAGTAATACGTTTGTAGTTGTTTTAACTACAATTGCAGTTGTTTTACTTAAAAAAATAATTTTTAATGTTTTAATGATTTAATGATTTTTTAAACAACCTACCAAAATTAACGCATTTCGGTTAAATTGAGAATTGTCAGAAATCCCTCCAATACAGATTTCCATTCGTGATAAGGTACCCACATACCAAACTTCAAGTTCCTCGATTTAGTGGTGTGGACAGGCCGACATTGGGAAAAATGTCAATGGAACAAAAACTTGCGTAAAATAATAATAAAAAAAAATAATTTCGTATTATTATGAGTGTAGCATCAGCGTATTGGCCAGATCGCCAAGGAATAGTTTTTGCAGCTCTCCGAGGGAATTTCCAAAAATCCCGTCAATATCAAGTTTCTCGCTTTAGTGGTTTGGCTAGCCCGCCAAGGAGAAGACTTTTCCCTTTACTGTCCCTCCCCGTAAGAATTTTCGCTGATTAGAAACCCACAAACCAAATTTCAAGTTTCTAGCTTTGGCGGATTGGCCAGGTCGTCAGAGGGAAATTTTTCCCCTTTTTGCCCCATCCCGTTTGAATTTCCAAAAATCCCGTCAATACAGATTTCTATTCGTGATAAGGCACCAACATTTCATGTACCTCGCTTAAGTGGTTTGGTCAGGCCACTAAGGGGGAAACTTTTCCCCTTACTGCTCCTCCCAGTAGCAATTTCCAAAAATCACGTCAGTGCAGATATCTACTCATTATAATGTACTGTCATACCAAATTTCAAGTTCCTTGCTTTGGGGGTTTGGCCAGGGCGCCAAGGGGGATACTTTTCCCCTTTGCCCCTCCCCGAAAGAATTTCCAAAAATCAGCTTAGGAATCCACATACCAAACTTCAAGTTCTTAGCTACAGCGGTTTTTCCAGACCTCCAAGGAGGGACTTTCCGCCTTTTGCCCCGCTTTACCACGTTTCTGGACAAAATACCAAAAAGTGCCATACCAGGGAGTTGGGTCATATCCGAAAGAAAATTTCCACTTTCTATCCCAAGGGGTTTAGTCATGCCGCTAAGGGGGAGACTTTCCCTTTATTGCCCCTTCCCGTAGGAATTTCCCAGAATCCCGTCTTATCGGACGTCTACGCTGGAGGATGGACCTACATGCCAAATTTCAAGTTCCTAGGTCCAGCACTATAGGCTGCGCGATGTTGAGTCAGTCAGACAGTGAGTGAGGTGGGGGTGGGGAAATTTAATTTATTTTATATGTCAAATATTGTTGGGTTATGGTAGGGCCCAGTGAAAAATTCCGGGTATGTCATAACTTTTTGTTTTTACGAAATGTTGTTAGGTATATTGTTGATACTTATTGTTAAGTTCACAGTCGTATTTATGAAGATAGCTTTTCTTGGAGGGATCAAATATTCTCAATACAACCTACAAGGGCTTAACTTATAATAATAAAACAAATTAATGTAATTGTTATCATTTTTATTTTCAATTTACTAACATATCGCCGTTTTACTTATATAAATTGATCAGTCTTATATCCAAACTACAATACTAATAATTCTAATCTGAACAAATCCAAGTGACTATTTTCAACAAATTACAATCATAAATATCATTAAAGTATGAATTTTCAAATTAAATTTATTTTAATTAATAAAAAACGTAATATTAAAAATTCATTTATATTGTCGCACGATTTTTAAACAATCTTACATATGGCATCACTACTATTAAGAGTTTTTTGTTTTTACAATAATTTTTGACATTCCGATTTTTTTTTTAACGCTTCTTACTTATTTCACAACAAAGATTAGAAATTTGTTGTGAATTTTCTTTTAATCTCTATTCAACAAATTTAATTTGACTATTTTTTTTATAAATATTTGTTATATCTAAATACAAAGCAGAATAATAACTGAGAGAATGCCTGCCAGAAGAAGAACTGGAGAAATGGGTAGTCCAAAATCCGATGATAACGAAGCATACAAATTGAAAAGAAAAAGAAATAATGATGTTAGTGAAATATAAATTAATAATTTATAACTATGCCTTAATTTAATATAAACTAAATTGTAATTACAGGCTGTAAAGAAGACAAGAGAAAAATCAAAGCAAACCGCTAAAGAACGCAAGGACAATGTTGAAAAATTACGTGTCGAGAATACTCAAATGGAAGCCAAAATAGAAGAAGTGAAAAGTAACGTGGAAAATCTTAAAGAAATACTTTTGCACAAAGTTGATCCCGAAAAACATAATGAAATGATTAAAAAATTCTTGCAGATTCTAGCGATGATGAAGACGATGATTAAAATGGAATTGAAATTGTTACTGTATTGTAGTCACCCATTATTATCAGCTATTTATGATTATGACAAATCGCCACATTTGATGATTTCCTCTAAATGATTGCAATTACAATGTATGCCTGATGTACAAATATTTCTTTAGAATGTACAATTATGTACGAAATTCATTTGTAATTGGTTTTAATATTCTTTAGAAGTAGAGGAATAAATTAATTAAATTTACATACCATCATACAAATCAAACTTTTCCGTATGTAAAGAGAACACTTCGTCCATGTTGAATATTTGATCCAAGTGTAGTTTAATTGTCTACAGAAACAATTTAATTGATATCAATGCTTGCTTGTTGGTTGCTTGTCTATTGTCAATTGTGATTAAAAAGTTATTGTAGTTTAGTAGTAAAATAGAGATAACGTTAAGCGGCATTCAGGGAGCAGGAAGCGCTAATTAAATTGTGGTCGTAAAGTAATGTTTAGATGTCGTTATTTATTTTCTAGTAATATTTATTGCTTATACGTCTGCAACAAAAATCTCTGATGTAATCCAAATTGTCCAAAATCACGGGATTTGCATTGATATTGGCAAATAGAACAATATTTCCACCAATTATCACCCGTTGTCGTCACTTTAGTTAAAAATCGGTAATTTTAACATATACATACATACGTCTTTTATTTATATGGCTCGGTTTTTAGTAGTTGACCACAAGGGGTGTACTTATTTTCCCCCTTTTTATTTATAGTTTACTTTTTAAAAATGTATCTTGTAAGAGGCACATTTTATTTTTCAACTATTACAAGAATTTTTATATGCTAAGTATAAAGTTGACTTTATAGTACTAAAGTTCTTCCTGGTTGCTGTGTGGCGTATTCTGTATTATAGTTTCCACTATACGTAACACTAATTGGCCTCCCTTTTTAATACCCTCTCTCTCATGTTCTTATTGTATTGTTGTTTTTTTTTGGTGGGGACAAAAATAGTGCTGCCACCCATTAATATATTTTTACAGGCAGCTTGCCATTTCAGCACATGTTACATGGTTGTATTCGTCTTGCACATGTTATATAGGGCATTCACGTGATTAACCAAAACGTGTGAAATAGAATAAAGAACGAGCTTCATGATACAACACAAATGGAATTTATCTAGGGTCTTAAAATTTGTTTAATTTTTTGAACAAGGAGCCCATTACACATCCCGTTTTCAGTTTTTTAAATTTTCAAAAACTCACGTTTTTCATGGATTTAATTAAAAAATAAAATACCGTAAAAGCATATAATTTAAAAGAGCTCTATATTCGGAAGTTGTTATTGGATTTCTCTGATTCAAAAATCAATTGATTTTTCACACTTTTGCAATAAAAAAAATACGTAATCCATAAAAATTCATTTTTTATGCAAATGGAGTTTTGAGATAAATTTGCGAAATTGTTGTCACCCTTAAAAAATGTTTAAAAATGGATCGAAAAATTTAACATTTTTTGTATAAAATTAAATTTCGCTTTTTCTGTGAAAACCCCCCTGAATTTCAACCTAAAAATTTGTGTTTTTTTTTTTTTTTTTTTTTGATGACTTTTTTGAAGCGAGACATTTCTTTTTGTTCTTCAGGTCACCACATCAATGTTGGTTGCACAAATTATCTTCACCGGGATGATGTATTGAATTTTTCTTTCAATAAAAAATGACATTTTATTGGGTTTAACACTCGTTTTATTTAGTTTTCCTAAATTAAATAAATTTGTTTTATTTGTTTACATTTTTTTTCCACAAGGTGATGCCAAATTTCTCTCCCAAAATAGGGGAAACACAGTGTTGTATCGCTACAACCTAATTTTGAACGTAATTTTAAACCAGACTGTCCGACATTCTTGTTATGAATTTGTCTCTAAAATCCGGTTTAAACCAGATTTCAGGAAGTGTAAATTCATTATAAATAAATTTAGCAATAAAGCAACTCCTAATATGTAACACTTATTTCATCCAATAGTTTTCGCTGAAGATCTGGAATTCTGCAATCTTCTTTAGGATAGCCCACCGGTAATAGAACTAATAACTTCTCATTTTTCGGTCTATTTAAAAGACTTCGCAATGATGGCCCACAATTCAATGGTGTTGTAACAAGTGAACTAATACCGGCTGCCTGTAAGGCACATAGCAAAATACCTGTGGCAATGGAAACAGAAATCTCATTGTAATAATGCTGTTTGCGTTTTCCAAATTTATTGAATCCATAGATTTGCTTGAAAATAAGTATTAGATAAGGAGCATCTGTCAAATAAGGCTTTATGTGATTGGTCTTCAGTGGACGCAAATCAGTTGTCCACTGACGGTGCATTCGTTGATTGTAGTTGAGCTCCTCTTCGGATTCAATTATTTCACGTATACGTTGCTTCAGTTTACTTTGGCTAACAACACAAAAAGTCCATGGCTCAGTATGCGCACCGCTTGGTGCTGTTCCTGCCGCTCGGAGGCAGTCTTGTATAATATCTAAAGAGGGAATTGGATAGGGTTTAAATGCGCGGACACTGCGTCTGTTTTGAACTATTTCGTAAAATTGACGTGCACCCCCAGTCAAGGTTATTGTAGCACCTTTATATAGTATATGATCTTTTTCATCCAATGCTGGAATCAAGTCATCTTCGTTTTCTATAGTTGAATAAGTGTTATCACATTCTGTTAACAAAAGTATTTTATTTAGGCTTAAAAATTTGTGCATATATGCATAAGTGCACTCAAAAGAGTTTTACAGAAGAATCTACTAAAAATTACAGTTAAAAACAACTGTAATTTCATTTAAAAACAGCTAACTAAAATGTAGTTGTTTTTAACTGTTGAAAAACAACTAACAAATGTAGTAAACACAATTAACAATGTAGTAAAAACAATTGACAATTTTTTACTACAGTAATTTTGAAACAACTGTAAAAATTAGTAAAAACTACTGTTTTTCAACAATTATTTTTTCGGCATTTTAAAAATATTTGTTAATAAATAAAAATATTTTTTCTTTCAATTAAAATAAAAATTTGTATTTGCTACATCCTACCTAAAACGCAAAGTCGAAATTCCAAACGCTACTCCAGTTATGACGTTTTAATGCATTGGAGATATAAAAATTTTTTTAATTATTATTTGTAAACTCTGAACATATCAATAAAAACATATCGAGGGCCTATATTCAAAACCCTCTATCTTTGATTTTCACGAAAATTACTTTTTGATGGTAAAATGTTCAGTAAAACAGCCCTCATATATGGTGTGAATTTCATAACAAAAATATTTTATTTTTGCTGTTTTATTTGCATTTTTGTTATTTGTCTATCTTACGCAATTAATTTTTCTGAATGCAAAACCCTCTATCTTTTCAAATAATAAATTTTCTTGGAATAATTTCTTCTTGCAATACATGTTTTCTTACTATTTTTTTTTTTTGCATGCTGAACATGAATTTTATATTTTTTAATCGTAGCGAAAGCCGATTCTGAATTGAATTAAAATGAAAATATTTTACCTTTTGGTTTTTGGAAAATATAATGTCCATGGCATAAAATAAAATTTTAAACTTGCAACTTGCTTAAAAAAAGTGTCTACTTTTAAAGTGTTATCTACGATATTATTGTCAAAAAAAAATTAATTTATATAACATTAAAAATCATAACTAAAATATTATTGTCGCGTGATAAACTTACATAATGGTAAGTTTAAAATTTAGTTTAATAATTGGATTTTAATAATAAACATTTGATATTTTGTGTGAACAGAAAAATAAAGTGGCTTTTAATTCCTTGCAACGTATAGCAGTCCATTATGCATCATCAAATGAAGATATGGAGGATGGGCGGATAACAGGAATTAAAGGGTCCGCCAAATAATTTTTTTTTTTGAACTCCTGAACCAATTGGACTTTGTATGGCGTCATACCAAGGTCTTTATGCAAAATTCGTCTCAATGATGTCTCCGAAATGTTCAATTGTTGAGAACGACGGTGAATTGATGTTGATGGCGCTTCACGCACACTTTCTGCCACAGCAGCAATATTCTCGGGTGTACGCACTGTTTTTGGCTTTTCACGCTTTGGTTTATCGATGAGGATGCCAGTTTCTTTCACTTTTTTCACAAGATAACGAACATACGGACCATATTCGTTCAGCGGAAGGATAAAACTAATTATCTGTCAAATCAGACATGAGCTAAGTGTTACCATTCACGAAATAAGCACTAGTTGAACAAAAACGTTAGATGGCGGACCCTTTATTTTTTTTTATTTTTATTTATTTACTAGAGAAGTCAGAAAGACTTAAAATTAACAATGAGATCGTAAAAAAGCCGTTTGACGCAGAATATTTAAATTATGATTTCTTTAATAATTACAACGATGACAAACTTATGCGTTTTTCTTCCATTAGACCAGGGCGAGTATAGAACGATCCTACTGTGTCTAATTTAAGATCTCTTTTTTTTTTTTTATTTATTTCAAATTTATGAACAAAGCCTATAAGGCCAAATATGGTTCAAATACTACTCCATTATCAAAAATTACAAATCAAAAGAAAAAAAAAGTATATTTATAAAAAAACAATTTCTTAAAACTAAAAAGTTATATAATTAACCTAAATACTAAAAACTAAAGGCCCTAACTAGCTTATAACAGAAATTTATATATAAGAAATTATAGTCAGTGATATCTTCCAGATGGTAACATAACATATAAATTAGATTTTGATACAGATTACATGGATCTACCTGTTCGTATACAACCTTACACAGGACATATTGAACCAAAACCTCTATATTCTGGTCCACTATCAATTCAGCCAAATAAGTGGAAGAATTTGCAAGATTTGAAGAGCGTAATACCACCGGAATACCATTATTTTTACGATAAACTCCAAAAAAAAATCAAAAAAACTTTATTATTAATTTTTTTATCTTATGTTGTATTACTAGCTGTTATCTTAAATAAACACCTTAAAAACTGACAAATGGCATAAATAAAATCAAAATAATTTATTTTTTATTAAAATGCAAAACCCTCTATCTGATCATTTGTATACATAAACATGGGATATTTTTGAGAAGCAAAACCCCCTATCTATGATAAAGTCCCCAATAATGCAGCATTTTAAAAACCAATTATATGTGAGATTCAGTAGTTGCTTTAAAAAATATTGTAGAATACCGAATTTTAATAACTCAAGTAATACGCGAAAAAAAACAGTTTTTTGGCTCTCCTGAAAAGTTGTGTTTTTTAAGATAGAGTGTTTTGAATATAGGCCCTCGATATGTAAACTAAATGAGCATTTTTCAAAACTCGATTTACTCTTCATTTTTTAAATAACTATCAAAAATTAACTAATTACTGCAAAATTACTGTTTTGGTAGTTATTTACAAAAATACTAAAACAACTGATTCAAACAACTGTTAAAATATACAGTAGTTTTCTTCAGTTTTTTTTTACATAACTGTAAAATGGTTGTTTTGTATAATTTGATAGAAAAACAACTATGATTACAGTTAAAAAAAAACTACTACTGAAAACTACACTAACAACTGTCATGTAGTAACTGTAAAACGTTTTTGAGTGTATTTCTAACATACCTAATACTTGATGTTCATCATCCAGTTTGAGAGGCTTATGTTTCACTTGAATTCGTCTCCATACCCAGTTTATGATAATAACAGCAAATACTGCAATTATAATCATATGTCCCGATTGGAGAACAATTGATTTTTGAAAAAGATTTTTTAAATCCATATTCTACAGAGTATTAAATGTTAACGAACTTACTGTTCGTAAATGACTCAAGAAAATATTTCTTTTTAAGTTTGATAGAGCTAAACGGCAATGTTTGAATCTAGGTCATTACACATTTATATACGCAGTGTTTAATTTGATAAGGAATACATACACCGAAAAAATTCCGTGGTTGTATAGTTAAAAATTTGGCTGTGGTTAAGAATTCCTTAGTTGATTTAAAATAATAATAAAAACTTGATAGCAACAATATATGTTAGTTATTAGGATATTGTCCTAACAAATAATCTATAGAGTTTTTTGTTTTCAAATTTATTATTTGACCCTTTCAGGAATGTGTTGATAGATCTATTTCGGGAATTTTCTAGGTTCCCATCATCAGAACACGTTTTGAAAGCGGTAACAATCCCATGCCAAACATCAAACATTCATATGAACTAGTTTACTCACTACATGAGAACTAATATACATATGAGTTTGAAGTTAAGTTATTTGTTAGGACAATATCCTAATGAAGAAATATAGAGTATGGCCTCGAACTTGAATAATTTTCATTTTCATTGCATAATTAAAGGTCGAAAAAACATATTTTTTATTTTTAATAAAAATTATAACAAACTTGTATAAAAGGCAGAGTACCGCCAAGTTTACTTCCCCTGTTTTGCTTACAAACTAAACAAAATATAAAAAGGAGAGAGAAACAAAAAAACGTGTATTGAATATCCACCAGAGGTGGATCTTGCACATCAAACAAGTTTTCAATTTATTTTTTGATCAATGGTTATAATCTTTAACTTCAAACTCATATGTATATTAGTTCTCATGTAGTGAGTAAACTAGTTCATATGTATGTTTGATGTTTGGCATAGGATTGTTACCGCTTTCAAAACGTGTTCTGATGATGGGAACCAAGAAAATTCCCGAAATAGATCTATCAACACATTCCTGAAAGGATCAAATAATAAATTTGAAAACAAAAAACTCTATAGATTATTTGTTAGGACAATATCCTAATGAAGAAATATAGAGTATGGCCTCGAACTTGAATAATTTTCATTTTCATTGCACAATTAAAGGTCGAAAAAAACATAATTTTTATTTTTAATAAAAATTATAACAAACTTATGTTAGTTAAAGTTAATATAACTGTTAATTTATAATTGCTCGATTAAAAAATTGCAATTGAAATTTAAAAACCTCATTTGTTATTAAAAATAATATTTGTTTTGAAAAAAATAATATTTTTTTTGAAAAAAATAATATTTGTTTTGAAAAAAATAATATTTGCGTTTAAAAAAAAAAAAAAATATTAGCAACTATAAATCTAAAAATAGCAGTTGCAATTAAAAAAACACCATTTTAAATTAAAAATACTGATTAACATTCAAAAAATATCATTTGAAATTTAAATAATACCAATGCAATTAAAAAAATACCAAATAAAAAAAAAATTAAATGTAATTAAAAAAATAAAAATTGAAATGTGAGTCTAAAAGCACAATATATTCTTATAACTATTTTTAAAAATGAATTAAATTCTTTTGGAATGAATTAAAGCTTTTTTTACCGAAAAGCTTTAAATTATTAGAATGAATTCTTTCTTGAATGTTTAAAATTTTTCTTAATACTTTCTTAATATTTTGAAATCATGAAATTTTTTGGAAAAATTCTGGGGAAAAAGGAAAAAGTCAGGCTGGATAATTTTCAAAATGTAAAATATTTTAAAATCGAAAGCTTTTTTAAGTATTCTTTAAAAAGAAGTAGTTGTTTGATTTTTTTGTAAGGTATTTTTCACGTTTGGTATTTTTAATATTTTAAATTCAAAAATACTAATTACAATTTAAAAAATATCATTTTTTTTTGCTGGGTAAATAATAACTTGGAATGAATTAAAAGCTTTTTTTACCGAAAAGCTTTAGATTATTAGAATGAATTCTTTCTTGAATGTTTAAAATTTTCTTAATACTTTCTTAATATTTTGAAATCATGAAATTTTTTGGACAAATTCTGGGAGAAAAAGGAAAAAGTCAGGATAATTTTCAAAATGTAAAATATTTTAAAATCGAAAGCTTTTTTGAGTATTCTTTGAAAAGAAGTAGTTGTTTGATTTTTTTGTAAGGTATTTTCCACGTTTGGTATTTTTAATAGTCTCAGCTTATCTTTGTATGCAAAGTTCCTTTTAATCTAAATGTTTCCATTGGAAAAGTAAATTTGCTTTGTTTTTTAGAACTCATTACAAAATTTAATGACGATGTTTTTTCCAATATTAATACAATTTTAGTCAATAAAAAATATTATAGAATTTTAATTTTATTCACTTTATGATTACTTTTTTTAATTTAAGATTTTTTAAAGCTTTGGAAATTTGTGTTGTTTTATTTTGAATAAAATACTGTATATAATACTGCTATACTACTATATTTTATATTGAATATAATACTACTATTACAGAATTTTTTTTTTCTAATTAACCCATTGTGATCCCAATCTCAAAACTTTTTTGTTTTAAAGAACATATTGAGTAATCTGCAAACAAAAAGTTTAGAAAAAAAATTTGCATTTTCATAGTACACAAAATAAGCTTTAAAATGAGATATAAATTTTTAAAGTCAGACTAAGCACTCAATAATTTGAACAGTTAATATCTCACTGTTTTTTGAATCCTTATACGCACCAGAAAACGGACTATAAGGAACATCGAATCTGATTCGAAGCCGTTGAAAGTCCCTTATTGTAATGATTATTTAATTAAAATCGGTTGCAGAATTCGGATATTATTTATCTTTTACTTTACGTAGATGATTTACTTTACTGTAAAAAATTAAGATATTATTGCTTGTCTAAAACAAGAATTAACTAAAAGGTTCGAAATGTAAGATTGCGGTAATTTGAAATTATTTTTGGGTGTTAAAATTTAGTGTTTCCAATTATTCGACATAGGCAGTTAGCCGTTTAAGGCATTATTTGGAAAATCGCTTAAACGGATAAACCGGTTAATCGGGTCGGTTAATCTAAAAAAAACTGGCGATTAATCGTTTAAAATGTATTTCTTAAAAACACCACTTTATACCTCATAGCCACTTTTCTAATTATTTTTTAAGAAATGCATTTTTTGATTTTTACCATAAAAATCCATTTTTGGAATTTTTTTTAGACCCTTCGTTAAAAAGTTCAATTAAATATAGTTGAATGTAAGAATTAGATGTTTGTAAAAAATAAATTTCGGAATACTTTCTTTTACAGCAACGAATTTTTAAAATTTTAAGTTCATTATTATTTACAACGATAGCAATTTAGCACTTTAACTGTAAATTTCTAAAATTTAAGTTCAACCTTGTATTTCAAGACATTGAAATATTGGCTAACATTAATTTGAGTAGTTAAAAAAAACAAAACTGAATAAAAAATTGTCTATCTAATTGAATATATTGCGCAGAGACTTAAGGATCGCTATCACGCAATTTTAAAAGAATTTGATGACATTTTATATAGCGTTTCTTTTTTTTACGTTTTTCTTGTAATTTTTTTAGCCAAAGTTATGAAAACTGACATGACATGACATTAACCGAAATAGAGGCGAATAATTGGGGAATCGGTTAATAGATTAACCGAATTGGAAACACTAATTACAACTATACAAATGAAATAAAGCTACATTCTTACTACGTTTCCACTGAACGCGTTTTGGACGTGTTTTAAAATAAAACGTGTTTTCCCATATATTTTGTTTCTGTATGTATGGGAAAACGTGTACAAAACATGTTTTATCTCAAAACACGTTCTGTGGAAACGTAGTATTACGCTCTTTATTCTATTCCAACAGTTCTTTATTCTTTTAAACTCGTTTTGGCAAACCACGTGTTTTGCAATCTCGCCTGAATGCCGTACTATGGAAGTATCACAAGAATCTAAAATTAATAACATTTTGAAAAAGTTTCATATGGATCATATGGAGCGAAAACCCTAATGGAAAAGAAAAACCTACATCGGAAGCTACTACCTTATCGTGAATTGTTAGGAAGCTTAATGTACTTAATGCTGTTTGTTCGGCCTGACATGTTTTCAGGCAGGATATATGGGACGATTTTAGAAAAACCCTACAGAAGCTAATTGGAAGATGCTGAAGAGAATTTTAAGGTACTTGAAAGGAACAACAAGTTTCAAATTACAAATCAAAAGAAATGATAATAGTGAACCAACCGCGGATTGGGCATCTGATACTCTTTATTGAAAAGCAGTTAGTGGTTATATATTTTAAGTTTATGGAAATACTATATCATGGCCAAGCAAAAAATAAGCTACTGTTGCGACATCTTCTTAGGAAGCAGAATATGTAGCATTGAGTGCAGCAACGTCTGAATCTATATGGTTAACAGAAGTTTTAAATGATATGGAAATTATAAATAAAAATTATCCTATATCTTTATTTGAGGATAATTTAGCATGGTATAATATAGTAACATGACTCCTTTTCTGTCATTTGAAAAAATAAAGTAGGATATCCACTATACCTTTGTCAAATAGGGACTTGCTCTCAGTTTTTAAATGAGTCGGGTTACTGTATTATACTATGTAATGTAGGATGTATATTCATGTCGAAAAACACCGAATACAGAAGATCTAAACATATCGATACTAAACACCATTTCATTCGAGATCATTTAGCTCAAGGTAATATATAATAGTAGATTATTATGTTAAAACAAATAATCAAATTGCAGACAATTGAACAAAAGTATTAGGAATTGTAAATTATCAACTATTTAGAAATAAATTACAATTGTCAGAGTGAGAGAGACTCTTGAATTTGTAAATTATTTTATCATTGAAAATTAGTTGTTATCATTGAAAATTTGTACATTGAAAATTTGTTGTTTGAAATTTAATTGCTTCAAAAATTTTCATTCTAATTGTAAATTTCAAATAAATAAATCGCATTCAAATATATTGGAAATCTGTTATTACAAGAATCTTTAATTATCCAATAAAATAAATCGCATTCAAATATATTGGAAATCTATTATTACAAGTATCTTTAATTATCCAAAATTTTTAAACAAGAATCGGATCACACGTAAATTTTTCCGAAATTGAAGCGAATTCAGATTTAACCAATACGTTTTACATGAAACGATAAATTTCTCCAGTAGACCAGCGAATTTTTGCATTTTATACAAAATGTATTGGTTGAATTTAAATTCGCTATAATTTCACTTGGATTTTGCGTTAAAGTTTATACTCGTAGTTACTAGACCCAATTTCTGATAATCGCCCTCTCTTTCTTTGATTATAGTTTTTGATAAAAACAAGTATGTGTGATTATGTGATTGTCGCTGAATTAATTAATCGCCCTCTCTTTTCTTTATAAACGATAAATTTGGGTTTTTAAATATGGAGTTCAGACTGCGAAATTAATCTACTTGATAAGCGTTACCAAAATAAATAGTTTATTGAAACTGGAAAACGTTTTGTCAAAATTGTCGTTAATTGCATGTAGTATAATTACCACGAAACTTTATAAACAACTCTAATTTTTGTATATTATACCCCATTTTTTTCTGCGTGTATGCATTTTTTGATTAACATGATAGTTATTATCAGGGATGCCAGATATGGCGATTTCTCGCCAAACATGGCGATTTTGAAACGTGTTTGGCGTCGAGATTTTCCATATGGCGAAATGGCGATTTTTTGGCGATTTACGATGTAACTGGCAATTTTCTTGGCTATTTTCACCATTTATATTATTTCTGTGATTTTTTTAAATAGTTTGTCTTTTTTTTGTTATCATTACTAATTAAAAAAAAAAAAGATAGTCGGGTAACCTTATTTGCATGATTTTTGTTTTGTTATAATTTTAAGTGAATTTCATATTTAGTGTCAAAACAACATCAAAAGTCATGTCATGTCGTATGACATATGAACTTCCGTTCATAAATTGGGATAGATATTTTAATAACGAAATTCCAACAAATTTACTTGATTTTTGGCCAAAAGTGTTTGATTATCATGATGCAGCAGGTACGTACCATTTTAAAGAATTATCTTTGGCCGTTCTTAATATGTAGGTTGTTCCAACCAGTAATGCCTGCGTTGAAAGGGTATTTTCCATAATGAATTATACCAAAACACGATTAAGAAATAAAATTCAATATGAGCTTTTAGACGCTCTATTGAGAATAATAAATCACATGAACGTTAACAAATTGTGCTGCAATTTTTTTACAGCGACTTATGAAATGCTAAAAAATTCAATTCAAATAATATGTATAAAAGTCAAGACACAAGTAATGAAATCGATGAGGCTGAAGTTTACGATCTTATTTACTTATGTACTTAATTTTACTTTTTTTTAAAGATCATATTATCTCCATTTTTATGTAATTTAAAAATATATAACACTAACTCTCTTTTACAAAGTTTTAAAATTCTTTTAACAGTAAAAAAGACAAAATGTGTATATATATATATATGTAAATGCGTATATATTTTGCTAAATTAGAATAAGTATGCAAAGTTCTCAATATTTATTAATTAAATAAAAAAAATTAACAAAAACTAAACTAAATTTACTTTTGGCGATTTTTTAGTTTTTTTATCAGTTTTTGGCGATTTTTGACGACTTTTGGCGATTTTTGAAATCCGGTTTGGCGATGGAGCTCAAAAAAATCTGACAACCCTGGTTATTATGTTTAAAAAAACCAAGGTGGCGCCGATAGTGATCCGGCACAGGAGGAACAAGGAAAATGCCGGCGTTAGCAAAAATGTTTGTCGATCGCACCAACATTCTTCTGCGGCAGCCTCTTAACGTTAATTTTTACATGACTTTGTATGTGTCTTTTGTCAGAGTTGCCAACCGAACTTGTATAAAAACACAGAGTTGCACACAATTAGTAGCATAACACAAAACCGCTTAGAAATAGTAGTCAGATAAAAATTTGTATTAACTGTTAAAGAGATTAAAAAATTGTTTAATAGCCTTGTTTAGTACTTGATTACATGGTGTCCCCACTAGATATTAGCTTTGATATTTTTCTGTCAGCAAACTTCAAATTCAATCGCAGAGAGAATTATATTACGTGTGGACCACACATAACTGTTACTGATATCAGAAGAGGGTTGTTGTGTCAAATCTTTAAACAACAATATCATGATATGAGCTGTCATAATATACATACACACATACATAAAAGATTGTAAACAAAAAAAAAAAAGTTAAAATACTAAAAATAAAAAATACACGAAGAAACGTGTATTAAAAATTGTTTAATTGTTAGAAATCAATTTAAAGTTAATTTTGAATCGCATAGTTGAAAATTGAAAGAATAAAACTACGTCTTTACTCAACGGTAGACAGAAAATTATGAGAAGACATGATATAACTATGAATAAGTGTTCTCCGCCCTAAACATTAATATGAACAGATTTAATTCCGTTATTCTGTTGTCTTTCTCGCACATATTATATGCAAGTTAATATCTAATGTGGACACCGTGTTAAGCAACGAAGACTCAATTAGTCTGCTGTTTTGTTTTTGGTTTATGGATAATGCGTTTTTCAAAAAATCGCTTCACGTAAACCATGAACGAATTATCTGATTCGTCACGCACGGAACGTCAAGACTAATGGAGCCTTTAATCCCATTTCTAGGAGATTTACTTGCCAATGTGAATTCCCAATAACAATTTAGGGGAATTTAAAAAATCTGTCTGGCAACGTTGGTAAAAACGAATGTTCGTCCATTTTGGCATTTTAAAAATAACTACACTGTCGGGAAGTTGAATTCGTGCCCGTCGTCTTCGAGATTTCATTGAAAAAAGCGAAAAAGTTGTAAAGTTCTTATTAAGAAAAATATATAAACAAAATTAAGAACCATTACAAATGGTAATAAGAATAAATTAAAACCATTGATGTTACAAAATCAAGCAACGAATAGCCGCTTCACAAAAATGAATTTCTACAAAGTGAAACCTATAATAACGCAATCAATTCTTAAATGTGTGTTTGTAACATGTTGTGGAAAAAGTATACACAAAAGTAACTGATATAAATAATAGAATAGAAAAAAAAGTTGAATAATTAAAGAAAAAATATAAATTAATGGTAAATAATCATATCATTAACCCATAATACTGCGAATGCAATCACAAAGTGTACATAGTGAAAATAATTTCCTTTTGTGGTGCATTCTCATTTATCTGTCATCTTAATTATATACGAATACGATTGCTAAAGCAAACTTTCAAAAGTAAAATAAACAGTGCTTTTGTGTTAGTGAACTAGTACATGTATGCGTGCGTTTATATGACACGACATCATATCTGCAGGGGGAATTGGAAAATTGTGAAGAAATAAAAAGAAGACGCGTGTTCTAATATTGTAAAAAAAAGAAGAAAAAATATAGAAATTAAAAAAATATTCATGCATATAAACCCAAAACAATAGTACAATTTAAAATCATGTAAAAGTGGAGCGCTCCTTTGGCGGAAAATATCAAGTATTTTGTTTTCTACACTCGTGAAAAGCATATGCGGGTTCACCTTGTAGTTCACTGTGTATATATGTAAAAAAAAAGTATGATAAAAAAATTCCATTGTAAATGTATTCTTGTATTGGTAATTGGAACATCACACGCAAATAATGTTTCCTAAATCCCAATATATTTAAAACAGAAGGTAAGTGACAAAATTAGGCATAAATTCGGTTTACCGACACCTCACCAAAATAAATGAAATTTTGTCCTTTAATAGAAGAGACCACGCTGAGTCGAAATAAAAAAAATTTTTGCGTCGCTCACGCCCCCTTTTCAGTGGGCGGGGCTCCAAAGTTTGAAATGAAATTGCAAATAACTTCAAAACTACTTGTCCGATCTTAACAAAATTGCCGTCGTTGGAAAGGTCTCGAAAATATCTTTCCAATGAGGTATATAATGTCCCAAAATATTAACCCCTTGCTGCCCAAATAAAGCATTTTTGTTTTTTTTTATGATTTTTTTTTTTAAACGCTCTTTTTGTTAAATAACGCCTATATAAGTACATAAAAAGTGTATAAAAAGGGAAAGTCTGTTTTATAAGCTTTCATAAAAGGTGCAACATGACCCCATAGGTCTTGAAATGAAGTAGTTATTAAGGGTTAAAGTTGACCATTAATAGGCAAAACTATGATTTTTGCAAGATTTTGAAAATTAGATTTTGTTGTATGGTATGGTTTAAGATTTTGTATGCAAAAGAAAACTTGTAAATATGCCAAAATTTCTGCGGCCCGGGGCGAAGCCTCAGCGAAGCCGGTGGGAGGACTGGTGGGAGGAGAAAACCCCTAAGCCCGGCCGAAGGCCGGCTATGCAGAAAAACTTTATTCTACAAACATAGTTTAACATAGCCCACACATGAATAAATTACAAAAAAAAGCTTGTGTTATTTATACAAAACTTGTATAAACCGGAAATTAGAAATTAGAAAATTAGATTTTGTTGTGTGGTATGGTTTAAGATTTTGTATACAAAAGGAAACTTGTAAATATGCCAAAATTTCTGCGGCCCGGGGCGAAGCCTCAGCGAAGCCGGTGGGAGGACTGATGGGAGGAGAAAACCCCTAAGCCCGGCCGAAGGCCGGTTACGCAGAAAAACTATTTTGCAAAGACCCATATATGGTCACGTCGATATATGGTTCAAAATTTGAAAAAGGGTGTGTAAAAAAAATCATTATGCTTTTTTTGGGCAGTAAAGGGTTAATATTTTAGGACATTATATACACCATTGGAAAGATATTTTTGAGATCTTTCCGCCTGAGAAATATGGTCACGTCGATATATGGCTCAAATTTTGAAAAAAGGACGTTTTAAAAAAAAAAAAAATATAAAAAAAAACAAAAATTGTTTTATTTGGGCAGCAAAGGGTTAATATTTTAGGACATTTTATACTCCATTAGAAAGATATTTTCAAGACCTTTCCAACGACACCAGTTTTGTTAAGATCAGATAAGTAGTTTTGAAGTTATTTCGGATTTCATTTCAAACTTTGGAGCCCCGCCCACTGAAAAGGGGGCGTGAGCGACGCAAAAAAAATTTTTTTTGGACTCTGTGGGGTCAAATGTTCAAGGTAAAAAAATTTCAAAAAATTCTGAGAGGTGTCGGTAAACTGAATTTGTTCCCAAAATTATAATTAGAGCAACAAAAAAAAAAAAAAAACAATCTTGTTGCTTCTTTGTTTTACAAACAGTTTAAGTTCATCTGATTAATTACACCATGTGTTATAAACTATCAAGTTACTTGTTGTATTAGGGGTTTTCTTCTGTACAGCTCCAAAAATAAAAAAAAAAAGAATTGGGAAAAATTTATTAAATGCAAGTATGGTATAGATGAATAAACTTGAGTTATCAGTCGTAAGGGGCCAATGTTTAACTGTGTTGATTTATTCAATCAACAAATCAATCTTATATTTTGTACATAAAAGTCCATAAAAGAATAAACTATCAAAAATATCATTTATTGCAAGCTAAAATGAGTAGATGTTGTTAAAAACTTTCACTTTTCCCGTTGTTTCTTTTTTTAATTCGTATTTTCGTATGCACATAAAACTAAGCAAGATATATATGAACCGAAGCTTAAAAAGAATCAATTCTTTAATTCAAAATAATTTGAATTTGGCTAAACAACAGTTTAGGGACATAATAATGTACGAAGTAAGGACTGATTATGATTATCTAAAGCAATAAAAATACTGGATTTAACAAAATCAAAGGAAGTCATTAAACGATTAAAATTTTCTGTACATGGTATGAATAATTCGATTAAAATTAAAAACACCATAAACCCTATAAGCATTTGGTATATACAGTGGGAAGCAAAACTGTCCGGATGTTTTGCATTAATTAAGTAAGGTAATGAAAATAATACAAATATAAGAATATAATCTAATATATGTATTTTTTTTTATTTAATTGAACATTATTCTAAATTATAAAGCACAAAAACTCATATAAATTGCTTCAAATATATAAAAAAAATTTAAAAAAACAAAAAATTCACTATTCGGACACTTTTGCACAGTACAAGAAATTAACATTATCACGATATTGCTTTGTTAAAATGTAACGTAAACGTAACGTAAATGTAATGTAAATGTAAAATGTAAATTTGTGTATTATTGTTTGACCTTTGAAGTGATTAACTTGATTTTTAAAAAAAAAATTAAAACATCTTTAAAAATGAGAAAAACGCCAACTGATATTGAAAACAATGTGATGAATTTGTTGCAAAATAATTATTTATGCCGTAAAATTGCTGAAAAATTTAATTTAAGTAAATCTACGGTAAATGATATAAAAAAAAAACGACGTAATGTAGCTTGCAATAAAAACCAAGGGGGTCGAATAAGACTGCTTTCTGATGATGATGCCCGGCAGATTGAACGTTTGCTACATAATAAGGACATCAAGACCCCGAAAAATGCTGCAAAAAGTATTGGTAAGGATGTCAGTTCCTGGACGGCTAGACGCGCATTAAATGGAATTGGTTTAGTAGTCAGTGTGAAAAAAGAAAAAACAAGCACTTTCCAATAGAAATATGAAAAGACGACTTAATTTCTGTAAAACCCACAAAAATTGGACAGTAGATGACTGAAAACGGGTTATTTGGAGCGACGAAACGAAAGTCAACCGATACCAGTCTGATGGAAAAGAATACTATTGGCATAGGCCGCATCCAAAAGCACCATGTGAAGGAAACAATGAAACATGGTGGCAGCAGTATAATGGTGTGGGATGTTTTACTTGGTGGAACATTGGACATTTGGTGAGAATCCAAGGTATAATGAAGAAGGAGGATTACTTGAATATTCTACACAAAAATTTACCAGAATTTGTTGACGAAAGTGCTTATCTAACCGAAGAAGTTGTTTTTCAGAAAGATCCGAAGCACAGGCCAAAATAGTTAAAAGCTGGCTACAAAACAAAACTTTTGGAAAAATGGAATGGCCTGCCGACGTTTCTTGATTTTCAAATGTTATTGTTCTGTGAAACGTTGCAAGCGACAATACTTGGCAGTTGGTCCCAGGGATGTAGTATAAATGAGGTATCTCGTGAAAAAAACTGAGATAATTATATATGAGGAAACAGATCTGTAATTTTGAGTCTATCTAGCATATATGAACCATATATTGCTTCATATATGAATCATATATAATATCACTCATTATGATTTTTTTAGGTAAATGTTAAATAAAAAACTAATTAATTTTTTAACGTTTATTAAAAACTTAAGTGCACTTTTTACAAATAAAAAAAATAATCAGATTTAAACAAACTCACATTATAAGAATTCACTTTTGTGGATCGCGGATTGGACTTGCAGGATGGGTATGTTTTCCTTATTAATTTTTTGAAATTTAACATTGAGCATTATTGCACACATCACAAACGTTAAGGTTGACATAAGGCGAAAGAGACACAAAAAACACAATTTTTTTAAGACCCTCAAGATTTTGGATTTATTTATTTATTTCATTTCATCTACAGAATTTAATTCTTACAGAAACTAGAAGAAAACTTAAAAACTAATTATAATGTTTAAATAAAAACAACTTAAACTTATCTTTATTTACATTAAAGTTTAAATTTGGAGCAAAACTATTACATAAGTGTAAACATCTTGCAATCGTCTCATTTTCGGCGTAGTTTGTTCTATGAACAGATTCTTCGAAAATCCGGTTTAGGTTAGGTTAGGAAGGGTTATGTACCCAAGGGCACAACTCCACTCGGAGACCAATACGGTCCATTGTGAATCCCTTCAGAGAAAAAACGGTGAGAAAGAGTAGAAATAGACAGAAAACATAGCTTGAAAGATAAAAATAAAGAAAGGTAGAAAGTATATATTTACTCCCCAGAAACCGGATCCTAACGTCCCCTTACTAGAAACAGCCGTTCTATCTCCCTGACAATCTCAGCAAATCAACTGGATTGTATCCAGCGACACACCCGAGTTCGTCGTGAAATCTATCTCCTAGCCATTTCTGTCTGAGACCCTGTAACCTAGGACAGTGGCACATTATATGCTCAACCGTCTCCAGTTCCTCAACGTCCTCGCACAGCCTGCAAAAATCCGGTATGTCCCTGTCCCATCTGCTTGTGAAAGCCCTGACAGCACAATGACCGGTCAGGAACCCCGTAAGGGTCCTGAGACCTTCCCTGTCCAGTCCCAGAAGAACCTTGGTTGCCCCTGCGTCCAAAGCGGGCCATAACGCCCTAGACACCCTGCAGTCCATTCTGTTCCTCCATGATTGGTTAACGGTTTCGCGGAATCCCTTCCGTATAACCTCAAAGTAGTAACATAAAGGGGGCTTTACCCCCCCGTCTCTTACCGCCAAGTCCAGATTTGAACCCTCCCTCGCAAGTTCGTCCGCCAACTCATTGCCATCCACCTTGCAGTGTCCGGGTACCCAACACAGCCTCACCGTGAATGCCTCCATGAGCTCCCTCAGAGCACACCTACACCGTGCGACCAGGCGCGAGCGCACCGTGTAGTTTGTCAGTGCTTTGAGTGCCGCCTGACTGTCGACATAGATTGTCACCCTAGATCCCCCAACGATGTGTCCCAGTATCACTTCCGTCGCCCTCCAGATCGCCAGGATCTCCGCTTGGAAGACACTGCACTCATCTGGGAGTCTGTATGATCTTTTCACGTCAGTGCCAGCAATATAAACACCGGCACCCGTGCCCGTGTCCATTTTGGATCCGTCCGTGAATACTGCCCACCCCTCAAACAGCACATTGGATCCACGCCAGACCTCCCTAATCGGGAAGTCCACCGGAGGTGTTCCACCGAAGTCTAAGGTCAATATCATATGATCCGATATTCCCTCGAGACTACTACCATGATCAAGCAGTCCTACTTCGTACAATATTTTTGTGTGGTCATCTCTCCTAGGTCTTACCAGCGCAGACTCGTAGAGCCTAAATAAGTTCCTAGCAGCCACACTCCTCACATAATGTTCAATTGGGGATAGATGCAGTATGATATCCAACGCTGCCTGTGGAGTACTTCTCCTCGCACCTGTGATACCAAGAGAGGCACTCCTTTGGGCCTTGTTGAGCAACTTCCTACAGCTATCCACTCTCAATGCATCCCACCAGACAGTACATCCATAAGTGAGAATAGGTCTAACTACCGACGTGTAAATCCAGTTTACCATATCCGGTCTTAGTCCCCAATTCTTACCGATGGAGTTTCTGCATGTGTAGTAGGCATTGAGGCCTCTCTTCATCCTTTCCTGAGTATTTCTCTTCCAAGACAATTTGCTGTCTAGGAAGCACCCCAAATACTTCGCACAGTTCGATAGAGGCAACTCGACACCATCTAACACTGGCCTCCTAAACTCCTCTATTTTATATTTCCTGGTAAAAAGCACCAGTTCAGTCTTGTTGGGGTTTACCCCCAGTCCCCTATCTTTCGCCCATGCCGAGAGCTCGCCCAGCCTCACCTGCATAATCTCGCTGATCGTGGGCAAAAATTTCCCCCTGACCAGCAGTACTATGTCATCCGCGTAGGCAACGACTTTCCCTCCCCTGGAGTCAAATGTCCTGAGAATTCCGTTAACCGCTAGCAGCCACAGAAGAGGAGATAAAACTCCCCCCTGAGGCGTCCCTCTGGTAACCCTTCTCCTTACGTTATGATCCCCCAGGCTCGAGTTGACGATCCTGCTGCTAAGCATACGGACTATCCACTCAACCAGAAAGCCCCTAACACCCAGCCCCACCAGCGAATCCCTAATGGCCTCGATCCTAATGTTGTTAAAGGCCCCTTCTATATCCAGAAACGCAGCAAGAGTATACTCCTTGTATCTCAGGCCGTGCTCAATGTAGCCCACCACCTCGTGAAGCGCACTCTCAACTGATTTACCTTTCAGGTAAGCGTGTTGAGCGTTGCTGATGAGATGGGTATCAATTTTACTTCTAAGATACAGATCTATCAGTCTCTCAAGTGTCTTCAGCAAAAATGAAGACAGACTGATAGGTCTGTAATCTCCCGGTTTCGAGTGGCCCGCCCTACCAGCCTTGGGTATAAAAATTACCCTGACCTCTCTCCACCCCCTAGGCAGATGCCCGCCACTAAGGCATTTCCTGTATATGCTCACCAGCAGAAATAGTGCATCGTCCGGGATGTTGCAGAGCATAGCCGGAAAAATACCGTCCGGACCCGGTGATTTATATGGGTCGAAGGTATTGACCGCCCATCCTAGCTTCTCCCTTGTGACTATTTCCTCGATGAGGTCGGATGTATTGTCCAATGTCACAGACATTCCGTCCCCTTGACGATCGTCTATACATCCAATTTCCAAACACCCGGGGAAGTGCGCCTCCATAAGCAAGGTTAGGGTCTCAGAGCTGGACTCAGTCCATGAGCCGTCATTCCTTTGGATATACCCAAGGCCTTTAGGGTCCTTAGATAAAATCCGTCAGAATCTATACAACTCGTTGACATTCTCGAGGGAATCACAGAACTGCCTCCATGAGAGCCTCTTTGCCCTTTTTAGATCCGCCTTGTACTTGTTGAATTGCACCCTGTGGGTGTTCCAATCACTCTGTGCTCCCGTGAGTTTGGCCCTATTAAACAGCCTCCTTACCGTCGACCTTTGAACCTGAAGTTCCTTGGTCCACCATTTGGGCTGTTTACGCCTACCCGGAAATGTAACCGGACACGATAGCTCATAGCTCTCATTTAGAAGGTGAGTGAACCTGTTCACCGCACCTTCCAAATCAGTCGGTAGCAAATCGCCAAGGGCCTCTTGCTCCAACCCAATACGCACTCCTTCTTTGAAGGAGTCCCATTTCGTACCCCTG
Organism: Delia radicum; assembly: GCA_021234595.1. Lineage (NCBI taxonomy): Eukaryota > Metazoa > Arthropoda > Insecta > Diptera > Anthomyiidae > Delia > Delia radicum. The sequence continues at coordinate 6,561,443 of CM037853.1, read as the reverse complement.
GGGTTCCTAAACGGAACTCCCCTGGATGAGTCAATGTTCACTGTGAAGGTAATACGACTATGGTCTGAAAACGTACAGTCCGATGCCACCCTCCAGTCCGCAACAAGTTGCTCATCGCGGTTCACTAATGTTAAATCTATCACTGCCTGCCTATCTCTGTTTCTGAATGTCGGCATATTGCCCCTATTACAAATAATAAGATTGTTGGTAGTTATAAAATCAAACATTAACTCACCCCTTTTATTGATATCTGCGCTCCCCCATTGGTTGTGATGTGCATTGGCATCGCATCCCAAAATGAGGATAGCACCCATCCTTCTTGCACGTGCCGTCAGTTCTCTCACCTCTGTTCCAGGCGGGTCTACTGCTTCGTACGGCATGTACACCGAAGCAAGTGTAAGAGTTCTCTTACCTTTGGCTTCTCCATTTACGACGGTCAAGTCACCGCATCTGAAAGAATGAGACATGATTAGATTCAATTCATTCTTCGCTAATATACACGTTCTTACCTTGTCCTCTGTAGACGGAACAAATAATGTGTATCCCGTGACCCTTAGTCCACAAACCTTATTTTTATTAATCCAAGTTTCCTGGATAAGGGCCACGTCCGCCTGATTTTTGATGAGGAAGATTGCTAGTTCGGCTGACGCTGCTTCACAGTGGTGCAGGTTTATTTGCACCACTAGCAACCTCTTTGGACCTGTCATGTTTATGGTATCTAAACCTGACATTTCCAAGACCGAACTTAACAACCCCCCCCCCCCCCCCACCTCATCCAAGAATTCCTTCGACTTACGGTCCACGGCGAACCGAAAGTCCTTACCAGCATTCTCCTTGCAAGCCATTGAGGCCACAAGCCTCCATTGGTCGGTAAGGAGCCTGCCGTTCTGGTTGCCCAATACCGCCAGTATGGTTTCCACCGTGCGTACGGGTGGTGGAATCCACACTGTCACTATGGACCTGAGTGGCAGCTCGGAGGCCTGTATCACTTCAAGCCTTGCTTCTGGGTTAATGTCGCTGCACTTGCCGATTGTGGTTCTTAAGAATTCCAAGGAATTCTTGTTACCACAATTGACAATTTTCACTCCCTTAGCCCAGTCTGCACCATTGAAGGATACATCCTCCTCCTTGCCCTTGAATACGGCCAGTTCATCGATCAGCCTACCCTCAACTAGCTGCCATAGATCAGTACTGATCCTCCCGTCTGGATCATTTAGATCGACGACAGCCACCTGAAGATGCTTTTCTAGGCTCACCGATTTCTTCACCCTCTTGCTCGATGAAGAAGGCTGGTCATCTCCAGATCTGACCCTCTTAATGATCTCTTTATTAGATCCCTTAAGAGCTTCAGCCGAGGATGAGCAATCCCCCTTCATTGAGCTCAGTGACCTTGGCAACGCCGGTTTGGAAGGTCTGTCACTGCCTGTTCCCTTTCCTGTACTGGCCTCCTTACGGAAGCCACTAGAGAAAACGGTCAGAGAGTTTCCAGTCTTCCTCCCCGTGCCCATTGCCTTAGCAACCTTACCTCCAACCTTCGGTGTCGTCCCTTTTCCCTCCGCAACTCGTTCCGTAGACGTGAGCGCATTGGTCATAGGGACAGCACCATTCTCCTTACGGCAGGTTGATGCAACCTCCAACCCTTTACTCTTTTGAGCAGTGCAAGGGTTGACAGTTACATCCTCCTGCTTTTTCCAGGGAGAGGACCAACCCAGAACGGTACTGACAGGGCCGTAAATTCTCTCGAATTTAGCAACGCTTTGCCGGTGCCGTCTCAGAAGGTGCCTATCCCTCGCGGTAAACGACAAAGGATCACACTTCGCCATCTTGTCCAGATATGCGAGTGATTTCCTCGTTCCGTTCCGCGCCTTCTCCTCCTTCGTTCGGCTGGTGTTGTTAAAATCTCGTGAAGGGGCGCTTGGCAACTCCTCCACGGCGCCCTGCCGAACAAGCTGTGGACAATCTTCTACCGAGTGATCCCCCCGGTGTCCCCCAGCCTCACTGACTGAAGAGGCCGCGCCCGCGGTCTGACTGTGAGCAGATATCCCTACGATATCCTGCCCCTCGTCAGAGAGCAGAGTCAACCTCTCCAACCCTTGAGTGGCTCCAGTTTCACCAGCGGAGTCACTCGACAGTCCTAGAAGACCATACACATGTAGGTCGGACAGTACTTGCTGTTCATGTCCAATAATGCTGTCATGAACAACCGAGAGCGTTAGCTCTCCACAAGCACTGCCCGACTCCTCAACCGAGACGTCCGAAAGACCCATATCCTGGTCAGTCACATCGTCTGTCGCATCCTTTTTTTTTATAAAATTCGAACTTTCAATTTTGTTCCCACGAGTAAGCACGTAAAGACGGACCGTACCACGCAGTGACGGCGTACGTGGACTAGGCAACTAAAGTACAACAGCGCATTGCCCTGGCGCTGAGGGGAGCTGTTAGCAACTAGTTTCTTTACGCACTAACTAGTCACACAGGCCCTCGGCACCGCTACCAACACCTTGACCTTAAAAGTGCATGTGTATAGTACCAACCACTGGTAAAGCCCCCACCATACAAGGGGCGAACCCGCGGGCTGTTACCTAGTATTATATGTACTGATAATGGGTCAGACAGTGTGTATACCCACTACCGCCTCATTATCATGACAAGGTGAGTAACCTTTAGTTGTGCATTCCTTCAGTATTCTTGACCACCTGTGAAGACATAAACAACGTTTACCCCAGCACAGGAGATCAGAACAGTAGATTGCACTTAAGCCCTCGCATCTCGTCAAGATTGTTACCCAGGTTTACTCTTAAATCTCTTGGAGGGCGATATAGTATAAGATGATCCCTAATTTCGGAACAATTTATTTCACCAGTTACAACATTATAAACAAACATTATTGCGGAATATAACCTACGATCTTCCAAAGATTGTAAGCCTAGCATTTTCCTCCTAACATCATAGGATGGTAAATCATAAGGCCAAATTAATTTCAAGACCGATTTAACAAAAATCTTTTGAACACGTTCAATTCCGCTAAGCAATAGCCGAGTTTGGTTTTAATAAATTGTTTAATTTAATCAGACACGGCATAAAGTGTTTGTTCTTGATTTCGAATCTTGTACTTATATAACTGTAGTTCATGCAGCTGCAAAAAACATTGTTTAATTAATTTTCTTAACAATATACTTATTTTTTATCATCTATCCATGTTCATTTACCAAAAAACTGCACATATAAAATAATAAAAATGAAAAAAATTTAATTTTATAATAATAAAAAAAAAACAGATATCCAAAAGCAAATGTTATCTAATTTTTTACCATAAAATTATAGATTCGTTATAAGAGCACTAAATGCTGAATAAAACAGGATTATAATATTAATTATGTATGTCATAACATTATATATAAACAGATATGCTGTCATATTTGACTATATCAAACCTACACAATTTCATAATAATCATATATGTATATCCATACCTGGATCGAAATATGGTTCCATATATAATTAGATATATGTACTCTTATCTGGTTACATATACATATGTTTATATATACTCATATCTGGCTCCATATATGTTTAGATATGATTATATATAATTATATATAGACATTTTTAAACGGGATAAGAGAAATTTGCCTACAGTCCACAGTTTCAAACGAATTTGACACAATTAAAATTTTAAAAATAACTGACTAAATTCGAGATCAATTTCTCATGGCCGATATTTTAAAGTCATATATTTTATATCCTACGTAAATCGTCCAAATAAGCGAAATTTGTTTTTTGATATTTCAGCTATAAAAAATTTAAAAATAGTGGGATACGAATGAAATGTATCTCAACTTTTACGTAATTTTATTCTCTATTGATAATTGTAAAAACAAATTTTGTTGGAAATTTTCATGCAACATCTTTAAAAAAATTTCCAATCGTAATGATGTGAGCAAGATTATTCGAGTTCAAGATCATTTGTTTTTTGTTAAACAAAAAACCGTGCAATATTTATTTATTACTCAAAAAAGTTTTTGCCCGCTTTCTTATAGCAGACTTTATCTACAGACTTTATCTACTTTATTTTAGTCTTTTATGGAGATGATGACCACTGTGCCCTTTTATGTTTAAAATTTTCATCATAAAATTGAAAATTTATAGCAATACTGGTAGTAGCTCATTCTAATACGAGCGACACCTATTACGAAAGTGGCACACACCAGTGATGCAAGACGCCGGTTGTCTGCCTTTTAGCCAGAAAAAAATTTCAATAAATTTTTTTTTTAATGCCAAAATTGTTTTTGTACACAATATTTTATTTTCTTCGGTATTTCTTTAGACTGAAAACATATAAAATCAACCAATCGATTTCCTCCTTTCCGATTTAAAGCTAGTTTAGGAAAGCTTGTCACAGATGATCTTGAAAATCGCATTTCAAAATAAATATGAAAAATATTTGAAAATTTCACAAAAGTAGTCGTACATAAACGTCCATATATTCTAAAAAATCGCAAATTTAAAAACAGTAGTCGTGTAAAAAAAATCCTTTACATGTTTTTAACGGTGGAAGCTACTCGATACGTTGTTAATATATTATTTTAAAGCTACTGTTATCGTTCTTTAAATAAAATTAGAAAACAAATAATTGTTTGAAGATAAAACGGTTCTGCAGTTTTTGAAATATTTCGGTTCAAACTGATATACAGTAGAATCTCGAAAAAGTTAACTCGCGTAAAAGTTAATCGCTCGGTTAAGTTAACCGAATCTCAGCGTCCACGTGCCGCTCTAAAAAGTTTTCTTTTTAGTTAACTTTTCTGAGCGTATGAATTTTTCAAACCAATCGCTTTGTGTCCACTTTTTAAAAATTCTCAATGGCAACGCTGAGCTCTAATTTTGTTTGTTGGTATTCCCCGAATTTCTTTTTTGTTTTGAGCTGTAAAACCAATGATCATCTTCATTGTCAACCAACATTGTTTTAGTCAGTCGTGAGCGTTTTAATGTGTGAGTTTTGTATTGTTTATTTAAAAAATGTCAACAAAGCAGAAGAAATCTTTGCAAATTAGATTAGATTTATAGCAGAAAGTCGAGATTTTAAAAAAAATTTATCAAGGTATTCACCGAAAACGATTGGCGTTGGATTATGGTGTATCTAAAGTAGCCATCTCCAAAATAAAGAAAAACCGTCATGAAATTTTAGAGGCTGTGGCGAACACATATGAAAAAGCACTGAAGAAAACACTACATAAACCGTAATATGCTGACCTTGAGGAAAGCTTGTATAAATGGTTCTTGAACCAACGACAACGTAATTGTGCAATGACTGGTCCAATTTTAAAATCAAGAGCTAAGCACGAGTTCGCCATATTGCACCCTATAAAAAAATTTAATGCTAGTGATGAATGGCTGGCAAATTTTAAGAAAAGACATGTTATTCGCCATCTCAAAATTTGTGGGGAAATCCTTTTAAGCGATACGTCGGATGTAACACCTTTCATTCATAATTTACGAGCAAAAATTGACGAAACGGACATCTCCGACTCGCAACTGTATAACGCATATGAATCTGGACTATTTTATCGCTTTTTACCGGTTAAAACATTTGTCACAGCAAACGAAAATACCGCACCGGGCCGTAAAATTGCAAAGGAAAGAATCACATTTTTGTTGTGTGCTAACGCAGATGGTTCGCACAAGTTGAAGCCGTTGGTGATTGGTAAATCCGCAAATCCACGTTGCTTTAAGGGATTTGAAAACCCATTGGAATACGCTAATTCAAAGAAGGCGTATATGAATTCACAATTATTCTTCAACTGGTTTCATCATTCATTTATAAAACAGGTAAACTTATTTTTTGGGTTTAATTTTAAAATTTTAACTTATGGCAAAAACATTTTTGCAGGTTTGCAAATTTTCTGCTGAAAATAATTTACCACCAAAGGCGTTGTTGCTGATTGATAACTGCACTGCACATAAGCCAATTGACATGCTACAGTCTGATGATGAAAACATTGTAGCAATGCTTCTACCACCTTACGTAATAGCGGTTTTGCAGCCCATGGATCAAAATCCAATAAGATTGGTCAAGTTAGGATATCGAACTAAATTGTTATGCAAAACATTGTCGTACAAGAAAATATTTTAAAGACACATTCAATTCGTGATGCTGTTTTGCTATTTAAATTAGTGTGGGATGATGATCAATACGATAGTGAAGACGACATTCCGTTGTCTGAATTGATTAAATCAAATAATGCTTACGACGATACACTTCGAGAAGTTCAATTGTTAATGTCGAAGTTGGGTGACAATGTTGACATCAGCATTGATGACATTGAGAATTGGAACAAGGATCAAAGTTGAAAGCATCATTACCTTGATAAAATGGTTTGAAAACCATAACGATGCAAATCAGGTGGCAGACCTTGTCCATATGCGTACGAATATGGTAAAGAGTTATTACTCAAAAGAAAAAAAAAAAAAAAACAAACAAGTCTCGACTGCTTCTTCAAACCACTCCACACAATTTAATATTAAGTTTCTTCGCACGAAAATGGTCAAGAGTGACTGAGAACCTTAAACCAGCCGGTACAATTAAAATCTAAGTTTCTTTTTTGTAATGATAAAAACTAAGTCATTGAAATAAATTTAATGTGTTATTTACGAAAAATCTATGTTTATTATTGTATTTTTTTTAATTCTAAAAACCATTTAGAAAAGTTAATAGTTCGGAAAAGTTAATTAACCTTGGAACATTTTTGTTAACGTATTAATTATTTAATGCCGTAATTAATTAATTATTAAAAAAAAATATTATAATTATAAATTATTCCACGATGCCGTATCCATATCCCTTTTAGGAACTCTTACAAAATCCAAAGTTATGTATAAAAATGTACATACCATACAGGGATTTTGCAACGGTATAGAAGAATAATTTATAATTAACATAAATTGTTTTATAGATTTCGGAAATACAGCTGTTTGAACCACAGATTTTGAAAAATGCATGTGTCTTCATAAAGTGAATACATTTTCTATACCAGTAAAACCATGATTTATGTACCTTTTAAAATGAGGTATCAATGACTCTCGTAGCTTAAGCCGTTTAAAAGAAATCGACAATTATGTACAACTTCTTTTGTAAAACTTTGATTTTTAGTTTTTCAATAAATTATTTTTTTATGTTAATCTTTTTTTTTCTACCACATTTTAGTATCGTTTTTCTGACTTTTATTCACAACTTTGGACTCCGTAAGAGCTCCATAAAGTGTTTCGGAAACGATATATAGGGCAATTATTTGAAATTAACATATATTTTTTAAGAGTTCAAAAAAGCAGTGACAGTTGCTTTAAAATGAGAATCACGTCGCTTTAACCGTTAAAAAATATAAACAGTTTTATACGACTACTTTTGTAAAATTTTCGATTTTTTTTTTCAAATTTTCAATTTTCAAACATAAAATTTATACTGTCATATTTATATGGCAACTTTGGTTAAAATTAAAGGGGATCGAGGTCAAAAACTCAATTTTTTTATGGTTTTATATGGTATGAGTCCATAGCTCTTAGCCCCACCGAAGTTACATAAAATAGGAAAAACTTCCCATAAAAAATAAGTTTGAAGTTTTAACAAGGAATTTCGAAAAATTCTTATTTTTTTTTAATAATTTAAGACACTTTTCACGTTAAAAGTTACAATTCCAAATTTATAAATACATCTATGGATGATTAAGATTTCATATATACCGTGATTTGAAAAGTTTATTTAATTAAATTTATTTATAAATCACTAAATATTTCCAATTTTCTACCAAAGACAAGATTGTTATTACTTTTTTGTTTATTCACTTGTCCTTTTTATCATTTCCAACCATCGAAATCCAAGAGCTGTTCAAAATGTAATAAGCAGGGCAACCAGAAATAGGCTGTATCATGTTTTTTTCCTGTACGTCCTATTGAAAAATGGCTGAGATAGTTTGAGAACAGTTGACGAATTCTAGCATCAATTTATTAGGGCATATTTTTGAATATTTTGCCATTAACTGCGTATTTTTAAATATTTTGATCATAAGAACATATTTTTGGGAAAAATTTCAGTTTTAAGACTACTGATATAGGTATAATTATTCTTTTATCTACTATTTTGTAAGCAATTGAAATAAATGTTACAAAACCTAGTCCAACGCTTATTTTATAAGCTTTCAAATACGGATGTTTAAAGAAAAATGTGTTTTAAGAGCATATTCTTCTGACATTTTTTATGGACTCGAAATCGATTTTTTAGATCCAATTTCTGGTTTCCTGATAATAAGAATTCGCGAACATAAAATATATAAAGGACATATTTTTAACAACGCATCTACTTAGAAACGAAATTCACGTGTTTGCTAAATGATAACTTTTCAAATTTTATCTAATTAAGCATAACAAATTTGTTTTGTTCTTCATTCTTTTTTACATTTTTCCTTTTCTTTTTTTCGATTTTTCTGGGTGGTTCCCTATTCCCTTGGAGCCGCGCATGGATAATAATTAACAATATATCGTTATATAAAGAATGATTTTTTAGCAACTTTCTTTTTGGCAGCTCAGCTGCTTTCGTGTAACATATTACTGTTACACATGTTCAGTGTGGTCTATAATTTAACCATGGATGGACTTACAAACGAACAACGCTTGAAGATTATTGAGTTTTATTATCAAAATTCATGCTCGGTAAAGAAAGTACATCGTGCACTTCCAAATTATAGTCAGTTTGGGCGACCTTCTGAGGCGGCTATTCGGAATCTTGTGACTAAATTTTGTACCAAATTTACATTATTGGACATTAAACCATCAACACGCATACGTAGAGTGCGGACAGAGCAAAATATCCCAGCTGTAACCGTCAGTATTGTTGATGACCGTGAATTATCGATTCGGCGCCGTTTGCAGCAATTGTGCCTCTGTTACCCCACTACGTTGAAAACCTTTTAAAATACAGCTGGTGCAAGAATTGAAGCACCTACGACCTACCACAACGGCTAACTTTTAATGAATGGGCGCTGGCGAAGTTGGATGAAGATTCATTTTTTTATCGGAAAATTGTGTGCATTATGGGCTGGTGGCATCATTGAACCGTACTTTTTCAAAGACGAAAAAGGCGGGAAGGTTATTGTGAATGGCGAGCGTTGCTATGATTAAATTTTTTTTTTTTTGCCCAAAATGGAAGAGGGTGACATGTGGTTTCAACAAGACAGTGCCACATGCCACACAGCACGCTAAACAACGGCCCAAATTTAGTGAAAAGTTTATTTTACGTTTGGGGCCGGTCAATTGGCCGCCTAAATCGTGCGATTTAACGCCTTTAGACTATGTTTTGTGGGGCTATGTTAAGGCTCATGTCTATAGGGATAAGCCAGCAAAGGTTGACGCACTGAAAGCCAACATTGAAGAATTTATTCATTTCATTTCATTTCATTTCATTTCATTTATTAATTCAAAAACCAAGCCCATAGGGCCAAATATGGTTCGTATTCTACAATAAATTTTTACAAAAAATAAAAAAATAAATTTATAATTTAAAGAAATGCCTAAAAAATGCCTAATTTAAAGAAATGCCTAAAATAAATAAAATTATAACTAAAGTTTAACGGTCCAAAATGTAGCAATAAGATTATCAAGATAAGTAGACGATTAAAAAAATAAATATGAAAAATGATCGTAAATTATCAGAATTATAGTGATTGATTAAAAAACTGCCTTAGTTTGCGTTTAAACGTAGCACTTGCAACAACAAAGCTTTTAAGAAATCTAGGTAATGAATTCCAGACTCTAGTTATCCTCACATTAAAGGATCTCTCGAAAATAGAAGAGTTTATACGTTGAAAAACTATCTGAGGGTTTCTACTCGATCTTGTAAATCTAAAGTTGTCAACAATGTAACCAGGACAGTTCGCTCTAATTAGCTTGTAAAACAATAACAAGATTCTCAGTTTTATAAAATTCTCAAAAGAAAAACCAAGAAAATCCAACACAAACGGAGAGACATGTTCGTGAGATACCGGCCGATATGTTTTAGAGTGTATGCCAAAATTGGACCCAGCGTATGAAACATTTGAGGCGTAGCCGCGGTCAACATTTACATGAAATCATCTGTAAACATTGAACTATATAGATCGTTCTATTGACTCAAATAATGATTTCATACATTTCTCTAAATTTTATGTGTTTTTTTTTTTTAATCAAATCCGAAAACTCTTAAAAAATCACCCTTTAAAGTTTAAAAATTAGAGTTAATCATCTTAAGATAGTAATTGTAATTGTGCTTTTCTGCTATTTTTGTCTTCGTGACAAAAAAAAATGTGTGACATTTTTTTTTATAAATTTAAAGAAAATAAATTCTGAAATATATAAATTTTGTAAAAACTCAGATTTTAGTAAAATATCAAAAAATGTTCTTAAATATCTGCATTTATGCAAAATATGCAACAAAAAATGCCAAAATATGCATTTATAGCAAAATAATATTTTTTCGATCACACTCATTATTTTTTGTAATTTATACAGATTTCATTTCTTTAATTTCAGAATAAACAAATAACATAAAAATAATTGCATAGACGCATAAAAATCATCATTGAGCACACTAAAATAAAAAAGAAAATTTGATCAAATAAAAGAATTTAAAAACGTAGAAAATTACGTTAAAGCATTTCAAGATATATTATTTGAGTCGAAATATAAAACTAAACTACGGCGCACTGTTCTATTGCTGCCGTTGTTTAAGTTTTCAAAGAGGTTAAAAACATTTTGCACCAACCATGAATCGCTATCAGAACGGCAATAAAGCTTCGTACTCTCTGTCAACAAATGTTAGTAACTCGGTCATATATGAGAAAATGTCAACACGTCGCCAAATGGAACATGAAAGTGGATACTATGAAGATATAACCGAAGATCCTTATAGCTACAATACCAATGCAAATAGTACTGGCAGCAGTAGTAAACGCCAAAGACAAACATCCACAGAAGTCGTATACAATTGCGGTAAAAGTAGTAAACGTCAAAAGGCGAATTCTAATGTGGTAGTAAATAAAAAACGGGATACTTCTTCCTCGTCCACTGCGTTTGCTGATCAGACTTTGATTACCAAGAATCGGTCTCTTCCACAAAATACTTATGGTGGTAACAACAGTATAAATAATTGTACGGTTCCCAAAAACTATCAGCCGCAAAATGTTTATTCAAAAAAATTCACCATTATTCCAAACATTAAAAAAGAAACGAGGCAGAAGAATACTGGTACCAACAATCAATTGAGTTTAAGTGCTAACAACAACCACTACTCATCCAATAACAATAACAACAATTATGGAATGCAAAATGAAAAAAAGCATTTTAACCAACACATAAATATACCTGCGATGAATTTTGACGAAGTTGTAGAAGTCCGCGACAGTGATAGTGAAACAGAAGATAAAGAAGCATCTTCTAAACCTGGTCAATCGACAAATATAAATAACGGAACAGCCAGTAGCCAATCGAAAGGCATGCCAACATATGTGGTCAGCGGTAGCAGCAGCAGCAACAGCAATCATTCAATTCAAAACTATCAGGATCAGCAAGCATCTAGCTCAAAGATACAAAGTTCAAATGTTAGCAATAGCACCTATAAGGATGTAAAACAAAAGGATGCTGGTGCCACAGGCAGTGATAATAGTCCCAATAACAACGCTGATGTAGAACGTTTGCAACGTGAGATAGAGGAGGTCACTCAGGTTCATACTAAATGTGAGTAAATCAAATTAAGAAAATTATTTGATTTTAAATCAATCAAATTAAATACTAGTGCTATAAATTTTCGTATCAATTTCCAATTATCAAGTTTTAAATATCTTAGCCGTATAGTCGATAAAATATATAAAGATACGGAATTTTTTTTTTTTTTCGAAGTATTCAAAGGGGTATTCAAAGAGTTTCCCGCATAAACCTTTTTGAAGTTCGACACAATTTTGTTGACTAATTAAACTAAAGATTTATATTTCGCTAAAAAACTCTAACGATGCCTATCAATCTTACAAGGACAATTGAAGCGAATACGGATGAACAGTCTGTAAACACATCCAATCATTACCAAATGCCAACCTCGCCCACAGTCCACCTCGGACATGGTGTCCCCTGTTAAGCAGACGAGGCTCTTATGTAATATATACGAAACTTTAAGTACATTGTACGAATTATTACGGTATTTCGCATTTAACGAATTTCTTTTTGTGCCTTATTGCTTATTTATGAAAAAAATTTCAAAAAAATTTTATTATTAGATTTTTTGATAAATTTATTTTATTTTATTTATTTATTTATCATTCATCTATAATACTAAAGCCCATCAATCAATAATGTAATTTATTTAAAACAAAGATAGATTAATATTTAATTTACATTAATTAATTTTATAAATTCATTTATTGTTAAGGGTGAAAAAGAATTTAGAACTAAAATTTAATGAAATCAGTTTTAAAGGTCAAATGTAATACTGGACCACTATACGCAATATATTGGTTATTGTTAATTTCACTTTTGCACTTAAATATTTTTTGTATAATTCTTCTAATTTTTTCTCGAATCCTATCGTAGGATAATCCAATATTGTAAACGAACCTTAAATCTTTTTTGTTGTAAATGTAAATATAATTTATAAATAAAATTGAAAAAAAAATACTATATTCAAATTAATAAATTATTTGTTTACAAACCCGGTTAAAAAAGTTCATATATGTACAAATATATTCATATATGTACATATATGGTTGCGTATATAGACTAATATGGACATATATTGTTTCATATATGACCATATATGGATTTGTATGTGATTCTATATATGCAAAATGTACCCATATATTTGCAAAAGGTTCTGATATGTGGACATATATGCAGGCGCGGATCAATGATTAATAATTCACAAAAAAATCTTTCAATATGTTTTACTTATTTATTTATTTATTGTTTTATTTACTTAAGGTATTGTTGGAGACGACGAGAAAGTCAGTTTGTCGCATTTTGAACTTATACGTGTGCTTGGCACAGGAGGTAAATTCGCATTAATCGTTTATTTAAAGCTTGTAAAAACATTTTTGATTTCATATTGCAGCCTATGGTAAGGTATTTCTTGTACGTAAGAATGGAGGTGATGATCATGATCAGCTATATGCCATGAAAGTTTTAAAAAAGGATACAGTTGTCCAAAAGAAAAAGACGGCTGAGCATACTACAACTGAACGACAAGTAAGTGAAATTAGAAAAGTAATAAACTTTTTAATTTTTATGTAATAAAAATGTTCACAGCAGTAATTATCTAGTTTATATAAAATATATTTCTATAGATAACTATATATAATTACAATATATATTTGTTTACTAGGTACTTGAAGCTATTCAACAAAGTCCGTTTCTTGTGGGTTTGCATTATGCCTTTCAGACAGACTCAAAACTCTATTTGGTTTTAGGTATGCCAAAAATAACCGCCTTTAGAAGGACGTTATAGAATAGTAATTGATGTTTCAATTTCAGACTATGTCAGTGGAGGTGAACTATTTACACATCTTTACAAAGCTGAGCACTTTCAAGAGTCGACTGTTCGCATTTACATTGCTGAGGTCGTATTAGCACTAGAACATTTGCACAAACTTGGTATAATCTATCGTGACATTAAACTTGAAAATATCCTGCTCGATGGTCAAGGACACATTGTACTTGCCGACTTTGGCTTGTCGAAAATATTCTCGGCCGAATCTGACCATCGTGCGCATAGTTTCTGCGGCACACTTGAGTATATGGCTCCCGAAATTATAAGAGCGGGCCCAAACGGGCATGATCTTGCTGTGGACTGGTGGTCGGTGGGTGTATTGACATATGAGCTACTTACCGGTGCCTCACCATTTACTGTTGTGGAACAACAGAATTCCCAAAGCGATATATCACGTCGAATCCAAAAAGTTGATCCTGTACTGCCACCAAATTTGGGGGAAAATGTGAAGGACTTCATATTGAAAATGCTTCATAAAGATCCCAAAAAGCGACTGGGTGGTAACAGCCGGAATGCTGCCGAAATAAAAAATCATCCTTTCTTTCGTGGCATCAATTGGAACGAACTGAAAAGTAAACGACGAAAAGCCCCTTTCAAACCCACCCTGGACAGTGAAGACGATACCCAAAACTTCAGTGAAGAATTCACCAAACAGCCAGTTATAGACTCTCCGGCCCCAGTTCCGCTAAATACTCATAGACTATTTCGTGGCTATTCGTATGTAGCACCACAACACCGCAGAACCGAACTAAAGAGAGAAAGTGTTCCAGATTTCTATCATGAATTTTGTAATGAGCCAATTTTGGTAAGTGCATGAAGGTTATGAATAAAATTCAACGATATGTTTTATTAAATATATTTCCATTAGGCACCACCCTCACCTCCGGATAATCTGAAACTTAAAGAACTAAGAAGTACTGGTTCGTTTGGAAATTGTTACTTAGGTTTCGATGAATCAGATGGCAGGTCACTAGCAGTTAAAGTTATTCCTGAAACCAACTATCGTCCTGCCGAAGTCGATGCCTTGATATCATGTGGTCAGGATGGCCACAAATCGATTGCGCAATATATTGGAACCTACCGTAAAGATTCGGACTTTTGGATTGTTCAAGAGTTTGTTCCCGGCTGTGAATTGTCGGATCACATTGCCCAATGCGAGAGGGGGCTAGATGAAGTCCTCTGCTGCGACATATTTACTCAGTTAATCAATGCCGTAGAACACATACATGGAATGCAATTCATTCATGGGGACTTGAAACCTGAAAATATTCTTTTCACAATGGATGATATGCAATACATTAAATTAGTTGACTTTGGAGCTGCATGGTAAGCTATTGACACAAGTATGACACTAACATTCTTAAAACACTTTTTTCTTTTCTTTATATAGTTATCACAATAACGTGGAGAGTTGGTGCGATAAACCACGATATACAATCGACTATGCGCCTCCAGAATTATTGCAGCATGCCGAGTTTGGAACGTATTCGGAAGCATTAGATATTTGGTGCTTGGGTGCAACGTTGTTTACAATGTACATGGGTCACTCACCCTTTCGGCAGGGCCGGGAGGATCGTCAGGTAAGCTCAGACACAATGAAGCAACGCATTTTAAACGAAGAGATTTATACCGATTCCATCCATTGGCAACGAGCTTCACAAGAATTGCAAGATCTAATTCGAGGATGTATGGAAAAGGAAGTGGCGAAAAGATTTACGCTTCACCAAATATTACAACATCCTTGGTTCCAAGTAGTGCTTGAGCAAGAAGCTGCTGCTTCAATAAGATCAGAACAATTGATGGATAACACAGGCGAAGTTGAAAACAATGAAAATATTGCACCAGTTTTGCATGAAGAATGTTTGATTGAAAATCCTGACGATGAAGATGTAGATGATAATGTAGCTAATTTATTGGCAGTAACTGAGTACGTGGAAATTGATGTTGAGCCTGTGGATAATATTGATAATGTTGATATAGTTGATGACCTTAAAGAGCATAATATTTCTGAAAATCTAGCTACAATACCAAACGATGTCTTAAGGCAGGACAGCCTACAATCTGATGGAGATGTTACAAGTGGATTGGGCCGAAGCAAATCTTCCGATGAAAAGAGTGTCAAAGCAACTGACTTACAGGAAGTTGATTTGAATACAGAGCTGGAACAAATTGAATTAATTATAGACCCGGAAATTCTTATTATGGCTGATAAAAATGACCAGGAAAATATTATATCCGATCAGGAAGACTTTGAAGGCTTTGATGAAAATATGCCTCCAATACAAAGCTGGCTAATTACTCATAAATTTATTAGTTTTGACAAGTCACAGAATACTGGCGGCCGAAGGGGCAACTATCGTGCTGTTGCTAAAAAATCAAGTGCAATTAAATCACAAAGCAGTAGTTGTATTGATAGAAAAACGAAACGAAGTTCAAATGAGCCACCTCAACCCACAAGACGATCAGGTCGAATTGTATCGATAGTTCGCAAAAGCTGTGACTCTAGTCTGGCTAAGGCCAAAACTAAAATGGCCACCAAATCGACGGTTACGTTATCAACACAACGTAAATTGCAAAGCGCTAGTGAAATAAGTAAAAGGCAGTCTAATCAGAAACAAATGCTATCGGAATTACCTAAACCAATTGATGATTTCATTGGTTTCGATGATCAGGACCGCAAACTTTTTGCCCAAAAACCCAAAATTAGATGGCGCTTGTTCTGTTCAATGTTGCACAACACTCAAGTGTCTCTGAAGCATTTCAACATTGAACGCAGACTCTATAGTAGAACGAAAGGCGAAAGTGAAGCCGTCAGGACGGGTACAACACGTTTAACTGTTGAGCAAAAGCCAGCTGATATAGCCCCACCGCCACCACTAGCCAAAGTTAACAAAGAGGCTTTAGCAGTAGTTCGCAGACAACCAAGTCGTTTTGCACGTGCTCAACGCGCCCGTTACGTTTTTGAATGATTGGCGTATAACTGTTACTTTATTTCAGCAGCATTAGGCAGTTGCCACATTAAACTGTTTAAATATTATGATCACGACCTTATCTCAATTGCCTTCAACCTCTGGTTCTTTTCTGGGGAATGTATCTTTGTTTAAAGTTTTTACTACTTTACGTTCTTTTTTTTTAAATATTTACATGCTAGTAGCTTTAATATGTTTACAATAGTTGACAAATCAAATCCCTAAATTCAGCTTGCTTGCATTAATTTTATAATATTTAAGAGAAATTAAATATTTCAAATAATTTTGTTTTAATTTTGTTAAAACTTTTAATATAATATTGTTTATATATCATTATTTTAATTTTTTATTATAGACCTATTTTACTTATAACTATTTCAATTTGAGTTGAGGTTTAGCTTTGCTAGTTATTAGTTTGTTTATTTTGTATGCAAGTAAAATATATACCTAATTAAAATAAATTTTATGTGCAATGTATTAAATTGAGTTATGATGTGATAAGAAAAAAGATATTTTTTAGATTTCTTTTTGTTTATTTTATGATGTTTTTTTGTGTGCTTTAAAATTATGAAAAAAATGAATTTTCATTTTTATTTTTTAATTCAGAAAAACAAAAAAAATCGTAAATACTTTATAGAAAATAATTACAGGTGCATAAAAAAAAATGGAATGGCCAGGCATAAGTCCAGAATTAAGACCCATTGAAGACCTCTGGGTGATCCTTTCTGCCAAGGTCTGTTCAAAGCTATACACTACACTTAAAGAATATAATCTAGCAATATTGATAGCATGAGAAAATATTGATACTGGCACTTTTGAATGTCTTGTAGACTACAATAAGTTTTAATATACAAGGGCAACACAATATCATATTAATTACCTATTTATAGTGTTAATCAAAACGAATAAATATGAATTTTCATTTATGCACATTAATTATTTTCCATGAAGTATTTACGTTTTTATTTTTTTCTGAATTAAAAAATGAAAATGTATTTTTTTCATAATTTTAAGGTACACAAACATAACATAAGCAACTCAAGATAACTCAATATAATACATTGCACTTATAATTATTTGACAGAGGTATCGTTGGCTTAAAAGTAAAATGGCGTCATTGTATATTCGTATACAGAAGAAGAAAATAAATAATATATTTTTAATTTAAGAGTTTTTATGAAACTTTAAGAAAAGCTGATCGGATTATGACTCTTAATCTACAACACAATGCAGTAAATTTTGCTGTAATCGGACAAGGAACTTTTTTTTAAATTTTAAAATTTTGAACACAATTATGAAAAATAATTAATATATTTTCTTGGATCTCAATGAAAGTTGACAAAAAAACAACTCGGAAACTTTTATAAGAATTATAACATTTTATTTTAATTTTTTTGGTGTTAGATAATGTTTTCAAAACTATATTTTGTTATTTACCTAAAGAGAAATTTTTAAATGTTTAATGGTTTAATTTTTTGAACCAATAAAAATATTAATATGAACCAAAAATAATATGATAGATTAATTTGATATAATAAAGTATGGCCTCGTTGTCCGATTTGCTGCATACTTTTAGCATCAAAATATTCCAACACGTTGTTTATTCCAACACGTTGTTTAGGAGCACATTGTTTGGAAGCAAAGGACATTTGTTAAGAATTAAATTCTGTTTTAGTTTGTATGAATATTTTTGTGAAACACAGACTCTAACCTATTGAACATTTTATTTTAAGAAAATATAAATTTGCGATTACCACAACTTTACGAGTTGATGTAGAAAAACTGCAAAACATGTATATTTTACTTTTAGCCGTTTCAGCATATATTGGATTTGATAATGGGTACAAACTCGTGTCAGACGGTGGGGTGTTTCACAAATAGTTTGGTAATAATTCAACCATTTCTTACAGACTGATCAGACTGCCATGAAACTTCATACAGCTATAGTCAGCGTAATTGCAAGCTTATTTTTTTAAGAAGGGACCACTAGATCCAGCACGCTCTGAGCAATTAGACTCCAAAGTAGTGCACCTCGGGTATTGAAACCATTTGAGAGCTTGACAATTTTATATTTATCAACCGATTTTTAAAAACGTAACATTTCTGTAATCTGCTTCAAATCTATAAATATCTTAATATTAACCGATTTTCTCCAAATTTGGAGCATCTTAATGGAATCGGATCTTATTATTATGTGCAAAGTTTCATCAGAATCGGATAAAACTTTCGGATATCTGTCAAATTTAATTTTTTTTTTTAAACTTTCGGATATCTGTTGAATTTTTTTTCTTTTTAAATTTTTTAAAAAAAAAAATGTGAATTTTTTTATTTTGCAATAGAATAATTGCTGATAAACGTATTGTATGGATATTTAATACTAAGCTGTACCTTGCTATTATGTTTATTAAAGCAGAATAAATTGATATAAGACTAAAGCAAGCCCCAAAATAACCAAAAAATAAAAAAATTCCAAAAATGGAAATTTTTGTATTGTAGTGTTCACTAGGGTAATAACTTTTTGCATTTTTTGCAAATATCTAATCTCCCCAAACAAAATCGTGTAGGGCATGGACAAATATTAAGAACTGCGTTTTTAGTTTTTCGCTATCGTTAAAAAAGGTTACGCAACAAACGCGTTAAAATTTTGAATCAAACAAAGTTAAAAAAAAAACTTTTTTTTTGATGCCTCAACGTCTGACCATCACATCTATATAATTAAGGCATGCTGATTTCAATAGTAAAGTCGTTTTCGAGTCAATGTTTTCTTCCAAATTTGCTTACTTACATATGTATAAACCATATTTTAAAAAAAATTGTTATTAAAAAAAATTAAAAAAAATATATTAAAGGCATTTTAGAAATCGCTGCCGGTGCGTAAGGTTTTTTTTTACCAAATTGAACTGAAATAGATTTTTTTATCATTAATACAATATTTGCCATTAGAAAATCCCTGGGGAGAATGTTGTCCAAAAAAAGTTATCACCCTATTGTTCACATTTGAAGCAATGTTAAAAATAAATAATACTAATACCGCTTTTCATTTGTGTTTCGCTCAGAGAAGAAATTGGTTAAAGTTAAAATTTGAGTAAAACAATGTTCGAATTCGGAGGGTTCTGGGGGGAGCACAATAACCATCTGTATAATATTGTTTTCATAAAACGTAAACTATATGTAGAAAAATATAATCACTTTCAGACAAATATAATCACTATAAGTGTTCCTGAAGAATTTTTTAATCTGGAAGTAAAAAAGTCTTGCTACCTTTTTAACCAAAACTGCCAACAATTAATTAGTCAATATCACCAACAAAAAACCGGACCAGGTTATTGTAAAAAATGCTAAATTGTGATTTTCAACTTATGTGCTTTAAGATATAGCCCACATGAGTATTCATATTGTAGACCATTACAGGCAGATTACAAAAATGTTAAGTTATTGAAAATCGGTTGATAAATATAAAATTGGCAAGCTCTCAAAATTGTTGAATATCTGAGATACAATACTTTAGAATCTAATTGGACCAAGTATGACCTTCTTTGAAACTTAAGCTTGAAATTACGTTGACTATTTCTCTATGAAGTTTCACGACAATCCGATAAACCAGTAAAAAATGGATGAATTATTTCCAAAATATTTGTTAAACACCCCACTGTGTAGTTAATATATGAGATACTCTGAGGACAATCCGGTTAACTTCAATTTTCTAAATTTTTGATTTTATGATGTAGAAACATTCGTTGTAATGCTAACTATACATGTGCCAAAAGACAGATTTTAATTAGTAAGTTGTCACCGCGAAAAGGTAAAATTTTGTTTTACAAATATAAAATTTTTTCAGAAGTTAATTCGAACAACTCTAAAAAATTTAAAAAAATTCTAACTCGTAAAAAAAAGATTTAAAAAATTTTTAAAATTAAATTGTTTAAAATTTTTTTCAGAAGATAAAACGAACAACTCCAACGAAATTGTTTATGGTTGTTACTTTAATTATCCATGTTTAAGAAACGGTTTATCGGATTTTTATGATTTAAACGGCATGATATAAACAACATATATCTTTTTTGATCTTCAAACCTAAAAAGTAAAAATTTTAATTGCAGTATGAACTTTTGCTAGCCATACATTTTTCAAACGCTCTTTAAACTTTGAAGGTAAATAATGCAAATTTATTTTTTAATTATTTTGTACATTATCTATAAAAAGAACAACAAAGTTTTGTAAAAAATTTCTGGACGCTATTTTAAGCAATCGCTTCTTTATAGCGGCTAATCGCATTTTGATAATTTATGTATATGTCAAAAAATGCTCCCTACATACGTCTTGAGTTTTAATTATAACTAAAAATTGCTAAATTGTGTTTCCATGTGTATTTTAATTCACTATGCAATTTTCAAACGGATTTCTTAGTGGTAATATGACCCATGAAAATGTTCATTATAATTATTTTATATAAAGCGTAATCAAAGCTATTCAAAATTCATTCATTTTTTTGTCTAACATTGCTGGCCATTACCATACGAATTTATATAAAAAAATTTTTTCAAATAATAATTTTAAAATTTTTCAGAAGCTTTAATGAACAACTCCATATAAAAAAAAAAAAAAATATGTGGTAGAAAAAATTTTTTGAAATACAAATTTTTAAGTTTTTATTTTTCGGAAGATAAAACGAATAACTCCAACAAAATTTTATATATTGTAGATGCATTACAGCAACGGCTTGCCAGATTTTGATGAATTTAAACCAGAGTTCGAATTTAAACACTATCAAACGTTTTTCTATCGTTCTGTTTTGCTTTTTGCTGAAACTCAACACAATCATTTTGTTGTGCACAGTAAACATAAACAGAACATTTCTTTATTTTCATTTTGATTTCTAAACAGAACACAAACACTTTCACAAACCAGTTTTCGATGAGAGACCGAACTAAACGATTTTGTTCTGTTTGGCCAATATTTCAAACAGTTTGATTTTGTTGTGTTTATGGAATGGAACAAAACTATTCGTAAACCGTTCTTAGTGTTTATGTCATATTACAAGTGAAAAAAATTTCCTTTAATTTTATGAATAATTGCATTAGTTTAATAAAAAGTTTCAACGGAGGAGTTCCAGTGAAATTTTTATAAAACTAATGCAAAAAAACATTGATAACATGCAGAAAAATCATTTCTTTATTCTGCCAACCACAACGTTAAAAACGCGTTTTAATGTTTAAGTTGAATGAACACTAAAAAATAACCACTACGAAATAATAATGTTTGACGAGAGAAACATTTTCGTTTTGTTCCGTTTGTTATATTACAAAAAACGATTTCAGCACTTGTGTTGTGTTTATAAATACGAACGAAACAATAGAGATCGTTGTATTGGTTTTTTTGATAGCAACGTTATGTTAGTGGTACATACATGTTCGAACTCTGATTTAAACGTGATAGCATTAGAGTTCGTTTTCAAATTTTTTTTTTATTTTGATTTCTGGATATTATCACTTTTTAGAAGGTTTTTGTATCAATAAAAATAATGGCGTATTTTTTTTTTTTTTAATTCCAACTCCTTCCCGTGCCTATAGGCGACTCAAATCGCGGATTTTGGGTCCCTTTTCCCATACAACAAAAACGGCTAAATATATGTCAAATCGTACTTCAGTATTCGATTCTACGGGAAAATTTAGGCCCATAAAATATTCCAAAAAAAATATTTAAAAAAAAAAAAAATCAAAATATTTTTTTTGTTAAATTTTTTTTTTTTTTTACAATGAAAAAATACTTACATCTGAGAAAAATGGTCCAAAAATTTTAATTTTGTAGTTACCCGTTCAAAAGTTATTAAAGTTTAAAAATTTAATTTTTTTAGTGAATACAAAATAATTTATTGGTTTATATAATAATTTATTGGATTTGAGTCGCCTATAGGCAAGGGAAGGAGTTGGAATTAAAAAAAAAAAAAAAATACGCCATTATTTTTATTGATACAAAAACCTTCTAAAAAGTGATAATATCCAAAAATCTATTTTTCAAAATTAACTCTAATATACATACGTCCACTTTTCTACTAGTTGCCAAAAAATTATAAGTTCAGTTCATATGGGGAACTATAATGGAAATGCATTTTTAAGTTTGAAGCATACAATTTTTTTCTTTGTATATTTTATAAATAAGAAGATGCACATATCGTTTAACCATATTTAGGTTAATTTTAATTAAAAAAATATCAGGGAATTTTGGTATAGCACTAAACATAAGACCTATTTTTATCAAAATTTTATTTATGAAGTTTACCGAACTGTCTTCTGAAAAGCTCATATATTGAATGTCACGTATTCCATTGTAACAAAAATACTGTTGCCCCTTATTTGCAATTAAACTATTTTTTCTTTTAGTTTACTTAAAACACTAGTGGAAATTTTTTATTAACGAAAAAAATAGTTATAAGCCTTGGACCAAACATAAAAAGGGGGAGGGTACAATATGCCAGACAACTAACTAACAACTTATTAATCTCGTATTTGTTTTGAAAATGAAGAAATTTAAGGTAGCAAAATTGCATTAGGACAAAATTGTATTTATTAAGAATAATACACATACACATAATTATATATTGCAAAAAGTAATGTGTATTTTAAATTATTATTATAAAGACCTACATACATGTTAAAGTGGATGGATGGCATAAGAAAACTCCTGTTAAATTATTATTATCATTTATTTTAAATTTTGATTTTCTTTTTATTTAATTGCCTCAATGCACCAAAAATAAAACAATAAAAATGTATCACAATTTGCATATGAAAACATTATTTTTTTTTTAAGTATTTTTCCATCTACATTTTTAAAGGCAATTATTTTGGGATTTATATATGTACATACATATTGTATTTTTTAACATATCTTATTTTATTAAGTCACTTGACGAACAAAAATGCATTTAAAAAAACAAAATCTCTGGCATCATTGATA
This sequence comes from Delia radicum, assembly GCA_021234595.1. Lineage (NCBI taxonomy): Eukaryota > Metazoa > Arthropoda > Insecta > Diptera > Anthomyiidae > Delia > Delia radicum. The sequence continues at coordinate 6,537,962 of CM037853.1, read as the reverse complement.
TTTACTAGTTTATAGATATTATGGGCGATTAATGACACTGTGTAAGTTTTATATTATGGCTAAAGTTTTGTTCCCTAAAGGCAATACAATTCACGGATATAACTTAATTTGTTTGCATTTAAAATTTTTAGAAAATGCCAATGCCTTATTAGACTATTTGCATTGCATAGTCTTTTAATAAAATTTTAATTTCATAATCTGGTATGTGATTAAGAGAAAAGACAAAAATATGGATAAATCCGATGTGTTTATGGCAAAAAAATAATTGATAAAGGCAAAAAATAGAAAAACTACAAAAAAGTTAAAAAATTATACTTTTTTTTAGAGAAAAAATTAAAAATTTTGGGAGAAAAAAAACATTAAAAAAAATAAATTGCGATTTTAAACCTCAAAAATCTGCTAAGAAAAAGCTAGGATTAGGCCGGAAAGCGAAAAACGACAAATCAAAAAAAAAAAAAATAGAAAAATAAGCAAATATGAGTAAAAATGGCAAAAAAAAAAAAAAAAAAAAAAGCAAAAATGGCAAATTTGTCTTCTCTGGTGATGAATTTCACTTTCTATCGAAATCAAAAATTTTAATGTCGAAGCATTTTAGTTGTAAACAACAGAAGTGTAATTTTTCGTTAACACAAAAAGTGATTAACAAACAAGGCTTAAAATATTTTCCATTTTGGATTTTTGCAAACGGTAAGAATTTTATTTACAAAATTAATAAAACTAATTGATTCCATAAAAAAATAAGAAATAAGAAAAAAGTTTTAAAATTTTATTTTTCACAATGGTTGCCAAGTGTATAAAATAAACTCAGCATTCTGTTGCTATAACATATTGTAATCCCTAAAGCAACTTTAAACGATATACATATAAAACAAAATTTAAAAAAGTTTTTATAAATTTAAAAAAAAGGTTTGTCTCTTATATTACGTACTATTACTAGTGTTTTAGCGTTATTGTATTTGTTTTTCGTAATCTAAAATGCAAAAGGGCGTAACTAACAAAGATTCCAAAACCGTCTTTATTGATGATTATGATTTATTTGGCGAAACTACATCTCTACACTTATACGATCAAAATAGCGGTTTTATAAATAAAGTTTGAATCCTATATGTTTTTATTTTCGTACATTTTTTTAGTTGCTCTGTAAAATATTGAAGTTGGATTGAGTGATTATGAAGCCCAGCATCGAACTAAATTTCTCCACAAAATTGTTTGGTTTTATGATTAAACCTATGTTTTTTTTTATGGTTAAAATATGTTAGTTAAGTCCTTTTACATATTAGGTGACGTTATATATTTCTGACTGTGTAATCTTGTTTTACAGTTTATTTGTATAATTTGGTCATTGTTAATACTATTCCAACTCTTTTTTTTATTATCTTAACTAGCTCTAAATTCATGAAAATTCCCTCTCTATAATAATGTATAATATAATATATTCTGAAAGCAGAATTAAAAAGAATAATAAGTTAAAATAAATTTAAATCTAGTGTACTAATTGCCGATGAGTTTAAACTTTTTTAAAGTAGTTAGTCTCCTAAATCCGAAACGTTGCACCGGCTCACCTTCCCGAGTTATGGACCATTAATTTTTGAGTCCACTTAGCCGGGAAAAATGGTTTATTGGTCAATATTGCGGAGATGTCTTTAAATAATTTCATATTTTTTATGGACTTGAATCCTACATAAATTGAACTCTAATTTAAGTAAAACTATGTCAAGAAATCTACAAAGGTATTTTGGAACACCGGAGGGGTCTCGAAAATGGTATTTTTTTTGGAATTGTACATTCAGATTTGTTAAAAAAAAATTGGACATATTAAAATCATTTTTATAATATGAACTTCAATAAATAAAACGAGGGTTCAAACTTGGAAATCCATTAAGTAGATCCAGAAATTAAAGGAAAATAGGCCAAAGTTTTGAACCAATTTGTTTTTGAAGTACACTATTCCTATATTTCGGGAGGCTGGTTTAATTTACGTGTTTTGACTTCAAAAAAGTTATTATAAGACTGTGCAAAAACCTTTCTATATCCATCAAATATTTGAATTTCTGTTCAATTTCGGCTTAACCCCGAAAAATCATTAACTTATAGCGACCTCTAAATAATGACTGATTTGGCTCAAATTTGGACCTATCATTATGAGACCTATTGAAACAGGGTAGCCTTGTGGAGCTCTAAAGTTCGACCGTCTTTTTTTGGCGACCCTAATGTACATAAATATCATCAAATAAAATTCAAAAGGCCGTAGCTACACTTTTTAGTTTTTTACAGGAGAAACAAAAAACATTATAAATAAAAAACTACTTAAAACTTAGTATCCAAATTAAAAACACAGACGTATTTGTTTCTGATAAAAATAAAATTAATGGAAAAATAGTAGTTTTTAAGTAACCAATATTTTAATGCTTTTCTGCAGTACATAAACAAGTTTTTAGTCAACTTATGTATTTTAACCTATTTATTGTAAGTATTTTTAAAACAAAACGCATTTTAAATATTTAAAAAATTTCGAGAAAAATTTTATAAAATAAATCAATTTATTTGTAGAAAATAAAATTAAATTGGTTAAACAAAAATCAGTATAAATTATTACATACAATTCAAAATACTGCACTACACGATTTTGCTATAAATATATTGAAATTGCAGTTACGGCCTTGGATTTTCGTTAATAATATCGGCATTTTCGGACATAAACTTGTAAAATTTAGTGGGATGGTGTATTTTGGTTAACTACATAATCATATGTAATCAATCAAAAAGTCAATTTTTAATTTTTTTGTTAGTTACGGCCTTTTGAATTTTAGCTGACAAAATGTCCAAAGAGTTGGTCTATAAGGTGCTGTATTTGAATTTGCAATATTTCAATTAGTTTCCTTTTTATATAGCCCAAAAAACAGATGTAGGGCCACATTAGCGAACATTTAAAAATACTCCTTTTTTATGTCTAATTTTTTCACTGCCACCAATTAAAAAAAAAAAAACGATTTGGATGGATTTATCGTTTTTTTTTACAAACTATATCGCACTTGATCAACAAGAGAGTATTAACTCAAAATTTTTAAAATATCACTTTTCAAGAAAACAACTAACAACATCAATATATATCTATTGTAAAAATTTCAACGTATTCCGATTACTCTTTCATCTCGAAAACCACTTTTGATACCATTTTCATGATAATGTAGTGATTACCTTTATTTCAACAAAAAGGTATTATTTCGAGTTAATACAAAAGTTCAAAAAAAGGTATTATTTTGATTTGAGCCTTTATTTATGTTAAAAATAATCAAACTGTTTTATTTATATTTGGTTGTATTTTGAGTTGATACTGTTTTGTTGATAAAATTTGTTTTATTCTATAAATTTAAATCGATAAAATTTCAAAAAAATGGTATTAACTCAAAAAATTTTTTTTTTTTTGCAATGAGCGGTAAAATTTAAAACAAAAACAATGTATATATATTTTCAAATGGAATTTGCTTATTATGATATGTTTGAATTTTTAAATTCTGTTAAAATGTGGCCATAAACTCTACTGAAAATTTTAAAATTTTGAGTTAATACCCTCTTGTTGATCAAGTGCGATATTATGATCTTCCAAAATGTCAAGAATATAAGAATAATCATCTGTAAATTAAAAACGCAATGTAAATAGGCTAAGGAGTCAGGTTAAAATATTCCCGACATACATTATTACTTATAGCCATGAAAAATCTTAAAATTCCCAGTAAAAAACGCTGCTTACATGCAAGCATGTTTGTTAGGGAGTAAGCTAAAAAGAATCCCTTACAAACCAGCTTACATATGCCATGATTTTTATATGGCAAATTCCCACTTGGAAGCATGACTCTTTCGCAAAATAAGCGCGAATTTCAGCGCTTATAAAAAGCAGCGATTTCATGGGTTTCAGTAAAATCACATTTCATGTCTACATTATTACGATTAAAAGTAATAATATGAATATACATAATTTATTCTACATAAAATTCTACAGATATTAGTTTTTTGTTGTTTAAATTTTTAACATATAATATAATTATTTTATTTTTTTACCGCTCCACGTGCTAGCTCTTCAGAAACAGTTGCATGACTAATTATTTTTTATTTCAAACTCAAAAACATCAAACACAATCGGAAATCACTCGGAAAAATTCTAATAGATCGTTTATAATCCACGATATGGAACTTTCTGCATTACAACCTGCATCATTGTAAGGGATTAGGGTAAGCTGCTTACTTGTTAGAGAAAACAGTAAGCGCAACATTTTTGTTTGTTTATTTTTCTACGAAAATTATTCGTTTCTTTTGCTGCTTCTCAATATTATGTAATAGTAAGCACTTACATCAGCGCATTTGTTTTATCTTGCTTCCAAAACCACGAACATTTTTTACTGGGTATGCACTTATTTTTATGTTAATTTTCTTCAATATTTTCTTCTAGAAGTCATAACTGGGATTTTGATAGTTTCGAAGAAAATTAACGAAACCCATGAAAAGAAAGGCACTTTTAGTTATTTATTTTTCATGTTTTATATTTAATTTGTATTTTTTAATATATTCGCTGCATATGTTGTTAAAATCACTTAAAAAAATTATTTAAAAGTTATTTTTTTTTACGAAATACATAAAAATATGCATTTAATGCAAAAAAAAGGAAAAATATGATAAAAATATGCATTTTAAGCGAAATATGCAAAAATATGCATTTACAGCGAAATATTCAAAAAACATGCACTAACAAATCGATGTCATTTTAACACAAATTCTATGATTCGCAAAGATATTTTGTTTACCCTCTTCTCAGACTTAAAGAAAACAACATGTATTTTTTGCATGAACTTCCGGACCCTGCTTATAACTTTTTTTATGTTTAAACGTGAACTTTTTCTTAGCAATTTATATTTCAGTTATGTGTGAACGAATTTAAGATTTCGTCTCATTATTTCGCTTACAAATTGAATCTAAACAAAAGTTTGGAATCTTTAGTATCCTAATTGCTAGGAGATGAACATTTACAAAATAAGTGACAGTTTTGAAAACTTGTTTTGCATGCAGTCTTCATCAATAACACTACACAGCAATTTTCAACTTTTTGCAGAACCTGTATTTGAAATGCATATTTTTTCAGACTTATTGGGTACGCTGAATCCAACTCTGTCAAGCATTTTTTTCTTATTTGCAGTTTTCGAAATATCGCAATTTTTATTATATTTACATCATTCACTTCCATTTTTCGAATATTTTGCTTAATTTCACGAAATTTGACCAAAAAATCTTGAAATTTTTTTAAAAATAGAATTCTACATAAAATTGTTTTTCATTTAAGTATAATCATGTCTTTGTTTGTTCACGATATTTTACCGGTATTGCAAGCAATTGAAAATTTACCATCTTTAGTTTTATCCTTATAAATTTTACGTAGTACGTTAAAAAACTTAAATTTGATCACTATGAGTAAACTTAACATTCCATACAGTAATTTTTTTGTATTAAGCTTACAAATCGATTGAAAATACTTATAAAAGAAGAAAATATCGCACACCTAGTTTAAAAGTGACTCAACTCAAAATTTTAATTTTTTGAGTTTATATGCTTAAACTATGCACAATACACTTGTTTATCTATAAAAAAAAATATCAGTGTATTTTGTTGATGTTCACTGTTGCTAAAAAACAGTTATGTCTTTCTTTATGTTTCAATTGGTATAAAGTTGCAAATATTTTTTTCGATTTCTGAAAAATTAAAAATTTTGAGTTGAGTCACTTTTGAACTAGGTGTGCGATATGTATGTTAAAAAACGGAGTATGTAACGTAAATATAACAACCTAGATATTTCAAAAATAACAAACTAGAAGAAAAAAATTGTCAGTTTAAGATAGAGCGTACCTAAATCTATTAGAAAATATTTATTACAAAGACAGGTTCTGCAAAAAGTTGCAAATAGTAATGTTAATAATCGTCTATGTGCTGGATTTCGAGTCATTTTCAAAACGCATCATGTGGAAATCGGTGTCCTTTAAAACTCTCGTTTCCGTATATTCCAAGTTTAGTTCCAAAAAAAATAGATTTACATATCAAAAGCTTAAAAACAGAATTTTAATCATCTCTTGTATTTTATCAAAAAAAAAAAATCTTTTTTAAAAATACATGCAATTTGAAGAGATTATTTTTATTTTTTATTTTAAATTAAAAAAGCTATTAAATGATTGTTTTTTGACGTAAAATAAATAAAAAACATTTCAAAGAGATTTTAAAAGTCTTGTTTTAAATTGAAGAAGCTATTAAAAGACATTTTTTTGACTTAAAATAAATAAAAAACATTTCAAATTTTTAATACTAAGTGTTGTTTTTATTATTTAACAAACCTTTCTAAGAAAAAATCCACATTTTATTTACTTTCGACAAGGTACAACTGCTCGATTTAAAACGAGCAAAAAAAAAAATGCGATATCGGAATCTGGCACACCTAATCTTGTAAACTCGTTTTACTTATGCGGTTTCGTTTTCTGGCACATACACATACATACATATATTTTTATATGAAGAGATTTTTTTTTTTTTTTTTTTTTTTTTTTTTTTTTTTTTTTTTTTTTATTAAATCTTCATTTACATAACCGATCCCTTAGGGCCTTATATGGCTAATTAAAGCTACTAAACAATAAAACTTCTCTACTAATTAAAGCATTTTCATGTGGAAAATTATTTAAATTTTAAATTCTTTTCTAAATATTTCACGACATATTCAATGGATTTGCAAATTTAATACAAAAATTTTTTAATTGGAATATCTAATTTATACACAAAAATAAAATTTTAAAGTTTTTTACCATACATAAAATTTATAAGGATAAAACTAAAAAAATACAATTTTCAGCTTCCTTACAATGTCAGTAACATATTTTAATACAAACACCGATATGATTATTAGTGTCCGACCGAACAGTTCGGCCAGAAAACGCATTTGGTCTGTAGTCGGTATTTTAAAGCATTATGGACAAATTTGGCGGAAGGAAAAATGTTTATTGGGCTGATTAGATGCTATTTTGAGTGTCAAATTTGAAGAAATGTCTGTAGTTAAGCAATGAATTCACTGTTCGGCCTCAGAAAGTTCGGCCAAATTGAAAATAGTTCGGCGGCCGAACTTTTAACTTTATAGCTAAACTTCGGCTTTTCTCTTAAATTTTATACACAAAATCGATTTAAATCAGCTCAACAAACATGTTTCCAATACCAAAATTTGTCATCATTGCCTCTAGATATCAAAAAACCGACAAAATATAGGTTTTTGGCCGAACTGTTCAGTCGGACACTAATGATTATACTCAAATCTAAATATTACAATCTTAATTCATGATTTTGCGATTAAAATGCGAAAAAACAAACTATACAAACATATGGGGGTTGTAAATGTAAAAACCGCGATATTTCAAAAACTGCAAAGTGAGGATATTTCTTTTGACAGGTTTTTTTGCCGTTGAGTAGTGTAATTGAAAAAAAAACAACATAATATCATTTGATTGTTCTGAGTTCTGTTTAAGCATTTTTATTTATTTTTTTTTTTGTGAGAAATTTAACAAGTTTTTGTGAAATTTTTGTTTTGATATCGCTTTTTGTTCAAAAGTCCATTTTTAAACAAAAAATTATGTTAATATTATGTACATGTCGCACTTGATCAACAAGAGGGTATTAACTCAAAATTTTAAAATTTTCAGTAGAGTCAAAAAACTGTTTATGGCCACATTTTAACAGAATTTAAAAAATCAAACATATCATTATAAGCAAATTCTATTTGAAAATATATTGCATTGTTTTTGTTTTAAATTTTACCACTCATTGCAAAAAAAAAAAAAAAATTTTTTGAGTTAATACCATTTTTTTGAAATTTTATCGATATAAATTTATAGAATAAAACAAATTTTATCAACAAAACAGCATCAACTCAAAATACAACCAAATATAAATAAAACAGTTTGATTATTTTTAACAAAAATAAAGGCTCAAATCAAAATAATACCTTTTTTATGAAAATATACGATTCATTTCTAATTGAACTTTTGTATTAACTCGAAATAATACCTTTTTGTTGAAATAAACGTAATCACTACATTATCATGAAAATGGTCTCAAAAGTGGTTTTTGAGATGAAAGAGTAATCGGAATACGTTGAAATTTTTACAATAGATAGATATTGATGTTGTTAGTTGATTTCTTGAAAAAAGTGATATTTTAAAAATTTTGAGTTAATACCCTTTTGTTGATCAAGTGCGATATGTATAATCTGACGACTTTTCAAAAGATAACTTGATCCAAAAAAAACTTCACTGTTAAACATAAAAAAGTTACAATGAAAATGTGTGTCGGGAATTTTTCGATCTCACTACTTATTAAGATCTAAATATTTTCTAATGTTTTCATGAATACAAATAAATTTATTTTTTTTTTTTCCGTTACAAATTGTCTATTCGATTGTATTTATATTGATAGCTTTTTCTTATCCAATTGGTTAATAATAATGCGAGATCAAATTAAGTTATAATAAAAAATATATTTTGTAAAGCCCAAAAATTTTGAAAAATCACAACGGTCATAATATCTGTAAACTAGTATAATTATTGCATATTTACACAGCAAACTATTCACCCAAAAGATTATTGGTGAAAAAGTATTTTCTGTTCAAAATTCAATAATACAGTTGACTTTTTTTTAAAGAATGTTTAATTTTAAAATGTATTAACAACAGACGCATATCGTTGAAAGAGACCCTATTGATAAAGGTTTTGAATTGACCACAATACCAGTGGAAATATTGTTTTATCCCACACTCAAAAACACAAACACTACATAATTGAAATAAAAAAAATACAGATCAGATGCCTTTGAAAATGATGCCTTATCTCCCAAGACAAATGCAAAAAAAAAAAAACAAAAAGAAAGATAAAGATAAAGATAAAAAGAATTGTAATTGTAAACACACATAATAAATTGTAAAGAAAGATTAAGCAAGCAAATATTTACAATTAAATAAGAACAAAACCAAATTTTAAGAAAACATATAAACTTAGAACTAATAATTAAAATAAAAATAATATCAGAAATATAATGTAAGAAATCTAAATCATTATTATAAGTGATTATATAAGTATATACATGGATATGTACATATATCCACGGAATCCTGCATGACAGACATGTTATTTCGGAGAGTTGTTAACAAATTACCAAGTTACAACAACACCGTTTACAGGCCAATCAACAGCTGGAAATTATCAATCAAAAAAAAAAACCATATTGTGGTTTGTGAAACCGTGCAAGTTTGTAAGTTTTTGTTTTTATTTTCAAACATATTTGTAAAATATTTTATATTTTATATGAGAAAGAGCATTAAAAAATTAAAACTATATATAGCTCGACTCCTCTCACACTACCAATCTATTATCTTCATTTCTAGGTTATCGAACAAAAATGTTAAACATAGAAGCAATCTAACAATAACAATATGTATGTAAATTTTTTTATCATTTATTGAAAATGGCTTAAAAATAAATTTTAAACATAATACCGCATTTCTACTAACGTGTTTTGAGCAAAACATGTGTTTTGGAGAGAAAAAAAAAATGAATGGGAAAACATGTGTAAAATATGTTTTGTTTCCAAACACGTCCAAAACACGTTTAGTGGAAACGTATCATAAGGCTACGTAGCTCGAATGTAAACGGAACATTATCATTACAATTGAGTGACAACACATAACATTATGAAAAATCGAATAATTATGTGTGAATGTGTTTTTCAGAAGACCTCCGTATTTATCATATATGTCACAATACGTTGGCCAGTTCAGCAAATACGCTACGTTACGTTTACGTTCAAGCAACCTAACTCTTGTTTTTTAAGTTGATGCTATATGTTTTAGTTTCAATACAACCTTTATACATAAATATACATACTACATACATAATACTATATATATGAAAACCGTAATAGCAAATCTTAAAATATAGTTAATAAATTTGTTAGATTAATGAACTGAGTTATTTTGAACTATTATGGACAAAAGAAAAAAAAACATGAAATAATTTATACAATATAATTTTTATTAGTTAAGGACTAGTAATAGTGAAAAAAAACATATTTTTCTGTGAAAACAGTAAAAAATTAATTTTGTTAAAAAGAAACGGAAATAAAAAAGAAAAAAACAAAAAATGTGTTTTTCAAATTTTTGGATTTTTCAAACATTTATAGCTAAAAACAAAAAAAAAAACAATTGTTTAATCCAATTAATATTTACTATTCCCTAAATTATTATTTTATTGCACCTAAGAAGTGAAATCGAAAAATTACCAACACAAATTTTCACTTAAAACTTTTTTATGTTTAAAAGTGAACTATTTTCTTATCAAGTTATCCTAATTCCTAGGACAGGACAATTGAGCAGTTTTATTTTGTGAGAAATTTAAAGATTTCTTGTAAAAACCAATAATCAATTTACTCTTATATTTTTTACGCATAATCTGGCGACTTTCTAAAAGATAACTTGATCCAAAAAAAGTTCACTTTTAAACATAAAAAAGTTATAAGGGAAAAAGAGTGTGTTGGGAATTTTTCGATCTCACTACCCTCATAACTGATTTAACTCGTCTTAACCCATTCCTGCCAATGGGATATTTAAATACCCAAAAAGTTGCATCAAATTTATTTTTACAGGTAGGTGGAGAAAGGATAAAAATACTTTAGAACAATGTTGGTGTAAAATTTTTGGTTGGTAATTATCTGTTCAATTGTCTGCAAATTTACATATTCTGAAAAATTGGAAGAAAGAATTGAAATGGCCTCTGAAAATTTGGAGAAGCGACACATCGGAAAACTTTATTGTTGGCTAATAGTGTTAGGTATTCTTTAAAGTGCAAAAAATTTGTAGCTGGGTAGGACCACTCACTTGGGCTACAGGTATGATTTCATGACATGACCATTAAAATACGTATTTTACAGTTTTATGAAGTACCCTTGCTTGAAATATCGATTATTTTCAAGTAAAAATTACAAGTTTTACATGAAAGAGCATAACAATATAATTTAATTAAAAAACCACATAGGAATTATTTTATAAGTCCCAAGTATGGGAAATCGAAAAGAAAATTATTTTATATAAAATAACTTTCAAAACCTTAAAAAAAAGAATGTGTGAAATTTCATCGATATTGGACAATGGAATCGGGGGTCAGGCATTAATGGGTTAAGAGTCAGTGTGCTCAGTTCTGCCAAAACGCATAGAGTCTTTTATTTACGACAATTACAAACATTTTAAAGGGTTTTGCATGTCGTTAAAATGCGATGCAAACAGTAAACCGGTAAAAATGATAATCGGCTCTGTTCACAGTAATTTAATTCGCTGGTAAATTTATGTCACTATTCAATTCACACACTATCCACTCATATCTACTATTTTGCGGTATAAGTGATACGAAATGTCAAATTATTGTAAATTTTTTTTTGAAAATGACATTTCGTATCATCAATACTGGTTAATAGTATATATGGATGGATAGGAGTGGAGTGGAGTGGACAGCGTGTGAATCAACCTTAATTTTATTTGATTCAGTTTGATTGTAAAATGGTTAATGTACAAGCAATCACAATTTATTTAAATTTCAAATGACAAAATGCTATTTAATATTTGAATTATAGTATTTAAAATAAAAACGTAATCGGCCTTCAAGAAGTGTACTGGCCCCTGACTTAACAAGTAAGAGAATAAGCCACAATTTCCAATAGTGGATTTGCACCATTAATTCTACATTATTATATTTGCAGCATGGATGGTTACCGATTCGATGCGGTTATCGGTAAGTTTAATGCTTTTTTTTTTGTTATTTCGGTAACGGTATTCTAGAGGTAATGATATATCAGTTATTTTAGTAACGGGTTTTTAGTGTTAACGGTATTTTACTTATTTCGGTAACGGTATTTTAGCTGTAACGTTATTTTATTTATTTCTGTAACGTTATTTTAGGGGTAACGGTTTTTCAGTTATTTCGGTAACGGTATTTTAAGGGTAACGTTATTTAAGTTATTTAGATAGTTTGTAATTTTAGTAAAATTTGTCCCATAAAACAAGGAAAAATCAAATTTATAAATAATAATACACTAACAAGAACTTTTCCATAAAAGTTCAACAGTTATTTAAAAAGTTAATCCGTAAAGTTGTTTCAATTCAATATGCAGTTAAATTACCAAAGAAATATATTTTTTTACTTTTCTGTCTGTTTGTTCAATAAACTTTCGGTATTTGATTAAATATTTAGTTAAAATGTTCTATTTAAAACAAAAAGTTGTTGTATTATATTGAGTATTGAAATAAAAACATAAAATCTATTGTTTCTACCGATTGTGTTAATTCATTTTTAAACATTTGAATATAAGCTAAAAAATACATTTGTTTTAAACGAAAAGTAAGTTTAATGTGTATATTCAGTAGTCTTTACGGAACAAATATTGTGAGTGTATGTTGAATATACTAGAAGCCTTACTTTACCATTCAATTTTTAAATATAGAATAATAAAATTATCTTTTTAAACCACTCTAATTGCATCGGATAGCAATTAGAGTGTTCAAAAATTTGTGATAAAACTCGTCCCACTAAAAATTTATTAAGATTTTAATATGGTTGAAAACATTGTAACTTTGTTTTCCTTTCCTTGTTCAGCCGGCTAATAGTTCAAAAACAGACTAAAAAATCTAAATTAAAATCTTAACAAACTTTTAATGGGTCAAGAAACATTGGATAATTTTATGACACTTTCTTCTGATAATAAACAAATTTTAGATATTAATGTGTGAGCCAAACTTCCGTTTGGGAAGCTGTGAGAAATTCGCAAATACATAACTTTTGTCGTCCATAATACAAGATTCGAATTTTTGAAAAAAATCTTGTTTTTCATCCCATGCCGAACTTTTTCAGCTCTCACAATCTTCTTCACCTTTTTCGGCTTGGAAGAGTTCCTGGGTTTGGTTGTTTTACCAGTTTCAGTTTTTCTAACATTTGTTAACTGTACTACCACATTTAAAACAAACTGACTGGATACGCGTAACTTTTTTGCGATTTTTTTTTGAAAGACCAACTTGGATTATTTCTAAAAATTGAAAAAACTTTTGCATGCACTTGCATTTGATTACTTATTGTGAAAAATAGCAAAAAAGCTACTAATGGAACACTCATGAATTACCTTCTAATCATATTTCATTACCTTCTACATTATTTCAAAACATAAAATAATGACTTACCGATCACCAATTACATAATGCATGAATTATAAACGTAAAATAATAATTAAAATATCATTTGGAAAATCTATTTATAGACACATTACTTTGTGATTTTTTTAAGCATAAGAACGAGGTATATATTTTTGACATCACGAACGAAAACACGAGGCGCAACGATTTATTTACATTTTAAGCACTCAAATATTATTTGTATCGATAGCTCAGTTGCTGTAGTTCTCGGCTAATAAATTGTTAACAATTAGAGAGTCCAGGTTTAAATCCCAGCGTGAGCACCTTATTTATTGAATTAAAAACATTATTTGTAATGAATTTTTTTATAAGATTTTATTTTTATGAAAATATATTTATAGACCATTATTTTTTCCTAACCTTTACCGCCTACAAATTAATGAGTACACTTATTACTTTTAGGCTCATCGTCTGTTAAATGCATCAGTGCCGTTAGCTGGAGGACAAGGACCAATTATAAAATTATGACAAATACCAAATTTTATTTTTTTATATTTTTTATTAAAAAAACGAACTGATTTTTGAAAGAAATTACAAACGACTAATCTAAAATTATTTGACAAAGTTTCATCTAACAGGCAAGGCTGCCTCAGGTTTGCCTTCATAAAATTTACCACAAATGCGTTAAATGAGCGTTTTATACTTAGAAATTAATACATTCCGATAGAAAACTAAATTTGCTAAATATTTTGCGAAGAAATTTTTCGTGTGTCATCAACGGTTTGGAAGCGAGAAAGCTTCAAAATTTGGTAAAATTTCAAAAACTTATTATTTGAAAAAAATGTAGTTTTCAAAAATCTAAAAAACCAATTTAAGTTGACTAAAAACTCTTTTTAATAAAATATAAGTAAAATTAAAGCTTTATCTTTATTAATAAGTCCTTACTTTAGTCCAAGGACTCACAGGATTTTATCAGGATTCCTCTAAAGGACATCGTCTTAACTTATAAACTAATAGACGGATTTTTATGAACTTTAAGATAAAATTTAAACTCTACAATCTGAAAACAAAGCTTTAAAAGATGAAGTACTATAATTAAGAGAACAACACCGAAAAGACCATCAACAGATTATAATCTAAAAGAACAATCAAAACGAAATAATATAATCTTCAAAAATATTAACTATAAAACATCTTTAAAAGATGCCATTAAAGAGTGCTGCAGTAAAAATCTAAAGCTTTCTAATGAAATAAATATAATATCTACTAGAAAGTTATTTGAAAGGAATGGCAAAATAGGCATTTTGCAGAATTTAGTTCAGTAGAAATGGTGCGTGATATTCTTAAACATGCTAAAATCTTAACTGGTTCAAACATTATCCTGGAATGCTATCTTACAGCGTAATAACTCGCACGGAAATTAAAAATATTTTAGCGATAGGGTGTCCTATGAAGATAGGCTGTCCTATGAGTTTTTAAAAAATGCCACAGACTGCTTTATTGAAAAATTAACAAAATTATACAACGTAATATTCGACATGGTTTAATTATACAATGTTTGCTACATACATAAGTATTTTTTTGGTTGCCCTAGACCAAATGGTGTACTGAATATTTAGGTTCACCATGTCCATGTTTCTCTATTTTAAAATGTTATTGTTCTGAGTAACGTCACAAATAACAGTCCTTGGTAATTGGTCTATGATCCCTATAACATCTGGTAGAATCAAAATTCAGTACCGATTCTTTAATTGTTTAGCAATTTATTAACAAAAGTCCATTTTAATGCATAAAAATGACAGACCAAAATAGTATTTAACTTTTAAGCAGACTGACAAAAATTAAGCAAATAAATAAACTTGGTAAAATGTAAATAATGTTTAAATAATTTCTGCAAAAATTAGTTTGTTTAGCAGCTCGACATTCTAAAAATTTATAGGAAGTTCACAATAAAGGCCAAAAGATAACTAAAGTGAGAGATGAATTAAAATTGCGGAACTAGCTGTTAGCATTTTTTTACGTTTATTTATACACATTTTTTTTTTTGTATTTTGTACAATAATAAAAATGTATGTGTTGTTTCTAATCTTTTCTTTGTTTGAAACAAAGCACAGATAAAAACAACAATGCACAAGGGAACAAAAAAAAATTAGTTAAATTATGGCAAGTCTATGTCAAACAAATTTGAGAGTCTCCTTATTACTATCTCATATTAAGAGAATAATAATTTTTAGTCAGAAATAGAATTGATTCTATTCTAACGAAGTTTTAGTCAGCATCCAGGCAAATTTTTGAGTTTCATACAAAATGTATGGGAAGGTTTTTTCGCTATTAGTTTTATCTTGCATTGTGTTTTTTTGTTTTCTTAATCGGAAAACGTCTTTAAAAATCGTCACGTTTGTCAAGAAATTGTCATATCTGACAACTCTTGTAAAATCCCAAAATTGTTGTCAAATACCTTTTATCTGGCAACTCTGACTAGCTGTAACATATGTTTAGACAAAATCTCCGAATTTCGATTTTGTTTTCTGTCATTACGACCAACTGGGAATATTTACCGAAATATTTACTTTGATGTAAATTTAGATATTTTAGTTTAATTATTCGTTTTGTCTTTTCTGCTAATAAAAAAATGGTTGTCGGGTAAGTATTTACTCAAACAAAGCTCATTTTAGATTTTCAATAAAACTGGTTTACGTAATATCTTTGTTCATACTATATACATATATATATATATATTTTTTTTTATAGTTTTTTGGTACGTTCCGGCTTGGTGGTTGGCGCTTTTTACTATACAAAAAAGGCTGGTGTCTGGGGCAGTCCTGAGGAAACAGAAAAACTTTACATTGGTATCAAAGATGAGTTAAGGCCTCATGCCCAACGTTTAGAGAATCAGTTGCCATTTGCAGTTCCTGCATTGCCGCAGACTGGAGAAATTCGCTTTCTAGTAAAACACTACTACAACCAGGGTGTAAAGAATTCATTTCACTTTATTGAGATGCTTCCCTGTTATACGGGTCAGTTGGTGAAAAAAGTTAAAGATACTTTTGATGATTTTTCTCAATCACCAAAACCAACAAACTAATAATTTGTCTTGCTTTCAAAGAATTCGAAAAAAAATTAGAGATTATGGTATTATTGAGTTATAAAACATAGTACATACTTTTAAATCCTAACTGCTGTTTTCTTATTGTGGCCAAATCCACTTTTAGGTGTAGGGAACTTTAAGTTTTTGGTATAGAGTTGTAAAAACCGCTTTCCGAATTATTCGATAAACCTGTTTTTTTTTTCTATTTTTCCGGTTTTTAAAACCGGGTTTTCCAAAACGGCGGTTTTTGAATTATTCGAGAAATCGTTTTTTTCGCTCGAATTCGGCATTTTGGAACATAAAAAAGCAGCAACAACTGTTGTAATTGTTTCCAATATGCAGGGAAAACAACAAACAATGAAATACATGCATTAGATTCGTAGGAACCTGCATTTTTTATTTGTTTGTGTTTGTAACAATAATAAGATTTACACGCAGGAGCCACATGAAGTCATGATTTAAATAAAGTTTCGTGGGTATTTTTGGTCCCCCGGCTAATAAACTTTTTTTGTACAAAAGTAAATATAATAATAGTCTTATCAAATGTAAGTAATATTTTTCCAAAAACAATTAAATGTGTTATTCTGTAAATTTTCCAAATTTACTGCAATTCGTAGTTATTTTTAACTGTTTTCGATTTTTAGCGCATTAAAAACGCTGCGCTGTTAATCAATGTTCAAATTTCTTTCGAATCTACAGTAAACAACTGCTGCACTTAGAAAATGATGTAGGTAGAATAAACTGCAAATTCCACAAAAAATAACTGCATTTGCAGTTGAAAAGGTGTACACTACATTTGCATTTAAATCAACTGCAGTGTGCAGTTATTTTTAACTCTCGAATGTAGTAAAAACGTGTTTATTAAATAATAAAATCGGATTAAGATTTACAAACTAGTTTTTTTTATTAATATTTTTTTTAATGTTATGTTTTTTTAACTGTATTTGTAGTTGGTTTTTACTACATTCGACAGTTAAAAATAACTGCACACTGCTGTTGATTTAAATGCAAATGTAGTGAACACTTTTTCTTTTATATATTTTTTATCAAATCCTTATTTATTTTTTACAAAATATGCAATTAAATTAAAAATATGCAACAAAAATTACAAAATATGCATTTATAGCAAAATAAGTAAAAATATGCATTTATTACAAAATATGCAACAAAAAATCGATGCCATTTGTTGCAAATTCTTTTATTCAAAATAGTATTTGGTCAAAATCGATTTTAGGCTACTGGCTACAAACATGCATTTGCATTAAAGTCTCTTCCCTGTAAATTAATATCATCAATTGATTTGTGGGGGCTATAGTCCCCCATCAGGAAAATCGTCTAGCTACTCAGGTGTAAATACCCTTTAAAAACTACGTTAAAAACCCTTTATTAATGAACGACAAAATATTAACACAGGTCATAAGTAAAGAATATCACCGCAAAATCTGCAATTTTAAAGCATCTAGTAGATTTTTCATACATGAATTTAAAAAAAAAAATTAAAATTAATGTTATTTTTAACAGTAATTATAAAAAATCAAAAATAAAATTTATTAACAAGTTTTTTATTTAAAAAACAAAAATATATATACTTTGTGATTTTTTAAAATTTAATTCATAGCTGTTAAGGCTCTACTATATTTAGCAAAGTTTAATTAAGAGAATGGGCGATTGAAGCACCGATATTTAGCTTAAGTCAACGTTCGCAAAGTTCCATCTCTATTAATTTGGTTAATTTTTAATAGAAACTCATCGAACTTAACTTAGCCATATTAAAAACATTTCAAACAATCAAAAGAAATTTAATGAATAACAAAAAAAAAATAAAATTAAAATAACATAGAATTAATTCGCAAAAACTGTCGGAAATTATAAAATTCAAATAAGTCAAATATGGTTGTTCTTAAATTTGAACAAAAATTAATAAAAATTTTAAAAAAGTTAAGTCAATTGTGGTTGAAGCTTTAGGGTCTCTGCTCAATTCAAAAAAACTTGAATGAAATATTTCTCAAATTTCATTCAAAAAACCCATTCTTATGGAATGAATTCTTAGCTTAATTCTCATTAGCTTCAAATAATATGAATGAATTATTTTTTAAATGATTACAAATTTTCTTAATTCATTTAGTGAATATGTGTGAATGATGAAAGAAATGTTTTCATTCATTTGGTGAAATGGTTAATGAAATTTGTCATCATTTGACTAAAATGGTTAATCGATAAAATTGGCGATTAATCGCTTAAAATGTGTTTCTTTTTTTTGTTATTAATAATGTTCTTTAAAATTACAATAAAATGAATTAAAATAAATAAAATAAATAAATAAATATCAAGTAACGTGACTGCATAGATTTATAAAGTGCTTGCTGAAGATGATTTAAAGCACCCTGCGATGTTTTGGTGAAACAGACCTTAGAATCATGGTGTTTTATTTTGGAGGAATCTAAGGACTTTTGGCAAAGAAATGTTATCAGTAGGACAAGCTTTGTTTGGCATTTGCCATTTAATGCAACTTTTGCAATTATTTTGTAGAAATTATATTTTTTCTTACCATAAAAAGCCATTTTTTGCAATTTTTTTTTTAGACTTTTTGTTTTTGTTAAAAAATTCTGTAAAATATAGTTAAGCCCCAAATTGTGTACATAAGTTTGAGAAAAAATTTTAAATAATGTTAATTGTTTGAATGTTTGTAAAATTAAATATGAGAATATTTTCATTTAAAACAATGAAAGTTTTACGCCCGTATTCATAAAAAATCTTAATTCAGATTTTAAATACATTTTAGTTAAAACACAAATTTTAGCCTTAAAACTGTATTCATAAACGAATATTAGCTTAAAATGCCTATTTTAAACCTTGTGTAAAAGTTAATGTTCTTTTATGAATGCAGTTTTAAGGCTAAAATGCTATTTCATATTTTTATGAATACGGGAGTTTAACTTTTAGTTTGCTTGCCATTTTTAACTTTTTTAACATTTTAAACTTGCCCTGGCTATTAGATTTCTTCAGTTGAAATAAATCCCTATAGAACTTACAGGGTTTACCATTTTTAATATATACATTCAGGAAATTAGGAAGGTAGAATTGACTAAAAATTACAGTTAAAATGATTACAAATGTAGTCAATGAGGCGATGACTGTATTTGTCATAAAAAAAATTTTTGTCATAAAAATTTTTAACTATTGATAAAACAACTACAACGGTAATAAAAACGACTACCAAAGCGGTCAAAAACAACTAACATTAAATGAATGCATAAATCTGCAATCTGAACAAGGTAAAATTCTATGTTTGGAGGCAAACGTAGAATTTTACCTTGTTCAGATTGCACGGTGGATGGACACAAATGGGTTAGACATAAATCCTAGCAAAACGAAGGCTATGTGCTTCGGTTTTGATTCCCGTGATTTAAGTGTATCATTGAGAGGTGTTAGTATCAACTTTGTTTCGGAAATGAAGTGTTTGGGTGTTCTAGTAGACGATAAGTTACGTTTTTCGAAACACGTTGATTACGTGTGTGCTCGAGTGAATGCTACGTTGAGACGATTATGGTCTCTTGATCTTTGTTTGCCTCTACATGTAAGGAAACGTGTAGCTAGTGCTCTTCTTATGCCCCAGTTAATTTATGCTTTGGAGGTATTTACGGGTACTAGCAGTAATATTCTTAGACGTCTTCATCTTACAGTTAACCGTATAGTGAGATATGTTTACAGATTGAGGATAAGAGAACATGTCTCTCCGTTTGTGTTGGATTTTCTTGGTTTTTCTTTTGAGAATTTTATAAAACTGAGAATCTTGTTATTGTTTTACAAGCTAATTAGAGCGAACTGTCCTGGTTACATTGTTGACAACTTTAGATTTACTAGATCGAGTAGAAACCCTCAGATAGTTTTTCAACGTATAAACTCTTCTATTTTCGAGAGATCCTTTAATGTGAGGATAACTAGAATCTGGAATTCATTACCTAGATTTCTTAAAAGCTTTGTTGTTGCAAGTGCTACGTTTAAACGCAAACTAAGGCAGTTTTTTAAACAATCACTATAATTCTGATAATTTACGATCATTTTTCATATTTATTTTTTTAATCGTCTACTTATCTTGATAATCTTATTGCTACATTTTGGACCGTTAAACTTTAGTTATAATTTTATTTATTTTAGGCATTTCTTTAAATTATAAATTTATTTTTTTATTTTTTGTAAAAATTTATTGTAGAATACGAACCATATTTGGCCCTATGGGCTTGGTTTTTGAATTAATAAATGAAATGAAAATGAAATCATAAAAACGAGAAACACATCAATAAAAACTACTGTTTTTTTAATTACAATAAAAATTTGTATTTCCTTCATCCTATTTAAAATGCAAAGTCAAAATTCCAAATGGCACTCCAGTTATGACGTTTTTATGCAATGAAATTTTCTACTTAATATTTGCAAACTATGAAAATATCAATAACAACAAATATAAACTAAACGAGACTTTTTTAAAACTCGTCATAATCTTCTATCTTTAAATAACTAACAAAAATAAACAGTTTACTGCAAAATTACTGTTTTGGTGGTTATTTATTAAAATACTAAAATAACTACTCAAAACAACTGTTACTGAAGTGCAGTAATTTTGGTTAGTTATTTTTTTTAAATGACTGTCTAAAATAATCGTTTTTCATTTTCTAGTAGAAAAATAACTAAAATATCAGTTAAAACAACTATTACTGTATACTACTCGAATGACCTACATTTAGTTACTGTAAGAATATTCTGAGTATACGAATTTCAAAGAACGGATTGTACAACAATTTTTTTTTCTTCATAACCCGTTCTAGTGTCGGTTCTTACACCGATTATTAAATATCCAAATTGCTTCGAAGTAGAGACCTACGCTGAAACTGGTTCTAGTTAGTTATATCTTACATTTTCCACTTGAGCATGTTTGAGAATTGTTGTGGTTGGGAACCGATTTTTAAAATGTTCTTGGGGGATGAAAGAGGAAGTCGCATTCCTATAGAATTAATTTGACATCGATTTGAAACAAATTCAAACTTATCTTGAAATACATAGAAATATTGATTTGCATTAATTTGAATTTTTAAAGTAATTAAAACAGAATAACAAATTGTCTACCTAATTTCCTGAAGCCGATCAAAAAATATTATCTAGAGGATTGATTTTACTCGATTTTTAAAGAATTTGATATTTTATATACGCCCGTGTCCCTACTTTAGAACGTTTTGCAATTAGAACGAATTTGTCAAATCACACGAAATTGAAATTTGGTGTTCTCAAATCCTAAAAGCTTTCGAAAACTAGAACTTTTTTCGAAATTATTATTCGAAGTGCCAAAAACATATGTTGTCAATTTCTTTGAGTGTTTTCTAGAATATCAAAACAAAAAAATGTTTTTTTAAAACAGTTTTTTAGAGTATAAACAATACAACCAAAAATACAATAAAATCAGAAATAAATAAAAAAAGTTCTAAATTTTTAATATTAAGCACCATTTTTGACCCTAAATTGTAATTTATTAGAAAAAAAGGGCATTCGTTTTACTTTCGACCAGGCTTTTTTACACGAATTAAAACGAATAAAAAATAGGGAAAAACGTTCTGATTTAATCGCGAGAACACCGAAAAATTCTAAAATTTTCACTTTCGCTCTGATTTAAAAGCCGTAGCAGGGGTGATAGCTTTTCTTTTTTCTAAACTTTGCCATTTTTTTAAGCAAAGTTGAGAAAATTGACAAGTTTTTGGAAAAAATTAATATAAAAAATTTAACCGATTCATTTTTTTCATATTTTAACCGATTATTTGGGTCGAATAATTATTTGAGTTTTAAATTATTTGTTTCGACATTAACCGAAATAGATCCGATTAATCGAGGAATCGGTTAATCAATTAAAACTATTGAATTCATTCAATAGCAATTAAAGTCATGGGATTGTTGCCTCTTTAAAAACGTGTTCTGATGATGGGAACCTAGAAAATTTCCGAAATAGATCTAACACATTCCTGAAAGTGGTATATTAATAAATTTGAAAACAAAAACTCTATAGATTATTTGTTAGGACAATATCCTAAGAAAGAAATATAGAGTATGGCCTCGAACTTGAACAATTTTCACTTTCATTGCACAATTAAAGGTCGAAAAAAAACATAATTTTTATTTTTAATAAAAATTATATCAAACTTGTCTTCCTATGAAGCTAATGAATGATTTCTCGGGAAATGAATTAACGGAAATGATATATGAAAATTTTTTTATTCTGAATTAAATTTTTTTGTGAATTAAGCTCAAATTCAATAAATTCTTTCGCAGCTTCACTAACTTTTTAACGACAAAACTCGGTAGTTAAATTGTCAAATTTTCATAGCAAACTGACAACTTAACTAACCAATTTTCTCTTTCAAAAGTTCCAGAATTGCCCTACTGATCTAAAGTCAATTTCAATAGGTGTCAAACTTTTTTGTAATAGCTAATACAATTTAAAAAAATTTGACTATTTTATGTGACTTCTTAAATAAATAGTTTTTTTTTTTTAAGAGAAGCAATACAGGAAACTCTTCCTATTAATTAATGTGTTGCTTTCTTTGGAAAGGGGATAGTGGAGAGATGAAAGGTGGGGAAAGATGAAGGGCTTCAAACATGGCAACACTGTAATTGCGCGAGATGATAAGTCTTAAAACAGTTGTTGCTCGCCACCTGATGTAGAGTTGGCGAATTTATTGAAGCTTTTTGTTTCATAGTCCTGATTCATTATTTTACTTCGGTGGGGTTAAGTGCTATTGCAACACCGATGGTGGGCGCAGCGATACATATAAGTGATAGAAAACTCATACATATTATTTTTCTAAATTGATGTTGTCGTCACCGGGAATCGAACCCGGGACCATCTGTGTAATAGTCCAACGCGCTAACCATTACACCACAACGATACATTTAAGTAGAAAGTCTGTGTGTTCGGTTTAGATTTAGGTAAAATTTAAGCAAATTTTGCGAAATTTCGGGAAGTTTGTATTAAAAATGAAAAATTATATGAAATAAGCGAGTTCGTATTAACAGATGTTTTTAACATTGAAATTATTGCCCAATTTCAGTTCGTAATAACCGAGTAGTTATCTTATCCGAGGTCGTCTTTAACAAGATTTACTGTATGGATGGCACTGTATTAAAAATGAAAAATAAAAAGTTTTTGTTTTTTTTTTGTTAATAAGGCTTTTTGTTTTATTTTCAAGTTTTTCTTGTTTTAATTTTAATTTATACTAAAATTAATCTTAATCATATTTTTTTTTTTTATAATAAAATAATTTGCGTTTAATGCTCATTTGCTTTGACAATCTTTTTTATAACGAACAATAATCATAGTTATTATAATAATAATAATAATAATTGTAATAGTATAAGATAAATATTTACACATATACAATGAAGTATACAACTAACTAATTAATGGCTAAAATAAATCAGCTTATAGTTTATTGTATAAATAATATTGGTATAATCAGATTTGGAATTTTTATTATTATTATTTTATTTTACTTAATTTTTTTTATAAACTTTTTAAAATTATTTTATTTTATGCCCTTATACATAAGTATTATATATATATATACATTTTACTTAAAAACCTTTTTTTTTTATGTGGAAAAAAGAATACACATGTATGTATTGTATATTTATGTATGCATGATGAACTCTACACTACATGGTATAAATCTACATATGTATGTAATAATTTATATATATATATGTATATTTATTTAATTTTTACTAAATTTTTACCTTTGCTGCTATTTTTCTGTGGTGACTTTATACATTTTATTTCCCAATCGTTGGGGGAAGCTACAAAAACCTAAAAAATATGCAACAGACTCGCTGTTTTACTCCTTTATTCGGTAATACATTTATACTTAAATTTATGTTTAAATATTCTAAAATAATTAGGATCATATACAATAAAATATTTTACATATGTATATGGTGATTGAAAGATCTATAACTACGTACTTAACAATATCTACAATATATTGTTAATTTGTATCATCATCATCATTATCATTATCATCATCATTATTAGTTGTGACGATAATACCATTTAACTAATTTACAAATAAAATCTTAACTAATAGATGCTCAACAAATTCGTATGTAATTTGTAAGCCATGTAAGATATTTCTATACATATACAATATTACAATACGTACTACATACATACATGCATACATACCATGTAATTAATGTATGTATTTGTTTTTTAATCTTTATATTATTGCTAATTATTTAGATGATTTGTAATGTGTTCTTTTTTTGTTTTTTTTTTTTATATTTTGTTCTTAATACATAAATATAACAGTAATAGTATGCATTATTAGATTGATCTAAACAACATACATTTCGACGTCGGTTGGTCGTCGGTCGGTCGGTCGGTCGGTGTGTATGTATGCATTAGAAGAGTATAACGCTGCAAAAATATTTTTTATTTTTTTTGTTTTTTAAATCGTACGTAACGTATTGATTGATCTGATTTTTCTTACTAACTGTAAGTATAACCTATATGTACATTATATATTATTTGCCACTTTTAAATGTTTTTTTTGGTTATTTGAATTCATAATCCATCTATTTGTAAAAAAAAAAATAAATAAAAAGTAAAAAAAAATAACAATAAAACTATTTACGTAATAGTTACAAACGGCTCAAATAACAACATAAAATTTACACACGCACACAAATACGTACAGTCAAACTAAAAAGTTTACATACATAGTCAATAAATTAAAAACAAATGCAAAAACCGAAAAAAGTCAATGCTAATTTTCAACAAAAAAAAAAAAACTTTCGTAACTATTTTTTTTTTTCGCAAAATACAATAAATTTTCTTTCATTGTACAAAAATAAATTTAGTGCAGCGTTTTCAAATTTTACAAAACTTACGAAATCATTTGTAAGTTTCTAATGAAAATTACAGTTAAAACAACTGCTATTTCAGTTAAAAAGGCGACAAAAATGTAGTTGTTTTTAACTGTTGAAGAACAACTAACAAATGTAGTAAAAACAACTTACAAAGTCGTAAAAACAACTGACAATTTTTTACACAAAAATTTTGAGACAACTGCTAAAATTGGTAAAAAAAAATACTGTTTTTAACAGTTATTTTTTAGGTATTTTAAATATATAATTTTAACAAAAAACAAATATTTATTTTTTTTTTCATTCAATTACAATACAAATTTTGTATTTTCACATTCTATTTAAAATGTAAAGCGAAAATTCGAAACCGTACTCTAGTTATGATTGTTTCAATGCATTGGAGAAACAATGAAATATAGGGTCCGCCACGTCACGTTTTATAACAATTTTTGTTATTCTGCTATCTCAAAGTACATTGGAAATTTCCAACATTAAAAAAAATGTATTTTGTATAAATCTACATTTGGCATATAAATCTGCATTTGGCATTCTGGACACGAATCTGGTAAAGATGTTGATATCCAATTTCTAATTTTCGAGATATGGTCATTTTATAGATATTAGTACAAAGTGGTTCCAAGCAAAAAAAAAAAAAAAAATGATAATATATACACAAAATTACACTTTCAAAAATTGAAAAAAAATATATATTTTTGAAGAATATACACAACATAATGGTCATAATAGTTGTTTTGTATTATTTCATAGAAAAACAACTGTAATTACAGTTAAAAACAACTTCTACTGATTACTACACGGAAAAAGTTTCTCAGTTAATGGTAACTAAATTTTTAACTGAGTCTCAGTTGCAATACCCCTTCAGTTAAATGATTTCATTGAGTTTAACTAATTTTATTTTCAAAATTTTATTTAACGGAACTTTTAGTTAAACTTAAACGTAATTTGAAATTACATTTAAACTTGGTTAAATCATGCTGCACTCCTGTTAATTTCATAATTATTTGATATAGAATTATTAATAATATTTTTTAAACACAATATAAATACACGAGTTGACTTGGCACATACGACTCTTGCACAGAGAGTATTTTTCGAACGAGTTTCATTGAAATTTTTTCACTAAACTGATGAAGTTTTCTTCACAATGTAAATGAAAAATTTCTTAAACTTTATGAAAAAGCTTCATAGTATTAATGAAATTGTTT